>OY812998.1:71873351-72504184 GCA_963681545.1 Germaria angustata | reverse complement strand
ATTACCCATGACTGTTAAGTGGCTAACAGCGCTCTGTTAACAGAAAAATGAGCATTGCTAAAGAAATTGGTTCTTGTCTATGCTACTTAAATTTAAATTTATTTTCACACACATTATATGAAGTGCTTTGCCTCTATCTATTTCTAAATTGATTAAATTGTAAACTTAAAAAAAAATTACTTTATTGATTATGCCTCTTTTAAATCTAATTTCAGGCATGCGTTACTTAGAGTCCAAAAATTGCATACATCGCGATTTAGCAGCACGCAATTGCTTGGTCGATCTAGAGAGTTCAGTTAAAATATCTGACTTTGGTATGTCACGAGAGGAAGAGGAATATATAGGTAGATATGGGAGTAACACAATTTCGTACTAATGAACAATTGCCAAAAATATATGTGTCTGTCTTTTAAAATTTAGTATCGGATGGTATGAAACAAATCCCTGTAAAGTGGACAGCTCCGGAAGCGTTGAACTTTGGCAAATATACATCATTGTGTGATGTATGGTCTTATGGCATTTTGATGTGGGAAATATTCTCGCGAGGAGATACACCCTATGCAGGAATGACAAATTCCAAGGCTAGAGAAAGAATCGACGCAGGTAAATGAAGAAAATAAAAAACAAAAAACAAAAAAGTACAATATTCACTGTCTATATTTTATTTATTTGTTAAGGTTATCGCATGCCAGCACCATCGAACACACCACCTGAAATGTATCGTTTAATGTTAAAATGCTGGACTGCCGAAGCAGAGTCCCGTCCACATTTCGACGAAATTTATAATGTCGTCGATGCACTGATTTTACGTTTAGAAAATAGTCATTAAAATAATTGTATATTTATTTGTATTCACTATACCATACACCACAACCACACCGTTTCCATTACCACAACTATTATTATTATTATTTCATTCTTAAATTTTATTTGTTTATGAATATATATGCAAACATTTTAGCTTAAGCTTAAATATTAAAAGTGATACCAGCAAAACTGAGCAAAAATAATTAAAATATATTTGTAAAAACAAGACAAAATCAATGTCGTACTACAACGAAAATGTCAATCAATCGCTTTTTTGAAACGATCGAATATTTTTTAACAAGTTTTTATCTGAGCATTTTACAAAAAAAACTAAGAAAATATTTAAGAAACTGCATAGAAACGATTATTTTCATAAAGCTTTTTCACTCTATTATATAATGTGCCAAAAAAATGAAATTAAAAAAATGCAACAACTTTATTACTCTTTTTTATTAAGTTTAATTTTTATTTAATTTTGTTTTATTTTCTCATTTGTTTTAATTGTATATTGACTTTCCTTATAAATTTAATTTGCTACTTGAATAAAAAAGTTTTTAAAAGTATCTCTTGTAAAACGAATTTTTACATGCTAGATTTTTAAAATAACATTTTTATTTCAAAGTAAAATTACTTTATTATATAAATTTACATTTAAAATATTTTACTCGTTTTAATTTGTTGTGAATATTTTGTGTTTTAATGAACATGTTATAATTACAAATTATGTATATTTTATTCTAAGTTCAATATTATCAATATTACGATAAAAAAATTCATAAAACAATATATACAATAAAATATATACATATATACATACATAAAATTAAATAAATGGTAAAAATTTATTTGTTTTATTTTGCAACAAATATTTCATCACAAATTTTTTTTAATAAAAATACACAGCGCTAATTAGTACCAAGTGCCAAATGTTCATAAAAAATTCGAAACGAATAATGTACGAATTCGTACGATTTGTGGGGTATAGTACGGTTTTCATACTGTTTGTTAAAAAAGTTTGGTACTCTACCACTCCCTTTCGGAAGCGTAACTCTGTATTCTTATCACCTCGAAAACTATTTTTTATTGACTAATTGAAATGACAATAGAAAATGTAGATTTTCAAACATTTCAGTATAAATTAAAGTTTGTAATAAATAAATTAGAGTTCATAATGTTGACTTTGACAAAAAAAAACAAAAGTGTTTATTAACGTTTATTTAACATTTGTGTTCTCCATTGTATAAAATACAATATGAAGAGCTGATTCTTGTTGACGCAGCTAGAATTATCAAAAGTTCGTTTCGATGTTGCAGATTCCAAAATTAAATCTATAAATAATCTGCGAATAGACTTAAATACTTTTTTTTCGATTACTTGTTTGATTACTTTTTTGGTTTTTGGATTATTTTGATCAATTATGTCATTTAAAGTGCAGTTCTACCAAGTTTTAATGATTTTTTCCCACCTGTGTGGGATTTCGATTCTGTCATCGTTTCGATCAAGCTTCCGAATTGAAATACAGAGTAGTCCCCATGATACCAAAATTAACCAACCATATTTTATGTAACAGCAGATGTCTAAATTCAAAATATTTGAGAAATACCCAAGATGGCAAATAGACTTTTAAATCTGTTTTAATATTCTCAAACCACTTTAAATAAATTTTGCTTTTCTTATATATCGAGCCTTAACCGCGAATAAAACGTAAACGACAAACACATAATTTTAAAGGGATTTTTTTATTATTTCTTTTGCAGTAAGTTGGAGTTTCTGATTCCATTTTTAATGGTTAGAAAATTTTCAGAATTGATTTTTATCATGGTAAATTATCGGTTGCGATAAAAAAGTGAAAATCGAAAATTATGTCGGTTACATCTCTCTTTTCTAGAAGGAAGGGCACGATATTTATGTATATTACTTCCTACAAATATTATAAATGTGAAAGTTAGCGTTTTTGGCTGTTAGTTATACAATCGCCAAAAAGCCTGAATGGATTTAAATGGAATTTGGCAAACGGGAAACTTATAACTACATTTTATCTTGGTAAGGGACTTATTTTTACCACTAATGGAAGAATGCTATAATTCTAATATTTGGAAATAACGGTTAAGCAGTTGTATGGAATCGATTGGTTTACAGCCTATATAAATTTTTATATCCAACAAGCATAAGCGGATGCACGGATTGATCGTTTATAGCTCGCATTAATATATTAATATATAAGTCACGATAAAACACTTGGTGTGAAAATATTGAGACAAATGCCATATATCTTGTATTTGTAAGTCACGAGCAAGTGACTCAATGAATTTGAATGGAATTTGACATATGGGTACATAATAACGGGGATAAACGTCATGTTCATGGGGTTGGTTTTGACTATGTATGGACTAATGCCATAATTCTTATATTTGAAATTTGTGCATATATTTCTGAATGGAATTCATGGACATTTTTCACACAGAATGGAATTAATGGACATTTTTCACACAGAAGTCTTATAGCCTGCACTGACATACATATAGTATTTCTTTCATCATGGTAAATGACTTGGTTTGACTATTTATGAACTGATGCCATAATTATAATGTTTGTAATTCACGCATGGACGTTGGCGGGCTTAAATTAAATTTATCAGAGAGATACCCTTCATCATTGTAGTTGGTCTTGGACTTGTCCAATTATTGACCAATGCAATAGTTCTTATATGTATTTGGAAATCAGATCTAAACTAGAATGAAATTCGATACATGGATAGTTTATAGCTTGGATCAGCGTTAGGACCTTTGAGTACGGTAAAGCACTGGGTCTAATTAATTAGAGACTATTATATGTACATGTATGTTTGCTACTCGATTATGCATAAGCGGCTGAACGAATTTTATTGAATATTTTTTGTATCCACGAAGGACGTCATTTGATAGTTTTCGGGATAATACTACGTGTATAATCGTAGTTTTTTGTTACGGGCTTATTTTTAAACCCCAATGAAGAAGATTTTTAAGGTATTTTTTTTTTATATGTGTGAACTGATAGAAAATTCGGTCACTGATAAAAACCGGTAGATGAGGTGCATGCGTGTGGAAGTGTCTTTACTGTGGTTAAAGGTAGAAAAGAAATGCAACACGCGTGCTTATCTTTGCAATGTTTTGGAATGAGGTGCTTACGCATCGAAGCTTCTTCATAGAAGAAAGCCTCTACTAGAAATAGATAAAATAGTAAAATTTAATTAAGGCAATAATACTGAGGCAATATGCTCCTGACTGCATAAATCAGACTAATTTCGATGGATGGCATGGCCTATGTTGGCTTTGAGGGCCGCTGCTATTTGTGGCTTATTCGCATAAGCTTGTGACTTAAGAAAACTTCACAAGAAAATGCCTAACGGGGTCGAATCGCGCGATCTCAGTGGTCAGTTCACATCACCTCCACGTGAGATGACCATGCCCTCAAATCGTCTGTGCTTCTGGTATGAGCTGTGTAGCACGTTGCGCCGTCCTGTTGTACATAGACACATAATTTTGGTATTTATACCATCCAATTTAGGCCAAAAGACGTTGGCAATCATCGACCTGTAGTGGTTGCCGCTGACGGTGATGACTTGTTCAAAGTCGTTCTTAAAGAAATGACGCAGCCAGCCCCAAATACACATCAATCAGTGACTTTTTCAGGATGCTCGTGTGGATTTACATGGGGTCAAACTTGACGAAGACGACGATGCCTTGCGTAAATTGAGCAAGGTGCGCGGAACGTTTCCCGAACACAACACCCATTTTGATAAAACCAGTTTTACCACTTGTACGTGTTGTGAATTCTATATCCTTCCATCTTGACTTCGCAAATCAGATTCAATAAATGACAACCAATTCGATAGGTGCATATTTCGATATATCAAAATTTCATTATTTGTTGTGGGTTTAGCTGTTCATATATCGATATTTTTATTGGTGATAATCAAATCAGCAGTGAATGCTTACAAATCGGTTGACGTCCACTAATAGAAATGTTCAAATATTAACATCTAAGCCCACAATAAGCAATAAATTTATGAAACCTAAGACTAGCGCAGAGTTCACGTTTCGATTAGAAGTGTGTGAGAAATTCAGTTTGATATATATTTCAAGGCAATTTCTGTTGCTGGCACGCATATCAAAAAAGGTGCACGGAATTTTTGACATTCATTCCCTACGAATTAATAATTGCATGTCAAAAGGGCGTTTCCTTTGACTCAGATTTTGCTTTAAATGGTTTACTTTATCCATAGCGCACTGTAATAAGCAATTTACATTCTTTATTATGCCGAAATTTAAAGCAGCAGCAAACTATTTGAATCTTAACAAACAAAATAATAAAAACGTATTGAAATAAATTTAAATACTAAATTCTAGCCAATTAGCAGGATTGGTGACAGTTATCTGTTCAACTTGGTCTACAGATAAGCCTTTGGCAAACATGCGCGGCAGGACATTCATGTGGACGTGGTGGTAGCCATGGCCGCCATAAGAGGTCTAAAAGCATTTGAGGCATATGAATAAAAGACAACAATGCAAACAGATTTAAAGCAAAACTTACCAAACGGTGTTTTGTATGAATGTCGTGAGACATCAAAATACGATCCAATAAACCCTCTTCGATTAGCTTAATAAGATTGTTGATACGTTGGGCATCGGAAGGCATGTCGACATTAATGTTCAGCTGATATAACGAACACTCGGTGCCAAAGAGGTCATATTGCAAATAACAGCCCAGTTTCGAGAATTCTAGAAGCTGATCAATGTCATAGATGGTGCGATCCAAATGAGACATTATGCATTTATTGGCTTTACCGCCAGCTTCCAAGTACAAACGCATTATTTCGAAGGGAGCCTGGGAATCGCGGCCAGGATGGAATGAAACGCCACAGCCAAGAACTTCTTGTATTTCCCCAGTTGCTTTAATGGCTCGTTTTTCAAAATCTTTTATTTGCGCAGGCAAAAGCTCTATTTATATGGTATTTTCTCTTTAATTTCTTTATAACACTTACCATGTATTGGATAAACACTACCAACTTCACCAATAAAACCACATTTTACCATACCAAACCCTTCAACTTCAACACCAGTTATGATTTCCTTCGAATACAAATCAGTCATTTGCTCCACTGTCATTTTGGCATGTTCAGCCTGTTGCAAACTATGCACATAATGTCCGGTACCAGCAACAATATGAACACCAGTTTTGCTGGCAGCCTCAACCATAAATTGCATATTTCTCTTGAGTCCGTGTGAACTGTTTTCCACTATAGTACCACCACCAAACTTTTTATACAATTCGATATCCTTAAGAGCCGCATTTCGAGATTCTTCATCATAAAAACGCACATTGTCCAATGATGAATATGGATACTGGCGTACATATCCCAAATTCTCTATGCTTATCTTTTCATCCAAAAAATGCTTGAAGTCCTGTGGCGGATCGCAATGAAAATGCTCAAAGTCAAGAGAGATATGCTCATGGGTTAAAGTGCGACCCAAGAGATTAGGATCAACGGAACCCAGAACTGAAAAATTTTAGATTAAAATATATATATATATATATATATATATATATATATATATATATATATATATATATATATATGTATATGTATATATATATATATATATATATATATATATATATATATATATATATATATATATATATATATATATATGGCACAACAATAATATTTCATAAGTAAATTTATTTAGGCCTATTATTTTAATCAGCCTGAAAATATCCCGATAGCTGAAGGTAACTTGAGTTATAGTGATCTATAAAGTATGTTATAATGACATACCTTTAAAATGCTGCAGTAAGCTTACTTTTGGTTTAAGTCTTAAATATTTTTGGTTTATGTCTTTGAACATTTTTTATGTCAACTCTTAGCGAAGATACTGTAAGTGTGCCAACTTCAAATGGCAAAACCGTGTTTCCATTAGTTCTGAAATTGATGTGCGAATCTTTTAATTATAAAAATTATTTGAAGTTGAAAATTTGCAAATTGCATCAATCAATTCCATCAAATTCGTTTGCAATTTCGATTGTCAAGCCCCATAAATAAATTAAAAATATTTTTTTTTCTTCCCTGAAGTTTAAAAATTATAATGACAGAAATATTTATTTACGGGCTTCTTTATATGTATCTTTTGCCGGCATATAATGAAATTTTCTTCAAACGATTATTTCGAAGAAGTCTTTATATTTGCTTGAATGACTGGACATAATACTTTTTTAATTGAGCGAATAAGAAAGTTTCTGAAAATTTAAATAATCTGACTCAAGTTCCAGTTCTAAATATGATAATTCAGGCCAATAATTCCTTGAAACTTAGCTTCTATTAAGGAAGAAGTAAGGAGAATCCATTATTATACTAGCAGAAGAGAATGTTTTCGTTGGTCGGTACACTTATTAGATGTATTTAGGTGTATTTAACACACTGACGTATGAAGAAACCCTACTTTTAGAGACTGGACAACTTTACTTCAGTTCGAAGGAAGACAAAGAAAGTATGTATATCTCTCTCTCTCTCTCTCTCTCTCTCTCTATTTTTCTTCCAGCTGAACAAGTAATATTGAATAAAAACATATGTACTAAGAAAATGTAAACAAAGATATAAGAAAATTTTATAGCGACAAGGTAAGCAAACTGTTAACAATAAATTTTTTTTTTGCTTTTAATTACTTCCACGAGTATTTTGAAGAAAATCGATCCTATTTTCTGATTTTATTTGCCTTCTTCTGATGAAGAAAATGAAAATGTTGTGCTCGCTCGAAGACTCATGCGAATCACTGTATCAGACAGTGATCCGCTATCGGCGAAATAACAAAATAATAACATATTTAATAAATAACTAACATACATACGAGTATATTTCAATAAATTTAATTTTCAGAAACGTTTCATGTTGTATTGCTCGGGTAGTCAGTCATAAACTGTATCATAAGTTCCATTTCTTATTATTGACTTGACAACAGAAGATAATTTATTATATAAAGGCAATATGAAGTACTTATTTCGCTAAGAAAACACATGAGTATTTTTACGACAGTTGACATCCTACCGAGTAATATCTCGGGAGAATGTGTTCTATCGATTACACGTTATCTAACGATATCGAAGGCAAAACGCAAAATTTCAATGAATTTCACTCGATTACGAGTCTGGCTCCAGATTATGTTACATATATTAAGCCAGAGGAGGTCTTTTTATAAAACAAAAAATTTATTATTCGGGATATTCTCCCCAAACGAATCGTTAAAACAATTAGGGGTTTTGCAAAATGCACTGTTTCAAACTGTTTAAACTTCACTGACGATTTGGTTTAGCGACCAATGAAATGTCGGCGTATGAAGAGCTAAAGCCACAACAAACAATGCATTTTAAAAAATTATTATTTCTAAAAAAAATTTTAAGATCATAAAAACAACTGGAAAATTTATAAATACTTTGACAAATAAGGAAATGAATAAAATAATAAATTTTCTACACACAAAAATTTAAAATCAAATAACTAAAAATCAAGGCGAATTCATGACAAACATTCATTTATTTCATTGGTTTGAACTTCTGAGCAAAAGTTAAATTTTTTTCTTTTTGTAAAAAAAGTAAATTAAGTGTAAAACTAGAATCAGGTATATTTTAACAAATTATTTATTACAAAGCGAATTCATGACATGAAATTGATGGAATTGACAGCGTTGCTGTTGCTGGATTCAAAATTTGCTTATTTGTTTTGATTACTTTTGACTTTATTCTTTTTGGTTTCTATTTTTGGACTGCTGTTTTTAGTATTGTACAATGATTACGTTGTACTTGTTGTACTGGTCAGTTTGCCTATTATGAAATCGCTTTAATTTACCATTTATTAGAAAATAATAGAAATTCATAAACTTGTCGATAAGAGGAAATCATAAGAAGTCGAAAAAATTTGATTTTTGTAAATTCTGTTCGGATATAAAACTGTTCCGATATACATAAATAGATAAATACTCGTAAAAGGAAATAAGAAATTGATTTAAAAAAAAATATTAATTTAAACTTAAGCTCACCAGTTTGGACAATTGCCATCTTAAAGAAAACTAAAAAAATCTTAATCAACTGCACTGGAAAACAATTCGGTGGAAACTGATAAAAGCATTTACTTTTTATATCTCTTAAGTCTGTTAAAAAGTGAAGAACATGCCTCCTATTCTCGCACCTCCACTCGTACAACACAATATTAAAATGTTACTCGTATATTTTGCTGCCGTTCATGTGTGTTGAATTATTTTGATTTAAACAAGCGAAAGACGTACTATAACTGTAAATTGAAAGATGCCAATTAATGATTAAATTTTTAACATAAATAGAAATTAACTAATTAATTAAATTAACAAACATAGAACATTAGAACAGTCTCATTGCGACAGTGCATTAGTTCACAAAATTGTGTGAAAAAATTTCCTGGATGTGTACGTAAAATTCTGAGAGGAGCATTTGAATGCCTTCCATTGGCTTTATGAATTTATGTATGTACATATGTCCCAGAGCCATTTATAAGGTCTACGAGAAGCGAATTGTTACAACAAAGTGTTGAGCGCAGTTGCCAAATTTCTGATAAAAAAGTTAACAGAGAAATTTTTGTATAATTTTATCAGCTCAGCTGATTGATGCATGACCTTATTAATGGGACTTCGGCTGACACTCAGTGTTTGATGTATTCAATATGGTTTACTGAAGTTGTAAACTTGCGAATACCTTGATCTTATTAGTTGAAGATACGCAAAGAGGAGAAATATAATTTAAAAGAAGCTTAAGAGAATGAAATCTTCAGACATTTATTCTGTGTTTAATAATATAGACATAAACTGATCAATAATCTGAGACACTGTCGTGTGCTGTAAACTATCGCAAAGAAATAAAAATCCGCAGTCAGAACATGTAGCAGCTGCGAAACACATTCTCCGTTAATTATCAAAAACTCAAGATTTCAAACTGCATTACCAGAAAACGGGCAAACCAATTGAAAGCATCGGTAATTCGGATTGGGGAGGAGACCCAATAGAACGCATGTCATATACAGGATAGGTATTATTCTATGCTGGATATATATTTTCTTGGGAGTCGAAAAACAAACAACAGTAGCTCTCAGTAGCACCGAGGCGGAGTACATAGCATTTTGTGCCGCTGCTAAGGAAGCAGTTGCAAGAATCAATTGTTATAAATGGTGATAACTTAAGTGCTCAACGTCTGATTAAAAACCCTGTGTGTCATGCTCGAAGCAAACACATTCATATTAAATTTCACTTCGTCCGAAATGCTTACAAGAAAAATGACATAATTTTAAAGTATGTATGTGGCAACTAGTGACATGGTTGCCGATATTTTAGCAAAAAATTTAGGAAGAATTAAACATTACAAATTTACTGATTTAATGGGATTATACTAGTTGTTTTTTTTAAGTATTTTGTATTGAGGAGGAGTGTTGAATTGCTTTGAAATTATACTTTGCAATACAAATACTTTATATTTATTTTATAAAAAATTTTTAGTCACAATAGCTTTGCATTTTACTTTAATGCAAAAGAAAAATGTTTTTGTCACTCTCACAAAACTAGGTTTTTGAATAAATACATTTACATAAAAATATATTATCTTGTATTTGGCTTTATTGTAAATGCGAGAATTCCAACAATATTGTATATAAATTCAAAGTTTCTGTCTAGATTCATATAAAGTTTTATACATGAATAGTTGGGGGTTCGGTTTTTGCGAAAATATCCAGTAGTATCCACGTAACATAATTTCGCAGGATAAGATTCTTTATTAACTGCCTCTGTAGTATGTGTCTGATTCCTTTATTAATTCATATGATATATTTTCGATTGTTTTTTTTGCGCTAAAGACACCATAAGCAGCTTAAGGGCAGATGGTCCTAAAGTAAGCTAAAACTAAGTGCAGAGATTGTGAACGTCTTGCAATTTTCACCAATTTCATCTGGTCTTAAATTTAATTTTACAATTGAAGACATTTTACTTTGTGTTTAAGCTGTCATTTTCCATTATTTTTATTAAAGATTAGATGTCACTGAAAATTTTAAGAGGCACTAAAAATTAAAAATAAAACCACCGAGCACTGACTCGAAACTTTTTCGCGCCAAGAATTTTACAAAAGCACTGAAAACAACGATGACTACAATCGCTTTCTTTATACATATCGTCACCTAATATGCAAAAGGGCGTAATAACAAAAAAATTCAAAATCGAGTTTTTGATTGATTATAATGCACTAAACTAAATTACATGTCTCTCCAGAATTTTGAACTTATACGTCAAGAAAAAACGATTTTACAAACGAATTAAACTCTCTCATTTTCACCATATTTTCCTCTCTACACTACCCCTTTCTCAAATAAGTAACACTTTAATTAATGGACATTAATTGCGTAATTCTGTTTATACAAAGAAAAAATTTATTTGCTCATTTTCGTATTCGCGAATATTGCCCGATATACTCGTCATGAATCCCTACTTTTTTATAAAAAAAATATAAGTATTTAATATAATAAATAGAATTTTAAGTCTGTAGACCTAAAAGAGGCATGTGCTTGCTTAAAAATTTTCAGATAATAATTTATTTTGAAAGCAGTTTTACCACAAAATAGTTGCAAAGCTGCTTTAAGCTGTTATGAATACGGTCGTTAATATTTGTTACATTACAAACCATGTTGCAAACTGTATTTAGAGCGAAAATGTGTAAAATAGTCCTGGGCGCTTTCTCTCGATTGCGATGCGTAAGAAAAATGGTACATAATCGAATAATTGGGACCCTTTATTGAGTTTACGCGCATCTGATTTTTTCGCTTTCGCAAATCTGGCATCAATGCACTCTGTAATTGTCAAAATCATTCGTTAAAATCAAATATCTTGCGTTAACAAAACATCAAACGCATCGAACTAGCTTACGCATCGCAATAGAGAGTAACCCCCTTGAAGTCAAATTACGACATTCGATATCGATTGATATTTTTAACGATATTTTAACGAAATGTATTGAAATTCCATGTCATATCGAATGAAATAATTTTACGCTTGAACTTCAAAATTAGTTCAAAAATAATCAGAGTTCTGAAAATAACGAATTTAAAATAAAAGAAGCGCTTATGAGCTTTAATTTCTAATTTGTGCAGTTAATGGATATTAGCCAGAAAAAATATAACTGAAGTAATGCATACCCCATCGAGTAAACATAATCAAATTGTCGGTATATTTATGTACATATATATATAAGTAAATTAAGAAAAAAAATACTTAAGTAAATAAACCTATTGTGGAAAGTGTCAGTTCTGTAAGACCAAGCACTTTCCACTCTAAATGCAAACAGTTTTGCGAAATAATTTTTTTTAAACAAAGAGTTAAAACACAAGTGAAGCTACAAGAGCTTTAGTTGGGATTGATCTTAGGCAGCCATTATATGTAAGATACTCTCCAAGTGAGAGTAATTAGATACGGTTTCCAATGCCTTCCATGAGACCACAGTGCTGTGGAAAAGTATTGGTCTGATAACTGCCTCTATCAGACAATTGCTCGTTGAGCATAAATCAGTCATAGCAAAAGTTGTTGTTAAATATTTTATTTAAAAATACTTTATTAATGAACTAATACCTTTAAAGCTCAGCGAATGTATTATAATGCTAATGCAAATATATTAACATACATTCGAATGAAATTTTTTATATTTTTAACCCAGAAAATACGGCACAACATTGAAATGTAATTATTGTAGTCACATACGAGTACATCCATTAATGCTATTAAGTTAATATCTATGACAATATTTGTTTAGTATTTGTTGAAAAATATCTATTTGCGTTTTGATACACCTTCATACAAAAAGATACAATTATCTTATCTTTAATGATCATTAGTGTATTATTTATAAAGAAATTTTAATTTAATTATTAATTTCACATATTTGTGTTAAACGATGATGAATTTGTAATACAAACTTACATGCGTGTATGGATCCAATATCTGCGCAATAGTTATTCGATTTGACTTCTTTTCCAATATCTTTGAATTCTGAAAAAAATATTGATGTGAATACATACACATCCTCATTTACAATTTCAAATAATCTTAAATCACATGACATTTCAAAAATTTCAGTTAATATTTATTTGTTTGACCAAAATTTGAGTAACCAAAAAAGGGCAACTGTATAAGAATTTTAACTGTTTTAAGAATTTTTGTGATGCAGGACTATGTTTTAAACGGTCACATGCTGAACAAAGTGGATGCCATCTTAGATCTTGGAATTTTACTTGATCCCAAATTGAATTTTATTCAACATATTTCTTCAATTGCAAATAAAGCTCGTGCTGTTTTAGGTTTTATAAAACGTTGGGCTAGAGAATTTGATGACCCGTATATAACTAAGCAACTTTATACTTCTCTGGTAAGACCCATCCTGGAATATGGCTCAATCATTTGGGATCCTTCGTATAATGTTCATAACAATACTATAGAATCTGTACAGAAGCAGTTCTTATTGTTTTGTCTGCGTCCACTGGGGTGGAATATGCTGAATCTCCCGCCATACACTTGTAGATTGGCATTAATCAAGTTACCAACTCTTAAAAGTCGCAGAAAAATGTTAAATGTCATGTTTGTACTTAATGTAATAAATGGTAATGTTTGTTCTGGCTTTCTTATAAGTAACATATCCTTTAATGTTCCATCACGCCTTACTCGTAATTTTTATCCATTGTCTATTCAAGTATTCAGGACTAATTATGCTAATTTTGATCCTTTTAATAGAATTTGTGCTGACTATAATAAATTTTATTAACACATTGATTTTTCAATATTTATCAAATTTGTTATTCGAGATATTCTCCAAAATAACTATTTTAATATGTTATTGTTTGTTGTTGGCTTAGCTAGGTATATGCCTGCATTTCATTGGCTAAAAGGTACTGATGATTTGGTTAGCGCCAATGAAATGCAGGCATATACCTAGCTAAGCCAACAACAAACAATAACATATTAACATTGATTTTTCTCTAAATGGTAATATTGTAAAACGTAATATTATTTTGTTTCTAAATACTTAATCTAAGTTTTATGTATTATGCATTTTTTTCATAGTCTGTAAGGATTACGTATCCATAGACTTTATATGTAAATAAATAATAATAAGAAAAGCAGGACTTTCACTTAGAGGAGGCATGATTTTTATATGACGAACTTTCAATTGGAAGAATAAGTCTATGAATGGAATAATAATATACTAAATACCAGCTGTTAGCGTTGCAGTTTTGGTTATATTTGATTATAATTGGATACATTTTGATCCGATAAGGGAGAAACTCCAAGCAAGAGATTCCAAACACACAAAAAATTAAATACGTGTACGTATACTCATTGCAGAAAACAGCGAAATTCAGGACAAATAGGGAAAAATCTTAATCAGTAGTTTGCAATACATTAACAATTTCTAAGGTTGAGGTAGAAGCAAAACTCTTAAAAGAGACTTACAGCCATATTTTTCAAATGTTTATAAGCCACTTCGAATTCATAACAGGTAGAGTTGACAGTGCGGCTGACAACATTTTCGTTGCTCAATGTCAAAATTTGTTCATTTGTTTTGATTATTTTCCCATATGTTGCGATTACTTTTGAATATTTTCCTTTGCTTTCTACTATTATTCTGCTGCGTTGAGTAAAAATAGATTTGTATTTGTTGTATTGGTGAGTTCACCTGTTATGAATTCGCCTTGCGCTACAGTAATGAACACAAAACTACATTACAGGTGTCAATAACATCTGACATCTATTCGTTTAATATTCCTACTGAAAGCTTGAAATGAGAGAGTAACGCAGAGCTCTACGATATTACACTCCCGAATTCTCAAAAATAGAAAGAAAATAAATAAACGCTTTATTAGTAACAATTTGTAACCAAAGCAGCTACACTGTTCGATTGATCTGTTTTAAACACCTTTTTCGCGGTGTTGTTGGTCCTAAATTTAATAAATATAATATTTATTGTTTATTTTTATAAATTCACAAAGTAGTGTTGTGGAATTTAGAACTCCTTCCTTTAAGAAAGCATCTACTAGGTACAATATTCTGTGTAGTTTATATAGGACGCATTAATACCACAGAACGATCGACGAGCGATCACTTTGTCATCCCCCTCCCAAAATACAACATCTCTATATGAATAAAGCATAGACAGAATTCAAACAGGTTTTTTTTTTTTGTTTTAGCTGGAAGAGAAATAGAGCGAGGAATTCCTACTTTTCTATCTTTCTCTATCTACTATGAAATTTTTCCGAATGAAATTCGTGAGAAAAAGTTACGCACAAGTAATTATTCGATTTTTAACGCAATGGCATTCACACACGTTTGGTTGGGGTGACGAATTAGGGACTCGTTATCATTGTTTATTTTCTCAAATAATTACACATAATTACTTAAGTATACGTACGATCGACTAATTTGCTTTTTTTCAAAAAATTTTGTATATTTTTCAGAATTTTTTATTTTTTTAATCAATTTTTGTGTAATGAATTTGAAACTCTCACTAAGTTATTTCTGTCAGTGTTTAGTAAATACAACCATGAAACTCTTTAAATGCAATCCTGCAAAGTTAAAAAAGTATACCTACGCGTATTTTTTTTTTTTTTTTTTTTGTGTACCGTTACAAATGCTGCTACGAATTTTATGAAAATTATATTTTATTCGTTAGTGGAAGTTGATTAGGTAAGATCGGTAAGAGATTTTACAAAGTTTCGTTTCTAATTGATTAAAAATTGTGAAAATGCCGAAAACTAAGGAAATTTCTGAAGATATTCGAAAAATGGTTGTGAAATTTAGAAATGAAGGCAAATCCCTACAACAAATAGGTGATATATTAAATTTGAAGAAGTCGGCTGTGCAAACAATAATAAAAAATTTTGAAAGAAGCGGAAATTATGCAAGTAAACCAACCTCTGGTCGTCCTTCTGTGCTAAGTAAGAGAATGCAAAGGATTACAGTGGAGGCTCATAAAAGTTAAGACGCGCAAAAGTTAAGAATACGGAAAAGTTAAGCAGCTTTCTGTTACCATACGGAACTCTAAAAAGTTAAGTGCTTCTTAACTTTTTTGAGTAGTTTTTATTTTTATTTAATTTTTCTATTTTTAACATCATTAGAATTATTATATGATTGTCGCATTAATATATGTAGTACTATATAAGTACATGGGTAGCATAAAAAAATTCAACACATATCCAATCGTCATTTACCGTTATAAAATTCTTTACATTCGTACGTTATGTTTTATACTAATTTTGCATCAGTTATTAGTTTTCTTTTGATCGTAACAATGTCAGCAGCACGTAAGCAAAAAAAGGTTATCAGTTGCCGAATGCAAGATTTAAAAAAAAAAATTAGATGAAGGCGTTTTGGCTATTCGATTGGCCATGGATTTTCATGATTCTGAATTTCCATTTTTTAAAATTAAAAGAAATAAAGCAAACATTTATGCTGCAGTGTCAGGTACATGTGACGAAATTAAGAGAAAGACTTTACATAAGGCAGAATTCGTGGATTTGGAGAAGCAGGGGGGTTACTCTCTATTGCGATGCGTAAGCTAGTTCGATGCCTTTGATGTTTTGTTAGCGCAAGATATTTGGTTTTAACGAGCGATTTCGACAATTACAGAGCGCATTGATGCCAGATTTGCGAAAGTGAAAAAATCAGATGCGCGTAAACTCAATAAAGGGTACCAATTATCCGATTATGTACCATTTTTCTTCCGCATCGCATACGCATCGTAATAGAGAGTAAGCCCCCAGCTGTACAAATGGTTCTTATATCAACGTGAAAGAAACTGTCCACAAAGTGGTACTATTTTAAAAGCTAAAAATTAATACATTTGCACACATACATATATACATACATGTGTATTAAATACACATTAATAATATATACAATGTATAAATACACGTATAAACACATGCATTTTTAATATCACGGAAAAGTTAAGAATTCGGAAAAGTTAAGCACCCCCACAACAAACTACTTAACTTTTTCGAGCCTCTACTGTATTATTAGATCACTTAAAGAAAATCCGACGCAAAGTGCGGTCGAAATTAACAACCAAATGGATTCCAGCCACGGAATTCCAAAGAATGGTTGTTGTATAACGTGAAAAAGCAATTAGATCACCCACCTCAATCGCCAGATTTGAATGTTATAAAACATTTATGGGATCACCTGAAACGAGCCGTTAGAAAGAGAAATGTAACGTCTATCCCGACATTAAAACAGGCTTCGATCGAAGAATGGAATTTAATTTCAGCAGAAACGACTAAAAAACTAGCATTGTCAATGCCTGCTAGATTGTCAGATGTCGTGGAAGCCAAAGGATGCCATACAAGATATTGAAATGTTTGTTTTTAAAATTATTTATAAGTGCGTATGTATACTTTAGTAACTTTGTGAAAATGTGAAATGTGGTATAATTTAAGTTTTGAAAGATATTGAAATAAATTTTTTGTTCATTTTGTGTTATTTTGTTTTTATTAATATGAAAAATGAAACTGTTTAATTAAAACAAACATATGTATTTAATTTTTTCACCAAAACATAGAAATAATACACCGTATGTATATTTTAGTAACTGTGTGTATCTCTTCAATAGTAAAATTTTTTTGTTTCCTAAACAAAAAATAAATCATATACTTATATTATTCGACAATCGAGCTTTGTCTTTTTATAAAAACAAAATAATTTATTATATTCAGTATTTGGACGCGTCTACTTCAGATTTTTTTTTAATTTTATATATACATATTAATTTTTTATTATTTTTATACTTTATATTTTTTTAAATTTTGCTGAAGAAGACTCCGAAAGAGGCGTCGAAATATTAAACATAATAATCGTTTTTGTTTGTATAAAAATAACTAAAGCTCGATTATTCAATAACATATATCTCACAATAACATATATTACGCTCTTTATTCATTCTCTCATTATAAATTTATCGAGTACTTGAACACTTTCCCGTAACAACTAGTAAAATCTGTTCTAAACTAGACAGACTGCTTTTTGGTTTTATTTTCACGAACCCAGTAAAATCTATTACAAAAGGAAAATTATCAAATAGAAGACTTTACTCGAATACAATAAATAATTTTGACAATTGTTTTATTCACAAAGAAAAAAACTTTTTTAGAAAAAACAAAAACTTCTTTAAAAATGGATCTAAATACATGTGGCGATTTTCTGTTTTCTGTTAAGTCCAGCAGTATTGAAACTGATCTTAATTATTCTTGTGAAAAGTTTCTTAAAGGATCTCAGAACAAGTCAAAAACTTCAATCACAAAATGCGCATCAAAAAAATGTGAAACACCGCCCGGAGATTTCATGACCAGCAGTAATTCATCCTCTATGTCAAGCGGATTAATGTCTCGGAATTATTCTTCGATTAAGGAACCTCTCATGAAAGATCCAAATATTTCGTATGATTTTGCAATAGCCAAGTCCATAATGCAACAGCTAAGCTCGATAAGTGGAGATAACTTGTGAGTATAAGTGAACATTGTTTTACCTTTTCTGCAAAATGTACTTTCACTTTCTCTTAAATATTTCTCTACCGCGATCCTCTTTATCTTGTAAGTTCTAATAGTCGTAAAGTGACTTTAAAGCATTAAATTGCTTTCATGTATCACGGGCGTACGAGTATTTTATTATATTTCCGTTTTCAAGTCAAATACAACTGTAGCGACCGTTGTAAAGGGGACGAGAGCTTCATCAATTCGTAGTGAAGCAGACCAGAGAATGACAATGACTGATAGCAAAAAAGAAATTAAATATTTACTGCATTCTTATCCTCTAGTCTTAACAATCTTTAAATCAGAATAATATAGTCAAAATTTTTTGCCCAAGGTCCTGTACAATTTTCAATTGAAATTTTGTTTGCGAGCTAGTTTAAAACATCAACAAATAAGTCTTCGAACTGAATTGACAAATTCAGGTGACAAAAATCATTGGCAAATTCTATTTTACCACTTATGTGTACTGCTAGTAGACCTTTTGCCACTTATCATTGATAAGTTTAACACACGTGTTGCACGTAATGTGAACTTTTCTTATGTTGATCACAATAACGACGCACAATGTCGTGTTTTATTTATAACGAGAGGCCATAAATATATGTTAGTTGTTGTAAAAAGTTAAATTTTGGCACACATGTGTTAGTTTATAAAAGATAATCAAATTTCAAAAATTTCGAAGCAAGTATTGGCGTCCTCCCCAAATATCCTGAAATTCACAAATTTCATAATATACTCGTGTAAAAAAATCGAATTTCCTGAAATTTTTTATATTCTTAAATTCAATAAACTTAATGGTTTGACCAAGTTTTATCCAAATTGGCGCAAGGATACGCATAGCTAACAAAATATCCTTAATCAAGAAATTCCAAAAATATGAATAAAAATCTTTAATTAATTCCGTATACGCTTAATGTCCCTTTGAGATTTTTTTGAATTCGGAGCAAGGACGTAAACAACCACTCGCCCCCCCCCCTTTTTTTCAACTTAGAAACAAACAAATTTAAAAAAAATTGCAACTGACAATTGATATTAGATTAATTATCCAATAAATGGAATTAATACTATATAAAATCGGATGAAATATTTTAAATATTTTATTGTTTGCTGTTGGTTTAGCTGAGTACAGATATGCCTGCAACAAACAATAAAATATGAAATAGTTATTTTGGAGAATATGTCGAATAACAAATTTGATAAATATTAGAAAATTTTTAAATATACATATGATACATAGTCGTATTAAATTTTTTGTTCTGATCAACATGAAAACTTGGTTAAATATTTGTTGAAATATTTTTCCCTACTGTCATTGTTACCAGTTCAAACATACAAGAAAATATTTTATTTTAAAAATCGTTTTGATTAGAGTCCGAATTCACATATTTTTTATGAATAAAAATACAAATTATTCTATGCACCAAAATAATTTCAGTAGAAGAATTGGGGCAATAGTCCATTAATATTCCAACCGAATCCTTTAGCGTGATCAAAGGTATCATATACTTTAATGCGGACTATAAACTATCCGTGTTCGGAACTTCATTCAAATTCCTTAGGCCACTATAGTTTTATAGAGTAGGAAAGATCCAGTTATATGAAATATTGGTATTGGTCTATACTTGGGCAAACCAAGTACTTTACCATGACAGAAGTGGTCCAGGCTATAAGCTGTCCTTGCTTAGATGTCATTCAAATCTCAACCCATTATGGCGTGACTGAATAACAAACATACAAGTACAGTTGCAATATTAGCAAGATTTATAATTTTTATTACAAAATAATTTACAACAATATTTGTTATTGTTTATTTAAAGGATTGAGAATTCATGAAGGTCAAACGAAAAGTAGTTTTTGAAGACGTGATATTCTCATGAACTTAGATATATAAAACAATATGTGTATATGTATATGTGAACTGCCGAAACCCTTTACATGCTTGACGTAAAATAGACTCAGCTACATTATCAGGAAGTAAGTGGCTGAGTTATCAGTGCAATATAATAATATATAGACATAAAAAGGAATTAAAAACTAAAAGAACTAGGGTCGTATGGGAAAAAATCTTAAAACAGCCTTAAAACATAGCAATGGTTCTAAGGCTGTTTTAATGTAACACTCCTGAGACGCGGCAGATACATTCCAAAAAAAGTCACGTGTTGTGTGAAAAGGAGTTCAGTGAGGCAACACGATAATTCACAGAATATAAAGAGTGGTGCAACCAAAACGCACGAATTTTTGGCCAAATGCTCGCAACAGCTTCAGTGGCATACCTCTATTTGACGGTCCATATTTTCAATGACTCTGGGACATAATTGACGTTCAATGTCATTAATGTGCCGAATTATCTTATCCTTTAGCTCTTGAATTGTTCTTGGTTCATTCATACACTTTTTCTTTTGAATATCCCCAAAGAAATGTGTCAAATCACATGATCGTGGCGGCCAATTAATATCGCCATAACGTGAGACAACACGGCCATTGAATTTCTCCCGCAAAAGAACCATTGTTTCGTTGGTTGTGTAGCAAGTAGCACCACCCTATTGGAACCACATATCGTCCAGGTCCATATCCTCAATTTCTAGCCACAAGAAGTATGTTATCATTCCTCGACAGCGAACACCATTCACGGTAACTACTTGGCCTTCCTTAATTTCGAAGAAGTTCGGCCGCCATCCCATAAGCCACACCAAAGAGTCGTTCTTTGTGGATGCATCGGCTTTTCAACAATCACTCGTGGATTTTCATTTGCTCAAATGCGGTGAAAGTGTGCTTCGTCGCTTGACCAAAAAAAGACACGAAATGTACGAAATGCATTTTGATTTGAACGCCCATTTTTGTGAACATCCGAAGTCTGTGGCAGGAATCGAACCTGCGACCTTTGGACTACTAGTCTAGTACACTAGCTAATAGTCTACGAAGGCACTTAAAAGAAAAATATAAAGAAATATATGATGTTAAAATTTTTTGCCGAGAAGTAGGCGACTTTTTTTAATTTCATCAGCTCTGCAATCTCATATTCGCATTGTGGATGTACCGTGTTAAACAAGGGTTGGCTCAGTTTTCAATTCATGTTAGAGTGAAACCGCATTGAAGAAAACCGTGTTATAGGGGGTTACCTGTATAGTTCATTAATAAAATATTTGGGACTAATGCCCTGTTGTTGTGCGAATGCACTATGAATTATTGATTCTATTCAATTAAATTTTTCTTTGTAGGTTTGATCATCTATCGGATATAATAAAACGTGTAATCGATGAACGTCCTCCTAATGTAATCGACTTTTTCGAAGAATATAGTCGCAAAGTACGTGAGCAAAAATGCCACGTGCCAGAGCGTTTTCCATCAGACTCAGTCTTTGAAGAAAAGCGCTTATACAAAGTGGCCAAGAAGCAATTAATCTCTATGAAGCTGCCATATCCAACTGACTTTAATATTCAAGATGAATATGAACTGGAGGAAGAGCGTACTGAAACTGACACGCTAAAATTGGAATTCAAACAGGACATTTTGCCGAAATTTCGCACTTTCAATGACCGTGTGCAGCATCTGCAATTTTATTGGAACCAATGTGGTTTCAGCATTAGTTCGGAAGACATTTTCCAATTGGCCTGCTCAATGGATCGCTTGCAAACGCATTCATCCATAATGCAGTGCCGTTTCTGGGGCAATATAAATGGATTAAAGGCTTCGTACTTTATAGTTGAAGCCACTTTGACAAATACTGAGTATGAATTGCGTTTGTTGCAAATGGAAAGAGAAATGAAAGAAAGCATCGTGGGACAAAATTTGGAGAGTGCAAAGAGTCCGATACTGCCGCCACATATTGGGCCAGAACTAACACCTGGTGCTGTAGGTTGGGAAAATCATCCCGAAGCAGAGATTTCAAAAATGAAACCACAAGCTTTGCCTGTGCCCTTAGCGAAGAATGTTGAAACATTTGACATACCACCTGAACTGATTGGCGAGGGTGTCAATCGTTATTCATATTTTGTTGTCAACTCCTTATCGGATGAATGGATTGAATTGCCAATTGTAACCCCTAAGCAAATATCGGTTTCTCGAGATATTAAGAAATTCTTCACCGGAGACTTAGAGGAGAACATCGTTTCATATCCTTGTTTTAATGGCAAAGAAAAGCACTACTTAAGGGCAATGATTGCTCGTATAACGGCAGGAACTTATATAGCACCGCAGAATTATTATCGCAAAATGACAAAGAAAGAAAGGCGCTTATTTGCGGGCGAAGAAGACGATGGTGAAGGCGACGAGGACGGAGAGGAAGAAGAGTCCCAAATGGATGAAGACGAAGAGAATGAGGGAAAAGAGCCAGGTATGTTCAGATAATATAAACATGGAATTGGCCCCTCATATACCCTGAAGTTACATATACTAATACATATGTACATATATGTGTGTTATTTTTGCAAGATTTGTACATACTTATATACAATTTCATTAGAGTTTTTATATACAGTTGATTTTAGTTAAAACGAACTCCGACGGACCGGGCAATTCTGTTCGTTATATGTAGATAAAGTTCGTTATAACCGGGCTAAATAGTTCATTCTTCTAATGAATAAAAGGCAGCATGAAGCAAAGACAAAAAAATGTTTCGCAAACGTTTGCTGATTAATTTGCTTATTATAGTAGATAATATGCAACGTGGTATGTACATTTGAACGTCTCACTATTTGAATTGGCTACCATTTTCACAGATGGCAAATGTCACTGTGCTTTGACATTTATGATGTACATGTCGTCAACAATCCATGGAGCGATACACACCTCAACTGCTTATTTGACAAATATTCAGTTTGTTGTTTTATGACATTATCAAATATGACGTGACTGCTCGCAATTGTATATATAACGCTGCTCGTATACGGAGACACACAGATGAGTGAAAAGCCCATTGTTTTGCTTGCGCTCTTTGTCATCGAGAAAGTATGTATTTCTCTTTGTTTTACTCAAGTAGAAAATTGACGTAAGAAAAATTAAAAGTTTCTCTTTGCATGAAACGTTTGCAAAAGGTTTCGTTATTTTCACATACTGAAATAGACTTTCTATTTATTATATATTAATTTCTTATTTTTCGATACGTTTGTGCAACATATTATATAACATCTTGAAAATTTCAATTATTTTCATCGCTTTGTCAAGTAATAATAAATAATTATTTTAACGTCATTGTGTCTGTAATTTACGTCGGTGCTAACGTTTTCACTGGTCCTTGATCTGTACCATATAAAAGAAATGCAAATGAAATTGTGACATAATAGACTTGTATTTCCTGCTCACTCACGTGACCACTCTTTTCAACTCAGCTCATTTTGTTGAGCTAATTCGTTCAGTAGCTCAGTTTATTTCACAATGCATTGAAATGAAATGTACTGCTTTAAAATCATTTAATAAGTAATTTAATATAACGTTTAAATAATTAAAAAGTTCTAAGTAATAAAATAGTAAAAAGGAAAAAAGAGAAAAAATTCGCCTTTGCAAGCTTAACACCAATTTAATATAAAAAGTGTTTAAAAATTGTTTGACATATTATTATTATTATTTTTGATAAATTTCTATCAAATAAACAAAAAAATCCATAATAAAAACGAAACATAACAATGACATGAAATCGTAGTCATGCTCAGGGCTGCCAGGTACTTTTTTTCATTATCCCCAAATTTGAAAAAATATTTCCCCGGAAAACCCCTGATAAAATTGAAAAATCCCCAAAAGAAACCCCTGTAAAATATACACTATTGTAAAAAATTATTTTAATTAGGTTTATACTAGAAGAGATCATAAGAAAGTGCATATGTATGTATATTCATATGTATGCACATATGTATATAGACATGTTCAACATGTATGTACACATTTTACATCAAAAACGTCTGAATCGCCATCTTGTGAATGTTTCTATTATACATATTCTCTGCATTAAAATTGCTTAGCATATCCTTTGTTGGTTTGAACTGTTTACAACAGATTTGGTTGATATTTAAATGAACTTGTACTCTCAGTAATGCCTCCAAAAGCTCATACTGCATACTATTTAGAAGTTTTATTTTTGTGAACTTTCTTATTGAAAATACGCGCTCCACACATGCATTGCTTGTTGGTATCAAAAACATATAAAGCACAGCCTGAGCCAATTCTTTGTAGTGTCTTTTACCAGCAGCATCTTGGAAGTTGTAAACTTTTGACCAAAATTCCACTAAATTAAGGGGAATATTATTTTTAAAATAATAATTCCATTCGGTAAAAGGGAGCTTATTCCAATGAGTCTCGTAAACATCTAAGAAAATAGTTGCGTCCATGAATTTAAGCAAAACGTATTTGATTGTAGAAAATTTTGGCTACGATGTTGTATTAATACATTTTTGGCTGCTGAAGTACTTATATTTTTTAAAAATGCAACGATTTTCAGGTAAACGATATACTATTTCAAACAAAAGTTTTTTTAAACACTTAATATTGAAATTTATTATTCGGGAGAATATCCCGACTAATTATTAGAAACAATTAGTTTTCTTGCAAAATGCACAAAATGCCACAACAAACATTTTTTCAATGTTTTTTTAAATACTGCAAACAATTTTTTTTTTAATACTAAAATCTCTTCACTTCCTAGGCAACAATTTGACAAATCAGCTTCAAACTCTGTTCCGAAATCTACTGCATTTAAGGGAAGCAGAGATCTGGGTCGTTCAATATATCCAATATATTGTAAATATTTTTCAAAACTTTTATTTGGTTAAAAACCGATGGCTTAAATATTTTGGAACATAATACTAGAACAGTCATGTACATTTTGTCATACAAACTTCCAGCATCAATTGTGTCGCACTGAAAACCTAGATTTAAACGATTTATGTCGTTAATAATTGGATTAATGAAAATAAGGAACATTCGATTGCTATCGTCTTTCATTTCAATGTAAATCATCCTTGCAATGTGATAATTTTCAGCTGTTGCTGAAAATTCAGGGTACGGAAACAAGTATGTGGTTTTAAGATATTACTGATGAAACAAACAATAATAAATAGATACGAAAAAAAATTTATTAATTTAACGAATATTATATGAGCATGTTGTTCTAAAATTCCCCAAAATATCCTATTTTGTTTTATATCCCCAAACCCCAAATGAAAAGTTTTGTCCCTTTCAGAAACAAAAAAACCCCTAATTTGGGGTCAAAACCCCAAACCTGGCAGCCCTGGTCATGCTAACAAAATTTCGCTTTAATGAAATAAAAATGCTCAGCATTGAGTTAAATTGACAATTCATTTCAATGAGCACTTACTTCGCTCAATTGAGCTGCTCTCAGCTGAGCGGCACAACTCTATGACATAATGCAAAGAAAATTGATGGAGCCACAAGACAAGCTGAAAAGATTTTGTAATTTAAGTTAAAGTCAAAATTCGTCAAAGAAAATAGAAAGAACAACATAAAAATTGAAAGAAAAGACAGTGGCAATGTATGCCAATTTTTTTGGAATTTCGTGCCGTCAAGAGGCACCAAATCAACATAACATTACCCAGGTAACCATTTCACTGATAAACAACGGTTTGGGAAACTAAGAAGCTTATGCTACTTTACAAACATTTTTGTACTGGGTTGTTTTCAAAAGGTTTTACTGTAAGCGAAAATTCGTTATACGCAATAATTATTTGTTCGGACATGCACCTTAATTGAGGCAATTAGATTTTAAATTGTTAAATTGAGTAATAGACTTTATTGTTCACACATATCCAATTACTCAATTAGCATTCGACAGCTGAAAATGTTTTAAATCATTGATGGACATTCTTTGAAACAATTGTTTAAAATCAACGCCTCTTTGTTTCTTACTCTCTTTAAGGTGAACTCAGTGATGACGTAGTTTAACCCATGCAAGGGTTGCCTATTCTATGTATTTAAAAATCATTTAAGGCTGTATTTTTATCTTGTATGATTAATACCTTTATATTTACTTACTAGTGTAATTGGATCAGTGTTCTTGTTAATAACCAAATAAATTTTAAAATTTCGATTTTCGTAGACAAAAAAGCGTTTTGGTAGATTTTTTTTATAATTTTGGTGGGAAAAGAATTTCTTGCGCGGCAACGCTGCTTTTAAATTTTGCCAATAGTTTTACTTTGTGGGAGCGTTAAACAATTTAAAGCAATTTTAAAGGGTTTAAACAATTTTAAAGAGTTTTCTTATTTTTGTAAACGAAATGTCTTAAAAAAATTGTTTGTAAAAGGTATTTAAAATATATTAAGCAGTCTTTACTCGTAATGTTTTATAATTTAAATTTATATGTGAACTTCGATAATGAATTATAAGAGAATGACTTAATTAACTTTATTTGGTTTTAATGTTTCACAAGTTGACTTGTGTGGCCTTATAAAGTATACCAATTACTTCTCTAGTTGACCTGTAAGCCTTAAAAATATAAAAAATAATATAAAATTCCAATGTTTTCTTTTTCTTTTTGTCAGGAAAAACCTTTAAAAAAACCAGCTGCAATAAACTGCAATGTAGGTCTTTTTCGTCATTGTAATCTTATTGTGGAAGTTACAAGGGCTTGATGTTTGAAACACTATTTTTGAATGCACCCTCAATAAAACCATTTCGCATTTTCTTAATTCCTGGAAAAATAAATTTCAGCAATTTTTTTGCCTGCAAACCTTCAAAATATAAAAAAATATTTGTAACATTCCAATGTTTTCCTTTGTTTTTTTATTGCATGTAGGGTTTTTCTCCCTTTAAAAAACTACCTGCAATAAACTGCAATGTAGGAAATCTATTTCTGAATATACCCTCAATAAAACATTTTTGGTTTATTTATAAAAAAAAATAAATTTAAACACCCTCAGTCAGTTTTCATGGTTTGATATGAAAATAATTTTTTAAGTAATATCAGTCGTGTTGTGTCTTTCAAAGCGAATTGGTGAATTTTAATTCAAAAATAAAGATAATAATAAATAAAACAAACCGTTAATCTCAAAAAGTGAAAAAAAATCTAAATCTTAGTATATATAGTATACACAAATAAATAATTTTGCCCGAAACTTTGTTAAGTCTAATGTGAGACTTGGCAACCCTGGAGTTCAAGATTAGTTTTGATTGGTCGAAACAAATATATATTATATTTCGATAAAAATCAGGATTTTTTAATTAAATTTAGTTTTATTTTATAAAAAAAAAATAATCTTTATTATAAAAACCGTGTATAAAGTGTTTAAAACAGTGGTAGACTTTTTATCAAACAATTGTTTATGAGAAACGCCTCTTTTTTTCTTATGCTCTTTAGTTTAATCGTTCAAGAGACTTTGGCGAGTGCAAATTTTTTCTCAATTACAGTGTTTAATATAAATGGAAATGCATTTAAAAGATTTTTTTATGATAAACAATGCTTTTGGAAATGTACAATGCCTTTTATGTCACCAAATATTTAAAAGGTATAGAGAAAATGTTATTAAGAGGCATTATGATTCTTTCCACTCTGATATGAATAAATATAATGATGTGTTTCGTGATGTGTTTTAATGTGGTTCGTTTTGCTTGTCACTGTACCCTCAAATTATCTCACTAACACAAGTGCAAAACAATTTTGTCCATCACTGTTTTAAATAAAAAACCTTGTAAAATGTATTGTTTGTTGTGGCATTAGCTCTTCATATGCCGGCATTTCATTGGTCGCTAAACCAAATCGTCAGTGAAGTTTCAGCAGTTTGAAAGCATTCTACCTCGGATGTTTACGAATCAAATACAATATGAGAATTCAATATTGTATATGAATCTTAACAAAATACATAATCATAGTAGGCTGAGAATGCTTTTATACATACAACACAACAAACAATTGTACTCAACGTGAGTCTATTTTATTTTTCTCTCAACACCCATACAATTAAACGCCCGTTGGTCGTTAATGATTGTATTCAGTCAGGCAAAAATGAAAAATAAAATCTTTATTTCAAATACTTTAAAAATTTTAATTTTTTTGATTTAGCGACCAATGAAATGCCGGCATATGAAGAGCTAAAGCCACAACAAACAATGCATTTTGTAAAAAGCTATAATTGTTTAAACGATTAGTTGGGGAGAATATCCCGAATAATAAATTTCAATATTAAGTATTTAAAAAACCTTGTCTTAAGATTGTTAATAAAAGCATTCATGCGATTATATTGGCTGTATAAAATACATTTTAAGAATATTTCATACAAACATGATTTTAGCAGTTCTCTTTGTAAATATTCTTAAAAATATATTTTTCATGACATTAATTTTGTTATTGTACAGGACAAGGCGAATTCACTTCCTAGGTGGCAACACGAAGCCAGGTGACAGATCTACTGAAAATGCGAGAAAAAAATTCTTAACATAATGCTTTTCGATACACTATACGAAAACTAACTAACTATTTGTAGTGGTGCAGAATTCGCTTTTCTCACTGAACATGCTTCATAAGGGCTGCATGGAGAATTTGCCTCAATTTATAGTGCAATCGAATACGAACTACTCAATTTATTAATGAATTCTTTTATGGTAAATTTAGTTCAATTAAGGCCTTAAAAGTGAAAATTTCCTAATTGCACAATTAAGCTACACGTCTGAACATAGTATATGTTATAGCCGAACCCTACTGCATATTCACAATAAAGTGCAACTTCTCGAAAATTTTAGATAATGACTCAAATGCGACTGGACAGTTAAAGAAGAAAAGATCTCTGTTTTCATGAAAAGTTTATTCTTGAGATGTGTATCGGCCCATCCATAGCTTGTTGACAATTAATTCTCTTCATGTATAAACAAGATACTTACTGTGTATGAGTCCTATTTTCAAGTTTTGTTACTTGAATTGTTATATACCCGTATATTTTAGATAACAAATATTTGAATACCATTCTATATTTTTTTTTTGTTTCCGCCCAACTGCCGGTAATAAAATATACAACGTCATTTTAATTACATTTTATATATTATTATCTGCTTATGGGAAGCAGAGCTGAATGCTACCGGGTGCGTCGTAGGTTGCGGATAATTGTACGAGCCGTAGATAAGCGGGCTAGTCGCTTTTTAGCAGTCGCGGACAGTCTGCGGCTATAAGGGGAGAGTCTTTGAGGGTTTTTCTCGAATTCCCTTTAAATTCCAAGTTGTCAGTGATCCTTGTAGCGACGTGGCGGGTCATTGACGCCACCAAAAAAAAAAACCGTGCTAATTAATCTAAATGTATGTTAACACCAGTGCACTGCGGGAAGTTTAGTCGTTGTTTTTTTACTGTTTAGCGAACGGGGTCCGTCTTGGGGGTCTGGTGGAGGTTCCAGCACCAAGATCGAATGCGAAAGCCAAATCAGCTACGCATCTTAAATCCAGGGAAGATAAACGAAACCTCAAATAAAAATATCGAGGTCCTATGCTGCTTCTAGGAGCATGTTTCATGGTAAATGCATGTTTTCCTTTTTCATTAGTACTTTCCAATATAAGCGTGTTGCAACATGGCTGTGGGGGAACAAGTGTCTTAAACACGCCATCGAGATACATAGATATCTCATGCAGGTCTCTATTCCATATGTACTCGTATATGTATATATATGCATGTGTGTATTTTTTATGGAGCATGTATGGTACATATCAAAAAGAACGCATATGAGGAATACCACAGTCTTCTTATGAAATTCTCTAATATTCTTCTTAAGCCCATTTATTTGAGTGCATGTATCTGAGTATATTTACACATACAAATTAAATGTGTACATGTACGCCAAAAGGACATTCGCTTATATTTCGTTATAATTGAATAATTGCCTTTTTCTTTCATAGATAACGATATTGTTTTACTCAAAAATGAGAAATATGATTCCTCCATACCTCTAAGCACTTTGAATAATCCCGCAAGATGGGTTCATGTAAGACCAAACATATTGTTGCAAGGAAGAGTTGTGTGGTACGATCAGGAAAAGGCAGAACGGGAAAGAGAGAAAGAACGTGAGCGTTTGGAAAAAGGTCAGTCACAAGATGAGGTGGACGAAAATGAAAGTGATTATAGTGAAGAGGGTGAAGAGGAGCAATTGGATACGCATGCAGAAAAAGGTCCATCAATACTGACACCCTGTTCGTACGATATAAACAGTCAAAACCCGGTGGCTTGGACAGGACGTTTTACCAGCAGATTTACTAATAAAAATGAAAGAATGCTAGTAATGCAATCAAATATCTGGCCCGGTGCTTTCACCTTCGTCTATAAAGATCTCTGCGAATCGATATACTTGGGTTGGGGTCATAAAATAGTTTCCCGTAATATGGCCTGGAAGCACATGATGCCCATTGAAGAAGAATACATACACCAAATAGACGATTTTATTGAAACCAATGATCCCAGTGTAGAAATGGAAGAGGCTTATCGGTTGAGTTTATTATCGAAAGAACTAAAGACTACAAAACTGGATGATTATGATGAACATGGACCATTAGAATCAAGCGATGATGAAGGAGATGAGGATGATGATGAAGACGATGACGAAGAGGAGTAACTAGTTTTGTATAAATAATAAAAAGAAAAACGAAGATGAAGATGAAGAATAATAATTAATTTTCACAGAAATAATGAAAAAATGAAGGCGAGAAAAATGATTTTACATTAATGTTATATAAAATGTTGCTTACAACATTGAAATACATTTGCATACATGAATTGAAATAATAATCGTTGTATATTACACATTTTCGAAAAATGCACTTTTTTACTTTTTGCCTTGGTCCAATAGTTGCGCATCTATAGCGAGAGGTATTTCCGAAAATTGAACCTTAGAATACGTGTCTTTCAACTTGTTTTTTAGCTCCATGCTATGAGTCCAGTCCAGCGTTTCACAAACCACTTTAACCTTTTCACAGAAAAATAAATTCATAGCCAATAGAATAACAGAAAAGAGGTAAAACTTACTTCTACAGTATAAATATCCTTCAGCCAAGCCCGTTCGTGCATTATATCTTTTATGGACACGCCCAATGAGCGAAGAATTTCGCACAACTCAAAAATACCGCCAGGCCTATCACTCACCTCCACATTAAATTTTACCAGACGTCCCTCTGCCGCTAAACCCCTTTCAAGACAGCGACCCAGAACAGTGGTATCGATATTGCCACCGCATAGCAGGACCACAACCCTAAAATAAAAATATTTGTAATAATTTGCGTAGATTTTCTTTTGGCGTACTTTTTTCCTTGAAGTTCTGGTAGTTGACCAGCCAATATTGCTGCCAACCCAGCAGCTCCCGCACCTTCAACCACACACTTTTCTTCTTCCACCAAGCGCAAGATGGCTAAATCGATCCATTCCTCTTGCACCACAATGATTTTATCCACTAATGGTACTGCAGTAACATATGCGTTGTAGCCTACTTTAGGAACGGCCAAGCCATCGGCCAAGGTATTTTCTATCGGAGTATAAATAGGGCCATTATTTGCTATAGCCTGCGAAAAGCTGGCGCATTTGGCAGATTCGACACCCTGAAAAAATTTTGTTATGATGAGTCATATCGAAATATTGAAAGTTCCTTCCATTACTTACAATAATTTTTGTTTTTGGCGACAAGGCCTTAATAGCGGTTGATATACCGGCTATTAGGCCACCGCCCCCTACGGGTATTATAACAGCATCTGGATTTGGAACTTGTTCTAGTATTTCCAAACCAATTGTACCCTGACCAGCCATTATATGAGGGTGATCGTAGCCATTGATGTACAGTAATCCCTCCTTTTGAGACATTCTCATTGCAAATGTCTTGGCTGCTGCCATATCCTTTCCTTCAACTATAACATTGGCCTTGTATCTCCGACATTTTTGTATTTTCATAATAGGAGCAGCCTTAGGCATAACAACAGTAACGGGGACATTTAACTTCCATCCATGATAACTGAGCGCCTTTAAATGACGCAGTGTGAAAATTAAATTTTCTAACAATTTTCATTTCTTTCATTACCTGAGCATGATTTCCAAGCGAAGCTGAAATGACGCCAAGTTTCTTTTGTTCTTCTGTGAGCGATAGCAAAGCGTAACGCGCTCCACGTTCTTTGAAGCTGGAATTAACATTTATGTACATACATACTTTTATACAATATTTGTTTATTTTTTATTATTATTATTTTTTTTTTTTTTTCAAAAATTATGCATGAAACGAAGGGTATTTTTTCTACAATATAATACATAGTCGCATATATGACTGACTATAATAGTGAGAGTGTTTAAAATTGGCGTGGGATACAAAAGAAAGTGATTGGAAAGAAGCAAGAGGAATAGCCTTCCACATAAGTTATTAAATAATTATCGTATGTCTGGCTGACTATAGCAGTGCATGTTCAAAATTAGTATGCTGCAGAGGTGGTACCCCTTTCACGAATATGTGAAAATAGCAAGGGCAAGAGTTCCTTCGGTACCAACTTCAAAATTAGTATCTAAAAATTTTAAAATAAAGATTTCTTAACAAAAAATCTAACTGACTTAAAAAAGGAACAAGAGGTTTGTTTTTTTTATACATATGTGACTTTTTTGACATTTGTGGACCGATTGAAACAAAAAAATTCGTTTGAAAGGGTATAATACAAAAATCCAATATGCGAAGGCCTTTCGTGCAATTGAGTGGGGTACGCAATGTTCGTAGATCTGGTTTATTATAATAGTTAGAGTTTTCAAAATTCGTATTCCCCAGAGGTAGTTCCACCTTTTCCATTATGTAAAAAGAGCAAGGGCAATGGTATCACTCATACCGACTTCAAAAACGATCTTCAAAAAGTTTGATATAAAAAAGTTTTGACAAAAAATTCAACCGACTTCAAAAATGGCTACTAGCACCGCATCAATAGACTTGAATCATTATTTTAAAGCGCTCAGCATCGTACACTTATTCCCATCACATACTTGATAACATCCTTTTTGATAAATAATAAGTTTAAACCTCACAAAATTTTACTCATATAGGATTACATTCAAATCTTTGTATATGGAATTTGAAACTGCTATACCCCAAAGAGGACAACAATATAAAAACGCATTTCTATTGACAGTGGAATTTTCCATATCAAATTCAGAATTTCGAAAATCAAAATTAGACTTTCTACGCATATATAAACTCAATGTTTGCGGAAACATCCCCAAGAATTAGTTAAAGAAATTCAGAAGAAATTATATACATATGTACATGTGTGTATATGTATTTGTTTAATTTGTGTTTAACAAAAAATATTATTAAATAATAATTTTTCACTCATTCAATTCATCTATCGGATCTTCCAACAGAGACTTTTAAACTTTGACAGTTGATAGCGGCCACATTGTTGATGCTGCAGCTGTCAAATTGGCCGTCATTTATTCAACCTGTTTTGTCAAATTACCATGGCGAGATATAGCCTGCAAATGATAAAATTGTTTTGTTTTTGTTGTTCTCTTTGGGAACTTCACCCATTTTACAGTGGCCACAATAGTTCCACTGAGAGGACTATTCGCACTGTAGTGAATAGGTTTGAGTTCACTGACCGCTATCCGCGAGAGTGTGTAGGGAAATCCCGAGGCTGTCAATTTTGCGTCGCTCACAATAACCCAGCCTTTCGCAGACCACAAGATGGCAAATTTTTCATCGTGCCTTGGGCCTCTACCCGCTCAAAGTTCAGCTGATTCACGAGATGAAGGTAAACGACCATAGACAACGACATTTGTTCGCTGAATGGGCCTTAGAGCATTTGAAAACTCACCCTAATTTCCATCCAAAAATCATCTTTAGCGATGAGGCCCAAAAAAAATTCGAATTTGGAACGGTGCCAATCCACATATGTATAATCCAAAAACGTGCAATGCATCCTTAAAAAGTCACTGTTTCTTGCTGGCGGCCAGGCCATCACCGTCAACGGCAAGCGCTATAGGACTTCTACAGGACGACGCTATGTTCCACACAGCTCATGTTACATTGGACATTGCGATTCGAGGACTTCATCATCGAAATCGTAAAATTTGATCCCGTTAGATTATTTCTTGCCACAAGTCGCAGCGGCCCCATGACATCGGTCAAATTCAATAGGACTTACGCGCCAGTGTCATGGATGAGCCACCACACCAAGACGCGGCAGAAATTTTAACAATATTATAATTCATATATTATAGCATTCATTAATGGGCTTTAAAATTAATAATAATATTTAATTATTAATATTCTCTAAGTGCTTTCTTTTATTAGAATTTAAAAATATCAAGGGCTTAATGAAAGACCCTTTGTGTGCATATGAATAAGTTAATATAGCTCTTCCGTAATTACAGTGTACGTGCAATACCACGAATTATGTATTGCAACTGATTTTATTGTGCAACTTTTACACATTTCTTACACATAATCATCAAATTCAAGAAAAGTACAAATATTTTTGGGTAATTTAGCGATAAATTTTATTATTAAGTATTTGAAAAGTGATATACATATAATCATTTTTTTATTACAGTCGGAAAATTTCAAGAATTTAATTCAGAACAATGTTTATGGAACTTTATGGACTTTTCAATTTAGGTTTCGGGAAAAAATGTCAAAGATATGATTGGAATGGAAAAAATAAATAGTACTTGGGAGAACAAAATCAAAGTTACTTTTCCTGCATTAAATAATAAAAACATCATACTCTAATGGGCTCTGATGAGATTTGAACTCGAACCTACTAAAAATATGTTCATTTGTTCAGCTAAAAATACACTTAACAAATTTATCCAACCTTTCATACATTTTGATTTACCCTCGATGTCTTTTGTTCTTCTTCTAACTAAAATGAAAACTTCAAAACAATGGAAAAAGACAATAAAAAAATGCCTTATGCTAGAGTTAATGTCGACGTCGTTGACGGCGTCTTAACATATATTAACACATATTAGCATATATTTATCTCTCAGCTTTTCTACTCTCAGGGTTTTTCACCTCTCAACGCCGAAAAAGTTGAAACAGATTGAACTTTTTCGGCGTCAAATTTTTTACGTCGTTGAGATTAACTGCTCTCATACAATTTCATACGATTCAACTTTTTTTGACATTTGACGCCGTCGACGACGTCGACATTAACTCCAGCATTACTATCGGACACAAAATATGAAAGAGAATGCGAAACTTTCAAAAAACGTGTTGTCATGTGTGGCAATCCTGATCGATACCGAGATATTGAATCTAGGTTGCATTGAGTTATTTGTCAGTCGAAAAATAAAATATATGTATGTCTTTTTCATTATTATTAGAACTTTTGGAAAACTAATTGGTATATAAAACAAATCTAATAAAACCACATTATAAATCATTTGTCGGAGTTATTATATTGGCGACGAGAGAAAAAAAGATTGCGAAGTGACCATTAAATTGGATTTGGAAGAAAGAACAGAAACACTAAATTGTGGTGTTGAAAAGAAAAATTAAATTGTGAGATTGACTGCACATTAAATTGTGAGATTGAATGCACATTAAATTGTGAGATTGACTGCACATTAAATTGTGAGATTGACTGCACATTAAATTGTGAGATTGACTGCACATTAAATTGTGAATCCATCAGCACATTAAATTGTGCATGGGTATGTTGATTAAGTACTCGTATTAAATTGGGTGGCACCTAGCTAAAAAAAAAATTGTATAAAGAAATTATTGAAGACTTCTTTTCTGTGGTACAACAATGTCCGACATAAAGCCATTTCTCTGTGATGTTATTGACAGATCGTTGCTGCGTATGGAATGGGAAAAATGGTTCCGATCTTTTACTTTGTATCTCGCTTCAGAGGAAATTATCGACTCTGTTAAAAAGAAAAACAAGCTGCTTCATTTGGGCGGACCACAGCTTCAAGAGGTTATTTACAACATCCCTGGCGCTCTAGTTGAATTTGATGCAAAGACTGATATCGATGTATACGCAACACTGGTTAAGAAATTGGATGAATATTTCTCCCCTAAGAGGAATTCAACGTTTGAAAGACATCTATATAGAATTTTGACGCCAACGGATGGAGAGTCTCTTAACAAATTTCTATTGCGCTTAAGGCAACAAGTAGCAAAATGTTCTTTTGGATCAACAAAAATGGAAATTGAGGAAATATGTATTAAAGACAAGATAATTGATTCATGGGCACCTATTGACCTTAAGAAAAGACTATTGGAGAAAGAGCAGAGTCTGAACGGTGTCCTTGAAGCTTGCCAGGTGTATGAACAAATTAATAAACATTCGCAAAGTATGATGACAAAAAGCGATGAAGAGGGGGTAAACAGAATTTCCTCGAAGAAGCGATTTTCTCATAATTCAGAGACTGAGTGCTACAGATGTGGTCGAAGTGGTCACATTGGTAATTCTATGAGCTGTCCAGCACGAAATGCGAAATGCAACAATTGCTCTCTTATTGGACATTTTGCCATCAAATGTAAGACTAAAAACATTAAGAGGAAATTTGTCGAATATGATACAAACCGGCGAAATATAGGATCGGGAAAAATAAGGTGTATACGCAGCGAACAGCTAAATGTTTTAGATGATGTTGACGCTTTACGTGAATTTGGCTGCTTCAAAATCAATGATAACTGTGTAAGCGATGAAATGATTAACGTCTGCATTGGAGGAAAATATATATTAATGGTGATTGATTCCGGCTCGCGATTTAATTTGGTGAGTGAGAAAGATTGGGCAACATTGAAGAAAGGAAAAACAGTTATATGGAATATAAGATCAAATTCATCAAACCAATTTAAGGCATATGCATCAGATCAGATTCTCAAAGTAATCTGTGTATTTGACGCTCCAATTGCGATAAATAATTATTCAGAAACGGTTGCTACATTTTACGTAATAGAAAATGGTAGTCAGTCTTTGTTGGGTCGTGAAACGTCGACAAAACTTAAAATACTACGACTTGGGTGTAATGTCAATCGTATTGAGGATGTGAAGCCATTCCCCAAAATGAAAAATGTAAAAGTAAAATTAACTATCGATACTTCAGTAAGACCCGTGCAACAACCACTGCGGCGTATACCAATTGCTCTTGAGGATAAAGTGGCAGCTAAGCTGGAGGAGGCATTAACCTTGGACATAGTTGAACCTGTTTATGGACCAAGTCGGTGGATATCACCTGTGGTAATTGTGTTCAAGGAAAATGGCGATATAAGGTTATGTATTGACATGCGCCGCGCAAACGAAGCCATTTTAAGAGAGAATTACCCCTTACCTATATTTGACTCTTTCATGACAAAATTGAGAGGTGCTAATTATTTTTCAAGATTTGATCTTAAAAATGCATATCATCAACTTGAACTACATGAAAGCAGCCGCGAAATAACAACTTTTATTACACATAAAGGGTTGTTTAGGTATAAGAGATTGATGTTCGGCGTAAACTCGGCACCAGAAATTTTTCAACGCACACTAGAAGGGCTGTTGGCCCAATGTAGTAATTGCCTTAACTATATAGACGATGTTATCGTATTTGGTTGCACGGAAGAAGATCATGACAAGGCTGTTAAAGAAGTTATCGGGGTATTCAAGGAAAATAACCTTATACTTAATGAGGAAAAATGTGTTTGGAAAGCCAAGAAATTGAAATTTCTAGGCCATGTTCTCTCCGAAAAAGGCTTCACGGCAGATCCAGAAAAAATCAAAGTGATTGAAAATTTTCGACCTCCGAACACAAAAGAAGAGACAAGAAGTTTTTTGGGTCTGGTTACATACGTTGGTAAATTCATTCCTGATTTGGCAGACGTCACCGAACCTCTGAGAACTTTGTTAAAAACAGATGCAAAATTTATATGGGGTCCTGATCAGGCAAAGTCTTTTCAACATCTAAAAACACAACTGTCCCAAATACCCAACTTATCATACTTTGACCCAAAGAGAAGAACTCGAGTAGTAGCAGATGCTAGCCCAGTCGCTTTAGGCGCTGTTTTGATCCAATTTGATTCAAATGGTAATGCAAAAATAATATCTTTCGGTAGTAAGAGTTTGTCCGACGTTGAGAAGAGATACTCGCAGACCGAAAAAGAAAGTTTAGCTCTCGTATGGTCGGTGGAGAAATTTTATTACTATCTTGCCGGTCTGGAATTTGAATTGGTGACAGACCACAAACCACTCGAGGCAATATTTAAGCCGACGTCTAAGCCTCCAGCCAGAATTGAACGTTGGTTATTGCGTTTACAATCATTTAAATTCAAAGTAATCTACCGAAGGGGAAAGGAAAATATAGCGGATTCCGTGTCGCGACTTTGCAAAATTATTGATACAAGTTCATTTGATCAAAATTGTGAGGACAATGTATTGCATATTGTATCAAATTCAATTCCATTAGCCCTTGGAATCACTCTTATAGCTAGTAGAAGTGCGGAGGATGAAGAAATCTGCAGTAATATAGCACATGTCAATAATGAGTCGTGGGACGCCGATAAATCAAATAATTATTACCCGTTTCGATTTGAGCTTTCGTCAATTGGCAGTATCCTTCTAAGAGGCACTCGCATTGTGATACCTAAATCATTGCGTGATAAAGTACTTCAATTGGCACATGAAGGGCACCCAGGAGAGTCAGCTATGAAACGTAGACTTAGAGCCAAAGTCTGGTGGCCATTGATAGATCGGGATGCTGAAAATTTCGTTAAGAGCTGCCGGGACTGTTTAGTTGTTTCCCGAATATCGAATCCACCGCCGATGCAAAGGCATGAGTTTCCAAATGGTCCATGGCAATGTGTAGCAACTGATTTGTTAGGGCCACTGCCGAGCAATGAGTATGTTTTGGTTCTAATAGACTACTACTCACGGTACCAGGAAGTGGTGTTTTTGAAGAACATAAGCTCTGAGAAGATTATAAACGCCATGGAGGAGATATTTTGTAGACTTGGGTTACCGAAATCTTTGAGAACGGATAATGGCCGACAGTACGTGAGTTCTCAATTTGAATATTTCTGTAAAATAAATAATATTACACATATCACTACGCCACCTTATTGGCCGCAAGCCAATGGGGAGGTTGAGAATATGAACAAGTCGCTGGTCAAACGATTGAAAATAGCCAGTGCCAACAGAAGTAATTATAAGCAAGAAATACAAAAGTTCGTATTAATGTATAATGTAACACCTCACGGTACGACTGGATCACCTCCATCTGAGCTTATGTTTAATCGAGTGATTCGGGACAAAATTCCAAGTATTCAGGACATAACAGAAGATATGATTGACTCCTCAGCAAGAGACTTAGATTGCATAAATAAACAAAAAGGGAAGGAGAGAGGAGACAAAAAACGAAATGCAAAACAATCGGATATAGCTGTTGGAGATAAAGTCTTGCTCAAAAATGTGGTATTTCCACATAAGCTGACAACTAACTTCGATGTAACTGAATATCGGGTAGTAAACAGAAACGGAAACGAAGTGGAAATAACTGGGAACGGGAAGACAGTTAAGAGGAACGTCAGTCATGTCAAAAAGATACCGGCATTGACAATTTCTGAAAACATATCCCCAAAAGACAATGCTCCCCTACAGGAATCACCATCGACATCAAACAATACATCAGCGTCAATTCATACAGAGAATCCACCAACAGTTCCACCAGGCGATCCTATAATGAAATAAAATTTTAAAAAGAATAGGAGGGATGTGGCAATCCTGATCGATACCGAGATATTGAATCTAGGTTGCATTGAGTTATTTGTCAGTCGAAAAATAAAATATATGTATGTCTTTTTCATTATTATTAGAACTTTTGGAAAACTAATTGGTATATAAAACAAATCTAATAAAACCACATTATAAATCATTTGTCGATAATGAATTATAAGAGAATGACTTAATTAACTTTATTTGGTTTTAATGTTTCACAAGTTGACTTGTGTGGCCTTATAAAGTATACCAATTACTTCTCTAGTTGACCTGTAAGCCTTAAAAATATAAAAAATAATATAAAATTCCAATGTTTTCTTTTTCTTTTTGTCAGGAAAAACCTTTAAAAAAACCAGCTGCAATAAACTGCAATGTAGGTCTTTTTCGTCATTGTAATCTTATTGTGGAAGTTACAAGGGCTTGATGTTTGAAACACTATTTTTGAATGCACCCTCAATAAAACCATTTCGCATTTTCTTAATTCCTGGAAAAATAAATTTCAGCAATTTTTTTGCCTGCAAACCTTCAAAATATAAAAAAATATTTGTAACATTCCAATGTTTTCCTTTGTTTTTTTATTGCATGTAGGGTTTTTCTCCCTTTAAAAAACTACCTGCAATAAACTGCAATGTAGGAAATCTATTTCTGAATATACCCTCAATAAAACATTTTTGGTTTATTTATAAAAAAAAATAAATTTAAACACCCTCAGTCAGTTTTCATGGTTTGATATGAAAATAATTTTTTAAGTAATATCAGTCGTGTTGTGTCTTTCAAAGCGAATTGGTGAATTTTAATTCAAAAATAAAGATAATAATAAATAAAACAAACCGTTAATCTCAAAAAGTGAAAAAAAATCTAAATCTTAGTATATATAGTATACACAAATAAATAATTTTGCCCGAAACTTTGTTAAGTCTAATGTGAGACTTGGCAACCCTGGAGTTCAAGATTAGTTTTGATTGGTCGAAACAAATATATATTATATTTCGATAAAAATCAGGATTTTTTAATTAAATTTAGTTTTATTTTATAAAAAAAAAATAATCTTTATTATAAAAACCGTGTATAAAGTGTTTAAAACAGTGGTAGACTTTTTATCAAACAATTGTTTATGAGAAACGCCTCTTTTTTTCTTATGCTCTTTAGTTTAATCGTTCAAGAGACTTTGGCGAGTGCAAATTTTTTCTCAATTACAGTGTTTAATATAAATGGAAATGCATTTAAAAGATTTTTTTATGATAAACAATGCTTTTGGAAATGTACAATGCCTTTTATGTCACCAAATATTTAAAAGGTATAGAGAAAATGTTATTAAGAGGCATTATGATTCTTTCCACTCTGATATGAATAAATATAATGATGTGTTTCGTGATGTGTTTTAATGTGGTTCGTTTTGCTTGTCACTGTACCCTCAAATTATCTCACTAACACAAGTGCAAAACAATTTTGTCCATCACTGTTTTAAATAAAAAACCTTGTAAAATGTATTGTTTGTTGTGGCATTAGCTCTTCATATGCCGGCATTTCATTGGTCGCTAAACCAAATCGTCAGTGAAGTTTCAGCAGTTTGAAAGCATTCTACCTCGGATGTTTACGAATCAAATACAATATGAGAATTCAATATTGTATATGAATCTTAACAAAATACATAATCATAGTAGGCTGAGAATGCTTTTATACATACAACACAACAAACAATTGTACTCAACGTGAGTCTATTTTATTTTTCTCTCAACACCCATACAATTAAACGCCCGTTGGTCGTTAATGATTGTATTCAGTCAGGCAAAAATGAAAAATAAAATCTTTATTTCAAATACTTTAAAAATTTTAATTTTTTTGATTTAGCGACCAATGAAATGCCGGCATATGAAGAGCTAAAGCCACAACAAACAATGCATTTTGTAAAAAGCTATAATTGTTTAAACGATTAGTTGGGGAGAATATCCCGAATAATAAATTTCAATATTAAGTATTTAAAAAACCTTGTCTTAAGATTGTTAATAAAAGCATTCATGCGATTATATTGGCTGTATAAAATACATTTTAAGAATATTTCATACAAACATGATTTTAGCAGTTCTCTTTGTAAATATTCTTAAAAATATATTTTTCATGACATTAATTTTGTTATTGTACAGGACAAGGCGAATTCACTTCCTAGGTGGCAACACGAAGCCAGGTGACAGATCTACTGAAAATGCGAGAAAAAAATTCTTAACATAATGCTTTTCGATACACTATACGAAAACTAACTAACTATTTGTAGTGGTGCAGAATTCGCTTTTCTCACTGAACATGCTTCATAAGGGCTGCATGGAGAATTTGCCTCAATTTATAGTGCAATCGAATACGAACTACTCAATTTATTAATGAATTCTTTTATGGTAAATTTAGTTCAATTAAGGCCTTAAAAGTGAAAATTTCCTAATTGCACAATTAAGCTACACGTCTGAACATAGTATATGTTATAGCCGAACCCTACTGCATATTCACAATAAAGTGCAACTTCTCGAAAATTTTAGATAATGACTCAAATGCGACTGGACAGTTAAAGAAGAAAAGATCTCTGTTTTCATGAAAAGTTTATTCTTGAGATGTGTATCGGCCCATCCATAGCTTGTTGACAATTAATTCTCTTCATGTATAAACAAGATACTTACTGTGTATGAGTCCTATTTTCAAGTTTTGTTACTTGAATTGTTATATACCCGTATATTTTAGATAACAAATATTTGAATACCATTCTATATTTTTTTTTTGTTTCCGCCCAACTGCCGGTAATAAAATATACAACGTCATTTTAATTACATTTTATATATTATTATCTGCTTATGGGAAGCAGAGCTGAATGCTACCGGGTGCGTCGTAGGTTGCGGATAATTGTACGAGCCGTAGATAAGCGGGCTAGTCGCTTTTTAGCAGTCGCGGACAGTCTGCGGCTATAAGGGGAGAGTCTTTGAGGGTTTTTCTCGAATTCCCTTTAAATTCCAAGTTGTCAGTGATCCTTGTAGCGACGTGGCGGGTCATTGACGCCACCAAAAAAAAAACCGTGCTAATTAATCTAAATGTATGTTAACACCAGTGCACTGCGGGAAGTTTAGTCGTTGTTTTTTTACTGTTTAGCGAACGGGGTCCGTCTTGGGGGTCTGGTGGAGGTTCCAGCACCAAGATCGAATGCGAAAGCCAAATCAGCTACGCATCTTAAATCCAGGGAAGATAAACGAAACCTCAAATAAAAATATCGAGGTCCTATGCTGCTTCTAGGAGCATGTTTCATGGTAAATGCATGTTTTCCTTTTTCATTAGTACTTTCCAATATAAGCGTGTTGCAACATGGCTGTGGGGGAACAAGTGTCTTAAACACGCCATCGAGATACATAGATATCTCATGCAGGTCTCTATTCCATATGTACTCGTATATGTATATATATGCATGTGTGTATTTTTTATGGAGCATGTATGGTACATATCAAAAAGAACGCATATGAGGAATACCACAGTCTTCTTATGAAATTCTCTAATATTCTTCTTAAGCCCATTTATTTGAGTGCATGTATCTGAGTATATTTACACATACAAATTAAATGTGTACATGTACGCCAAAAGGACATTCGCTTATATTTCGTTATAATTGAATAATTGCCTTTTTCTTTCATAGATAACGATATTGTTTTACTCAAAAATGAGAAATATGATTCCTCCATACCTCTAAGCACTTTGAATAATCCCGCAAGATGGGTTCATGTAAGACCAAACATATTGTTGCAAGGAAGAGTTGTGTGGTACGATCAGGAAAAGGCAGAACGGGAAAGAGAGAAAGAACGTGAGCGTTTGGAAAAAGGTCAGTCACAAGATGAGGTGGACGAAAATGAAAGTGATTATAGTGAAGAGGGTGAAGAGGGTGAAGAGGAGCAATTGGATACGCATGCAGAAAAAGGTCCATCAATACTGACACCCTGTTCGTACGATATAAACAGTCAAACCCCGGTGGCTTGGACAGGACGTTTTACCAGCAGATTTACTAATAAAAATGAAAGAATGCTAGTAATGCAATCAAATATCTGGCCCGGTGCTTTCACCTTCGTTTATAAAGATCTCTGCGAATCGATATACTTGGGTTGGGGTCATAAAATAGTTTCCCGTAATATGGCCTGGAAGCACATGATGCCCATTGAAGAAGAATACATACACCAAATAGACGATTTTATTGAAACCAATGATCCCAGTGTAGAAATGGAAGAGGCTTATCGGTTGAGTTTATTATCGAAAGAACTAAAGACTACAAAACTGGATGATTATGATGAACATGGACCATTAGAATCAAGCGATGATGAAGGAGATGAGGATGATGATGAAGACGATGACGAAGAGGAGTAACTAGTTTTGTATAAATAATAAAAAGAAAAACGAAGATGAAGATGAAGAATAATAATTAATTTTCACAGAAATAATGAAAAAATGAAGGCGAGAAAAATGATTTTACATTAATGTTATATAAAATGTTGCTTACAACATTGAAATACATTTGCATACATGAATTGAAATAATAATCGTTGTATATTACACATTTTCGAAAAATGCACTTTTTTACTTTTTGCCTTGGTCCAATAGTTGCGCATCTATAGCGAGAGGTATTTCCGAAAATTGAACCTTAGAATACGTGTCTTTCAACTTGTTTTTTAGCTCCATGCTATGAGTCCAGTCCAGCGTTTCACAAACCACTTTAACCTTTTCACAGAAAAATAAATTCATAGCCAATAGAATAACAGAAAAGAGGTAAAACTTACTTCTACAGTATAAATATCCTTCAGCCAAGCCCGTTCGTGCATTATATCTTTTATGGACACGCCCAATGAGCGAAGAATTTCGCACAACTCAAAAATACCGCCAGGCCTATCACTCACCTCCACATTAAATTTTACCAGACGTCCCTCTGCCGCTAAACCCCTTTCAAGACAGCGACCCAGAACAGTGGTATCGATATTGCCACCGCATAGCAGGACCACAACCCTAAAATAAAAATATTTGTAATAATTTGCGTAGATTTTCTTTTGGCGTACTTTTTTCCTTGAAGTTCTGGTAGTTGACCAGCCAATATTGCTGCCAACCCAGCAGCTCCCGCACCTTCAACCACACACTTTTCTTCTTCCACCAAGCGCAAGATGGCTAAAGCGATCCATTCCTCTTGCACCACAATGATTTTATCCACTAATGGTACTGCAGTAACATATGCGTTGTAGCCTACTTTAGGAACGGCCAAGCCATCGGCCAAGGTATTTTCTATCGGAGTATAAATAGGGCCATTATTTGCTATAGCCTGCGAAAAGCTGGCGCATTTGGCAGATTCGACACCCTGAAAAAATTTTGTTATGATGAGTCATATCGAAATATTGAAAGTTCCTTCCATTACTTACAATAATTTTTGTTTTTGGCGACAAGGCCTTAATAGCGGTTGATATACCGGCTATTAGGCCACCGCCCCCTACGGGTATTATAACAGCATCTGGATTTGGAACTTGTTCTAGTATTTCCAAACCAATTGTACCCTGACCAGCCATTATATGAGGGTGATCGTAGCCATTGATGTACAGTAATCCCTCCTTTTGAGACATTCTCATTGCAAATGTCTTGGCTGCTGCCATATCCTTTCCTTCAACTATAACATTGGCCTTGTATCTCCGACATTTTTGTATTTTCATAATAGGAGCAGCCTTAGGCATAACAACAGTAACGGGGACATTTAACTTCCATCCATGATAACTGAGCGCCTTTAAATGACGCAGTGTGAAAATTAAATTTTCTAACAATTTTCATTTCTTTCATTACCTGAGCATGATTTCCAAGCGAAGCTGAAATGACGCCAAGTTTCTTTTGTTCTTCTGTGAGCGATAGCAAAGCGTAACGCGCTCCACGTTCTTTGAAGCTGGAATTAACATTTATGTACATACATACTTTTATACAATATTTGTTTATTTTTTATTATTATTATTTTTTTTTTTTCAAAAATTATGCATGAAACGAAGGGTATTTTTTCTACAATATAATACATAGTCGCATATATGACTGACTATAATAGTGAGAGTGTTTAAAATTGGCGTGGGATACAAAAGAAAGTGATTGGAAAGAAGCAAGAGGAATAGCCTTCCACATAAGTTATTAAATAATTATCGTATGTCTGGCTGACTATAGCAGTGCATGTTCAAAATTAGTATGCTGCAGAGGTGGTACCCCTTTCACGAATATGTGAAAATAGCAAGGGCAAGAGTTCCTTCGGTACCAACTTCAAAATTAGTATCTAAAAATTTTAAAATAAAGATTTCTTAACAAAAAATCTAACTGACTTAAAAAAGGAACAAGAGGTTTGTTTTTTTTATACATATGTGACTTTTTTGACATTTGTGGACCGATTGAAACAAAAAAATTCGTTTGAAAGGGTATAATACAAAAATCCAATATGCGAAGGCCTTTCGTGCAATTGAGTGGGGTACGCAATGTTCGTAGATCTGGTTTATTATAATAGTTAGAGTTTTCAAAATTCGTATTCCCCAGAGGTAGTTCCACCTTTTCCATTATGTAAAAAGAGCAAGGGCAATGGTATCACTCATACCGACTTCAAAAACGATCTTCAAAAAGTTTGATATAAAAAAGTTTTGACAAAAAATTCAACCGGCTTCAAAAATGGCTACTAGCACCGCATCAATAGAATTGAATCATTATTTTAAAGCGCTCAGCATCGTACACTTATTCCCATCACATACTTGATAACATCCTTTTTGATAAATAATAAGTTTAAACCTCACAAAATTTTACTCATATAGGATTACATTCAAATCTTTGTATATGGAATTTGAAACTGCTATACCCCAAAGAGGACAACAATATAAAAACGCATTTCTATTGACAGTGGAATTTTCCATATCAAATTCAGAATTTCGAAAATCAAAATTAGACTTTCTACGCATATATAAACTCAATGTTTGCGGAAACATCCCCAAGAATTAGTTAAAGAAATTCAGAAGAAATTATATACATATGTACATGTGTGTATATGTATTTGTTTAATTTGTGTTTAACAAAAAATATTATTAAATAATAATTTTTCACTCATTCAATTCATCTATCGGATCTTCCAACAGAGACTTTTAAACTTTGACAGTTGATAGCGGCCACATTGTTGATGCTGCAGCTGTCAAATTGGCCGTCATTTATTCAACCTGTTTTGTCAAATTACCATGGCGAGATATAGCCTGCAAATGATAAAATTGTTTTGTTTTTGTTGTTCTCTTTGGGAACTTCACCCATTTTACAGTGGCCACAATAGTTCCACTGAGAGGACTATTCGCACTGTAGTGAATAGGTTTGAGTTCACTGACCGCTATCCGCGAGAGTGTGTAGGGAAATCCCGAGGCTGTCAATTTTGCGTCGCTCACAATAACCCAGCCTTTCGCAGACCACAAGATGGCAAATTTTTCATCGTGCCTTGGGCCTCTACCCGCTCAAAGTTCAGCTGATTCACGAGATGAAGGTAAACGACCATAGACAACGACATTTGTTCGCTGAATGGGCCTTAGAGCAGTTGAAAACTCACCCTAATTTCCATCCAAAAATCATCTTTAGCGATGAGGCCCAAAAAAAAATTCGAATTTGGAACGGTGCCAATCCACATATGTATAATCCAAAAACGTGCAATGCATCCTTAAAAAGTCACTGTTTCTTGCTGGCGGCCAGGCCATCACCGTCAACGGCAAGCGCTATAGGACTTCTACAGGACGACGCTATGTTCCACACAGCTCATGTTACATTGGACATTGCGATTCGAGGACTTCATCATCGAAATCGTAAAATTTGATCCCGTTAGATTATTTCTTGCCACAAGTCGCAGCGGCCCCATGACATCGGTCAAATTCAATAGGACTTACGCGCCAGTGTCATGGATGAGCCACCACACCAAGACGCGGCAGAAATTTTAACAATATTATAATTCATATATTATAGCATTCATTAATGGGCTTTAAAATTAATAATAATATTTAATTATTAATATTCTCTAAGTGCTTTCTTTTATTAGAATTTAAAAATATCAAGGGCTTAATGAAAGACCCTTTGTGTGCATATGAATAAGTTAATATACCTCTTCCGTAATTACAGTGTACGTGCAATACCACGAATTATGTATTGCAACTGATTTTATTGTGCAACTTTTACACATTTCTTACACATAATCATCAAATTCAAGAAAAGTACAAATATTTTTGGGTAATTTAGCGATAAATTTTATTATTAAGTATTTGAAAAGTGATATACATATAATCATTTTTTTATTACAGTCGGAAAATTTCAAGAATTTAATTCAGAACAATGTTTATGGAACTTTATGGACTTTTCAATTTAGGTTTCGGGAAAAAATGTCAAAGATATGATTGGAATGGAAAAAATAAATAGTACTTGGGAGAACAAAATCAAAGTTACTTTTCCTGCATTAAATAATAAAAACATCATACTCTAATGGGCTCTGATGAGATTTGAACTCGAACCTACTAAAAATATGTTCATTTGTTCAGCTAAAAATACACTTAACAAATTTATCCAACCTTTCATACATTTTGATTTACCCTCGATGTCTTTTGTTCTTCTTCTAACTAAAATGAAAACTTCAAAACAATGGAAAAAGACAATAAAAAAATGCCTTATGCTAGAGTTAATGTCGACGTCGTTGACGGCGTCTTAACATATATTAACACATATTAGCATATATTTATCTCTCAGCTTTTCTACTCTCAGGGTTTTTCACCTCTCAACGCCGAAAAAGTTGAAACAGATTGAACTTTTTCGGCGTCAAATTTTTTACGTCGTTGAGATTAACTGCTCTCATACAATTTCATACGATTCAACTTTTTTTGACATTTGACGCCGTCGACGACGTCGACATTAACTCCAGCATTACTATCGGACACAAAATATGAAAGAGAATGCGAAACTTTCAAAAAACGTGTTGTCATGTTTGATGCACGATAAAGTGAAAGAGATAGCTAATTTGACAACCCTAAGGCTTGTCATTTCTTTCATATAATCGCAACAAAGCTGTCGAGTCTAATTCACATAGTTTGTCCTACGATATCGAACGTTATCGATCTCTTGAATGTGGAACAAAACACAAGAGATCCAATAAAATGGTAAGTATATGGATCTTTTAACGCATTAACCGACTAATGCCCTGCGTCTTGGTAATAATTTTAATCTCATACATACAAATCCTAGACAGACAAGTACTACGTAAGCAAATGAGTTTTTATTACATACGTCGTTCTTTTTGGTGTTCAAATTACATTATCGCAAAAGTATTTAATTTGACATCTTTTTCTTGATAAAATAACATTTTTGCATTAACAAATCCCAGTCCTGGTACAAATTTTAGAATAAAAAAAGCAACTGCATTTTATTCATAAAGCAATAAATTAATTTGTGTGAAGAATCATAAGATATTTTATATTTAGGCCTGTTCCTTGAATAAAAGTTTTTACTAGTTATTACTAGTTGTTATTGGAAAGTGTTCATGTACCCGAAAAATTTGTAACGAGAGTATAAAAGAAGAGCGTAAGAAATTGAGAGGCTAAAATTTTTTACGAAATTGTCACTAGCAAAATTTTTACTTGTAAGTTTTTGTTTATGAGAAAATTTTTTGTAAAAACTATAATCATTATGATAATTTAAAAAACAAAAGTAAATATATTTTATATAAATTATCTTTAAAAATAGGGAAACAAGAAAATGTCTAGTGTGTGCCAACGTGTTCGAATTAAACTGTGCAGAATATTGTACTTTGGGAACAGTAGATGCTTCACTAAGCGAAGGAATGATAAATGGTCTTTGTAAATTTTTAAAAACAAAGAGAATGCGATTAAAAAATAATAATTGTCTGTAGTTTGGGATATTATTAAGTCTAGTTTGTAAACTTCCATTATACAACACGATTCCGAATATGGGACCCATTTATGGGGTACCTCCGTATGATTACAACCACTATCTGTTATGTAACGTTCCCGCATTTATGAAGGTGGTCTAATTGGCTGAAACTGTGGTTTTAAACCACATAATCTTTAAAGTACTTATATTTTATTACCATCCAAACCTGCTCGGCTGCAATATTTTGGACCTTAGAGACCATACTTGGCTGAGAGGGAGGGACACACGCTCTTACCCGAACAATAGACACATGAAGAAATGCTGAAGCTGCAGAAACTGTTTCTCTTTTGTCTGGCATTGGCTGGACTAAAATAATCAATAATTTTTAGATAAGATTTGAGTGCTTATTATTAGTTTAATTTCTATTGAAGACTCAATTACTAATAATAGTAATTGAAACAAAAATAAAGAAGGAATTTTGGAACAAGAACTCGAAGAAACATATTTAAAACGGCTAAATCAATTTAAAATTGTTGTCATTTTTAATTTTTCTTTTTTATTATGGGAAAGAAATTTTAAAAATTTCTACATTCCTCTCTCGTTACAAGTTTTTGCTTTGAAGAGAAACGAACTGATGACGATAACGTTGGATAGCGTGGGACACGCTGATAGTCTCCCTAGCGGGCTTTGTATGTATTTACATATACATACTTATGTTGCAAAAAGGAATAAATGCTCAAGTCGACTCAAGTCTAAAATGAGTTAATGTCATCATTGTGATTTGCCACTTTAAAAGTACCCTTCAGCAAAGTTTTATTCATTAATTTCTGCGTATGATAATTTGCGAAATTTTGTTAATTCATCATTCAATATATTCTCCGAAATATGTAAATATTTAAGAAATTTATTGTTTGTTGTTGGCTTAGCAGACTATATGCTGGGATTTCGTTGGCGCTAGCCAAATCATCATTACTCTTTAGCCGAATCATAATTGAAAAGCATTCAAACTCATATACTTATACAAAAATATTCAGGAGTAGAAAAATATGGTCAAATTCTATAGAATTCTCATATAATGTCTGTACAAACATGTTCACACATGTAGTTAAGCAAATTGTAAAATTAATTTTTCGTGATATATACAAATTAAACATTTTTGCATTAAATAATAAAATAAATATCAAAACACATTACATTACATTTCGTTCAATGTATTGTACAACCTAGTAATATAATATGCACACGGGAAATTTTATTGCACAATATAAATTATTGTACAATAATATTACAAGAAGGTGGGTACCTTTAGCAAAGAGCAGGCAGAGAGAGTTGATATTTTATATTAGAGAGCTAAATGTGTTTTTTATAGAAGTCGGTAAACAATATATTGTGCATTTTTCAAGAAAGAAAACGGCATATAACTGACTGCCTTCCTAATTGAGACAATATTAATATGTAAATTTTGCATTCAAAAATTTTTTGAATTGGTTAAACTTTATCAGTGCGACAAATTAACATTATTCTCACATTAACTAATTAAATATGACATGTGGAATTTTTTGTTTATAAAATCGGCAAACACACAAACAAATAAATAAATAAGACCTTTGATCTATGGAGATAGAATATTTTCCTATTTGTTTGAATAATACTGGAATTAATTACTGAGAATGTATCGCCCTTGTATTATAGACGATTGCATTGAACTTTATTTATAATTAATACTAGTATATACGAGTACATAAGTACACTGGTAAGCAAAATCGAGGGCACGTTACGCATAATTTTAATTCAGGTGTCGTAAATTGATAACGACATATGGAAATTTTATGAAACATTTAGCAATTATTCTTTATTATAATAGCAAAAAATATGTATATTCAATTTAATGACAACAGAACAAAAATAAAAATTTTCAATATAAAAATATAAGGGGCTACTGTATAGTATTCATATTGGTACCGTATCCATAATCCCTTATTTTGTATGCCGCTTTTCATACGCTTGGGCATATTATCCACCAAGTTCTGCTTAAATTCAATTTAAATATTTTTCCCGTTCTGTCTTTGCACGGCTCCAAAGTTCCTCTATGTTCATCGGAGCTCGATTGTATTGTCCTAATCTTCTCTTTAATAAAGACCACAAATTTTTAATAGGGTTTAGGTGTGGACTTTGCGCTGGCCATTTCATCACCTCAAATTTTAACGCAGTTAACCAATATTGATCAACTTCTACCGTGTACTAAAGGTATCCACCCTGTTGAAAAATAATTTCATCCTCGTGATAAATGCTATGATTCACAAAATCAGGTAAATGTGTTTGTAGAATTTGAAGGCAGCCCTCTTGCTTTATTGTACCATTAATTCTTACTAGAGGTCCTATGCTCCACCAGGTGAAGAAACCCCAAACGTCATGCTTAATCGTTTGTTTCAAGTGATGTTTTTGAATAGCTTCATTAGGTCTCCAACTGAAATATTCCTTACCATCAGATTGGAAGCGGTTAATTTTTATTTCATCAGACTATATAACCCGTTTCCAAACCTCTATGGTCCAATGCTGCCAATAAACCGATTCTATGAAGTGCTCTTTGAGCGCTATTGGTTATTATTTATTTTTATTTTATAATGAAAAGTAATTGCTGCAAGTTTCATAAATTTTCTTTTATTGTTTACCATTTTATAATCACTTTTCGTAAATTTATTCTAAACTAGCGGGCCCGTTGCCTGCTTCGCACGGCAAAAGAAAATAAGAAAAGAAACACACTTGTTTTTAATAAAGTTGGTTTTGTTCCCAAAAACACACTCACTTCACATACGCACCGCACACACATGCGTTATCGGATTTTAACCAAACTTCATATAAACCATATATGGGCCACTGCCTACGTAGTGTATAGGTTGAAATCGCTCGACGCGTTTATGAGTAGTTCGGCGACGTACATATACGGACTTATTTTTATATATATAGATATGCACTCGCTTCTGCTCGCCAGAGTATGTATGTAAGTACATACTCCTACACATGCACACATCCATACTTATGTATGTATGTATGTATTTATGTTCATATTTAAGGAAAAGATCATTTAAAAAGGCCAAGAAGTGGAACTGGAATGACTGTCTGTCTGGTAGTCTTAATAATATCACAGCAACTTTAATATAAAAAACACTTTTTATCAAGAAATTGTTGAAAAAAATAACAACAAAATAAATGTCGTAAGCGACATTTTGTCGAAATTAATTTTGTGTTAGCAGCGATAATTTTATTAACGTATCGATAGATAAAATTGTTAATGGGACGATATTGTTGATAATTTTAATAATACGAGCCGCAACCTGCCACTCTTTGCTATGGCTCAGTTCGGCATAAAATCATCATAAAACACTGTGTAAAATGCAACCAGAATTAATTAATGATACAAATGTATGTATGTATGTATGTACATATGCATTAAATTGCTCATGCTCAATATAAAAGAATAACGGTTAAATACAAAAACAAATTAGGTTATTGACCCCTCTTCCCTTATGTTTTTATGCTCTTCCTACTTACTACTCTCTCAATCAAAACCAGAGAAAAAATTACTCATTGCTCAATGGAATAAGCGGGAATTGTTCTTAAAGAATGACACTTTCATTGCCTCAAAAGCATCTGTTTGTATATTTTTTCGACTTCCCTTGGAGTTGCGTTGAGAAAGTCCTCTTGATTAAATCTAAAATATGTAAATTAATTGTCGCTATGAAGTCATATTAAAAAAAATATTTACAGTTCGATGGGCAATTCGTATTTCGTTGTTTTTATAATAATTTGTTGACATTTTCACCATTTTTTGATCACGAATGAAAAGTATGTGGGTTTGTATTGTACGAAATGATATTATTTACTTACCTGCCAGTATATTGCAAAAAATCCTTTTTTAAATACAGATCCATGCCATAAGAATCCGAGGATGTAGATCGCTTTAAATGTACAAGAATATAAAAAAATTTGTAAGATAGATGTATAAAGGCTGGAACACAATGTGCAGCTGAGGCTGAAGTTGAGGCAATAGCTGAAGTTGTGGCTGAGGCGGAGGTTGAAGTATGAACACAATAGCTCTGTTCCACATGCATAACGAAACAGTCCGAACTAGCCCAAAGTTACCCAAAACCGTTCAACATAACAATTTTTGTGCAAAAAAAAGAGAAATTGAGAGAGTAATTTTTTTAATTTCCTGTACAAATTTGCACGAACTTTTTCTTTGGGTAAGTTCGGACAAGAATTTAACAATCAGCTGTTTTTTGTTTGCATATGAAACTAATAGATTATCAGAAAATTTGCAAGCAAAAGAAAAAGTTTAGTTTTTATAAATAAATATATTAAAAAGCAAAATGGAGAGTTTCAATGAAAAAATTAAAGTGGTAAATACGTTAGTGCATAAACATTTTCTTTAATATTTAATTAATAATTTAATATTTTATTTAATATTTAAAATGTTTTTGTAGCTACGTATATGAAGAATTTTTTTGTTTTTCAATTATTTTACAATTGTTGACAATGATGCAAATGTTTTGTTTTTATAATTTGAAGGCTTTTAAGCGTCTAAAAGCACTTAAATAGATTTTAGTTTAAAAAGTAAGCAGCATTAGTATTTCAGGAACTACAAAAATTGTTTTTTGCGTTCCAGCTATTTTGGGTAGGTTAGGTTAGGTTAGGTTGATTGGAGGGGTGTGATAGCCCATGCCATACGACATACACTTAAGCCACTGAAGGCTTGTTGTGCGCTCCCTTTAATTATCAGACACAAACTGCCAGAGTTCTGCGGCAGGATTCGAACCTGGGACCTTCGCACTACGAGTCTAGTACACTACCTACTAGTCTGCGAAGTCAGTATTTTGGGTAACTTTGGCAAATTTAGAGAGTATTTTTCATTTTGCTCTCAATAGTCCGAACTTGTCCGAGATCTTGTGGAACAAACCTAATGTTGAGGCGTGAGTTCATTGTTGCCAATTGTACTTAATCAAAATTTTATGTACAAATGTATTGAATTTGTATGAACGATAAACATTATTGGCATCTCTGGATATAATAATATGTTAACACAATCTGTTAACAATATTTATCAAATTTGTTATTCGAGATATTCTCCAAAATAACTATTTTAATATGTTATTGTTTGTTGTTGGCTTAGCTAGGTATATGCCTGCATTTCATTGGCGCTAACCAAATCATCAGTACCCTTTTAGCCAAATCATGATTGAAAGCATTCAAAGCTCGTATACTTATGCAAACAATTACAAATATATATGAGAATTCTATCAGAACTCTATCATATTTTACTATTTGTAATCAACAAAAACAAAAGTATAAATAGCTATAGAAGCTTTTGTACAATCACAACACAACAAACAATTATAATTGACTTGCGTCCTTTTGTTTTTTCTTTTTACGCCTTTATACAATTAATCGCCCGTTGGGTGATAATGAAAGTATTTATAAGGCAATGAAAAAACAAAATTTATAATAACAATATTTATCAAATTTGTTATTCGAGATATTCTCCAAAATAACTATTTTAATATGTTACTGTTTGTTGTTGGCTTAGCTAGGTATATGCATAAGTATACGAGCTTTGAATGCTTTCAATCATGATTTGGCTAAAAGGGTACTGATGATTTGGTTAGCGCCAATGAAATGCAGGCATATACCTAGCTAAGCCAACAACAAACAATAACATATTACAATCTGTTAACTATCAATGTTAACATAATAAACAAAATTAATTTAAGTTTTTTGTGTATTTGTACAAAAATAAAAATATTGTATTGTGGAAAAATAAAAATATTCTGTAAAAAAATGTAAACGAACATAATATGTTAAAGAAGCGCTGTTAACGTGAGGCGCTGGAAAAAGTTAAAATGTTCCAACTTTGCGCCTCAGGCTTTGCCTCAGCGTCAGCCTCAGATTCACATTGTGCTCGCATACATTTGAAGCAATGTATTTTACTTTTAACAGAGAGAAGTATACTTCTCGCCTTACGCCTCAGCTGCATATTGTGTTCCAGCCTTAAATCTGTATTATAATAAATATCATAAGCTCATATTCGTCATTCAAACATTCGGTATTGGATCTTATGAAACATGTTACTGTTAAACATGTTCAGTTTGGCCTATAATTTAACCACGAATCGACTTGCAAACGAACAACGCTTGCAGATTAATAAATTTTATTATCAAAATTCATGCTCGGTTAAGAAAGTGCATCGTCCACTTTTTTATCGGAAAATTGTGTTCAGCTACGAAGCTCATTTCTGGCTAAATGGATACGTGAACAAGTCAGTGCCACACGCCACACAGCCGGACAATTGCCCGCCTAGATCGTGCGATTTAACGCTTTTAAACTATTTTTTGTAGGGTTATGTTAAGGCTCATGTCCAACCCTTGACACACTGAAAGCCAACATTGATGAATTTATTAGTGAGATACCGGTCGATATGTTGGGGAAAGTATGCCAAAATTGGACCCAGGGTATGAACCATTTGAGGCGGAGCCGCGGTCAACATTTACATGAAATCATCTTTAAACATTGATTTACATATATATAAATCGTTCTATCGACTCCAATAAAAGTTTTTAAATCAAATCCAAGCTCTTAAAAAATCACTCTTTATATAATTTTTAAGGAATCAATAGAATTTAAATATTAACACAGTAAATATTTATGGAAATGAAGGATGTTCTATTTTATATTGAGAAAAGTATTTCTTTAAAAAAATTATTTAATTAGGATTAGGTATTCGCAACTGGGAATAAACATCACGTCTGGAAAGCGTACAAGTTTGCCAGTAGTCACGATTTCAGCACTTAAATGAAAACAAAAAACATTTTTTCATATAGATTTGAAAGAAATAACTATTTGTCTTTATAAAAGAACGTATTTTCCAATCGAGTTTAACTAACTTGAAGCAACGATTTATTTATAGTTTTCTTTGTTAAATTTTTTAAGCTAAACTTTCTTGGAAGTTGAAAAAATGCACTATTGGATTTTCGGAAGCAATGAATATGTCATTCTTGGGTAATATATAGAAACTTTACAAATTGCTAATTTTAATCGTTGAACAACATCTGGACATCAATTTGCAACATACAACTCACCGGGCATGGCGTTCTTTCTATACCATCTTTTATTAGAAAAGCAGCCGAAGTTATGTCGTGGAATGATATTTTCTGAGGCTGTTGTGGATCACAAAATGGATCTAAAATTTCATCAATACCCTCAACAATTTTAGGTAGAGTAGTGTTGTTTGTTTCTTTTAGATTAGATTTGCTGGCACTTCTTTGTCTGCTCCTGCCATTGGGAGCATCTGCACCATTTAGTCCACTAGACATTTTTTGTAATTATGCACTTTTTCTTTTGAAACTTATATTTCTATTCAAAAACTAAAAATGCCTGCAAATTAAGATTTCAGCTTTCTTTGTTGGGTTTTAAAAATAAACTAATAGTTATGTTCGAATTTTCTTGATGTTTACGAGGAACTAAAGACGAAGATGGTTTAATGAAAACAAATAAAATGGAAGAATTAACCCATTAGAAAGTAGCGAAATCGGCTTTAGAGATCAATATTAAAAAGTGTGGAAAATACCGCATTCTATATCGTTCGAAATTTTCATTCAAAATTATTTCAAATTACAAGCGATATCGAATGTCGTGACTTGGCTCCTGTATATTTCAGTATTATTCCCAAATAGATTCAAGAATAAATGGAATCAAATCCATAGTTTCAAAATATTTCACAAGATTACCCACCCGTTCACTAATTGTTGCATTCGTATAATTTAATAGAAGAAAGTAATTAATGTGAATGTGCACATGATACTAATTTAATGCAACAACGTCATATCTCGAAAAGCCCGAATTTTTTTTTATTGAAAATATCAGATTTCGAGATTTTTTGAACATAATTTTTTTATTGAAAAAAATTTTGTTGAAATAAATTTTAAATCGGAATTATAACCAGTTCTTAAATAAAGAAAACAACTTTAATTGCCAAATATTTCATTAAAATAGATTATTTCGTTCGAAATTAAAAAGAAGAAACTGCTTCGAGTGCGGTGTGTTTTTAATAACTTTGAAAATTCTTGTCAAATCGGTTTTCTAAGTTCGATTACTTCTATGAACTTTTAAGACAGTTTCGAATGTCGTAGGTTAGATAAGGTTCAACAGGTAACTTTGGCTCACTTGAGTACCTTTGTATTACTTGTCATAGATAAGAGTTAAGAAGACAGAAGACACCAGTCTAATACACTAGTCACTAGTCTACAAGGGCACCCTGCCCTTACGTCGTAACTTTTATGTATATCGATTCCAATTAATTTTTTTTTTTTTTTTTTTTTTTATTTTGTTGTACAAATTTATATATAAAGATCATTTTAATAATGGCTCCAGCGCCTTTAAGGCATTATAGGAGCGAGTTGACAATCTAGTAAATCTTGTTAATGTACATACAATTATTGTAATTATATTAACAATAAAATAATTATGAAAAAAGTAAGTAAAATTTATATATTTTTACAGAGATCTATAACAGAGCTTAAATTACAAAAGCGTTTCAATTCTGTTTAGCAAGTAATTTTTACAGAGTATTTTAAATGTTGAAATTCTATTGACTGATTTTAAGTCAGATGGTATATTATTATACTTCACACCACCAATGTAATCGATGCGCTGTTTAGTTTTTTCAAGTCTACACCTTGGCATCCTCAGATTGTTAGCATTTCTTGTATTGAAATGACTTTGATTTTGCACAAAAAATATAGTACGATGACCGATGCTGTGAATGGATTTAAATACAAATTTCAAAACTTGGTATTCATACAGCCCATTAAGTGGCAAAATTGTTTTACATACATCTGTGTAAAGAGAAATTGTTGGATAACACCTTGGTAAATTATATATTGTTTTCAATGCCTTATTTTGCATACATTGAAGAGTCTTTAGACTATTGCTGTTCTTATTATGAGCATAAATTATTGCCATATAGTTCAAGTTTCTCTGTATCAAGGATTGATAAATCATTAGTTTGCTCTTAACATTCAGTTTATTTTTAAACTTATACAAAATTCCTATACCCGGAGCAATTTTCCTTTTAAGTTCTGTTATGTGCATGTCCCATGAGAGATTACTTTGCAATGTGATTCCAAGATATTTAATAGAGTGAATTTCCTTTACAAGTGTACCACCAATGTGTACCGTAAAATCGTTAAAACTTGAAGAGTTAGGTCTAAATCGAATTAATTTAGTTTTATCGGAATTAAGCACAAGGCGATTTATACGAGCAAATTCAAAAATCAAAGAAGCATCTCTTTCCATATAAGTCTGTAAAACAAGGTCGTATTTATAAGGATAAAATAAGCACACATCGTCCGCAAACATAAATAATTTTCCCGTCAAATTGAGGTTCTTCAGATCATTTAAATATATGGAAAACAACAGCGGTCCTAAGCCACTTCCCTGTGGTACTCCATAATCCACAGAACCAATAAAACTACATTCATTATTGACCTGAACAAATTGTTTTCTATTCTTGAAATAACTTTTTAGAAGCAATAATTCCTTACCCCTTACTCCATATAATGAAAGTTTCTCTAGTAAAATATGATGATCTACAAGATCAAAAGCCTTTGAAAAATCAAAAAATATACCTGCAACACCACAAAATCCTTCATCTAAACCATTACAAATATATCGAACCACGTTTAAGACTGCATTCTCCACACCACAACCTTTCCTAAAACCAAACTGAAATTCATATAAAAAGTTGTTCTCCTCAATATAAGATGATAATTTATCATAAATAATCTTCTCAAAAATCTTATCTATTGTTGAAAGTACGGCAATTGGACGGTATTTGTCAACAGTGCAAGAATTAATTTGCTTCGGTATAGGAACAATCTTGTGGATCTTAAGCACATCGGGATACACTGACGTTAGTAACATTTTATTGAAAATTTCAACCAATACTGGTGAAATCTCCTCAGCACATTTCTTAACAAATTTAGGTGATATATTGTCATATCCAGGACTTTTATTCTCTTTAATACTAGCAATGATTTCAGTGACATCATCATTGTTAATTCCATCCAAATAAAACCTGTTCGAAAATTCACTAATTGTTCGTAATGAATCAAATACATCGCCTCTCTGTATTTCAATCTCTCTCTTCAGATTCTTTACTGACGTTATAAAGTAATCATTCAGACAATTGGCTTTATCTAAGTCTGAAACTATTTCTATTCCATGAGAATCATTTAAAGTCAACACGTTATTTTTTGAACGACCAAGAGTGGTATTAATAAACCTCCAAGATTTTGTGGGATCATTACCCACCTTATTCAAACTTTCGATATAGTAGTTATTTCTACATTCTTTGTTTGATATCTTTATTACCTTGCTCAATCTTTTCAACATATCATCACATTCCCAGTTTCTATTATTACGTCTTTTCTTTAACAATTTTCGCTTTAGTAATATAAGAGCCTGAAGATTCCTGTTCACCCAAGGAGTAAGCTCAAAACGAAGTTCTTTCTTATAATAAGTAACTTTAGTTGAACTATCCATCGCATTTTTCATACAAGACACTAAACTTTCTGTCAGTTCTGAGGCATTTAACGTTGAATTCTCATGAGGCAAATTATTTCGTAAATATTCCCTGCCTCTTTCATAGTCACAATGAATCTTAGATTTTTCCAAAAATTCCCTACTTTGAATTCCACCTTCAATTTTACAGCACAATATATTGTGATCTGATAGATTACATTCTACTGAATCAACATATACATTTTCAGCAAAATTGCTAAAAACATGATCAATACATGTGTTGCTAACAGGTCTTGTCACCATGTTATGCACACTAAGGCAATCAAAGTTTTGAAATATTGTAAACAATTCATCAGAATATTGATTATGCGATAAATCAATATTTGAATCACCCACAACAATTAACGGACATTGCGCATGATTATTTAGAGTATCATCAAGCATATTATAGAAATCAGAGACATTACATTTCGGAGACCTATAAAAAGATATAAGTTTCATGGGTTTGTAGTCAATTTTAAAATTTTTAAAAGTTATAGCTATAAGCTCAACGAAATTATTACTACTGCAAAGTTCCACTGAAAAACTCAAGTCTTTTTTAATATAAAGGGATGTACCCCCATAACCGTCGTCTCTACAACAATGAACTTCAAAAAAACCAGGTATTGAATATAAATCTTTCAAATTGTTATCAAACCATGTCTCTTGCACTGCAACTACATCAGGTAATTTGGGAAAATCAGCTAATAAAGATTTAAACTGATTGAATTTATCTAAAGATGAAACGCTTCTGATATTTATGCTAATTATGTTTAAAAAGTTTGAATTAATATTAGAAATATAGTTTTTAAAGCTTGAAAATTTTTTGTAATATTGATTTTTAATCATTAATTAAAGAAATAAATAATATAATAACTTTTAAACAATGAAATAAATACATTATCCTTATATTATGAAGAAACATATGCCGCACCTTCAGCCTCATCACTAGAGTCACTTTGAATATCATTTCTGCTTTGAACAATTGACCTACGTTTCCCATGTTTATTTGTTGTTGCATACATTAATATCTCGTCTACATCATCTTCAGATTTAATTAACTGAGCTTTTGATAAGTCACTTTTTTTACAATAAACTTTGCCATTACGGGTATATACGTGTTGGTAACCAATAGCTTTCAAGGATTTGGCATGTTTCCAAAGATTCGACGTTTCTTTGCTATGATAATCATGTACAAAAATTTTACTTGTTTTTTCATTTTCCTTAAGTTTAGCCTTTGCAGACATTAGCTTTTCTTTATTTACTTTAGTTGAGAACTTCACTACCACAGTTTTCTTTACATTCATATCTCTGTTCCTCTTCCCGACAAAGTAGGCTTCATCCACATCAGCCGGATCTAATTTAACTCCAATATCTTTTGATAATTCAATAACAGCATCCATAGCATTAACATCATTAGTCAGCTCAAGTCCACTTATAACACAATCATTCCTTACACGAACATCATTTAACATTTTAACAGAAGTTTTAAGAGTTTTGATTTCATTTTTTAATATTTTATTTTCTCTTGTTATATCAAGAATTTTCTTTTTGTTTTCAGCTACCTCCTTAATAACTTCATCAAATTTTGTTGACATGAAATTTATTGAGTCAGTCAGCTGATCTAGTATCTCTAATTTTTCAAGTTTTTTTAACTCTGTTTTTATTGTTTTTAATTCTCTTCCTATCTCTCCACTTGATTCTTTACAAAATTGACAAGTATATATTTCATTCCTATCATCCATCAATCTCCCAAACTCTCTTCTTGTTAAGCCGGAACATTTGGAATGAAATATTTTTCTACAGTTATCACATTCTATAAAATTATCCGATTCCTCTTTGATCTCAACTTCACATCGATCACAAACCAATTTATTATTTTTATTTGCGATACTTCTACGACCATTGTTTTTCTTAGACATATTTCAGTTTTTTTCAGATGCAATTTTATCTGTTTTATTCTTTCAAAAGTATCTAATATTTTATTGCTTGCTTTTTAACACACAATTTATTTAATTTTACAAAACTCTTTGACCACCGAACAAAATGTAAGTCTTACAGCTAGGATTTCATTATCGAAAATTTTCGGAAACAGTGTTTTTTTATTATTTGGAAAAGTCGTCCTAAATCGAACTTAATATCAGAGAGAAGTTCCAATGCTGACCTGTAATGCCAACCATAGTCTTTAGTTACACTTCGAACGAATAACAAAATTTTTCTTCGATTTCGACTTTGAAAACGTTTGAACATAATTACAACTTGGGACGAAAAACCTTAATGGGTTAATCAGGTCTTATCATATTTTTGTCATTACGTACAACACAATTTTTTTTGTTTGTTATTAATTCCTCGTCTTAGATTAGCAAATTACAATAAGATTCTGTGTGCGGAGCAATTTGTGCTGATAAGAAAATTTCAAAATCAAAATAGGTACTCCGAGATATTCGGGTTGTTTTCACTCAAGTGATCCGTCTTCTATAGACATTTAACGCAAGTAATTCTTCATATCTTTAAAATTAGTTGCTTGATAACTTGAATGGCAAACGATATATATATATATATATATATATATATATATATATATATATATATATATATATAGATATATAGATATAGATATATATGTGTGTAGGTACAAGTAAAAGATAAGTGTGTAATTAAATTAACAACAATTAACAAACTAGATTACGAGTACATATTTCAAATATTAAAGAAATCATATCTGGAATTTTGGTAAAAATAAGATTTTAATGAAAAATAGTTTACTAAGATCACTAAGACGCAAAGTCGGGTTAAAAAACTGATGAAGTAGGTGCGGGGGAAGGTGTACTCCCCATACAAAGTAACTTCTAATTATCTTCTACATGAAAAGTTTTCGAATTTGACATAGAATTACTTGAAGACAAGATGTGAGATGAGTTAAAAATAGCTAATGAAGTAGGTGCGGGGGAGGGGTACTCCCTGTACAAAGTAAGAAATAATTATCTGCTAATCAGAAAACTATTTCAGTATGAGTCTGGAAATTTAAAATGAGTTAATTGGAAGCCAAGATGCGAAGTCAGATAAAAAGAAATTTTAATGAAGTCAATTTTGAATACTTTTATAAGGTATTAAAAGTTATAAAATTTTCAAATTGAAAGTCTATTGTGGCATCTTTCATATCCAATGACTTGTCCAACAAGAGTGGAGAACTTTTTTTGGTTGTACTTTTAGTTTATGTAGTTGAAGACAAGCGGGTGTTTGGTAGAAATCGATCGAATTCAAAACATTCAATTTGAAGTTGTGTGATGAATTTCCAACTGCAAACTATTCTTATTTGGAATAGAAGGCAGGAGTTGAAATTAAAAAAATATATAACGTAATCTACATCAAAAAATTAAAATTAAAATCGACAAAATTTCTTTACAACACTTCAAAACCATCAATTTCGAATCGATCGACTTCCTCAAATTATTGGTGCCAATATATTCGAATAAACTTGACGTTTACACTTGAAAGTGAAAGTTTCAGCTCAGCTTTCAACGAAATTTGCAAGACACTTTCTGAAAACACAATTAAATAGATATAAACAGTTCAAACATTTCTAAAAAATTTCCGGATTGTGATATATAATTATTATAAATTCAACGATGTATATAAAGACAAGAATTTACGATTGTACACCAATCTCATGAAAATATGCAAAAATATACTTACATACATATATTAATTATAATGCTTTCCCTGAGTAATGCTCTTGGCAACTGTGTATGAGCTTTGACGGTTTTCTTCTTTTTTTCCAATTCTCAAAGGGTGTCAATTTGAGCAATAACTTTTCCCTTTAACGACATTTTGAAAATAAACTTTCACCTGTGTTAAGCTTCAAGAAATTTCTGTGAAATTCGATTACTTCTGTGAAGTATTCACTGATAATACGTAAATGCAGGTTTCAAGAAAGTACTTTCATGTGTAAATGCAGGACAAGGTACACAGAATGCAGCACCTTGAAGACAGTGGGTGCGAAAATTTTATAAATTTTTAAAAACAAAAACTCTTAGTGATACAAACAATAATATTTTTCTTAATTTTAGGAACAACGAAATACGAAAAAATATTAAAATAGTTGAATCAAGCAGCGCAAATACTTTAATCACAAATTGTTACTAGTAAAACGTTCATTTACTTTTTTATATTTTTGAAAGTAAATGATAAAAAAAAATTTATTTGCAACACACAACAGGTTGCAAAACTCTGATTAAATGTAGTTCTTTTCGTTTACTCTTCCACCAAAAACTGGTAACGAGGAAGTTCATAAATTTAATTAAGATATTATTCCTCACCGCAACCACTCCTTTATATACTATTGTTAATTCCGGCTCTGCACACTTCGATTCGATCACATTGACGCAGTGTTATTTGATTCGAATTTTCTAATGTTTAAATTATTTGTTTAATAATTAATACGAGTATCATCATTGGAATTGTTTTTGTTCGAAAAACTGCACACACAACACGCACGCTTTCTTTACTTGCAGCTCAATTTGCAAAGAGATTTCAGAGGACACTTGCAAGAATAAAATGATAAATTAATAAATAGTCTTGTCAAGTAAAAAAAACTTTTATACAAATTGTATTAAAATAATAATTATAGTCTAAACTTATTTTAGGTAGATTTTGAAAACAATTAAGTTGTTTATTTCAAACATACAAGAGTATGACGATTAATTTTTAATATCAACTGTTTTGTTTCCATAGAAATTTTCTTATATGATATTCTTGATAACCCTATGTTATGAAGTAAATAAAGCAATAAAAATGGACCGAAAACTAGACCATACAAAAATGTAAAATTTATTTATTTAAATTTTATTATTAAATTTTGTGAGGCATGTGCAACAACTTGTTTTATTTCCAAACTCGAAGCATGTTTTTAATTCGATGTCATTTTAAAATTAAACTTTTACCTGACTCTGTGAACATACAAGCAACTTGCAAGACACTCGACTATTTCTTCGACATTTTCGTTGACAAATCGTTTGCTCTACTTGCAAGTAAATACTTGCATGTGTAAATGCAGAATTAGTTTGACTAGTTTGTATAACAACAGTTAAAATTTTAAGAAATATTGTAAAGCCGAGTTCGCATGTATAATCAATTATTTCTTATTTCCACATGAACGCAAATCGTTTGAAAGGACTTTGTGGACCTACCGCACGATGGATGTTATTTAAGTGAAAATACAATAAAATATCTTTATATATTAAAATCTCGCATCGGTTTCACTTTCAGCACCGCACCACTCACTCATTCCCAGTGAAAGAAAATGAAAGTCATTCTCAAAGAATGACATTTTAATTCTTCCAAAAATCCCAGAGTGCATTTTTCAACTTCCTATTAAGTTGACAAAACGACAAACTATTAAAAATATGAATTACTTCTACAAATCTGTAGTTAAAAAGAGTATTTTTTTATTTTTTTTTTTTCAATCAGTGAGTGGTAAGATTAATTTAACACAAGAAAATATAAATCGTTACTACTGGCAAATTTTTATTGTTTTATTTCCAGCGATATATATTCGCATCTTATCCTTATTTAAAATTAAATCATTTTATTTGCAAAAAATATATAAAGTTTACTTTTTCCTACATAATATAACAGGCTTTATTCACATCGGTGAATAGGAAAGTGAAAAGCCTGTCATTTCTTTCACTTAAAGAAAAAGAAATCAGGAACTCGGTCAACTTTGATGTAAAGTGGTAAATAACCAAATTCTTGATGTTCTTGGCACGAGAATGATTTGCCGCTAAAGAAGCATTCAAGTGTCTCGGTAAGAGAAAGTTCACTCCTTCATCCAACCGAAAATGGAATTCAACTCTAATGTATGGGCCGGTGCTTCAAAGTCTATTTTGAGGCTACTAGACCGAGTACAGGAGAGCGCGAAAAGATTCATCGATGACAGTAGTGAGATGCGTTTCGCTGTTTTATCGTTACTGCAATAGAATGTACTCTAATGAAATTAAGGAATATGTTATCAAGACCCGCTCTTAGTTGCAAACAAGAGCACATCCTGAGTACTGGCCCAATCGCCAAAAAGTGGTAGTTTAATATAAAATTATTTTCTTCGCAAAAAAAAGAAACGTAAAACTATTACTTTTCTCAATATAATAAAGACACCATCCAAATCGGTGCATAAAAAAATCATTGAAAATTATCCAAATTTGCCATACTTCCGGATCCTAATCTCAGCATTTTTAATGAATTCTTTGGAAGCCCTTTTTTACTAGAAATAATTTAGCAAAAACGTCTATTAACTTCAATTGAAAACTTTAAGCCGTATTTGTAAGCGATTGTTCAAGTTGGTTCCACAATTTTCGAAATTCGTGGTTTCAGTCTATTTTAACTATTTACGAACAATCGTTTATAAATAGCGACCATTTATTCTAAGATTTAATTTTTTTTCTTAGTTTTAAGAATAAATTTCTTTATTTTGCAATTTCTATATCATAATCAGTTATCGGATGCTAAGGTCAGTTTTTAAATTAATATATGTTTTTTACATATTTTTTTTATAATCAGTGTTTGCGTTTTATTATTTATAATTTTTGTTGTCATAATCATAATGTTAAGATTACAAATAGCGTAAAACTTATAAATTAATTGTTGTTTATATGTATTTTAGTGGTAAGTCTTATTTTATACAAACGCCTTGTCATTTGCTATAAAACCCGATATTAACTAGAGTTATTTGTTATTACAAAAAATTTGCCATTAACCATTATTATTATTATTTTCAATTACGTTTACATTTTCACTCATTAAATTAGCACTTTTTCTCAAACCCTTTATTTTTAAATACTTTTATTTTTGAATATTTGAACATACCTTTACATTTTTATGAGTTGCCTCTTTATTATTAAATATTATTATTGTTGTTATTATTAGTGTTGCTGTTGGTTTTATTTTATTATATAAAACTTAAAAGTAAAGTGCTGTCAAACACTTCAGTTAGTCGAATTAAATAGTGTGTTTTATTTGTTGTCACAAACAAAAAATTTAATATTTGTAACTACAGTCAGTTGCTTGTCTGGTTGTTTGTTAAATATTTTTTTTTTTTTGTAAATAATTTTTCTATTTTTTTTCTTGGAGATAATTTTTTCATATTGGAGGCAGACAATTTGCATTATTAGTTGTGTTTTTTTTTAATTTGTTAAAAGAAGCATTTTGATATTATCATGTATTCGAAGAATTCAATTGATTTGTTTTACATGGGTCCCTAATTTTTTGTTTATATGTTGAGAATTCAAATTCATTTGTAAAGCGTTATTTATGTAGTTAATAATTTTTTATCATTTTATATATTAATGCGTGCTACGACTTGAAGCGATATAATTTTTAAAAATTATACTGAAAGATTTTTTAAATGATACTTATTGAAATATATAAATTGAGGTCTTTTAATTTAATTTTACTTTTTGCACAATTATTTCATTTAAATATACAAATTTTAATGTATTTAATACTCGAAAAAGTGTTTCAATTAAAAATAGTACTGAACTATTTACATACATTTATCAGTGTAGATTAGGTTCAATCGAAAAAAACACTTGATCTAAAAGCAAATATTTGGAATTGCAGAAATCGAGAAAAGGTTTTGGTGATGCTTAAATTCTAATATTAGATTTTGTGGTCAGCAACTCTAATTGAACTACAATTCAAATCGATTCTGTTTCTTTTTGCGTGTGGTAAATCGTGGTTGCTTTGGATCCACTAAGTTTCTCCGAAATTTGTCATATAGTCTTAACGTCCCTTACTTCTCAGTGTCGAGGAACGACATTTTAATTGCTTCCGAAAATCTAATAGTGAACTTTTTCAACTTCTTGGGAATATGAATTACTTCTACAAATCTATGAAATCTATGAAAAAATATAAAAAACTTATTTCCTTCAAACTGCACGAAATTATTATTTTTCTTCAATCAATAAGTGATATAATTTCACATTAAGAAATGATCGTGACTAATGACAAATTTCCAAATAACCCATCCTAATTTTATATAAAAATTATTTTATATGCAAAAAAAATACTTTCCTCAACATAATGACGTCAGGTTCCAAATCGGTGAACAAGAATCAAAAAAGAAAACATCCTATATTAAAAATATGTGAAATGATTCGAATTTGCTTTACTTCAGGACCATAATGTCAGTATTTTCATGACTCTCTTGGAAGCTCTTTTTCTACTGGGCTTTTAGTTATTTCAAATTCTTTCATCTCCGGAAGGACTTGTATTATATTCCTTGCCAAATAATTATATTCGTATTTAGTATATCATCGGTGCCATTTATAATATTACATATTAGTTTAGAAATGCATGTAATCGTTGTCGAAAAATTGGGTATGTTCGTAAATGCAGTGCTGCGCTGCAACAGCCATACCGATACAAATGAAATGATGCTCTCTTATTATATAGCTATTATTTTATATGATCCGAATTTGACCTATTTTTAGATACCATCTGCTTCACTGTTTGCAGTGAAGAACATTTTAATGTACTGTTGCAGTGCACTACTGCATTTACGAACGTAAACGTTCTGCGCCCATTTTGCGCTTCAGTATTCAGTATTACTGAATAGTAAATTTTACCATAGAACTACCTTAAAAAGCAACGATACTCGTTTTAAGACAACGTCACTACGTATCTATGACGTAAGCATTTTTAGAGTTTTTTTCTTGTCGTCAAAAAAAATCTAATTTTCTGATTTCAGAATTTTAATGTCAGTAAAAAAGGTTGCATTACACATTTTTTCTAAAAAAGTAAAAAGTAATACATACATACATATGTACATATATAAATTTTATGTTCTATTCCTCTATTTCAAAGTATATTGAAGATGTAACTTTAAATGCCTGTTGCTATAAATGTGAACGAAAATTTCGTTGCAATATTTATATTGAAAACAAAAAGAAATTTGAGTTTTCTATTGCTGTTGTGTTTGAACGAAATTTTCCTTCGCATGTAGAGGAGAAGACGATAAAATGTTTAGTAAGCAGTTACAAGTCGTAAGTCGCAGGCCTAGTCCGGATCGAAGCAAGAACTTGAGCATCATTGGTTACGTTCATAAATGCAGTATTGTGCTGCAACTGAAATGAAAATTTTCTCCTCTATTTAAAATATTTTTGGACACCATCTGCTTCACTGTTAGAACATTTAAATCTACTGTTGCAACGCAGTACTGCATTTACGAAAGTACCAATTATCGCATAATTTCAATCTCGGCAATCGCTGTGTATTTTTCTTTGCAACAGTTGTGACATATCTCTCGTTTTATAGCGGGAGGTCCAAGTACAAATGTCTTTTTATTATTTTTACACTGATAGATTTCTTATATCCGATTTATTGACTATCAGTCAATATCATATGAGTACGTTTGAACAATATACGATTGAGAAATTTGCAAACTTATTTCCTAAGTAAGAGTCGTGTTTCCCAAAACTGTGCGTTTGTTAAAAAGAAAAGTTTTAGCAGAAAGGTAAAACCCACTGCGAGTGCTGTAGGCAAGTTTGTGCAAAAAGTTCGTGAGACTGGCTTGCTATTGGACAACACTTATGGTTCCCGCTGTCGCACGGAGTTCCGAAAGTGTATAACTGAATTCAATGAATTCGACTCGCCATCGATCTTAACAACTCGTCACTTCACGTAAAAGCATGATGAAAATTTCACAAAAATATTTCGGATTATTCGCTTCCAAGGTCCGATTGACTCAGCGATAATCGTCTTTTCTTACGAGACGGATTTTGACCTCGACGGCCATGTCGACAAACAAAATTGTCGCATCTGGGGAGCGGAAAACCCACACTTATATTTCGAAAAGCTAATGTATCCTCGAAGACAGTTGGATGTGAATTTTGGAGGCATTATTGGCCCATTTATGTGTCGAAAATGCTATTTCAGTCGAGGGTGAGCCATACGGAGCCATGATTACCGCTTTTTTATGGTCTGAAATGAAAGATATGAACTTGGATAATCTTTGTTTTCAGCAGAATGGCGCATCATATCGCACAGTTCATCAAACATTCGATCGCATATTTTTATCGTGGAGAGGCGTTAAAACCGATGCTTTGCGACCAATGCAGAAACGATTCACACTCTTAAGATTAATATAGTCTGAGCGATTCGCGAGATGGGAATATTTGTTATTTCTAATAAAGCTATAATACACCAAAACAATTTAAGTTTAATATTGAAGATTTATTCTTTTGGGATATTCTACCCAACTAATTGTTAAAACAATTAAGAATTTTGTGATTATGTATTTTATAATGATTATATACAATATTGAATTCTAATATTGTATTTTATTTTTTTGGCATAAACATCCGAGGTTGAATGTTTTCAAACTGCTTGAAGTTCACTGACGATTTGGTTTAGCGACCAATGAAATATCGGCATATGAACAGCTAAAGCCCCATCAATCACAACATTTTTTTTTTAATTAAGTTTAGTTAATTTCATTTAATTTTTAAAATGATACTTGTATTTGGAATACCTATTACATAATTATACCGTTCACGTACTATATGTACAGATTCTTATATGACAGTTTTGTGTCATTGAAGGCTATAGCCCTCTGTCGTTTTCACTAAAAGTAAAAGAAAGTTTAGTTTCTCTGAACATCCCAGTAAAACAGAACATATTTTATTTGAACGAAATTAAATTCCAACAAATCTTATTAAAAATAACTGAAAAAATCGATAACGGATTTGTTTATTTGTTTATATCATCCTTTTGAGTTTTGTTGTTTTAAGCGGTTTCGTAAGAGTTTACTGCGTATTTCGATTCTTACTCTAAGGCAAATTGAAAGATGTGGAATCATTTACCTCAAAAAATCTAGGTTATTTTCTATTCTTAAGGAGTTTCGCGATAATGATCGTACCTAAATTCAATCTGCCCCAGTTTCATTCATTGAGTAGAGAAAATATTTTCGATATCGATTGAAAAAGTGTTGACGATTTAGATTAACACGCGAAGTTTTTTTTATTATTACTTCAAAATTTCAAGAACTTTTGACAATCAATATCAAATAAAACGTATCACAATTTGAGATGATAATATTCGACATATAATTTCTTTTCTATTGTGTATGAAACTACGTCTTCTTCGAAGTCTGGTGAGGATAAATAAACATTAAAGAACTTTTTATTAGTAATTTTCACTTTCGCTTTAATTTAAACTCAAATATTCTTTAGCACAAAAATTATTTTTCTTGTTTTATTACCCAGTTGTTGACATGAAACATATCGTGCCTTAACCACCAAAAAACTTAAAATGGAAAAACACAAAACTTTACAAACGTGTTCTTGTAAACTGCCTTTGGACCAAGTTGTAGTTCTACTGCCCAAAATTGATTTTGTTCAACATTTTTGATACCACTTCTATCGATTATAAAACTTTAGATTTAATTTTAGTGATCGCAAATTATCGATTGTGATGAAAAAGTAAAAAATCAAGAATTATGTTACTTAAGCCTTTTCCGTCGCAAGGGAACGCTACATTATAAAAACAAGGTTCAAATAAATTTTCAAATATTCCATATTTCTTCTTCAGGAAATTCAAATAAACCTCCATCGAGAAGGTACTGTTACCAGAGCTTGAGGTATAAATAACTCCTTTACAGTAATTGTTAATTTTAAAATTTTTTCAATTATTATTGTCAAATTAAAAATAGATTCATGAAGATGTCCAAAGAGACGTGTCGAAATATTAAAAATAATAAATATGTTACTTATTAAAAAAAATATATACAGTAGAATCTTAAAAAAGTTAACCAAAATGTCCCAAGGGGTATTAACTTTTTCGAATTTTTAACTTTTCTAAGCGTTTTTTTTAGTCGAAAAAGGGAATAAATAAAGTATATATGTAATATGTAAACAATTTTTTTAGATACCAAATGTTACATTTTTATTAAAAGACTTATATAATAGTTTTCATTATTACAAAAAAGAAACTTAGATTTAGTTTGTACTGGGTGTTCAATTTCACAGTCCCGCTCAGTTTTTTTTTTTTTTTTGTTCGCATAAAAATAGTTTATAGAGGTTTAAAGAAGCAGTAAATGCTTGTTTGTTTCTTTTCTTTCAACTGCTTTCGAGAAACTTACTTTAGATGTATGTATGTATATATGTATGTACGTACACGCTTTAAAAAGTTAACCGAAAAGTTAACTTTTTAGAGCTGCACGTGGATTATGAAAAACTGTTAACTTATCCGCGTGTTTAACTTTTACGAGAGTTAACTTTTCTAAGATTCTACTGTATAAATAATTCAATAAGTTAATCAAGAAAAAGATCTACAGTGATACTTCGATATAACGAATCTAGAGGGGATAGAAAAATACTTCGTTATAGCTATTGATTCGTTATGCATATGCATCGTGAAACCTTGGTATAACGAAATTTAAAGAAATACGAAAAAAAAATTCGTTATAACTACAGTCTTTTTTCCAAATTCCATTTTTAAAAGGGACTTCCCCGTTTTACTTAAAATTTAATTTTGCTTTATTCTGACTTCGTTTTATGGAGGCTATAGTTCAAGACTTCGTTATGTAGAGGCTTTTGATAATGACTTGCACACTTAAATGTTATATTAAAATGTTATGTATGTATTTCTCAATTATAATTTTGTTGTATACAGGCTTTTGAAAAAATACTTCGCTATATAGAGGCTTTATAGCTCAGATTTTTTTTCGTTATAGATATAGAGCATTTTTGTATGAAAAACTTTGCAATAAAAAGGTTTTTCACCGGACTCAGCTAAAAGTTCGTTATAGTATTGAGTTTTTCGTTATAACGAAGTTCGTAATATCGAAGTTTCACTGTATTATATTTTAAAGATATGTATATTACAATTCGATAAATATCGTATACGAAGATAAGTTCCCAAGATACGTAACGTAATAACATTATTCGATACAATTGTACATTCGATATCGAACGGGGTGTTTAGAACACTGCAACTTCCTAATTGCAAAATTGTTTATTAAATATTAAAATCGACTAGCATTTTGAAAACGAGCACTTCTAAAGGAAGAGACAAGAAAATATTGAAAAAGAGCGCAGAACACGATCATGCATTTTTAAAGAACGATAAATTGATTCGAAAAAGGAAAACATTATTTTTTCAAAGCTGTAAATTTACAAATTTAATTAAAATAATAACAATGTTTTATAATTTTAAAATTGGTTTCTTTGTAATTTATTTAACTTCTTATTATCTGATGTATACGTATATTTAGATGTATATTTGTATATTAATATTAATTTATTTTACATTATTTGTTTAGAAGAATCTAGAGAAGCGAAAGAGAGAGAAAATTATACATAAGAATATTTAACACACAAATATAGTGATTTATTATTTAAACTTATATAATTAAAAAAAATTTATATATGTATGTAAATATATATAATTTCACTAAACATAAAAAATAAAGGAGGCAATTAAACAAAATTTTATAGATTAAAGAAGACCAGAATTAGTAAAACAAAACTTAATGCCATAACAATGATTACAACAAAACACCATGAGTAAAAATCTTTCTGTATAATTGGGCGGTGTTGTCATATTCCAGATTTTATCTTCAACAAAAAAATTACATATTATCCTCTTTCTGTTTTCCGCTTGAATTCGGAGAGATGCGAATTGTTATGGCATTTTGAAAGCCTATGAAGAGATTTTAATGTTTGACACACTTTAACAGATTTTTGTTCCAAATTTAATGATGATGAGATGTGCCAACTAATCCAAATTAAGTTTATTTAAAGCGAGACGTTGTTCAAGAACATTTAAATTTTCATAAAATTTAATTCCAAATATATACACACATACATTTAATTTTTATCATTCAATATTTCAAAAAGGAAGCTTTAACAATAAGTTGTTTCAAAGAGTTAAGGTTTCGACGAAAAACAGAAAAGAATTTCAAGGGTTTAGTTTTGATTGAATCGCGTTTTGGCAAATAAGGCCCTCAGAACTTTTCCGAAATGTATGTATGACAACACTACTCTTTGGTTTGGTGTCTTGAAACTTTGTTATTTAAGCATAATTTTTTCTTCTGAAACTAGTGAATTTCAATATTAAAAAATGTCTTTGTGGTGGTTTTAATAAAAATTGTTAAGTTGTTAAGTGTATTATTTTTTATTAGAATCCTAGTGAAGAAAAGACAACAACCCCTAACAATCTACTGAAATGAATACAAGCATTTGTTTAGTTTTATTTTTTTTAAAGTGGTTTAACTAATTTTTTTGTTTTATTTTGTTTATTTTCTTTCTTTAATAAAAATTTCAAAAAACCTTTCTTTTTTTCATCAAGAAATTATTACTAAATATTTGTTTTAATTAATTCTAAAATATATATTTGATAAAAATAAAACATTAAAATGATTATATAATTATAAAAAGCAGGCTCTAGTTAATTTAATAATAATGTAATATTTATATAAAGAGTTAACAAAAAAGAAAATTTAAAATAAACTAAAAAAGAAAAAATATATAAAAACAAAAAATTAAACAAAAAATTTATTTCAAATTATAAAGGAAAATATCAAAGGAATATAGGGCGATATGGAAAAAAATATATAATAAAGCTTAAAGCTTCAGCTAGTTATATTAACACAAATTAAAGAATAATATATTTAATTAAAGAATAAGAAGACACTTTAAAGCATTTTTATATTTTAGAAATAGTAAAAAGAACATTATTTTCTTCCTTTTTTTTTTTTGGGAAGTCAGTTTTTAAATTTGCCATTCGCTTTATTTGAAAATCTTCAATTTGGATTTTTGCAAAAACTTTGTAAAAAAAAATTCTTCGCACCTTTCTCACAATAGAATGCAAACTATCAGATTTCTAATACAATAATTGCCCAGACAAATTAATGAAGGCGTATAAAACCAAATCAGTTTGAAGCTCTAATGTATGTTTTGATGCTTAAGTCACAACTGGCAGAGAAGTTTAAAAAAAGCTTAAATCCAAAGAATTTTATAACTTTGTACTACTATAAGGGAATCTAAGGATTCAAATATAAAGACTTTTTATTTAGAATTGTTTTATAAAACAAGAAACAAAATTCCCGAATATTTATTTGATATTTTTTTCTTCTTAAAGATTTGGAGATATCAGAGTATATAGCCAATATATTATGACGTACATACCTCAGAAAATCCTTCAAGTTACAGTTTTTGCTTTAATGACTTTGCATCTAATTTGTAAAAATTACTTTTGATTTATAAAACGCTTATAAAAACGCTTATAATTTTCATACAAAATTCATCTTATAAACCCTTCATAAGACAAAAATGTTTTTTATGAATATGATATTTTATTTATTGAAATATTTTACATTTTCAAAACTTTTTCTAAATACGAGTAATACCTGCTGCAAATGGTTTAATGAGCCACAACACAAAACCTATTTTCCGATTAAATTTTAATAAGAACCCAGGGAACTCTAATAGTTAAGCAACTAATGGAAGAATTAAGATACTCACAAGATATGCACTTGGGTGCAAGCGCATAGGATATTATAAAAATTTTAAGAAACGCCAGCTTCCAATACATTTAATTTTTATCACTAATCAAGATAATGGTGGAACTAATAACGTAAAACTAATTAATAAGGTTGATTATGGATAGCAACCAAAATTCAGTAGTGTTGAGGTTGCGAGAGCAGTGTACGAGTAACAACTAGTTTCCATACGTATTATGATTTTCTGGGTTCGATTGCCATCCATAATCGGCTTACTAAGAGGGTTCTAACAACAATTTTCCTGGGAATGAAACAAAGAAAAATTTAAACTTTTTCGTAATGTTTAAAAAAATCTGCATATAAGTCAAGTTTAAATAAAACTTTAATCCATTTTTCTCATTAATTTTGTTAATTTGAAATATTACTACTTAGAATTGTTATAAATTTTGATAATATAATTTTGACGCCCTTTTCATTTTTAAAATTCACAAAATTTGTTTTTTTTTTATTTCAGTTATTGGTTACTTCTTTTATTTTATTGTTATTTATTGGAATTTTTAGCAATTGATTTTTCTCATTTTTGTTTTAACTTATTAGAATATTATTATGATTTGTTTTTAAAAAGTAAATCGTAGTTTTTTCAATACTCGTAAGATGGTGATTAATTAAGTGCAGATTGCAGTTGATAATATAATGAAGTGTTCAATGATAATTCTTTAAACATTTTTTATTTCGAAAAAAATTTTGGCGAAAAAACTACCAATTTTAATTTCAAAACCAAAACTTATTACTGGAGAAGCATTTAAACAAATGATTAATTATTTTTCGGTTTTATAATATTAGTACATTTAGCCTTTAAGTAAGAATAAGTAGTTTTTTTTAACCGAAAAATAACCTATTTTAGTTTTCTTTATACAAGGGTTTTCTTTTTTAAATATCCTGTTTATTGAAAATTCGTAACAAAACGCTGTGTTTAAAAAACAAAGAAAAAAACTTCAAATATAGATATGAAAAACTTTTTTGTATATTAATGGCTTTTTTAACTTCTCTGCATATTTTTTGTTGTATTGTGTTGGTTCTTTAAATTTTTTTTAGTTTTATATATGTTTGTATATTATTTTATATATTATTATTATTAAAGGTTTTGTATTTATATTTATAAGTTTTTTATATTTATATATAGATTTATGTATAAGATATTATTATAAAGTTGTTTGATGATGATGGCACAAAAGTTCAAATTTTTTGTATTTTTTCGCCAACTACTACCGGATTATTGCGTCTAATTTCTTGGGCTCCATGTTCCCGATAATCAAATGTACAATTGTGCTTATCACTGTATCGATGGACAGCACAATATAAACCTCCACATCTGCAAAGGAAACCTAAAAGAAAAAATAAAAGGAAATTAAAAGAAATTCTTAAATACGAGTATTTTTCGCAAAATAAATGGTAGTAATGAAGAACTTTAAACTTTCTAATTAATTTGCGAAGCAGTCATATTCAATTATTACTTCACTTAGTCTTCTTCTTTTTTGTGCTTATTCCTAGCATCGCATCTAATATAAATTTCTTAATTTTTTAATAGATAAAAATGTCTTACCTGTCAAACCAACTTTTTTGCGACATTCGGAACAACGATTCTTTTTCTTTTTAGAATCTTTGTCGTCTTCCTTGTCTTTATCATCTTCGGCTGGTTGTGTGGAACTTGATGGGTCGGCGGTTGCAGCTGGTTCACTGCTAGTTTTGGCTGGGTTTTCTTCATTTATTTTCTGCAATGAAAAATTTTAAAAGAAAGTTCTTTACTATTTTTAAATTTTTAAGCTTTAACAGTATTAAACTTAAAAGTACATTGTAATCAAAAGTAACATAAGCATAAGTATGTAGCACAACTTAATGCCCCTGCGGCTCACATACTTTTGAAACAATGTAGTCGTCGCCGACATCGTCGGCATTGAAATCCACAATTCAAATAATTTGAATTTATTGCTTAGGGTATCGTCTGTCGTTTGATTTTTTTTTTTTTTTTTTGCTTCTTATTTTATAATTGTTGATATATTTCAATTTCCTTCGACCCTTTTTAATTATGAAAATATTCGTGTATGTTTACTCTAGGTGCAGGAAAATTATAAAATTACCAGCGTTCTGGCGAAATACTGAAAAAATAAATCATAAAAATATTTATTAAAGAGACTCGCTGCTAGAATAAACATACGTGTACGACGAGTATTGCCAGAAAATTTTAGAAATCTAAGTAGAAAGATTTGTACCTAATATTAGATTCATTCACTTTTGCTGAAAGATTTGATCGGCTTATCGAAAGGAACTAGATATCGCTCAGGTTGTTTTGCAAAGAACCTTCTGCACTTATGTGCGTTTTATTTGCATAAGCGCTGATCTATCGTTGAATTTCTGTCAGCTCCCTTCAGCACGTACAAACACATACAGCCCAATTATGAGTAACAAATCCCCGGGAGTTTTTTTCCTATTCCCTGTTCTCCTATTTTTTCTATTTTTTTCATTAAGGAATAATTTCAAACAAAATTTCATACAAAAACTCGATTTTTCAAATTTTCCGACTTTTCCGGAGGAATTTTCCAAAATGTTCTTCCATAAAAACATTCTTCTCGAAAATACGAACAACTGACAAAAAGTTTTACAGAAATCGGCGAAGCCGTTCTCATTTTATGAGTTATTGGATTTTGCCACGCCCCTCCGCCAACAGACCGAAAATTAAAAATCAGACTTCACAGTGTCACCCGGCCGAGTATTCTGAAGGTTCCCTGAAAATTTCGTCAAAATCGGCCCAGCCGTTTTGGAGCCATTACGTTACATGCATACATACACACATCCTATTTTATATATATAGATAGATAGAAGATAGATTATTATTTTTCCACTCGACACTTGTTTTTAATAAAAATGAATTGCAAGTTCTAAGTCAAAACAACAACAGCTGAAAGCAAAATAGTTGACTATGAAAATTCGATATTCCCTTTCCCGCAATAACATTCTCCCCGTGTGTTTAGAATAGGAGAATTTGTTCCCGGGAGAATGAACTCCCAGGGAACTCATTTCCCGGGGAATATTTATAATTGGGCTAATAATTTCAATATTTGTGGAATAACTGCTACACCCACAAATTTCTTTAAATAATCGTTTATATCATCCAGCAAATGAAATACAAAAAGACAGGAAAGTTTAAACGTTAATGAGTTTGATGGACCCTATTAGCATGTTGACTTCAAAGTACATACAAAAGAAGGCAAACTAAAATGTGTATAAAAATTAAATCAAATTAATAGATAGACTATTATGGTGAAATGCATGCCCAATTGAGAACGATTTCAAAAAATACGATTAAGTTTGATTTAAGTTAATTGAAATGGTATATGTACATACATACTTAGAAAATATAAAGAAATAATTCTCTGAAAATGCAATTTGTATATAAATATATGTAAATTACGCACATATGTACGCAATATTATTTACATCCATTTAAAATAATTTTCCCTCTAGTAAAACATTGCTGATTGCATTTCAGTTTCTAAAATTTTCACATTAATTTGTATTTTAAGTTGACAATGCCTAACACAAGACCTAATATTAAGGAACGGGCTGTTCTACTAGAAACACAGCAATATAAAGACACAGTCAAGTTGTTGGAACAATTTGCAAGGCCAGTTGTAAAAATTTGTGTTGAAAAAAGCAAGTGTCACAAAAAATGTCTACATATGAATTTAGATTTTTTTTTATATCCACATAAATAAAACTCAATAAGCATTAGCAAAATAGCCTGAAAAAATAAATGACTGATATTCGTAATTTGCGAAAATAAGTATGTGTGTGATTGTTATACATATAATATACTATTAAGTTCTACTATTGTTTCAATATTAAGAAGAAGCAGGGGGCTTACTCTCTATCGCGATGCGTAAGAAAAATGGTACCTAATCGGATAATTGGTACCCTTTATTGCGTTTACGAACTTTCTTTTCGCATCTAATTTTTTTTACTTTCGCAAATCTGGCATCAGTGCACTCTGTAATACGAAAGCGTATGTCAAAATCGTTCGTTAAAACCAAATATCTTGCGCTAACAAAATATCAAACGCATCGAACTAGCTTACTCATCGCAATAGAGAGTAATCCCCCAGAACACACCTTCTTGCCTGAACTTTATTCCATATATTGCTTATATATATATATTTTTTTTTTATTTAAAAAATATTGTTTGAATTTTTTTTTTTGCCGTATAAAACTAAAATCCATGATTTTACATTTCTAGCAGATGGTTTTGAATCATTAGCCTAGTTAACTTGCCTTCTGAACGGCATTTCCTCTTCAACAAATGGGAACATAATGCTCAAATTTTCTAGCCTATTCCAGATATGGAAGGATTACAAAATTTTGCTACAAAATCTTATTTTTTTGCGTAGTTACATTACAATTCAAATGTTTATTTGTTTAAATACATACTTATGTTCCATTTGATAAGTAAATGCTTATTTCTTATTTATTTATTTTATTTGTTTGTAATGTAATCTAAACATATAATATATGTTTATGTACCTTTATTCTTTACAATATTTATGCTTATTGTAAAAAATATATATAAACATAAACAATATTTGACATTCATTATATCTCAGCTGTCCGCAAAGTTCTTTTTCAAAGCAAAATTTTAACTAAAAATTTGGTTCAAATTACTAAAAAAAAAAAGAATTTAGAGCTAATGACTACAGCTATTATCTGCTAGCTTGGTCAGCAAAGTTTGTGAGATATGGTGATTGTTTAAGTTAGATTTGCTTTTTTTATCCTAATTTATTATTCAGTAACCATTTGTCAGGATTTATCATCCTCCCTTTTTTATTCACGCTCGTGTGTGAGTTTTATACAGATTCTTACGAATAAACCGCGAACGTTAGTCGTTACTTATTGTACTCGTCACCTTATCTCAAGTTTAAATATTTTTTAATTACTTCTTTACTTCTTTGCTACAGCCATTTTATTCGCTTCACTAATTTATCAACAAAATTCACTTTTATCGAAAATATTTGAAAACCCAACCCATATTTCTTCTATTACACACACGCAATCAGTGATTGATCAACATCTTTTCAATTGACTGAAAAAAAATATAAAGGAAATTTTTATCGCCATATTTTTCGAAACCATAATTATTATTTATGTTGTATTTATGGATATCACGAGGAGATATAATCAAAACGTGCGGAAGAAATTAATGTGAATAAGCAATTCAAATTTGTCTATTTACATACTGATTAAGTTGAATATTGCGATATACATATTTACTTATGTTTTATCGAAGTTTGACTGAGTGTTTATGTATGTACATAAATATCTTAATACAAGAAGTCTCCATCGAATGAATAAAGTGAATTTTATTTTATTGTTTGCTCTATTTATTTTTAATTTTAGAAACCACGAGTTTTTAGAATAATAGATATTTCATTGGCAACGTAAATTATTTGAAATTAAGAACATTTATTTGAAACACGCCAGAGTAGAAATTTTAAATAACACAATTAGACGACGATTATTGTCAAATAGCAATTGAATTAAAAACTTGAAGCAGTAAAAAAGGTTAAATGACATCAATGTCTTTGTGAAAAGATCAACGAAATGTTAAATAAAAAAATATATACACAAACTATATAAAGAAAATTTACCCTTTTTCTTGGAAGTTTTTCATCGGATTTGTTGTCATCAGTAGATGAAGTTGATTTCTTGTTTTCAGACATACGTATGTCAAAGGAGGTCTGTTTCCTTTTCTTAAAAGATTCCGCCGATGGTACAGTGTATAAACTCGACTTTTGATATTATTATAACTTAGATCGGGCCAATAAACTTTATATTGTGACACAGGGGAATTAATGGACGGATGGGTGGATGGATTAATGGATGCTGGTGTTCAACTAATGAGAGAGGTGGCTTGATTTAATTGTTGTTTAAACTTCTTAATATATATGTAAGTATGTCTATATATGAACGCTTTATAAATTCTATTGATTTTGTTTACATTCACATCTAAGGGTGATTTAGTTCAAACGTTGTCTTAATTAACTTCTTGGTAAATATTAAATATTTGAAATTCTTGTTCAAGATTGGGTTTCTTAAGCAAGTTGCAACTTGTCTGTACGATTATTCAATGGAAGTTTTGTTTTGTTTATGTTGACACTGTTGTTAGATTTCAAAATCTTCGACTTCCTGGGCGCTAACGTTTTCTCAATATTATTTTTCTTTAATACGGTTTGGTTTGTTTGGGCCATATTTTTATAAAACGAAATCTTTAGTTAGTTATTATTTAAGATTGGGCATATTATATAAGTATTTAGAATTCACCTTATAGTTTTTTTTTTATTTCTTAATAGTTTTTCAAAATATATATAGTTATTAATTGGAATTTTGAAAATTTTATCGAAAACAATACCAAACAAATTTTGAAGTCTTGTTAATAGACATTTAATGCCATGAAAGTTTTGTATAAATATATTTGGAATGAAACACAAACATGCTTCTTCAAGGTGCAATTATTTTATTCTTAAACGGCGTAAAGCTGAGCATACACAAGGAAACTGCTGAAGGGCGGGTAGGTGTAACCTATTTTCTTCATTAAGTAAAAACAGCAGATATAAAATTATTTAAAAAAAGTAATACACCTCGCGAAAACGAAATCGTTTATAAAATTAAGCCAATTTCAATTTTTGCAACTGTAATTTTATTTGTTTTGACAACGACTAATTAAATGAAAGCAAATCGTTGCAATTTTATCATGCTTAAGAAATTATCGTAGTTTCATTTAAATAATAATGTTCTTTTAATAATGTCTGTATTAAAGATCAATTCGCTTCGATGAAACAATTAAACTCTAATCTTTTTCAAAAATTAAACTCAACGATTAATTTATTAAATAATGAAAAATCTCATTATATACGTTTTTCCAGTCTTACACTACTTAATGGATGTTTAAGTCATTCTTCGCGGTGTTACATTTGACCTACAGAAAAGTATACGGTACATTTTTGTGCTCTTTTGTTGTATTAAATTGTATTAAAGGTAAAGTAAAATAAAACATAGGAAAGTTGAAGATATTGTTGTTGCTTCCCGTGGGCACAACATGAGTAAGAGACAAGCAAATGTTAGTTGCTCTCAGAGAGCTAGTTCTTATAACTATTATACACCACTAAAAACTGTTGATGATGATGATGATATTGATGATATTGATGATATCGATGATGTTGTTATCGAAAAAACACCTAAGGTTACCATGCCACCAATCACTGTATTAAAGAACAACTACACGAAATATGTGCAGAATTTTTAAAATAGAGAATTACTCTATTCGTAAAATATCTCTTGGTTTGAAACTATTATGTACAAACAAAGTCGAATTTGATAGAGTTTGCGACGAGCTTACAAAAAAATTACAGTTTGAATATTTTACATATGGTCGAAAAAATGAAAAACCGTAAAATCCAGTCCTTTTGGGACTAGACAAAAGTGGCCCATCTGGCCCATCCGTCATAAAGGCTCGGTTAACCAAAGCAGGTCTCTAGTGCAACCTTTAACTCCACTAAATGATACTGTTAACAGTAATAAATCTGTTTTCTTTTGAAGAATTTAAAAACATAACCTTCGAGCTGATTGCTAAACTTAAAGGCTGTAAGTCTTGTGTAGAGCAATTTCAGGTAGTTACAAATCTTGCGTATAAATTTCTGTACTAATCAAAAATAATATCAAGTTAGTGTCATGGAATGCCCGTAGCATTCGCACAAAAAAAAAATTAACTGTTTTACTTCCTAGTTGATATTTGCTTAATTTGTGAAACTTGGATAAATAACAAACTATCAATAAAACATAAAAATTATTGCTGCTATAGATACGACCGACAAACTGGCGGAGGAGGTGGTGTAGCCATTTTAACCAAGAAATATATTAAGCATCATTTATTACCACATAAAAACGCAGTTATTGAAAACATCGGCGTTAGAGTTAACTGCGGAAAGGACTTCATCGATATATATTCCTGTTATTTTCCCGGAGGCTCGGCCGAATGCAGCAACTGCAAAATAAATAATTTTACGTCTGATCTTCGTAAATTAACAGAATCCCAAATTGAATACATTTTAGGTGGCGATTTTAACTGTAGACACAGATATTGGCGAAGTCTCAGAAGTATTTCATGGGGAAATATTTTATATAACAAACTTCAACTTAACGACATGCAATTAGCTTTTACGCATGAATATACTTACATATATATTCCTACAGATCCAAACAAGCAATAATCAACACTAGACTTTTTCTTAAGCAACGTTTCAACAAACATGTCTGCAGTAAAAGTGATTAACGATCTTGGATCGGATAATTTACCTATTACATACAATATAAATCTGAGCTATAACTTAGCAGAAAATTATTGCTACGCTTACAATAGAGCTAATTGGAGACGCTTCCGAAAATTAATAAATGTTATCCAACCAGCATTAGGAAATCACACCGATATAGCAAGCTAGAATTTAATAATGTACTCAACACAGCTATCCAAAATTCGTTTCCCAAGCAACCCGTATCCCTAATAATTATACCCCTACCATAGAAGATAATAATCATGATTCAAATGAGAAACATTTTCAGAACAAATCATAAAAGATTTAGACATCAACGATCATGCAGCAGTGCTATGCTTAAATAAGTCATCAAAAAGGAAATGGAATACCATGCTGTCAACGCTAGCTTTCTTGAAAGTTGACAAAATTTTTAGGAAGAAATCTAGCTATGTTGCTACACTAAAACACAATTCCCCTTATCGTGTTTGGCGATTTTCGACTGCAAATTCGACAGTTTGTACTAGATTAAAAAAAAAATGTTGCTCGGTATCTTTAGTCTATTACAAACTGTCGAATTTGCAGTCGAAAATCGCCAAACACGATAAGGGGGAATAAGATGGTTTTACATACTAATTTACTAAGGCTGAAGCTTTGACTCAGACCTTTAATTCATATTATTTCTCCTCAGCTCATCTTAGCAATCCTTCCACAATTTCTGAAGTTAATAACGTAGTAACGCAAATTAATAATACGATTTTAAACCCATCTATTCCCTACTTTACTACACGTAAAAAAGTTAGGGATAGTATAAGAAGTCTCAAAAACAAAAAATTACCTAGTTTAGACGAAATTCACAATAAATGTCTAAAAAAACTTGCCAAATAAAGGCATGAGCTTCCTGACAGTTATATTTAATGCTTTCCTAAATTTATGCTACTTCCCTTCAGCGCGGAAATTGTCAAAGACCATTCCAATACCCAAGCCAAACAAATCTGCTACATCTCCTCTTTCGTACAGCCAATTAGCCTTCTATCATCATTAAGTAAAATATTGGAGAAAATTTTAAAAGAAAAAATTACTGACTTTATGAACGAAAATAATATTCTACCACCTCAGCATTTTGGGTTCGGAAGCGAACACAATACTTCCCAACTGTTGCTAAAAATTAGAAATCTGTTAAAAAAAACAACTTTAACATTGGCAATTCTACAGGCATGGTACTTAGTGATGTCAAATCCCCTTTCTGATTCCGTATGGCACAATGGACTTATCTTTAAATTGTAAAAATATAATTTTTCACTGCAAATAATTAAAATTATAAAAGATTTCCTGCACAACAAGTACTTTAGTGTCTTTTTGGGAAATACTTCATCTCAGCAAACTAAAATCTCTGCCGGCCTCCCCCAAGGATCTTGTCTATCACCTATTCTTTACAACATCTTCACTGCAGATGTTCCAGAAATTCCAAATTGTATGATGTCTATATTCGCAGATGATACTTCAATACTTTTTCCAGCTGATATACTTTCTAATCTGCAGTTCGCTCTTTCAGGGCTTAAGTCATATCTCAACAAATGGAAAATAGCCATAAGCCCCCCAAAAAAACTACATATTTTAAAAGGATACGGAACGAATGCTTTATTCCCCAGAATTTGTTGCGGTTTATGCACTTTGATATACCTTGGGTTTGTTGTCCCAAAATATATAGGGGTTATTCTTGACAGCAAATTAAATAATAATTGCCTTACGTTGTGGACAAAATCAATAAATTAATAAGAGTCCTGTACAGAAGTACGAAGCTAAATAAATATACTGTACTCCAGTTTGGTCGTCTTCTGCAAAATGTCACTTGAACAAAACTCCAAGTAGAACAAAGTAAACTTTTAAAGATGGTATATAAGCTACCGTGGCATTACTCCACTCATACCATAGCCATACTATTTCATATTAATTGCTTTAAATAGGTTTTGTAAATTTTTTTCTTCCTTCTAAACTATTATTAACTTCAAATCTGTATACCATCATATAACTCATAAATCTAAACTGGAAAGGAGCGCAGCTCTTGCACTCTAAAATATATATGTTTTTCATTGGAGGCATGGAAGGCAAAACAGGTTCTTGAAGCCATTGACAACTAAACACAATTAAATTTACAGGTTTCTATATCCGTTGCAAAAGCTTCAGATCCCACTAAGTGACATATGTACATATGCATCATTTTATTTATTTTAGAACAAATTTTTGAATTTTGCCAAACGTTTACTTTGCTCTTGGCACGGAAATAACGTTTTGTTTTTGTTTGTTGTTTCTAACACAACAATGACACCGATCATATCCTTGTGAACATGTGATAAAACTTCAAGTTCAATTGAGTCTTTGGTTCGATCATTATAAGAAGACACGAAACCATTACTGTCTGCATATGTACATATGTAATTTATAATGGGAAATTTGACCGAGATTTAGATTAGATTTCTCCTACTTTTTCGAGATGCCTTTTACCGAAAATAATTAAATACACCTTCCGTCTTAATGGTTTGAAAAAATTTAAATTTTAAATACATAAAAATACGAAGAATAATATACAAGACATACCTCTTTAATTTCACTGTGTTGCTGCTGTAAACTCTGTACTGTAGGCTGTGCTGTTGAAGGTATTGTAATGGCTGGACTAAATGTGGGACTTGGTTGTGGGCTTGGAACTGAAACGGGTGTACTGCCAACTGGTGGTTGTTGCTTTTTTCTTAGGGAGTCCTGAGAATTTAAAGATACACAATTAATTTATGTTTCACGAAATTTACAATATAAAAAAGTAATAATAATAATAACAATAATACCTTATAGCAAACTGAGCATAAACCGTCTGTAGCTGGATTTCCATAAAAACCGCAACCAGAGCGGCACATAGGTTGCATCGGATTTGATTCACGCTCCATTGTTTGTTGCTTGCAGATTTTATTACTGTTGTTGGCTAGATTTGCGTTGTAGTTTTCTGTATTGTTTATTTTCGCCCAGCGAAGTAAACTTTTTAATATTATATTTATTTTAATGATGTAGTTTTTGTTGCTATTATTTAAAGGTAATTTGTTGTCGTTATTAATTTATTACAAAAAAAAATATAAAAAAGTATAATAAACTTTTAAATTGAAGCAGTTGTTGTTTATTTCTGAAGAAAAAGTACGGATTAAGATCTCACTTGTGAGCGATTTGAAATTGCAAATTGTTTAAATTGGAACCGTGTAAGTGGATTTTATTTTGTGTCGGTTTTAAAGCTGGTGATTGTTGCTATTTGTATTTTTCCTTTTTTTATTTCTAGTTCAGTTTTATAAGATGAACTAAACGTCGAGATTTGTGTTGTTGTAGTGTATTTGGGTTTCTTCTCAAATCGAAAAATTCCAACGTCTTATTTCTCTCTTTTTTACTTTCAAATGCTTTTTCTCAGTTGGTTGTAGATATTCTTCTGCAAAAAAATATATAATAATAGTTGGATTACAAATTAATGTTAAGTGGGATTTGGTATATTAGAATATCACAAGATTTAGTACGATAGAAGTTACAAAATGATTTGTTCGCTAACAAAAATTATGCTGGATTGGTCTACAGTAGCACAAGTTGCCATTTAAATAATTTTTATCAATAAGATCAAATGGTTTTGTTGATCTAAAGTTGACGAGTTGATGGATAGGTACATACATATGTACGAGTACATACACATAAGCGTACATTTCACAAATATACCGTGATCGCTGTAAAAACGTAAACACAGAATATGTAGTTTTTTATTGAAAGTTTTGACAACATTCGCCATTAAATGGAAGGCTTAGCCTTCTGTTATATTTGCATATACAAAAATCATACAAAAAAGTTTAGAAAAATTACACTTGCCGTAAAATATACTTTTGCTCTACCAACTATTACTACGAGTGGACAATTGTTTAACGTCAGTGGCGTGAGATATATTATTTATGGAAACTATAATGAACCCTTACAAATATTTGGATATTTTAAGCCTACTTGGAGGATAGTGACCGACAATTATGGTTTAAATGGTCATACATTTTCCAACTACTGACCCTAAACATATACTACTTATTGTTAAACTCTGCCTGCAAAATAACATAGAAAGAGCGCTTAGGTTTCCTGCAAAGCAGGTATAAATACTATGGAATATCAAGTGAGAAAACACCAAAAACTGATATAATCAATGGAAAACTTTTGTTTTCAAGAGCTATATTATCTACTTCGCTGAATTTGGGATCCTCGATTGGTACATGATACATGTTTTCGGTAACTATGGGTGTAACAGTATAGTGCAGCAGCTCCCATATTTAAATTTATTTTCACCGGGATTTGTTTTTAATCTTTCACTGACTGAAAATTACATTTAGATCATGTATTGAAAAAGCCAAGTTAGGATTTGATTATTGTGAAATTAGAAAACAAACTTACAAATGCAATTTGCTTCAGTATCCCAAGTACTTATGGTACATATGTGTGTATGTATCTATTTGTTCAAAGTATTGCACGCATGTTACGGAATTTCGCAGGAAGTATTTTATCAAAAGCAAAAGCTTTGCTAGACCAGAGGATTTTGTATGAAGGTGAAGAAGTTCCTTAGCATTTCAAAGATGTTTTCACTTAGCAACTTGAATAAATTGGGATTATTTAATTGTTTTGTTTTTAGTAGCAATACTCATAAATAAAAACAAAATAGAATACTATTTGCATATTAACTTTAATGAGCCTAAAATAATTATCAAGTTTCGATACGTTAATTCAGCACTACAGCATTAAGCAAGGCGAATTTATATCAGCTACAATCAGCCGTACAACAAATACAACTCCATCTTTACTCAATGTCAAAAAAACAGCAGAATAAAAGTAGAAAGTAAAGGCAAATATTCAAAAATAATCAAAATAAATAGGCAAATAATCAACACAAATACAAAAATTTTGACATAGAGCAACGAAAAAATTTATTTAAAAAAAGTTTCAGATGAATTTGCCTTAATACCTGACCGTAATCTAATAGATTTTAATTTAAATCTTCTATCAAATTCTATAACGTTTACAATATTTTAAAACCGGTTATACGCATATTTTAATAGAGTTTTGTAAAGCGTAGGATTTTTTTTAACCATCATTTTCAGTCGAATAACTACCAGATTTCGTTCAAAACCTCCTGAGCACTACATTTCGCCCAGGTGTAAATGCACTATAAGTCTTGTTAAAAACTCAAATAATATGGAAAAACGTAATTGTGTGAAAGCAAAAATACGGATAGACATTATTGGATAAACAAAATAGTATTAGAAATATTTCTAAGCATTTAGATTTTCCTTTTTCTCAGGTTTAATTTTTATAAAAGCGACGGAAAAAAATTAACAGAAAAACTACCAACAAAATAATGTGAAAAAATATGTGCATACATAAGTATTTATTTTACACAAATTTCTACACAACTATTTTCTGATCATACATATGTATTTCTAATTTTACATATTTAAAACGTCACAGGTTACAAACGTAGCTGCCAGGTAAATTACGAGTTAAAAATCTTCAAAATTATTAATCGGAATCTCTAAAAATATATAATGCAATTGTGCATTTTAATTAAATTAAATATAATTTGGATGGCGGTACAATTTGTAAGCAACATTGCTTCGAAACCCGATTTTTTTGGAATTTCTAAGTTTTTTTAGACATTTTATTAATTTTTATTTTTAGTCAGGCTCTAGGGCATACGTTTATTTAAGTAAAAACTACTTTTTTATTAAAATTTATTTCGCATTTATTTATTCGATATTTCGGTCACCATCGGTTCTCTTCATCAGGGATTTGAGTAAAGCAGTATTTTTATTTTAAAATCACAAAGCTTACTAATTTTAAAATAAAGACGGCTTTACACAAATTCCTGATGAAGAGAACCGATGGTGACCGAAATATCGAATAAATAAATGAAGATTAAAACTTAACAAAACAAAGGAGTTTTTACTTAAAAAATGTATGCCCTAGAGCCTGAATAAAAATAAATTAAATTTCTAAAACTTAGAAATTCCATAAAAATTAAACCATATATCTGTATACATATGTACATACATAAATACAAATATATTTAATGACAAAACTTTTTTCTTGAATTTGTTAACATTAACTTTATAAAATTTCTCATTATTTCCAAAGCACATTTGCATTTTCTCTACGTAAAATTTCGAATATGAGTGGGTTGAAATTTTACTGTTGTTGTATGAATCAGGGCAACTCCCCATATTGTTTATTTTATTTTTATTTCCAATTTTTCGATATTGTGTAATGCTGGATTGATAAAAATATTTACCACACCTAAAAGTAACGACAACAAAGAAAAATATACAATCAAAAAGCTTCTTGTAAAAAAAGTTTCCCCTTAATGGCTCAAAAGCAAAGCAAGTGTGGTGAGTTTTACAGTAATACATTAAACAAGTTGTACAACGTCTTTTTCCCCTTATAGGTAATAAAAAGCAATTGCAGTACATATGTATGTATGTATGTAAATATGTATACATGTATTTGCCTAAAAGAAAAATTAAATATACAGGCAAAGTTCGGTATAACGAACTTCCGTTTAGCGCAATTATAATGCAACAAACAATGGTCTATTGTTTATTTTGCAAAATGAATAAATAATGTTTTAAGAAATTTGTGCTTTGTACAACAAACGACAATAAAAGAAAGTTAAACTTAAATATAAAAAAACACTAGTATAGTCAAGTATATTCTTACATATCTACATATGTAAGAAATAAACAAGTTTCACTTAACACTACCAGTATCCTAGGACTTAAGACGACGTACACCAATCATTTTACATTACACAGTCCCAAAATTACTCTATAAATAGTCCACGTCGACCCGCTACTCTTTTCAAACGATCAATTGTGTTAATTTTTATTAAAGAAAGAGCTTTAAACCACAGTATATGTAAGCATTCCTAATTAGGGTTAAATCATCGATTTAATAAATACATTAAGAGCTAAGTATAACGAATCATTTAACTGGTGATGATTTTTCAATGTTGAATCTAATTTCTGCTCCTACATACATACTTATACATATGAAAAGTTTGCAAATGCTGGTGAATCTACTTACCCCGAAGAAGTGTATCAAAAGAAAATCAGAGTACGTACTTATATATTTGGACTTCATGAACGATATAACAAAATTTTCTAGTACCATGAATGTGACTGACATTATATTGTTCGCTATAGCGAGCTTTGCCTGTATATTTCTTAATGCGCATGTGCTAAAAAGGAATAAAAAATCTTGCTAAGAGCTACAAAAACAACACCGTAGGAACAAGTCCCCGCAGTGGCATAAATTTTATTTATAACATAACACCTTCTCCTTTCTTTTTATCTTTTATTATTTATTTTATTTCTGTGTGTAGTGTCTGATAGCTCAAATAACATGAAACTACTCATGCATTCTCTATGTACATAAGTATGTACGTACCTGTGAAAAGTTTTGCTTAAAAAACTCACCACAGTGTAGTTTCTTCAATAAATTTTATTTAAGCCCAAGGTTTCCATAAAATAATAAATAAAAACCAAATACTTATTACCATTGTAGCCTAGAATACTAACTGTACATACTCGCTATAAGAAAAAGCATTTCAAATTTACAAAACTGACATCGTCTTACTGTAATAACTGGATTTTTTATTTTTTTACAATTATTCATTCTTTTGTATCCATAAACTGGTTTATTTATTGTCTCGATAATGGCAGCCACAACGACAATAACATCAATAAGCTTAACAGCCTTGAAATGTATTTTAACAGATTTTGTTGCTGCATATTTTGCGCAAAAATATTTATTATTTATACTTTTAAAATGAGCGAGTTTTCATTGCAACTAAAATCAAAAGAGAAACAAAAATTTAACTTAATACATTTTCAACCTACGGTGTAGTTATTGTAAAGAAATAATTTAGGAAAATCTGCCAATGCATATACTTATGTATGTACATATGTACATACATACATACCTACATAAGTATGTACATATGTATGTATACATGTGTATGTACCTAAACATGTACATACATAGTAAGTACATTTTTTCATTAAATTTTATATGATTAAAGTATGGTGAATTTTATAACATTTTATAGACACATATTTACATATATATATGTACATAAGTACATGTGTTTGAGGTTTCAGCCCATTTCATGTTATTAAAGAGAAAAATATATATGTACGTACATACATAAATACATATATGCACGATGTAAAGTATAGCACAGCTGATCACTATACTCATATTTGTTTTTCTAGATACTTATGTATGTACATACGCATATGTTAAAATTTTTTTACATTTTGTTTTACTTCTTAAGATGAATTCACCCATTCGTTCTGAATGTTCCGAACGCTTCTTTTATATGCATGTAGTTTGACGTCTCTATTCTTGAGAGAGAAAGAGAGTAAATTTAATGCGGAACAATTATAGCTTGAATTGGTTTAATTTTAATTTTTGTTCAGAACGAATTGAACTGTGCTGCTAGCTACATACATACATATGTACATTTTTTATGCAAAATTGAACTGAGCTGCCACATCATATTAGGTTTGTTCCACAAGATCTCGGACAAGTTCGGACTATTGAGAGCAAAATGAAAAATACTCTCTAAATTTGCCAAAGTTACCCAAAACAGCTGGAACGCAAAAAAACCATTTTTGTAGTTCCTGAAATACTAATGCTGCTTACTTTTTAATCTAAAATCTATTTAAGTGCTTTTAGACGCTTAAAAGTAATCAAATTATAAAAAACAAAACATTTGCATCATTGTCAACAGCTGTAAAATAATTGAAAAACAAGTGGAAGAAAAATTTAAACAGTGCAATTTTTTGTAAATGATGTATGTTACTTTTAAGGTGAATTCACCCATTCGTTTTTAACGTTCCGAACGCTTTTTTAATATGTAGTTTGAAGTCTCTATTTTTGAGAGAGAGAGAGAGAGAGAGAGTAAAAACCAATTCAAGCAAAAATTATTCCGCATCAAATTTTCTCTCTCAAAATAATAGAGACTTCAAACTACATATTAAAAAAGTGTTCGGAACGTTAAAAACGAATGGATGAATTCACCTTAAAAGTAACATACATCATTTACAGAGTTGTTCCATATGGTAGCTTTGTTTTTCTCAGAACATTTGTTCGAAGTGGGCGAATCTTTTGTGAAAAAACTCTCAGTAAACTAAAATTGTCTCAAAACAAAAATTTCGTTCCGTACAAATGGGTTAATCCACCTTAAGAACATTTTTATTTGTGAAAACATTTAAAACAAACAAAAGCAAATTCAAAATAAGTAAATTTCTTTGAAGTAAATAAATAGAATTGAATCTGATATTCCATTAAAAAAAATTAAAAATCAATACAGAGTGCTGAATTGACCCCGACGAAGGTGGCGATGATGCGATAAAAATGATATGAGAATTAGAAAAGAGAAACAAAAAATATGTACATATGTACATATATCTAGTACAGATAGACGTGTAATACACACTCTCTCACAGGCAAACTTCGTATGCTTGTCTTCCGACCATATAATAATGGAAAAGGGAACTCAACTTTTCCACGTTTTTGTATTTTACTTGCCTGGAAATTCATATACTTGGTATAAATAATTATTTATGTATGTACTTTAATAAAAAGCAATAAAAGAATAGTAAAACAATAATGACAGATGAATGTACACAACCACAGTTGCCAGATACAGTTCGTATAGTCATTTTTCTCATTTAAATAGTAAACGATTTCTGAAGACGTCAAAGCAATATAATGAATTTCGCAGAATTTTAACATTTTGAAATGAAATCGTATTGTGAATGTGTGCGAAAACGTACGAGTATAAATAAATTTCGCTGTTGAAAGAAATTTTATATTTCTTCTCTTTTTTTGACAACAGGATGTTTTGACGCTTGTAAAAACAGACATGGCATTCGATTTATTGTTTTCTTTATAATATACAGTCAAAGAAAAAGCTCTACATACAGCATGGTATTTTTTTTACGAATTAGTAGAAGAATTTTCAATTCAATATCAATTTTTTAGGAATTGGTAGAATTTTCAAAAGAAAATATACAGATATTAAAAAGTAATCGCGTATACAAAGTGTTATTAAAATGTCCACCTATGTAACAACTACTAATTAACGATATTTTTAAGTGGAAAAAAGTCTACATACGACGATAAAATAACGAAATAAAGCCGCAAATTAACGAAAATTTGGTGTCAACAATGCCTTGTTACATCCGTTCTGTTATCAGCGCTCAGAGTGAACCAACTAAATATTAAATGATTTAAAAATATTGAATTGTGTACATATATTGAAAATATATTAACGAATTTTTGTTCCTCGTGGCTGTATGTACACTTTTTTCTCATGTATACTGTTTTTTCTGTATGTACATTCCTGTTATGAAAATAAATCAATGGACGAATGCCTTAAATAGTTGCATATGAAATTTTATTATTTTTGTTGCCACTTTTCTAAACACTAAAAATCAGGGGGCTGTATGAGTAGATTTTTTCCTTGACTGTACATATTTATTTACTTATATACAAATAAAGTTTTTATAGCCAAATTACATGGAAATTTATGGACTCGACGATGTCTAAATATTGATCCTATCACATATGATATGAAGAAAAAAATATTTATTTAGAAATAATAAAAAATATATGTATGAATCGGTTCACAAATGACAAGAGTTATTCGAATACAAACAAAGAAACAAAAAATACTCCTACAAAAGAATTGATAATCTTGTCCTTTTTAAAAGTCGGTTAAAAATAAAATCAAATTATTAAAAATCTTTCATTGACTATGGTTAATTTAAGAACAATCAATACTATGTTCAGATATGCACCTTAATTGCGTAATTAGGAAATTTTCTCAATTAAGACCTTAATTGATTTCAATTTACCATATAAGAAGTCAATACCATAAGTTCGTGTATGTCCAGTGAGAAGAGAAAATTCTGTAACGCGGCGAATAGACTTTATGGGTGATAGTACGACTAATACCACAACAGCAGCACAAAAAAACGTGCATTTTTCTTTTATCTAGTGTATCGAAAAACCTTAATGGCATGTATGTATTATTTTCATCTTCATGCTGCCACCTAGTGAACCAATTCGCCTTGCTCTGAACAATGGGCGAAATTAACTGTCACGAAAAACGTATTTTGAAAAATGTTTAAAAATAGAACTCCTGAAACCATATTTTGTATGAACAACTTCTATAAAATATTTTCTATAGCCAATACAATTACATGAATGCTTTCATTCAAAATACTAAGACAAGGCTTTTTAATTAAAACATTTTCAGTTGTCAAATTCTAATGGATTAATTAAAACTGGATATATGTATGTAGACACTAAAATCGATAATGCTATTCCAAATTGAATTGCCTCAACTAAGGTACATGTCTGAACATAGTATAAAGATAATAAATTGAGATTTCAAATTATTTAAGATCTATGTGTGTAAAAATTCTCGTATAGTTTTTCTTCACATGATTTGTTATACGGTTTACATACGAGTACAACCATCGCCACCCAAAACGTATCTTATAAAACAAATGAAATGGACATGGAAACTGGTGAGGGGGAGTAATGGCCTCCAAAAACGACGCTGTTATACTCTACCGTATAGATCGGATCCTTTACATTAAACTTTTTACTCTTTTTGATTTCAGATTAAAAAGAATCCTTTTAAATTGAAAAAAATTCCCTTATATTACAATGTTGTGAATGAAACAGAACACAATAAGCAACGAATGAAAAAATTTTATTAAAAAATTTTTGTTATACTTTTGTTGCCCCAACTGGTTGTTATTTAGTACAATAGAAAAAAAGAATTATACATACATACTACGAACGTCTACAATACCTTCGAAAAGATTCAAAAAAGTATCAGATCATTTTTATCATACGTATAGTGTAGTCTTTAAGTTAGGGATGGTTGAAAAGTTGACGAAAGAGATTTTGTTGTATTGTACAAATGGTTTAAACGCGGTGATGGTGTTGAGTCTGATCTGATATGAGAAGGACCAACCAGTCATTATAGTTGGTTTTTTGGTTATGGCATGCACGTTATAATAAATTCTTCGAACTCTTTAGACACGATAAGGAAACCATTATCTGTGAAACATCTACACGCTCATGTTTTCGTTATTTATTTCCAACAAAACGACATAAAAAATCAACAACATAAAATAAAATTACTAAAGAAAATAATATGAGAGCATCACAAAACATAAGAAAAACAAGGATGATAGATTTACGTGACCGGAAATAACTTTAATAGACTTTAATCTAAAATTCTTAACAAACTGTGATTTTGGTTATACATATGTACATACATATGTATGTATATTTTAATAATTTATAAATAGGAATAATAGAATAAGTTGGGTTGTTGCTTTAAGGTACCCATGCAATATTGTCCAAAAATTTATATTTGTACAATAAAATTGCATTTGTGTATATTATATTACTAGGAGGCACAATATATTTAAAGAAAATAAAATCTTTTGATTTATAGTGCGCAAAATGGAATATTTTTAATGTGTTCGTACAACACTGTATAATAATAATCTCCCACCAATATAGAACACAACTTTTTATTTTACTTTTAATTATTTAGTGCCAAATTATTTAATTAGTTTAAGGTTTTAAATTTCATTAAAAGTATATTTCACGTTTTTTTCTTAATAATATTTATTATTTATTGTGTAGGTTTTGTTTACTTTTATACTTATATATTGGAGGAAAAGTTGCGCCATATTTCGTTAAAAAATATTTAGAAACTTATTGGGTAGTGTGTAACAAAACAACAATAATAAGGGCAATATAATACTCAACAATATTGAGTAGTCTATGGATACCTTTAGTGAAGGTATTTAAAAAAGAAATCGTTCTTTAAAATACTTACTCAGATTTAGAATAAATATGTAAATGCTACTATAAGAAATGGGTTATTTTATGACACATAATAATTTAAATATTCTTCTACCAAAAAAATATATACATATGCATAATTTTTGGATAAAACTTTGGAAAATTGTAAGAGGAATACTAGTAAATGTACCATAACACAAATAAACTCAAAGCAAGAAACAGACGCTTCCACCTTAACCGTAATGCATTCAAGAACAAGTTCATTTAATTTTTTTCCTTGCAATTGAAATGATAAAACTAAAAAGCATAGAAGTTCATAAGTATATGCGATATACTATATGCGCTAATATTATATTTTGACCAATAACTTTATAACTATTTTTCATTTAATCTATTATGAATAATTCTTAAATATTACTTAATAATAAATAAAATCTCATCTAATGCATAATTTTTAGTACCAAAAAAATGTTTTAGAATAGTTGCCAAAATTTTAAAGCTTCATCCTGATTGAGATGTTTTGCTTGGTAAGTTTACCATGGCCGTTTGCCACAGTGTTCTGTGTTGTTTTAACCACATCGTGATAAATTACGTTTCAATACAATGTTGGTGCGATGTTGTAAATATTAGTACGCAATTTCATGAGTTATTGGTTCAAATGAAATTGTACATCAAAAGATAACAATAAATTTATTCTATTTTAACTTCCTCAGAAATTTTGCAAAATGAGCGAAATTTCAGTCAGGGTTACGTTTGAAGTGGCAAATCACAGTGGTTAAGTCAATTTAAGCACTCATTCCTTATTTCCACAGATTTGAATAGTTAATTTTGTAATTTTTTTTATCAAAAAGATTTATTTGTTAAGCACAAATTGTTTTTATTACTTATAATGTTAATTTTTTTATTCATGCCGAGTGCTGGTAATTGGTCATATTACGATGCATCTTGCGTCATTCTTAAATTTTTTTTAGTTCCACTATTTTCAATTATAGTTCAGTTTACTAATGTAAGTAGTTTTGGTCAGATTCAAGTTGAGGTTTTCGACCCTCTGTTACGACTCAATATATTTTTTGAATAGTAAAATCTGGGGGGTTACTCCCTATTGCGATGCGTAAGCTAGTTCGATGCGTTTGATGTTTTGTTAGCGCAAGATATTTGGTTTTAACGAACGATTTTGACAATTAAAGAGTGCATTAATGCCAGATTTGTGAAAGTGAAAAAATCAGATGCGCGTAAACTCAATAAAGGGTACCAATTATCCGATTATGTACCATTTTTTTACGCATCGCATGCGCATCGCAATAGATCGTAATCCCCCTGACTTACAAAAGTAAGCAGTAAAAAAGCCAATGAGATCCTCAAGTGTTAATCGTAAGTTGTGAGGATTAAGATAAAATTCAATGATTTCGAGTGAGAAACGCTTTTGTAATGAACATGGACATCAATATTGAGAAAATATTTTTATTGAAGTAAAAATGGTTTGAAAAAAAATTAAGTACGTACGACTTAAGGTACCAACAGACGACATGTTTTTTACATGTGTTTTTTAAGCTTTCGATTCGTATGTTTTTCTTTATGTCTGTCAATATTGGTTAATTTACATAAGGTTTATAATTTTTGGTCACAAACGTACATGTAGTATTACACATGACATCGGTCATGTTTATTGAGAACAGCTGATTACATTAATATCCACGTCGTTTGTTTGATAAATGGCTTGCAGCCGTTGAAATATTTGTGGTTCCGTCGCTGTAGTACTGGCGACGCAAATGTGTTTTTTTAATTTTTTCTTTTTTAAAAAAGGACGTTGAGGTTGTATCTAAAAATCTATACATTTTTGGACTCATTTTAATAAAACGACAACGTTAAATTAAAAAATATATATAGTTTATTTGTCTTGCAAAATACTTCATTCAGACGGCTAATGATAGTGCACATAATCAACCGCCGACGTATTTGTTTGCATGACATAGACATATGAACTGTATGTTTAACATAAGAAAATAGATCACGCTCTATTTCAAATAATGTCTTATGACTTTTGTCATGTTTTTTACACAACCAATGTTTTAAAGGTAACACACGACATGTTTCCGTTTACATATGTATGTAAATTTTGACACATACAATGTGAAAAACATGACGTCTGTTGGTAGCTTTACTGCAAATACTTGCTGATTGCACAAAAACTTTAAACTTCAAATTTCAAACCTTTAATTGCAATTCAATTTCCTTCTTGCATAGTACATACATACGTCACGTGCATATGTATGTAAGTATGTATGTATGTATATACCATACATATACATACATATGTATGTATTTTTGAAAAGGAAGAGATACGAGACGTCATGGGCTTATTATTAAATTCTTTTATACTACCAATTATATTTACTTTCAAATTGATCACAAAACAAACTCGCCCTAGAAAAAATTATCTGCGAATTTTTTTCACTTCTTTATGTATCCTTGAACTCTAAAAATAACATGAGCCTAAAAATGGAAAATCAAAAACCATATGCCTCAACTAGCGATGGGAAGTGCTCACGTGAATATATATGTGAACGTGAGTATAGAAAATTGGGTATAGGGGAGTGTTTCATTTACATATATTTTAAATATTAAATTTTTCAATAACAATCGGTAATATTGGTATATGAAATATGTGTAAAAGGATTTGGTGTTTGTACTGCCGCATCGTATTATAGTACAGTAGAATCTTAGAAAAGTTAACTCTCGTAAAAGTTAAACACGCGGATAAGTTAACAGTTTTTCATAATCCACGTGCAGCTCTAAAAAGTTAACTTTTCGGTTAACTTTTTAAAGCGTGTACGTACATACATATATACATACATACATCTAAAGTAAGTTTCTCGAAAGCAGTTGAAAGAAAAGAAACAAACAAGCATTTACTGCTTCTTTAAACCTCTATAAACTATTTTTATGCGAACAAAAAAAAAAAAAAAAAAAAACTGAGCGGGACTGTGAAATTGAACACCCAGTACAAACTAAATCTAAGTTTCTTTTTTGTAATAATGAAAACTATTATATAAGTCTTTTAATAAAAATGTAACATTTGGTATCTAAAAAAATTGTTTACATATTACATATATACTTTATTTATTCCCTTTTTCGACTAAAAAAACGCTTAGAAAAGTTAAAAATTCGAAAAAGTTAATACCCCTTGGGACATTTTGGTTAACTTTTTTAAGATTCTACTGTAATAAAAATAATTTCATCAAGAAAATTTACTATTTATGGAATTGTATGTACATACTTACATATATACTAAAATCAAAAGATAGTTTTTTTATTCCTACTAAAACTTGGTTTAACTTAAGCTAGAAATAAATAAGAAAATGTACTTTGACTTTAACATATAGTACATAAATATAATAGTTTCGTGTACTGATGACTTTGTTAGTGCCAATGAAATGCAGGCTCTATATGCAGCTAAACCATCATCATTTTTTCAACAAATATATAGTATTTAATAAATATTTTTTATGTTAACAATTATTATTTTAATAGAAAAGAAACCAAAGTATTTTTTTGAGTGTAGCAAATAAATTTCTGCAGGATTGTTTTTCCGGGTAGAAATAAATGCGAAATGCCGAACATAGAACTAAAGCTTAAAAATATGAATAAAAAAGTTTTGACTAATACTACCTATAAAAATTATACAAATTTGTTCACACTTCAATTATCACGTTTTGATTTAACATTTTATCAAATTTTTTTATCAGCTGTTACAACAATAAAATAAAATTATTTGTAAAGTAAAATACATATAAATATTAAATTATTAAATTTATGTGATATTATTTATATAATCTTTATACCTACATACATACATACATATGTATGTATATTTACTATCTTTTAATTTTTAATTTGTTCCAGCCTCCACTTTTGATACCAACTATAATGACGAATTTTCTTGCCTTGACGTATTCAGTGATATACCAAAATCTCAAAAACAACTGAATATACTTCAAACCACTATCCGAACTCTGGCTTTTACGTGTTTTGGAATGAGTTTAAATTTTAAAAACGTTAATTTTATGCACGTTCAAAACAAGTTAATGTACATGGGAAGACGTGAAATAGTTAAGTTTTTTAGCTTTTAAACGCTTAAGGTTGGCTTAACTGTTATTTATAATTCTTTATATAAATTAAAATTATTTATAAAGTATTTATTGAGTAGTAATAGTTATGCATAATAATATATTTATATACACATATGTATGTACATATCGAGCCTTTGCTGCAATAACGCAATAATTCAAAAAAAGTTGTTTTGCAGAAATTGAGTTTAAAGTTTTGAATTTACACACAAGTGAATGGTAAAAGAAAATTTGGTTCTTTTCTCAAGACCTGAGTATACAAAATATTTTTATGAAACTTTTATAGAATATAAAAAATGACAAGGCGAATAATTTCGTAATATAACCTTAAAATATTGAAGTTTTGAGTTACTACGGTATTGCACCAAAGGCTCGATATGTACATACCTACACACTACATATATACAGTGGCTCAAACGTATAATTGGACACTAGGTATGAGATTATTCAAATTCAGATTTTTGCACTTTAATGAAAATAATTTTAAAAAATGTCGATGTAAAATTGTAGATTGTGAAAAAATCTTTAAAACAATGTATAATACTTTTTTAGTCAAAATCAATTTTAAAATAGAGAAAAGCATGAAACTAATAAATTTTTTCATAATCTACAATTTTACATCGAAATTTTTTTAAATTATTTTCATTAAAGTGCAAAAATCTGAATTTGAATAATCTCATACCTAGTGTCCAATTATACGTTTGAGCCACTGTACATACGTACTCTTAAAAAATAAGTTATGAGCATTAATTACCTTAAGAAATAATAGAAAATGTGTTCGTAATTTTAAGTTGCCATTCTTATCGAATAGACATTATAACGATTAAAAGCTTGGTTTCAATTGTCCTTTTATAATCTAGTAAAGAAATGAACACTCTAGCCAATGGACTTGGTGGTCAGCACTTCGCATCATGTCTCCAATATTATGTTTAGACATACTTACATATGTATACATATATCTACATGCATATAATTTGAATAACAAGAAAAAATACTAATAATAATAATTTTCTCATATTAGCTGTCCGTATGCAATACTTTTTGATATTGCACAAATTATGGTATTTTTCAAATGTCCTTTAAAACGATTTCGTATACACACATACATACATACTTATTTATGTATTGTTCTCGAAATGTTCCATAACTCACGACTATTATTTGCTGGTGGCCACAGAATTTTATTTATGAAAAAAATTTGTGGATTAGGTATTATTGATTTTGCATTAATATGAGCTGAGCTAAGAAGCAAGGTCGTACGAGCATGAGCACCTTGCTCACGATTCCATCTCTAGCCATTCTCAACAAACTTTTAATTTTTTTATGAACAAACAATTAATACCAACTAAACAAGTTTATGTGAACAATCATGGCAACAAAACATTTAATTCAAACAATTAACTTTTAAAAAAATACAAATTATTGTATGTACATATGTACATATATGCATACATATGTATATGTGTATACTGTATACATACACACATCCATATGTATGTAGTAACACAAAAACACATGAATTATGCAAGGTTGCTGGAACACATACATATGTATGTATGAAACACATTCACATTGTTGTACATACATACAGTGGTGGTCTTATAATTAGAATATTAAATCGCAAGCAACTTCCTTTGATACCTGCACTTTAAATTTTAAGTACCGTTATTTAACAAGTTGACAAACAATATTCTTTTCGATGCAAAATACCTGAAGTTTAAAGTTTACTTATTTAAAAAAAAATTAAAATTATTTCCCAAGTAGTTCCTTTTGGCTGGACACGTAATTTAAATTTTTGAACTTATTTATATATTAGTGGCAAAGTGAGTGTAATTTGAAAAGCAATAGATTTGCTTATAATAATTTTGATATTCTGTACCTTTTGAAATGGGCAAAAATAAGTCATGTACTCCAAAAATGAGGAAGTTAGTTGTGAAGTGTTATCAAAGGGAAAAACTATCAATGTCGGCTTTTGCAAAAAAATTTCTTGCTCAGAAATATGGTGTTTGGTGTTATTCACTTATTCAATAAGACAAACGACTTTGAAACCCCAGCCAGAAAGCCTAGGGCACGAAAAACCACACCAGCAGAATATAGAATTATTTGTAGGGCCAGTAAGAATAATCCATTCTTGTCCACGCGCAAAATTAAGGGCGAAGTTGGAAAGCAAATAACAGCAGATATATCCACACGTACAATAAGGAGGCGTTTACAAGAATCGGGACTTCGTGGGTGCATTGCACAAAAAAAACCTCATGTGTCAAAAAAAATATTAAGAAGCGGTTACGGTTTGCAAAAGAAATGCTTAAAAAAATCCATGTTACTGTAATAGAGTTCTCTGGAGCGACGAATCCAAATTTAATTTGTTTCAATCTGATGGAAAAATGTATGTGAGACGTCCCCCAAACAAAGACTTAGATCCTAGGTACACTGCGAAGACGGTGAAACACGGTGGCGGATCTATCATGGCCTGTTGTGCCTTTTCTTGGTATGGTGTCCAATTGTTCGAATTCAAGGAATAATGGATCAACATCAAAATAAAAACATTTTGGAAAATGTAATGGAACCGTATTCTTCTGAGAATATGCCCGTCCTTTAAATTTTCCAGCATGACAATGACCCAAAACATACTTCAAGGTTAGTGAAGCGATAGATTTCGGATCAAAATATTAATGTTCTGAAGTGGCCGCCCCAAAGTCCTGATCTCAACCCAATTGAAAACCTATGGGCAATTGTGAAAAGAGATCTAAAAGACACAAATCCACGAAATAGTGACGAATTGTTTCAGTTGGTGCAGCAAAGCTGGAAAAATATATCTCTCCAAACATGCCGACATTTAATACAAAGTTTACCGAAAAGACTGGCAAATGTTGTCACACATAAGGGGTATCCAACAAAATATTAAAGGATATATCGATTTTGTTTACCATACAAGGATTTTTTCAAGATTTTTGTAAATATTTTTTGTTGTTTCTAATTATGTGACCAAGCTGGATTTGATGTTTTTTGTGTTTAGTTAATATTCTTGAAAATATTACTTAAGTGAAAATTTTTAATTTTAACGTAATTATGATTAGCTTCTTTACTATTTGTAGTCATTAGTTGAACTAAATTGAACTGAATTTTTAGAATATTTCAACAAAAATATATGTTGCGAAGTCGTTTCTAATTATAAGGCCACCACTGTACATACATGCATACACACATCATATACATACCAGAAATTAATGAATGTAAGTATGTAAGTATGTACATACTATGTATGCATATAGAAACAGTCGTATGTTGAAAATGGAGAGACAATGATGGACAGACGTTAAGAAGTTTATGTTTAAGGATGAAAAAATTGAACACTGCCTTTGTGCTGGCCAACAAGGGCAGCAGGGACTGAAGTATGTATGTAAGTCTTAAAACGAGACAGACTCTCTTAAGAGTCATTTTCAACATTCCCTATACTTATAAAAATCGTATACAATAAATCAAAACTTTTTTGGAAACCACGTGTGGTGGAAAACCAATGTCTCAAAACTACACGTGAGTGTGTGTATGTACATACATACATACATACATATGTATGTATGTTGGCTGGGGTCTGCTGAAATGAGGGCTTTAATTTTGGTATCAAAAGCACTATTGACTGACAGCATTGCCTTTTAGTAACGAATAAAGGCAAATGAACGCTAAACGCAATAAACACATACAAACGTACAGGAAAACAAAAGCAAAAAGTGTTATTGAACTAGGAAAAAAATATACTGCTCGTGTGAATGCCTTTAGAAAAAGACGCAAAATAAGAAATATTAACAGGGTGATTTTTTGTTGTTGTTTGTTGTATTCTTGTATTTTTTTGTTGTTGTTAGAAATACCCTTATGTACTTTTCATCAGTTCATCCCAGCAAACAGCGGCCTTGATTTCAAATTGAATGATTTGAACGTAACTTGTAAAAACATAGCTTAAGTACTAGCGGGCCCGTTGCCTGCTTCGCACGGCAAAACAAAATAAGAAAAGAAACACACTTGTTTTTAATAAAGTTGGTTTACTCATCAAAAAATGCGAAGAAATTAATAAAATCGATTATGATAAGATCAATCACCAATGACGTCCAAAGAGAAAAGAGAAATGATAACAAATTGCTATTTGCATCACTCCGTGCAATGCTCTCCAATACACAAACGACCAAAATGTATTCAATACTAATGAATGCTGTATGCGGTACAAAAAATGCCTGCGGCAAAAACACACTCACTTCACATACGCACCGCACACACATGCGTTATCTGATTTTAACCAAACTTCATATAAACCATATATGGGCCACTGCCTACGTAGTGTATAAGTTTGGATGAAATCGCTCGACGCGTTTATGATTAGTTCGGCGACGTAGATATACAGACTTGTTTTTATATATATAGATTTTATTTATTTTTTACATTATAATTTTGAAACCTGATGAAATGCCGGCGGAATAATATTCGAATCCCACGATGAAAACATATCACAAACAAATACAGTAGAATCTTAGAAAAGTTAACTCTCATAAAAGTTAAACACGCGGATAAGTTAACAGTTTTTCGTAATCCATGTGCAGCTCTAAAAAGTTAACTTTTCGGTTAACTTTTTAGAGCGTGTACATACATATATACATCTAAAGTAAGTTTCTCGAAAGCGGTTGAAAGCATCAATAGCGTTATAAAATGGTTTGAGAGCAACAATGATGCAAATCATGTGTCAGACCTAATCAATATGCGCACGAAAATGATCAAGAGCTATTATACAAAAGAAAAGAAACAAATAAGCCTTGACTGCTTCTTTAAACCTCTATAAACTATTTTTCTGCGAACAAAAAAACTGAGCGGGACACTGAAATTGAACACCCAGTACAAACTAAACCTAAGTTTCTTTTTTGTAATAATGAAAACTATTATATAAGTGTTTTAATCAAAATGTAACATTTGGTATCTAAAAAAATTGTTTACATATTACATCATACATACAGTAGAATCTTAAAAAAGTTAACCAAAATGTCCCAAGGGGTATTAACTTTTTCGAACTTTTAACTTTTCTAAGCGGTTTTTTTAGTCGAAAAAAGGAACAAATAAAGTATGTATGTAATATGTAAAAAATTTTTTTATATACCAAATGTTACATTTGTATTAAAAGACTTACATATATAATAGTTTTCATTATTACAGAAACTTAGTTTTAGTTTGTACTGCGTATTCAATTTCACAGTCCCGCTGTTTTTTTTTTTTTTTTTTTGTTCGCATAAAAATAAGTAGTTTATACATAGAGGTTTAAAGAAGCAGTCAAGGCTTGTTTGTTTCTTTTCTTTTATATAATAGCTCCTGATCAGGGCTGCCAGAAAAATTTGTGGAAAAATCGTCAATTTGAGGAGAAAAAATAAAAAAATCGTCTTTTTCTTGTTTGAAAATCGTCAAAAAAATCGGGCAACTTGTAAAAATGTAATTTTTAAACACTTTATTATTATTATTAAAAAACAATAGGGCAAAAACAATAAATCAATCACACTTATTGCCTTTTTCTGATTTAAGAACGTTTTCTTTCGTTCACATAATAACATTGAAATCAAAACTCAAAATTTTGTTCTTGTTTTAAATGTATGTAACTGTACGAATGAACGAAAACGATGTCTGCAAAAGGCTATTAAATATTTTTATACACTTTTATTTTTATTAAAAAACAATAAAAAAAACAACAATTCAATCCTACATATCCACAAATATTTAATTGTATCGTATAGATACAAACATATGTACAAAAATAAAAATTTATGATGAACTTAAAAGCGTTACAATTAAATATCTGAACTTAACATTTTTATTAAGTCAGGTTTAATTACAATTTTATAAAAATTTGAATTATTTATTTTAAATAGTCTTTGGAAGGTATCCTTCTTCAACCGAGTCATTTTCACATACATACATACATTTATGTAGGTATACCCGCAAAAGAAAAACGATCGTGAACTTTTTCGCCTTGCCTTTTTTCTTTACTTTTGTATGGTTGATCTTTTTTTGAAACAATATGGTAGTAAATGCGCACAACATACCAAATGATAAACACTTTATTAACATAAAGAAATCCCTTAAAGCTACCATTGTTCAAAAGACTAAAATCGTCATATTTTTTCAAAAAATCGTCAAATCGTCAATTATCCAGTTTTGAAAGCAAAATTGTCAAAATGACGATAAATCGTCAAATCTGGCAGCCGTGCTTCTGATCATTTTCGTACGCATATTTATTAGGTCTGACACATCATTTGCATCATTGTTGCTCTCAAATCATTTTATAACGCTCTTGATGCTTTCAACTGCTTTCGAGAAACTTAAGGTGAATTCACCCATTCGTTCTGAACGAAATTTTTGTTGTTGTTCCGCATTAAATTTACTCTCTTTCTCAAAATAGAGACGTCAAACTACATATAAAAAAAGTCGTTCGGAACGTTCAGAACGAATGGGTGAATTCACCTTTACTTTAGATGTATGTATATATGTATGTACACGCTCTAAAAAGTTAACCGAAAAGTTAACTTTTTAGAGCTGCACGTGGATTATGAAAAACTGTTAACTTATCCGCGCGTTTAACTTTTATGAGAGTTAACTTTTCTAAGATTCTACTGTACTTTACTGATTCCTTTTTTCGACTAAAAAAACCGCTTAGAAAAGTTAAAAGTTCGAAAAAGTTAATACCCCTTGGGACATTTTGGTTAACTTTTTTAAGATTCTACTGTACATACATATGTATCTATTTAATGACCTGGATATATCTTGTTTTTAGAAGGGACAAAAAATCGGAGAAACGTTGGACAAAGTGTATAGAGCTCAAACATTGTTGAAAAATAAAACGAGTTTTTATTAAAAAAAAAAAAAAAAAAAAAAAAAAAAAAAAAAAAAAACTTTTATTCCAAAAGTCACGAACTTATTAACCCACCCTTATAATTTTACCAGTCCTAACGACTGATCTTCATATTGCTAAAATATTGAGAGTTTTTCGCTTCAAAAGTGTTTCACTTTTCAGAATAGCACTTGATAACTAAATGAGAATTCAAATGTTTATACTCTACCAGTAATACCATTAAAAGTATGTAATCAGAAGATTCATATCGACTGAGTTCTTGATCGAAGTGCAATGGATTATTTTTTTTAAATTAGTGATAAGTTTTTTATAAATTGATCGAGAATATGTTATATTAATTTCAGAAAGGAAAAAACTATATGACATTCGTAAATGCAGTACAGCTTCGCAAACGAAAATTAAAATTTTCTTAACTGCAGCAGTGAAGCAGATGGTGTTCAAAAATATGCTAAATGTTGATCGCCATATTTTTTTTCATTTGATATCAAACGGTATAGCGGAAAAATTTTACTTTTAAGTTGCATCGCACACCATATTATCCATTTATTTTGGAGTAGTTGTACCAATATACAATGTATGTATGTACATACATATGTAAGCATACTTATATACACCGTATTGAATACATACAAGTAAAATTTATGATATGCATATGTATGATTTTTCTTTTCTTATTTTTTCCTTTTAATTGGAAAATCCGTCGTATGTCGTTAATGATCTTTAATATATGTATCTTCAAAAATATTAAAGACCTGTTTTAACTGATTGTCCAGATTTATTGTGTTCTTCTCAATTTCATATTTCTGGTAGAATACTAACGAAAAAGAATAATTTCTCCCATGTAGATGTTATTAGAACAACTTACGCCACGAATGAGATTTCAAATAAATTTGTGATTTTTTAATTCTATAATACGAATTATATTAAAATAATTTAAATTTCAGTATCTCGTTTTCTTAATTTATAACATTTTGAATAATATATTAAAATAATTTTAATTCCCAATTTACTGGTTAAATACACATCTACATACATAAATGTTAAGATGAATGTTTCATCACTCTTCTTTATACACATGTTCATACATACTCGTGCATACATACATACATACATATATACATACATGTTTTTGTATTATTATGGTGTCAAAACTCAAAATAAATTTATCTTTAAAGTGTCAATTTTAAATTCAAGTATTTGTTTAACTTGAAGGATATTGAACTTGCTTTGTCCAACAAAGTAAACAGCAAAAACAATAAGTTGATAAGAATAAAGAAGGGTATGGAGGTGATAAAAGCCAATCATAATAATAAATGTAAACAAAAAATTACATACGCACATACTGTATGTATTTACATACATACATACTATAACAAATACACTTACATATGCATATGCATATACATACATAAGCACATATGTACGTGTAGACTGAGTTTACATTATCAACTTCTGTTCACATAATTTTTTTTTTGCATTTACGTTTACATCGTCAATTTTTGTTGATAAAATATTTGTACTTTTTAAAGCTTGCAACATATTTTTATTGGTGTGTGTGTAAATACTTATGTACGAATGGAAGAACAAAATGTAATGAACGTAAATGCATACGTGCACTAAGTTTCTCTTCTTATGCCTGCACCCACGGCAACAAACTAAGAATTGATTCCATAAAAGTCGACGATATAAACTCGGTGATATGGTACAATGTCATCCGCGTCCCTTATATTGCGAAATTCATTAATTCAAGCAGATTGTACTAAATACTTTCATCATTGTATGATATACATAAAATACAAAAAATGCCAAATGTTCGGTTGGTATATGCAAAATTTTGTTTTCCGATATCCATACGCACTTACATATGTAAGTATGTACGTATTTAAAGTATAGTCCTTGACGAAAATGAGCTTTGACTGTATATTACGAATGTTTATGACAAAAAAAAAAACTGTCCTCTAAATAAATAACGACAACAAAGAAGCATTATATTTATATTTATTGTTATATACTTATATGCATAAGAAATTGTATGTCTGTATGTACATATGTATATTGAACTGATGATTACTTCGGATTAATAGCTCTTTCTTTTCTTTTTTGAGAATGACGTCAGTAATCGCGGGAATTTAAGAATTTTACTTTGGCAACACTGTTGTATAAATTTATATATGTATGTACGTACCTACACACATGGACAAGTCACCGTCATTTAGCGCCCAGAATGTTTGAAGGGCAGTCACGCCCAGAATATAATTGAAACAGAAAATTTTTTAGCAAAAAGTATACTTGATTTAAACTTTATTTCATGAAATATTTATTGTTTTTAATGCATATTTCCACTGGCCTTCGTAGACTAGTAGGTAGTGTACTAGACTCGTAGTGCGAAGCTCGCAGGTTCGAATCCTGCCGCAGAACTCTGGCAGTTTGTGTTTGATAATTAAAGGGAGCGCATAACAAGCCTTCACTGGCTTAAGTGTATGTCGTATGACATGGGCTATCACACCCCTCCAATCAACCTAACCTAACCTAACCTAATGCATATTTCTGGTGGACAAAAGTCACCGTCAGTTGAATTTATAAAAGAACTACATAAAATAATTTTAATATAATAAAATAATATTAATAATGCAAACGTACCAGTTTTCTACTTACATCTGAACCAATTTTTAATGGATACGTGAACAAACAAAATTGCCGTATTTGGTGTGAAGAGCTGCCAGAAGCATTGCATTCTGAAAAATGCACTGTTTGTTATGAATTTAAGGGTCGGTGGCATCATTGGGCCGTACTTTTTCAAAGGGGCAGGAATGTTACTGTGAATGCGAGCGCTCCATGTAATGATTACAATATATATTTTTTTTTTGTCCAAAATAGAAGAGCTGGACTTTTCTGACGTGGTTTCATCAAGATGGTGCCACATGCCACATAGCACGCGAAACAATGGCCTAATTGAGAGGCGAGTTCGCTGAACAGTTTATTTCACGTTTGGAGCCGGTCTATTGGCGGCCTACATCGTGAGATTTAACGCCTTTAGACAATTTTTTGTGGGGCTATGTTAAGGCTCATTTCTATAGGGATAAGCCCGCAACGGTTGATGCACTGGAAGCCAATATTGAATTTATTTGTGAGATACCGGCCGATATGTAAGACCGAGTAAGCCAAAATTGGACCCAGCGTATGAACCATTTTACATGAAATCATCTTTAAACATTGAATTATGTATGTATATAGATTGTTCCATCGACTCAAACAACGATTTAACACCTTTCTCTAAATGTATTGTTTTTTAATCAAATCTAAAAGCTCTTAAATTACCCTTTATATATGTATATACATACATATGTATTCTACTTATGTATTATTATTCTTACACTTAAGGCGTATTTTTACGCTTATTTCCCCATATCTGTTATATCTATCTGATAATTTCTTTAGATATTCATGATCGTGTTAAGGAAACGAGAAGATTCAATGTTGATTTATCATTAATGTAAAGGAATGATGGCTTCACATATCGTAAAGATCGACAAAAAATTTTAAAGTTTACAGCATACATTAATGGAAACGGCAGTGGTGGTTAAATAAATGATACGTTAATTATATAGACAGTCGAATTCGGTGAAACGCACGCCGTTTAATTTCAAAAAATCTCTAAATTTAAATAGGGTATTCTGAACTCTTATTTTTAACTAATTTTAAAGAATTTTCTAAGTTTAAGCGAAACATTTTGTTTGTAAAAGTGCTAGCTTAAATGAAATAAACAATTATTTACCGCCCTCTAAAGATATAGATTAATGCGAAAGCCCGTTTAACTGAAAATTTTCATTTAATTTTCCATTTTCGCTAAACCTATTTTACAAACATTATTTGACATACTTCCATCAAGTACTCCAGATCCCCATTCCTATACAGTGTGTAGTCCAACTCCTCTCCGTTTCTCCAATGTGACCACTAACCTTCTCATGTTTATTAATTTTTTGTTATTTTCAAATAAACAATATTCGTAATTTATAAAAAACCCTGATTCCCGTTTTACACGATTTTTTTACATGAGTTCTTCGGGAACGTATCTAATGAGTAAAACTATTTTATTTTTTATTTCCTTCACTTTGTTTCACAACAAAATGTACATGTGTTGCCTCGAGTCGTTGCCTTGTCAAGGCCAAGCCACCTTGTTGTCAATTCGCTTAGATATTTTAATTTTTTTAAGAGGTATATTGATCATCAGTATCAGTAAGATATTCCAAGTCACTTTCATCACATCAGCAAAAAAATCTATTCAAGTTTTTTATCGTGTGATAATTGTGTAAACTAACCATCTAGAATATACACCCGTTTCAGTCTGGGAAATTTTACTTGTGCAAGTTGCAATTCAGCCGACAGTAAAATAGAGAGGGATGCATGCTCGTAAATTCTCTATCTTTCTCCCAGCTGAATTAAAACTTGCGCAAGTAAAATTACCTAGTCCGAAAGGGATGAAAGAATATTAATATTACGTCGAAAATTTTAAATTTTAATTCGCAAAACATACAAAATTGCTGACATTTGTAGACGTAGACAAGCGGATTATTATTACAACAAAATAAATCGGATAAAGAAGGGACTAAGAAGAGTTAGTATTAACCAGCTGTATGTTGTATATATGTATATCGTTCAATAAATAGCATTCGTTGTACATATGTACCTTGTGTCATTCTCTGCCAAGTTTAGAATATAAATCGAAAACAAAAGTTTTCATTTGAAATTGTAGAAATAGGAGGATAGGTTGTTGTTTAACTGGCTCCATTAAAAAAAATTACATATATATGTATGTACAATACATGAGCTTTTTGTCTACCACAGACAACAAATATAATTTTAATAGATATCACACATGCGCAGTTTGAATTTCGCTTTATTTAACAACGCTTCATAAAAAGGGTTGAAAATTTAAAAGGATTCATATCTAACTTTTATGTACAACGTTCAGTTTCACTCGAACTAAGAAAAAATTATTATGCACCAAGAATTTAAGAGCTGTTAATACAATTTTACCATTAAAACAATCTTTTACAATATTTTAAAATAGTAGTATATACCTACATAAATAAATAAGTAGAGTATATACATATGTACATATATTACTGAACAGAAAATGTTTGCTGTTAATTCATTTTATAATTTTTGATTATTTATTGAAATATATATTAGATTTACTAAGTATAAAATAGATCAGCACCATGAATTAGTTCAACGGCTTAAAAAAGGATGCGGTTATATATGAGTACACACACATACATACATAAGTACATACGTATGTGTGTATGTGACCGTATGTTTTTTATGTACATGCACCAAACGATTTTGAAGTAATCTGCTCCACTGTTGGTACCATATCCGCCCAATATACAATATAAGCGAAGGGAGTACGTAGTATTACTTTTGAAACTTAGTATTACTTTTGCAGCAAACTAATGGGGGTAGGAACGGACGGGGGTACCTCCCATATAAAGTAATTAATTAATTAAACTGGTGTGAATTAATATGCAGTCAATGAACATAATTCAGCAGAAATCCTACAAGTATTCAAATTTCATCTTAAAAATTGTGCTTAAAAATTTCAATAATAAACTTAAAATAATGAAGTTTTAGTTGTCTGAATACAAGTACAAATATGTAAATAGATGACAACTTTTAAGATGTCACAGAAAAATTTCTCCGCAATAAATAGAAACGTTTTATATAGAACCAGACTGAATCGCCAAATACGAAAAACATTGAAAACAAAAAATACGTAGTTACATTCTAACATAAAACTTGGAAATAAAAAAAAAATATTAATAAAGGCAAGGCGACTTCACTTTAATGTGGGGTTGTTAATTCAGGAAAAAGGGGGAAAATGCAAATGCAAATACAAATACAATTTGGTGGTTGAAGATTATTTGATATTAGCTTGAGCCTTTCTAAAGTTTTGGCAACTTTTGACGTACCGAGCAAATGGTTAAGAGAAAAAAGGATTACCTCAGCCATGTTATTAACGCAAATTTGCTAAAGTGAATACGCCTTGAATATGAGGAGAGTATTGAAATAACATGAAACATCTATTTTCGATTTATTAAGTAAAAAAAATCTATTTTCGTTGCAATGTACATGCATACATACACATGTACATACTTATGTACTTATGTATGGAATATAAATTTTGCAACTTAAGGAAAAGAACAAAATAAACAAAACATTAAATAAAACAAGAAATGAAAATAAACGAAAAATATTTAAATAAAATGTTAATCTTATAATTCATGTCAAACTGTGTTTTGAAAGACACATTATATTTATATTGAGCGAACTGTATGGATTGGAATTGGTATTAACTTTTCACATCGTATATTATACCCATTGGTTATGCCAGTAATAGAGATCGACTATATTTTCTAGGATTATGGCACCATGTACTCAAAATATTGAACCTTATCGCACTTTATAGTTGAGCATTTTATGTAAAAGTAGTTCCGTTGTTACTACGAGGAGCGTAGGACCATGAAGAGATTATAATAAGGGTAATATAATAGTCTGTTAACGCGTACAAGAGAAAAATATTACAATAAATTCACCTGAGTAATCCTTTTTATAACATTTGTTGAGAGTTAGTTCCGTCATAGAGCCTACATATATGTATGTACATATGAATATGTGATGGCTTTACGACGGCAAATGCTCTATAAAGGATTAATCAGGCGAATTACTTGTTACATTTTACTCTTCTACGTGGTAACAGAGTAGTAAAATATCCTCATTACATGTATGTATAATCATTTGAAACAATTGATAGAAATATACTGCCGCAAAAACCACATGGAGACGGAGTTAGACAGAATAGAATTAAAATGGTTTAAGTTCAGAATAAGTAATAATGATAAGGGAGTACCACAAGGATAAATATATTATAATATACATATTATATACATTTATTATACGTGTATACATAATTGACATTCCACACGTATGGAAGAAATGAGAAATAGTTTTATATACTGATGACGCGCTATTCTTCCACATAAGGAGGGACTAGTCACAAGTGTTATAAAAATTTTAGATACCAAGGATATGAAAAATAATGTGAAGATCTGGCGCAACGTGATTAAACTTTAATTAAAGAAAAAACAAATGCCCAAATGATAGAAAAGGTGGATTAAATAAAATATTTAGGATTCGTTATTCACAGAGTAAAAATTTCAAAACCAAAGAATCTGAAAATATATTTTAATTGTGATTAATAGAATTAAACGGCATTTCGAATACGAATGAATGAAAAGTTACTGAAGTACAACAGATTCATTTCATTACAGAATCTCTGAAATGCGTCAACATACAACAGAGGCTTAATTAAAGTGAACACGATGAGATTCTTACAAAAAATTAAAAGCGGACAAACATCAGAATATTTAATTCAACAAATAGCATAAGTATGTGAGAGACCCTCAACCGTCGCAGGTAAGTAATATGGATCATTTTAGAATTGAAAACAATGCCACTATCACTTTTCCACAAGGGTTTACAACTATACGACACTGCCAAATAATGTATGACTTAAAAATAATTTCAATTTGTTTAAAAAACACATATTTCATTTTGTACAATATAACGTGTTAGGGAGAAAATGAAATGTATGAATTATTATGTAATTATTACAACAAATATTTATAATACTACAAAAATATTTTATTTACAAATAATTAAAAATACATACTTTTTTAAAGCGAAATGTTTTCAATGAAAAGTTAAAATCCAACAAACTGAAAGAAAATAAAGAAAATTTTTGTATTAGTTAATAAATAAATAGAGACTGCTTTATTCATAAAAATTTTGCAAACGCTTATCAAATAAAAGTAGTTTCCATGGAAAACGTCATACATATTATATATAATTTTTTTAGACGTTATATGATATATTGTGAAAACAAGTATATAGGTATAATGGACCTTATTGCAGCTGTTTCGAGTTCCGATATTTTGTACTGGTTCAAGAAACATGTTCCAAGTTATTTTTAAGAGGTTATTTAAGGAGAATAAATTAAAAAGCATATTACAAATGCACGTGCAATGTATACAAATATCGAGCCTTACCCGCGAAAAAAAGCGTTGGTGCCAAACAAATCATTTTACAGGAGGAGCTTTTCTATTAACTGCCTCCGCACTAAGTTCTAGGGGTATTGTAAATTTGAGTTTTTGATTCCACACTTAACGGTTAAGCAATTTTCAGAATGACAACGATAAGATAAGGCCAATGTTATGTAGTTTTATAATTCTTATATGACATTTGAGATTTTGCATATCAGCACACGAGGTTGAACGCTCTCAAGCCTCTCAAGGATAGATTAAATATATGGTTTTTACGTCAACGCTTTTAAAATGACAGAAAAAGTAATTGATTAATAAAAGTTTTAGAATAAACTTTAGGAAATTTATAAAATATAATTTAAATTTAATGAAATATACTTTATAAATTAATTTATGAAATACATACATAAAAAGTAAAGCGCAGGGTATAATTTAAATTTTATATTTGTATAAATGCATGTATGTGCATATACTTATATGTATAACCTTATGCTTTGAAGTTATATACAGTAAAAGTTCCCCCACAGCCGGCCATTCATGGTTGCGTTATTTTCCGGTAATGACAGACGTTCGTTTATGCTTTATTATAAATACAGAATATTAAAATAATGGGGAACCAGTTATATTTGTTAAAAAATTATTTATAGTAGACTGCTTCAACTTGTATTGATTCACTAATCTTCTCAAAAAATTACATTTTTCTAAACGAAACGTATATGTTGCTTTAACATACATACTCGTATATTTAGCCTACACAGTGTTGGGCAAAATACATGGGTTGCGGTATTTAAAATACAAAATACAAAATACTTTCAGGTTATGTATTTAAAATACAAAATACTTACAAAGCTGTATGTATTTAAAATACAAAATACGTATTTGTATTTTAAACACGTATTTCAAATACACGTATTTCAAATACTACCCAGCCCTGTATGTAGTATCTTTATAATTTAAGAACTTCATTTTATAATTAAGTGAAACAAAATTTTAGAGTTGGGCTTCGAAAAAACTTGTAATTCGGTTAAGTAAACGATATATTAAACTTAGCACGGGGCATTAAAAATGGGTATGAAGCTTACATTTGCATGTAAATAGAAATATAAATGACTTCCACTCATTTATATTAGGCAATAACATGTTTTTGATTTAAAGCTGTTTCCAAAACAAAACGACTTTAGTGTATAACTATCCCGATTAGTAAATAAAGCATTAAAAGTCATAAATATAAATAAATTTATGAAATTTAGTGCCATCAAGGATGTGCTATTATAAGTTTTTGTCACATTTTTTTCGGGATAATATCCCAATTTTGGTAGATGTTAAAAGGAACAGTTTATTTTTAGTTTTTGCTTTATAAACACAATCTTTTTTACCCAAAACCTGGCTAATTATATAAAGGTAATTAAAATACAAAATACTTTCTGATCATGTATTTAAAATACAAAATACTTTCAGGATATTTATTTAAAATACAAAATACTTACAAATCTGTATGTATTTAAAATACAAAATACAAAATACGTATTTGTATTTTAAATACGTATTTCAAATACATGTATTTCAAATACTGCCCAGCCCTGAGCCTACCCTATTGTTATAATTTCATTAATACCCCTGACAGACATATGATTTTTATACTACCATAAGATGGTAGTATAAAATATTCTACAAGTTCTGTGCTCTATTGTACACTACTTCCAAACACAGTATTTCAGTGTAAACATAAATAACAACACAAAAATAACAAAGCATGAATCTGACCAAAACAAACCAAACAGCATTTGAAAAGTTATTCTCTACAGTGCTTGTTAGTGCTTGTGTTTTCAGAACAACTAGAATATCCAAACAAATACCGACAATGAAGTAAAAATACAGTAAATCATAGCAGAAACACCAAGTACAATAGAACATTTCCTACTCAGGCTACTGAGAGAATTACTGAGATGGTAAAACAACACATTAAACCATACACAAACATGCACATAAGTATGTAGATGATGCGTGTTAAGAAATTTGTGTGCGCGCATGTTTTTCTTTTCGTTCACAACACATTCAAGAAAAAATAATATCAAAAAAACTAAAAGAAGTTATATGTATGTAGTTCTCATACAATTTACATACATATGTATGTAAGTATGTACATAGATCTCTCATATGTATGTATGTACTTATATTATTTCATTGTAACTAAAACCTCTTTAAAGCGTTTTCTTATTTACAAGAGAACGCAAATGTTTCTTAATGTGTGAGTTTGTTTTGGTCTAGGTCTACTATCAAAACATTCAAGCATGTTTTGAATGTTCTACTTCAGTTTTAATGTTCTATAGAACCTTTGTTCTGTTCGGCTTTATTTTGTTCCAACATTGTTCTACTTCAGTTTTGTTCTATTCTTCAATGTTTTTACTGTTAAGCAAAACACATATCTTTTGGAAGTATATGTTTTGAAATGAGAATAAAATAAGCACACAATATTTGAAATTTAACGAAATTGCCTGTAAGACATTTTTCGTATGCTTGTGCAGCTCTCTAATAAATACCACAAGTCTGTCACTCATAAATATTATACAAAACCGTAGTATACATATGTCTGTCAACGGTATAAGAAGCTCTTGGAGAATATTTCTCGTTTCATAATGTTTTAGCACCTGGAAATAGTTCTCATTATTCGACTTCTAAATGAACCTTGTCCAATTAGGGATTTGTGTTAAGTGTTTAACAGAGCTTTCTTAAAGCTGAAAGTCCATACCATCCGTTCTATGCGTATGCGTTTCTGCGTCTATGCGTTTCTAAAGTCAAGTTACATACAATGCGTTTCATGCGTCAAGTTTTTCATTTTTATCAGCTGTAATGTAAATATTTTTATCAAATATAACGAACCAATTTCGGCAAAAATGGAATGTGAAATTGTGATTTTAAAAGAATTTATTGAAGTCATTGAGTTTATATACATAATCCCCCTTATTATATTTGTCGTTGTCGACGTCACACGAAGTCAACACCAATATTTCGGCAACGGTAGGATCGATGTCGACAACAATTACATATATATTATTTATAAGCTGTTAGTATTGCTAAGCCTTAAAAATGGCAAGTGGTCATCATTAACACTCAATTGTTGATCACATTGAGCACAGAACTTAAATTTTTTTAATGTCGACTTAATGTGACGACGATGACGACAATTGAAATAAGCGAGAATATTTTGGCCCTACGGAAAGCTGCAAAAGACCACGGAACGAGAAGTGAGTGGTATTTATGCAGCTTCAATAAGATTCTCTTCCTTTGTAGTTAATTAAAAAACAATAAATAAAACAGAGGTGACACTGAGTACATAAAATTAATCGATAACTAGAACGCAAATTTTGTTAATGAAAGAAATATGTTAAAAATTGACTTTAATATATTTTATTACTAAAAGTAGTAGTAAACTTTAATGCGAAAGGTTTTTCTTTTATTAAAAACTTTTTAATGCAAAAAAAATTAAAATCCACCACACAATTTTTTAATCGATATCATTGAAAATAATATATAATTTGTCATCCTTGGCTAACAAAAACAGCTGACTTTTTTCACTTTTTTCTCATGACGCATGAGACGCATACAAAAGTAGGAAGTAAATATACTTTATGCGTTCTATGCGTCTATACGTTCTATGTGTTTTGCTCTGAATCTACTTTTTTTTAAGACACATAAAACGCAACAACGCATAGAACGGATGGTATGGATTTTCAGGTTAAATTAAAATTGGCATTGCTAACAGTATGTGGTTTTCGTCTGTGCTAATCAAATTGAAATTTATCTTCACATACATAATTATTCAATATTTAAACACTTGATATTCCGCAACTAAGCAAAGGGACATTATTTGGCATTAATTGATGAATGTACATATGAGTGCAACTCGATTTTAGTATGTGTGATCTAGTGATCTAGTTTATAAGTGTTCATTATAACGCATGATTGTGCGAATGCGGTCTTGTTGTTTTGTTCATAGATGAAAAATTTTAAATATATATTTAAGTAACTATGTACATATATGTTGCGTTTACGAATATTCATTATCTGGTATAAGAGAATTTTAAAATTTTATAAGTATAAAACGCCTGAGTATGTGTAAATTCGATGCTCAGAAAACTTCCTGAATTTCTCTTCGTTGATAATATGAACTTCTAATATACATATACTAGCTGACCCGGGCAAACGTTGTTTTGCCTTCAAATTTTATTTTCACTGCAAGTCTGGTTTCGTTGCAAAGTCATGGTGGATTGATATTTCGAAGAAGAATGAAAAGTGCACTAAATCGACATATCAGTTATTGTGCAAATACCGGTATCGGGCTAATTAACGCCACTACACGCTGATTAAGGACCCAACGCCTTCAGCGAAACACAGCATAGGCTTATCGAGCTAATGTATATCGGGCAAAACACAAAAAAAACTAAATATTGGGCCACCTGTCGTACGAACTTCAAACTACACAGAAACACTCCTCACGGCCCATAGAGCATGTATATAAAGTTTGGTCAAAATCGGTCCAGTAGTTCTTGAGTTACGGTGCAAAAACACACAAAAAAACTAAATATTGCGCCATCTGTCGGACGAACTTCAAACTACACAGAAACACTCCTCACTGCCCATAGAGCATGCATATAAAATTTGGTCAATATCGGTCCAGTAGTTTTTGAGTTTAGCGATCACGAACATACACGTAATTTTTATATATGTAGAGATTTTAAGAGTATAGGAGTTACTTATGGCATATGTTCGTAAAAATATTATTATTCTTGTACGAAAACTGTAATTATTTTTCCAAATTAGAATTTTTACCAAATTATAAGATACAGTAGTGAAAATTTTCTTTCGCCTACATACGACCACTTCTATTTTTGTTAAATTTTATTATTATTATTTCCGACAGTGAATATTGCGACTAATTTCAATAAGTCAATAAACGTGACAGAAATGTTTTTCTCAGAACGTAAATATCTATATATATAAAATAGGATGGGTGTATGTATGTAACGTAATGGCTCCAAAATGGCTGGGCCGATTTTGACGAAATTTTCAGGGAACCTTCAGAATACTCGGGCGGGTGACGGTCTGTGGGCGGAGGGGCGTGGCAAAATCCAATAATTCATAAAATGAGAGCGGCTTGGCCGATTTCTCTAAAAGTTTTTGTCAGTTGTTCGTATTTTCGTGGAGAAGGTTTTTTGGAAAATCCCTCCGGAAAAGTCGGAAAATTTGAAAAATCGAAAATCGAGTTTTTGTATGAAATTTTGTTTGAAATTATTCCTTAATGGCGTTTCAAATGAAAAAATAGAAAGTTTGTATGAAGGCTTAAAATTGGGGCGAGGCGAAGTTCCCCTGGTCCGCTAGTGACTTCTAAAAAGAATTATCGATAGTTAAATAAAAGTAAAATGCGTATACTTGGCCTAACCCTGCTGACATTCACAGCTGTAGTTATGTACGTACCTATAACAAATATTGGAAAAACTAAGGAGAACAACAAAAGATTATTGCGATTTTATTTTAAATTATATTGCAAAATAATAAACGTACACTGAGTGGCGAAACTCTACATACGATTTAATTTTTTTAATAAATTTTTTAATTTTTAAAAGAAATGCAACAACATTTTCAAACTTCGTTTATTTCACAGGATCAATTATCTTTACAGGAAGAAAATAACAATTCTATTTCTAAGTTTCTACTTCAAATCTACTGATAGATGTTGTAAAGCAGCCATTCTTCTACAAGTTCAGAGCTATGCTTCGGGTCGTTTATCGTACATCAATATAAAGTCATCTTCAAAATTGATTTTTCGACACTGGGTAAAAAATAGTTTTTCAGAATGTCTATGTAGCCTCGACTCTCCATAATACCATCAATAAATCTTAATTTTTCGACTCCATTAGCACCCATGTAACTGAACCACCATAATTTTATGTTCTAAAGCAGTTTTTCTCCAAACTCTTGCTCGTTCATCGTTTCCAAATAGGCTAAACGTACATTCATCTGTAAAAATAACCTTTTCGCAAAACATAGGATTGTACTTAACAGCATAGTCAAAAACGTTTATTTTTTTATGGGGCTAATATACGGCTTTTTCTTGGCTATACACTACATCAACTCCGTAATCATTTTTCAAATCATTTTTCAATTCTACGCTACTTTTCTTAAGGTTTTGTGCGACTTATCTAACAATTTTACGCCTTAGTCTTTCATCAAGCTATGATGGACGTCCCATTCTTTTCAAAATTTCATAGCTTTCATATACATACATATTTTATAGTTCTTAGGATAGTTTGAACTGTAGATTTTGACCAACTTACGATTTCCAAACCTTCGCTGTAGAATTTTCTTCATGTAGCAACTTGATTACTTATTTTCAAACGTCAGTGGATACTTCTTTTCTTTTCGCCATTTGTAATTCCGTTATTGTACTATTAACACAAAGTTAGCAAAGTCTCAAAAACGCAGCTACAATTAATATAAATTATCTCAATATTATAAAACTAACGACTTTATCACAACAACATTCTTCACAATTAAAGGCCTTATGTACACATTTGCAATGCCTCCTGAGTTGCAAATTGTAAAAATTTCATAGTTACCAAAAGAAAAGCAATCATGTTTTTCACTTATTCAGCAAGTTTGTATACTGTAACCAAAGACTATAAATATATACATACTTATAAATCTATAGTCTTTGCTGTAACCCTGTTAATTATTTACCAGTGAAGATTTAACAAAAATTTACTTTGTATATAAAATGATGATAAGATTTAATGAAATGTGGACATCGTATGTAGAATTTTGCGACTGAATGTATATATCCACATGTGTATTGTCAGCTGAAAATAAATTTATTATGAAAAATGCCACGCGTGTTTGATTTTATTTTAATAAAGAAAATATTTTTGATACCATACGCACACACATGTGCGTGTGCAAACATTCATATGAATGTACTTACATATATACAATCTCCCATAACCGGTCGCACTAGTTTTGGAGAACCGATTACGGTATTTTAAAGAATTTATTTGTGCTAGACTGCCCCAACTTCTAGTATTTAAAAAATAGGCCGCTGTTTTTAATAAACTGGAATGATACAAAGTAAGCTTTTGCAAAATGTTTCAAACGTGCAATTTTTCAATGCTTAATCATACGAAGTTATTGAATCATCTACATATGTACGTATGTACATACATATCTCTCTTATCTCCACAATATCCCATGATTTTGATACTTTAATACTGTTGATATTTCTATATTTCAATATTTTTTGTAGTCGCATGTCATCGTCGTTAATAAAATTGGGCAGACTATAATTAACTCCTGACAATCCAACTTCACGAAAGTACTTTTTTATTGTTTTATTGCTCCCACCTTATTTCAGGAGGTTTTAATATTGAAGCAGAAGTTGGTAAACAAAATCATTCAAAATCTAGTATTCGAGTCGGAATTGCATTTCATTTGGAGAAAAACTGATCAAAAGCATCAAATGATAAAACTTGTCCGGTTATGCGAGCTTTCACTGTTCTTATGTATACCTATGCATACGTTTTTATCATTACGACAATTTGATACATGTACACATGTCTATGTTGCGTATTAGATCATCAGAATATATATGTCTGTACATAAATTTATGTTATATATTAAGTTTAATTTGAGAAGTTTAAAATTGGATGGAATGGAGACTGTGAAAAAGATACATAAATATGCATATAAAATGATTATGATGGTTGCTTATTATTTGTTTATTAGAAATAAAGCGCATAAAAGCTACATGTGTATGTTTATATACACATACATACATATCCCTGAAGGAAATGTCACTAGTGATTCACTAGTGATTCACTATTGACAAAGTCACCAGTACTAGTGACAACTTATACCCCAGCCAATGCTTTTTTCTGTTGACATTTAACATGCACTTGTCATTGAAAATCCACTAGTGACGTTGGAACTAGTGACGAACTAGTTCCAATGGGACCATATGACGACCGTAGAACTAGTACTTCTCTGTAGACATTGTCACCAGTATTATTGACATACTCTACACAATACTTCTTTCTATTGAAATTTAAGATGGACTTATCATTAAAAACCCACTACTGAAGAGGTCGTTCTAATGGGTCCATGTAAACAATTTTTGATATACATATATCTCTACAGTTTTAGTTAAAATAAATGATTAAAGGTTCACCATAGAACAAATAAACGCAGTTAAAAAATGAAGAGGCATAAGCGTGCTCTCAGAAATTTCTCTGCTCATCAAACAAAAACTTGTTGACAACTCCGTTGACGATGTCTACATATGAGTCACCAAAATAGTCGACAAAACTGGTGACTTGGGTACACTTGTCCCCATGTTTCCTTCAGGGATGTAAGTATACTTACGTACATATACTTATGCATGTGGATAGTATGGATGTAATTATCTAGAAGGCGTTGGAACGCAGAGTAAAACTTTTAAAACACGTTTTTCTAAATCAAAATTCACTTATGTTTGTATTTCTATTGTGGTCTAGACGACCTTTGATAAAAATTTTTGCTGTGTAAAGAAATCGGTTTTTATTACAATAAAAAAATAGTAACTAATGACTGTGGTGAACGTTGAAGTGCTTACAAATTGTATTTTTAAAAACTTGAATTAAGAAATGGAAAAAAATGCAAATCGCTTTTTTAATTTTCGCAAATACATTCGAAATATGTAACTTAAACAGAGTTGCTGAATTTTTCTGTAAGAATGAGAGCTTTTCGCTTAATGTTATTTTTAATTAATATCGCGATAATTTCAAACATTCTACATCAAACCTTACCCGGCAAAAAAAAAACTTAAGGACAAGTACAAAATTTTATAAGAAAAGTATTTTTATTAACAGCCTTTGCACTAAGTTGCATGGTCACCGTAAAATTTTGTTCCAAGTTTGTGATGATACTTTTAAGGAATTTAAAACTTTGGGACTTAATTTTAAAGATCGTAAATTATTGATTGCGATAAAAAAAAAATTAAACCAAAAATGATGTTACTTTTTCTGTGGTAAGGGCACGATATGTATGTAGTATGAATGTACATGCATGTATGTACATACAGTGTGCAGCATAACTCAAGGTACCCCAGTATATAGAAAAATTTTGATAAATATTCGATAAAAATATGTGTTCAAATTCATGTGACTTTTCTTTATTATAGCGACTTATTTAATAATGTTTAAAAAAAACAAAAAAGTATTCATGTATTGCATAAAACGAACAAAAAATAAGATAAAATTTCCGGTAACCCCATATTTTTGCACAGCAAAAGTCTTGGTACTCTTTACCATTTTGTATAAAAGATTACTGGCAACTCCATTATTTATAAACATTTCTTCTCAAAATTTATAACGGTAAATCAAAAACGTGTTTAAAAGTATTTCTTATTGATACCAATATCAAAAAATAATTTTTGGTTAAAAAAAGTGCTCTATAAAAATGTCTCGAAAAGAATTGCCCATTGAGGAACGAAACATTATAATTAGCAATCATAATGTGGGAAAATCTTACTCCGAAATTGCCAAAATAACAGACAGGAGTAAATCCACAGTACAGAAAGTGATTAATCGTTTTAAAAAAGAAAATAGAATTGAAAATAAACCAAGATCAGGACGCCCTAGAAAGTTAAGTGCCAGAGAAGAAAGAAAAATAGGATCCATAGTAAAGAATGATCCATTTAAAAGTGCTCCAAAGATTGCTACAGAATTAAAGGAGTCTTTAAATAAAAGCATTTCTGCGGACACCATACGCAGATCACTAAAAAGATCCGGGTATAATGCTAGAACAGCACGCAAGAAGCCTTATGTTAGTGAAGTAAATAGAAAGAAACGACTAGAATTCGCAAACCAACATAAAACAAAAACAAATGAGTTTTGGAATAAGGTAATTTTCTCGGACGAGTCAAAATTTAACATTTTTGGCTCGGACGGACGTTCGTTAGTCTGGAGGAAGAAAAATGAAGAGCTGAATCCAAAGAACACGCGCAAAACTGTAAAGCATGGAGGCGGTGGTATTATGGTGTGGGGATGTATGTCAGCAGCAGGTGTAGGTAATTTGGAATTTATAGAGGAAACAATGAACAAAACAGTATATTTAAATATTCTAAAAAAAAACCTAAAGCAAAGTGCGGAAAAACTACAAATTCCTAATGATTATCACTTTCAACAGGACAATGATCCTAAACACACTGCTGCTGATGTGAAGATGTGGCTTGCCTACAACACTCCCCACACGCTTAATACACCCCCACAAAGTCCCGATTTGAACCCAATTGAGCACTTGTGGGATCACTTGGAAAAACGATTACGGAATCATAAAATTTCCAACAAAACTGAGCTCAAAAACTTGCTTATGACTGAATGGCACCAAATATCACCAGCTTACACAGAAAAACTAGTATATTCGATGCCAAATCGGTTAAATGAAGTAATTCGTCTTAAAGGATATCCTACTAAGTATTAGGTACAATATTATTATAACTTAGCCAAACGTACATTTAAAATTTACGGTTTTCTTTTTAGGGGTACCAAGACTTTTGCTGTGCAAAAATATGGGGTTACCGGAAATTTCATCTTATTTTTTGTTCGTCTTATGCAATACATGAATACTTTTTTGTTTTTTTTAAACATTATTAAATAAGTCGCTATAATAAACAAAAGTCACATGAATTTGATCACATATTTCTATCGAATATTTATCAAAATTTTTCTCTATACTGGGGTACCTTGAGTTATGCTGCACACTGTATGTACGTGTAATTATGTGCTGACAAGAATAATTGCAGAGAAGCTAACATGCATATTTATATAACTACGTAGCTTAAGCTCCACTATATTTCTGATTAAAGAATTATTATTTAAAGTATTGTAGAATATTTTACGTCTTGGTCTCCTCAATAGATCTTTCATTAAATTAACAACATTCGATGACGCAGCAAAACTGTGTTCAATAACAAGAATTTCTAAAGAGCGAACTTAATAAAAGTGTACACCACCGCGCGTAATCAGATTACACCCCTTCTGTGAACTTAATATGCTGCTTTTGTTGTTTTTGTTGTTGTTGGCATATATAGTTGATTTTTGGTCTATATTCGTATTCACGCGCTGCTGTTGCTGACTTTTGCTATTTTATTCATATTTATTTATATGCTTTGGGTTTGCGTCATAATTTTAATTTTGTATCATATATGTATATTCGTCAACATATTTTGAAAAATGTACATATACAATAACTTTTGATTTTTGTAATATTCTTTTTATATTTTTTTGATTTTTTATGTTTTCTTTATTTTCTATATTTTATATTTTTAAAATTCTTCATATTTATCAAATTTGTTATTCGCGATATTCTCCAAAATAACTATTACTACGTTTATACGCACGTCTTATTTGCAAATAAAAAAGAAGAATGTTGCCGTATAACTTTGTTATTGTAACTTATTAACTCACTTAAACAAGTCGTGAATAACGACACTATTTGCAAATAAAAAGTAAGACGTTGCCACTTCATGAACGTTTTTTGTGTTTTACTTACCAAACAATCATATTTTCGTCACATGGCATCACATAAGTTCTGTATGCAATTTCCCGTATAAACAGTGAATTAGTTATTTGCAAATAGTTCTATTTGCAAATAAGACGTGCGTATAAACGTAGTATATATAATATTTTATTGTTGGCTTAGCTAGGTATATGCCTACATTTCATTGGCGCTAACCAAATCATCAGTACCCTTTTAGCCAAATCATTATTGAGAAGCATTCAAGCTCGTATACTTATGCCACAGACTACAAATACTATATGAGAATTCAAACAGAAAAATATGATTGAGTTCTATGACTATAAAGTAAATAAGGGGTAAATTAAAAAATCAATAATATACCAACATAAGCCAAAGGACAAATTCAGTTAAAAGTTGATAAATAATAACTTTATTTACTTAAAAAGGAGAACTTTAGACTTATTTTTCTCAATTTTGAATTCTATATACGATCTCGATTATCTATGGAATTTGAAATTTATTTCATTGAGCTGAACGAACGCACGAGTTAAGGTGCCATTGCAATGGAAAGGTACATCAAACAGCTTAAACAACCTAAGATTTCGGGGAGGCATATGAAATGGTATAGTGTAAAGCAAATCAGGACAATCAAGTTTGTGATTAATATCAATAACAATAGCTAATTAAGATATTGAGCGTGTAGGTAACAAATTTAGTAAAGATGCACGAGAGGTAAGCTTAGACAAATGAGGAGTCAATGTAACAATAGAGTGTTCTAACTTAGATCTCACGAACGACGTATACATATACTTAATTGTGTGCTAGCAAATTCAGAACAGTTTTTTATCTAAAGACTACAGATCTTATAAGACTTTGGAAGTATGTACACTATATGAGCTGCAAAGTATAAAGAGCCATCGAACACCACCCACGCCCATTTTGCATAATATGCACATTATTCGTCGAAAACAATTTCATGAAAAATTTTAAATCATAGGCAAATTAAAGGTAATTACATTTCAAAAATAGAAGCTTTCAATACCAATTTGGATTTGAAATGTGTTCTAAGAAAATTTTTTATAAAAAAATATACGTTAAAACCTATTTATATAAATAAGTAATATTTTTTATGAATATGACAGTACATACATATGTACATATATCAAGTATCTACCTATGTATATTTCTTCTATTGTTAATTTGAAAAAGTCATCACATTGCGAGGGTGTCAGTAACACGTGTTCCCCATTTTGATGACAATATTTTTTCCCTAAATTAAATATTGCAATATTATTATATCGTTTAAAAAATTAATATATTATTGTGAGACCCGATGGATCATATATTACTACAGACAGTCAAGTTACCTACGCAAAGTTAAATATGTTTTGACGTAACTCGTCAAATATATTTAGCAAATACTTATGTTTTCCGTAATGCTTTGCAAGTTTACAATACATATCTCCTATTTTGGATAATAACCACAAATTTGTTTAATATTTTACATACATTATAATTTATGTTATGGTGATATCAGATAGGTCTACGGTATGCGATATACAACAAATTGAAAAGCTAATTGAAATCACTTCCGTATTCTTTCAACATATTTCATTAAACCTAAAGTTACTTTTAAAAAATGCATTTGTAGCGTGAACCCTGCGTTTCTTGGAAGAAATATTTTAAGTTGTGGTCATACCAGGAAGGTCGATAGGGTGATATTTTCAAGTTACCTCAAAAATATTTATAATTTTACGTTGCTAACTTTCCACACTTTTTTAATATACATATGTATATATAATGGTACGAGTAATTAATAATAAATGTTTCAACACGCATAAATTGGATTGCGAGAATATTAATGTAAATCGTAAATCTGAAATTTGTGTACACTTGTCCACTTTTGTTACACGTACGCAGGTACAGCTGCTATCGTTACATTTTGTTTTCTCATTCGTACGTATCCACACAAATGATAATATATAGCAAGCTGTTACTACGTTTATACGCACGTCTTATTTGCAAATAAAAAAGAAAAATGTTGCCGTATAACTTTTTTATTGTAACTTATTAACTTACTTAACAAGTCGTGAATAACGACACTATTTGCAAATAAAAAGTAAGACGTTGCCACTTCATGAACGTTTTTTGTGTTTTACTTACCAAACAATCATATTTTCGTCACATGGCATCACTAACAATAACACAAGTTCTGTATGCAATTTACCGTATAAACAGTGAATTAGTTATTTGCAAATAGTTCTATTTGCAAATAAGACGTACGCATAAACGTAGTATGTAAGAAGACAAAAATAAATGTAAGCGTAAACTAAACTACAAAAGTTGACAATGGTAAACTCGGATTTAGTGACAGCCATCATCCTCTGAGTACTGGTCCAATCGAAAAAAAATGAATTTGATTAATTGGGAAGGTATGACTTACATACCTACAATTGCCGGACAAACGTTTAGAAACGGGTATTTGTATTAAAACTAAGTTTAAGCATGGAGGAGGTAATGTACTAGCGTGGATATGCTTTTCACTAAATAGGGTGGTATAGTTTGTTGAAATTGGCTCTAATAAATTTATTTTGAAACAAACGACAGAAGTTTCTACATGATAATAACACAAAATACGCCACTTGCTATTTTATAAGTTTTGGTAATAGTAATAGTCTATCAATAATGTATAATTATTAATAACAACGATACCACCATAGTCAAAATATTGGCGTGGATACGTCAAGAATGAGGTTATGTTAAGTGGCATTATCTGCATAAATATGTACTTATAAAATATGGTGCCATAAGTCTAATCTCATAAATCTCTTCTTAACTTTCATTGCATATACGAGTACTATATAAAAGTTGTAAAAACGATATGGAAGTTCAAAACCTCATACGCCAAAAATCACTTTAAAAAAACAGCTGTATTCTCTCTTATGGGTAGTACAGCAGTCAAGCTTATCAATTTGAAAAATAAAAGCCTACTTTCTAACACCCTGTTTTATATCGCTTTAAAGAATACCAGAATAGACTAAACTGTAAACTGTTTGTTCCATATATTCAAACTTGTCTACTCTACCAGCTGCCTTGCATCCGCACACAACCTGCTGTTAAAAATTTTAAAAAAATATATGTACATACATATGTATATGTAGATATGTACATAACTATGGAAATAAATTATTTTAACGGAAGCAAAGTTTAAATTTTTTAAATAAAGGGAATGCAAATTACAGGGTGGAATTTTTCTGCCAATCACTAAGAAGTTTGCACCGCATTTTTAATTAATGCAGTTATGCTTGATTTTTTTATTAAAATGATTTAAGACTCTCAGATCGGTAAATATATAAAGTAAATATGCACCTATGCGTAGTTCAGTTAGAAGTCTTAAAAAATAATTACGAAGTGCAGCTAACATTGATCATTTCCTTGGAAAAAGTATGAAAATGTATTTTTTTTTTTGGGAAATTATCTTAAATTTGCAGGTGCATAAATAAGATGCACTTAAAAAACGAAAATGTAGAAGATTTTGAAAATAGAGATTTTGTGCAGTTAAACAGAAGGCAGCTAAACTAAAACTACTACTGTATATGGAATTTGTTGCTTTTTTGCACGACACTGTACATCCATACATATGCAAGTGTGCATATAGGCACACATCCATACATACATACATATTTACATGCATATAAACATTTATAGATAAGTTTGTAACTACACGATTACAATGCAACTTTTGTAGAAATCTCTTACATATTAATTTCCTTTTATACTGGGATTTCTATTTAATTTTGTTAATTCAAATATCAGCTTAGATAACACTAAATGAGTCATTTGTGTTTGTAAAACACACATGACAAAGAATATTGCAAATGGACAGCTACATATGTACATACATACATATGTATGTATGTATGTAAATAATACATTACAGTTTTTACTTGCAAGTTTCTTGTTATTATTATACGAACATACATACATATATATACATATAGCTACACGAAAGTGAATTAATTGAAATTAATTCACATATGTATGTATGCATATATGCATACGTAAGTATGGACATATTTTTATTCATAGGATTATCTGTATGCATGGATGTATGCATGTGTAAATCTACACTTTTCTGTCTCTTTGTTGAGAAAAATTTTAAGGAAAACAAGTACAAACAAAGTGAAAAAATACGCGTGCATATAACAAAAGGCAAACATAAAAATCTTTAATTTTTTAAGGGAAAATTAAACAAAATTATACTCCTTCCCTTTCTAGACAATAGCATGAGACAAAGGCCTTCATATTACTGCTATACGAATCACACAACTACATCCAAACAAAAATATACATTAGCACTAGAAAACGAAGTAAAATGAATAACAGAAAAAGAGAACGAACATAAAAGGTAAAACGAAGAGATATAATGCTAAACTGGCAACTAATTGAACTCTCTCAAATTTTTAGCAAAATCATGGGGAATTTTACTTATTTTTTCAAATTTAAAACTATAAAAAATATTAAGGAAATGTATTGCAAAAAAAAAATCTAAAATTGTCTTATACATACATACATAACAATATGTACATACATACATTGTTTGTCTATATGTGTACTCAAAATTTATTTGTTAAAGCAAAAACATCTAATACCTGTTATATATTAGCACACAGGATTTTATGAATTTATGTAGTTTAGCATGAATTTAATATTTTATTACATTAATTTAATTTATGGTTCATTCTTTTCTTTAGTCTAGGTTTTTGGTAATGTTAATAACACATTTAGCCAGTCAGTCCAGTTCGAAATATTGAAAAAGCAGTTCAACATAACGTCATACTTTATACGAACAAAGAAATAAAGGAAAATACTTCAAATGTGATAGAGAGAGAGCAAGTAGTAAAACGACAATCATATGCTTTTTTAGAAACTTGACAACAGTGCATGGTGGATTTCTCTATTAAAAAATTTTTATACAGACACTTAACAACACTACTTTTTATAGAGAAATTTCTTCCGAGTTCCCAAAAGAAAAACCCACTTCTCACTTACATTTTCTCAGTGATAAAATTTTAATCCTTATTTTTACGGTGGTTAATAATCCAATTAAATAATGTTGTATTTTAATCACAGTTTTAGGCGTATCCTTTTTGAATCATTAAATATTGTACATTTTTTCTTAATATAATTTAATATTTCTCATGTTATATTACTGTTTTAGGAAACAATCATTGAAGAAAATTTAAAGCATAAATTAAAAATTAAATTGCACTATATATTTTTTATTCAAAAATATGTTATCACAAGTTGTTTTCAATTGTTTTATATTATTTTCTTTTCCAAATTTTAACTTTTCGCAGGTAAAAGCTATGATTCACTTCTCCGTTAAAATTTTTTCTGTATATTCACAAGTTATATTGAAATATGTACATACATACATATGCATATTTTCATGCCACACAAGTGTATAAAATTACTTTTATATTTTGCTGGGCACTTGAATTTTTTTGTATTTGTATTAAATAATATTTCTTTTGAGAAACAAGGAAAATTTATAATTTTTTTTTAAGAACTTTTTATTAATTTTGTTCCTCTTTCAACTAAGAAAAAACACCCAAGAGTAAAAAATACACAATGAGTAATGGTAGCAGTTATATTCTCTTTTCACAACTTTATATGTGGATTTGATCCTCCAACATGTGAAGTCTCCAAGCACTCGTTTTCGACTAAAATACAAAATTCACATGAAAAGTTGTTGGCTGGCTATCACAAAGCAGCAATTACAACAACAAACACACCACACGTAACAGCAATAAATATACATACATACATTCATACATACAACAAAGAAAATAAGCTGAGTAGGTATCGGTCCGTACATAACACAAGGCAGAATACAAGCAACACAAAGCCATAAATATGCATACATACTTACATACATACATATGTATGTATGTATGCATAGATTTAAACCAAATTCACCACGTTATTAAGAGAACGTAATTGAATAAATCATACTCCTTATAGTAAACAAAAGCAAGAAAAACAACTCTTACACTATCCCTATACTTTAATAACTCATAAAAACCTGAACTCAACAATTTTAATATTTTAATAGCAACTCACCTCACAATTAATCAACATATAAATTCATACATAGACTGTGTTCAGACACATCATGTCTTATTGACATGATTCTTCCATTTTCTTCTTTGAACTTTCTTTGGCGTTCACACAAGTCATGTCTTGTTGACGAGTTGTTTTTGTGTATGTGTACATAAAAAACGTTGTTTGAGCATTTTTTACATTACGAATGAGAAAGCAAAACGTACTGACAGAGTACGTAAACATGCGTACTCGTTTCTTTTCCCCTCGTCGATCTCGCCTATAAAATAGCAATCATGTCAATAAGACATGATGTGTCTGAACACAGTCTTACATACATAAGTATATACAGATGGATATACATACATACATACATACATATATAAACTCATCGGTACATACTTGTGCATGTGTGTTCAAAAATTTAATTTTACCTTTAACACGGGTAATTATTTCATTTTTTTGTATTTTTAACTTTTACCAAAAATCCAGTTACCGTTTTCTTTTTCGTTAGACTGTGTTCAGACACATCATGTCTTATTGACATGATTCTTCCTTTTTCTTCTTTGAACTTTCTTTGGCGTTCACACAAGTCATGTCTTGTTGACGAGTTGTTTTTATATATGTGTACATAAAAAACGTTGTTTGAGCATTTTTGGCATTACGAATGAGAAAGCAAAACGTACTGACAGAGTACATAAACATGCGTACTCGTTTCTTTTCCCCTCGTCGATCTCGCCTATAAAATAGCAATCATGTCAATAAGACATGATGTGTCTGAACACAGTCTTAGAATACATCAATCTTTACAATAAAGTAAGTCTCCGTCCACATTAGCAATTGTGTTGCATGCAATTCTTTAAAATTCTGCTTTGAAATTGCTTTAGTGTCCACATTAGAAAAAAGTTAGTATTGCAATTTTTGTATAAAACGTATATAAAACGTCAAATACAACAACACCAAACATCAAGTTGAATAGGGAAATTTTCAAAGCAAAAGATAATTGCAGAGAACATGAAACTCTGTACCAGTGTTGCCATTAGGATACGAAAGTGACATTTTTCGTATCTTTTGATGACTTCAGGTACCTACCATGTATAATCCTGACATTTTTCGTATCTTTTGAATCTGTACGCAAAATGTACAGAAATAAGATATTGAGCTTTCGGTCTCTGGCAAAGTTTTTTAAAGTTATCACTTCGTTATGAATACTAAAAAAACAGTGACAATTAAATCGAAAAATTACATGTATTTTGTTGTTAGGTTTTCTAAATTCTTCTGTCGTCTGCTTATTCTTGTGTACATATATGTATGTATATACATACATAAATGTGTTAAGATGAAATTTTAGAAGAAAACAATAACGATCTTTACAGTCAATAATTTCAGACCGTATAATAGTTTTATAAAATAAAACAATTTTAATCCCGTAATTAAAAGAAGAAAACTAAAAAAGCTGACTGCAAATATTATATTATATATTTATGTATGTACATACATATAAACAAAATGAGTGAGTGAATTTTACATTTTAAACAAATTTTATGTACATATGTATGTATGTATGTATGTACACACATAAGTACATATGTAAGTATGTTTCTATATGGAATTATTTGCATTTCGTTATAATTTACAGGTCATTTTCAAAAAAAGACAATGTGCAATTTTAATGATAAATGGCTGTTAATAAAAGAGTACATTGGATGGTTAATGAAAAAAAAAATAAATATGAAATAAGAACGTTATGTTAATAAATGTTAAACGTTAAACATGGATTTTAAATTTTCTTTTCAAAATGTATCTTTTAGGGAAAAAATTTATCTTTTTGGAAATTAAAATGTATCTTTCGCGAAATTTCACTGGCAACACTGCTCTGTACCCCTCCCCAAGCTTCGTACCTCTCACAACAATAACAACCAAGAACTGCTGCAACAAAATTGCTAATGTGGACGGGGACTAAGCACAACAATTAAAGAAAGTTGAGTGAGTTGAGCGAGTGACTAGACAATAGTCACTTAAATTGCAAGTATGCAATAAACATATGTATGTACATATGTACATATGTAAGCAAATACCTAGTCCACATACATACATATGTATGTACTTATGTACATACATACGATACTTATAGACATATGTATGTATGTATGTATGTACGGATATGTATACTACATGTGTTGTATGTACATACATACATATGTATATATGTAAGTATATATGTATGTACGTATTTTGAACACTAAATAACATTTCAAAGTGGATATTGATGAATACTTTTTCTTCAGCAATTCAATAATATTAATATTTGACATACATACATATGTATGACTATTTTGCATGCAAAGAGCGATATAACATAAGCATGTACATATGTGTGTATGTACACATGTAGTATGTATATATGTACATACATACATACATACAATATGCATATGTGAATGTTTGGCATTCGATCTAAAATTAAGTTAGTTAATAAATGAGATTAGCCAAAATCATTGCAGAATAGTGCTGTTTTCTTTTCTCAGAAAAATGTAAGTGTTATTTTTAATTGCAAAAAAATCTGTTCAATGTTCTCGCTTGAGCGGATACTAGACACTTAAATTTTTATGTTTACACAAATTCATTACATGCATACATAGATATGTATGTATGTACATATGTATGTACATCGCGTGTAATATTGTAGTGCATCAAAAGGTTTTTGATTTTCGTAAAAAATACTTACATGCATACATATAAGTATGTACATACTTATGTACATAAGTACATAAGCAGTTTGACGTAGTTTGGCACTCTTATTGTCTATCTGTATTTTATATTGTATGGCAAGTAAACTTCGCCGAATTTTGGACTAAAAAATGGAACAACAAAAATTTATAATAAAAGCATATCGTTCGCTCATTGCAGGTTTTTAGGGCGTGAAAAGCAAAGAATATAGTGACAAAAAAATGCAATATTACATTTCATATGAAAAAAATATACTTGAGTACATACATATGTATGTACATATGTATGTACATACATAAGTATTTATATGTAAGTACTTATGTATACTTATTTTTTAAATACATATACTTTTTTTGTTACTCATCACTTTTTATTTTTTATTTAGTATGTTAATAGACGAAAAGCATTTGGCAAGGAGATAAGTACATACATATGTATGTATGTATGTATGTACTTATGAAAATTGCGTCGTTTGTCACAAAGCTTCAATATTGTAACTAATACAAACCATAAGATTGAAGCTAAAAATGTATGAGTCCAACAGGTGCTTTGGAAAATTTTAAGATGTTATTCTACGGAAAATTTCATTTTTATTGCGTTTTCATCAATTTTCTTTTTTACTTCTGGTCATACCATAGTCCTTCCTGGTTGCACATTCAACTCCCAATACATAAGTAAGTATGTACATATGTATGTAAGTACTTTCGGCCATCTCCTCAAAAATGTTCATCCTTAAGATTTTCCTACCAATATTTTCAAAAAGTTCAATGAACATAGCCATAGTGAGAAGAGGCTTTTAAAATTCTTAGGGACACTGATGGGATTATTCATTATTCCGTAAAATTTTCGGGCGAATACTTTAAATACATACTTACATACATACACACACACACACACACACACACACACACACACACACACACACACACACACACACACACACACACACACACACACACACACACATATATATATATATATATATATATAAGTACTTACATATGTACATATGTACTTACATATGTACATACTTACATACTTATGTAAATAAACAACGGAAAGACTTATGTAGTACATACTTACATACATATGTATGTACATCAGGGATACGCAAAACAAGGGCGCCGCGCCAATGCTTACGCTCTTTTTTTGTGTACATGTGCACACGTATTGCAGAGAAATAAAAAACATAAATCAGTCTCACTCGAGCACTAAAACACGATGGATGTGTTACGCTTGTTGTTAGAAATTAGCGTTGCCATATGCAAAAAGTGAGATCCCCAGAAATTCATATGAAATTAACCTGAGGAAATACTAGTTCTTATGAACAAAATTTTTATGAGAAAATGGAGATTTAAGATTTCAAATTTAGGTATGACATGAAAATGTCAGATCTGGCAATAGTGATTCTTTATGTGTGTTTGTGAGGGCAAACAAAATGTTTATATGTATTTTTGCCTATCGCTGATGTACATGCAAAGCAAAATTCCCTTAAAAAATATAGAAAAGGAACCAGCAGAGAATGGGGAAAAAACTGTTAAAGCTAAATAATTTATGCACATAAACTACATTCAAATATTTTTACATAAATACTTACATATGTAAGTATGTACGTAAGTACATCCCAAGTTGTGAGTAAATACATATGTACATATGTATGTATGTACATACTTATGTATGTATGTACATACTTATGTATGTATGTACATACTTATGTATGTATGTACATACTTATGTATGTACAACATGAATGCATACAAATAATTTAAAATATAAGCCGATAGCCTGTAGTAGCTAGTGCTTTTGTATATTATTTATTATAGTTTTAATTATAATAAATTTGAAATAAATAAATAAATAAATAAATAATTTAAAATGAACAAGATAAAGACGTATGGAGAGACTGACTATATACGAATGTTAAGTGAGAAGAATAATATAACACAGTAATGTAAAAAAAGAAAAACCCAAGAAGACGACAAAACATGCTCATGTGCACTGAAATAAAAGAATGGAAAACAACAAATTCAACATAAGAAAAACAAAAATATGTATAATGCAATTTAAACTGCAGTTCAGATTAGCTGAAGAACACTCAACTGTTAATATGTGATGGCATGGTGAAAATAACATTAAAAGAGAACGCCAAAAGGGGAAATTCACCAGCCTTAATTGCAAACGATTTTTGAAATGCGTAGTTTTTATGCCTGACGAAATAACAAAACAAAATGATACTCTAGAGCGAAGCACATGTATTTCTAAGAAAATTATCAAATAATGAACAAAAATTTCAAATACATACATACATATGTACATACATCATACATCCATATTTATGTAGGTACTTATACTTAACATTCATACATACCATGTATGTACACTTAGTATGTACATCAGTATGTATGTATGTCAGTGTTGCCAGTGAAATTTCGAGAAAGATACATTTTAGTTTCCAAAAAGATACATATGTACATACATACATTTTTTCCCAAAAAGATACATTTTGAAAAAAAAAAAATTTAAAATCCATGTTTAACGATTAACATTTGTTAACATAACATTCTTATTTCATATTTAATATTTTTTTAACCATCCATTGTACTCCCTTATTAACAGTAATTTTTCATTAAAATTGTACATTGTCTTTTTTGGAGAATGACCTGCAAATTATAATGAAATTCCAATAAAACTTTGTCAGAGACGAAAGCTTAATATTTTATTTCTGTACATTTTGCGTACAGATTCAAAAGGTACGAAAAATGTCAGAATTATACATGGTAGGTACCTGAAGTCATCAAAAGATACGAAAAATGTATCTTTCGTATCCTAATGGCAACACTGATGTACATATGTACATTGTATATTAATTCTTGTTCATATTAAAAAATACTATCAGTAAGAGAATTTAAGAACATTCTTATATGCTAGATTTCACAAGCAGATGTACAGTGAAAACTCCCAATAGCGGACACTCTCTTAAGCGGACACCTCCCATATGCGGACAATTTTCGAATAACGTTGCACCAAATTGATTTTTCAGAGCAAATTACCCTCCCAAGAACGGACCCTCCCTTGAACGGACGCGGACAGCAAAATTGTGCATTATTTGGTCAAAAAACCTCTGAAAAGAGGACAAAAATAATTCAACATAAAACAAAATATTAACAATTGCACTTTTTTACAATAGAACACGAGGCGCTATAGCAAGCCTACGTGTAAATACAGACTTTTCTCACTTAAAAATATGCATGTGGCAACTACATTCTTACTCAGCTGATTATATTGTGAAGCAAAGTCAAAAAGCATTGTTTTGATGAATTTCGTTGCAATGCCATAAAAAAAGTTTTTGACGCTCAAAGAAAAGATTGAAATTATAGAAACCTCACAAAAACATGGATTACCAATTCGAGCAATAGCATCAAAGTAAGTGCACAATAATTATAATAAAATGAAATTGCAATTTCATTACATTTTTGTTCTAGGTTTGACATCGGCAAAACACAAGCAGCAAACATTTTAAAAAACAAAGAAAATTTGCTTTCCCAATGTTCTGGCAGTACAAATTCCAATCAAAAAATGTTTAGACTCCATTCAAACAACCTGAAACTTGACAAAATTTGTCTTGAATGGTTTTCGAAAGTGCGTGCCCAAAATATCCCTATATCTGGACCTGTTATTCAAGAGAAGGCAAAAGAATACGCAATAAAATTGGGCATAACGAACTTTGTAGCATCGAATGGGTGGCTTCAAAAGTGGCGAAAGAGGCATAATATCAGCTTTAAATTCATTTGCGGTGAAGCAGCAGCGGTGTCGAAAGAAGACGTTATTCAGTTCAACGAAAGATTGAAACGGATCCTTCGTGATTACGAACCAAAAAATGTGTACAATGCGGATGAAAGCAGTCTTTTTTCTCGAGCTCTACCAAACAAAACGCTCACTTTTAAAAATCAGAAATGTACCGGTGGTAAGCTTTCTAAAGAAAGGTTGACTGTGCTTTTTTGTACGAATATGGTAGGAGAAAAGGAAGTTCCATTGGTCGTAGGAAAAGCCGCTCGACCAAGAGCGTTCAAAACTATGCCCGTATCTAATTTACCAGTCATTTGGAAATCAAATAAAAAGGCATGGATGAGTAGAGATTATGACTGATTGGCTACTTCAATTGGACCATAAAATGGGGAAAGAAAAACGAAAAATAGCCCTTTTTTTGGATAATGCAGCTTCTCATCCCCGAGATGTTGAACTCGAAAACATTAAAGTTATCTGGTTATCTCCAAACACAACATCAATTTGCCAGCCCCTGGACCAAGGCATCATTCGTAGTTTCAAATTCTACTACCGAAGTTTTATAATAAAGGATATGATAACAGCTTTTGATGAAAATACAGGTGTAGCAAAAGAAATCAATATCCTTGAATCTATATTTTTCATCTCATCTGCGTGGAATAAGGTGACCACCGAAACCATTCAAAACTGCTTCCGTAAGGCCGGATTCGATGAAAATGCATACAGTTCACGGGATTTTGATGACGAAGATGATATCCCACTAATAGAGTTGCAATCATTGATACAAGGCTGTGGATTAGGCAATGCTGAAGAGTACGTTACCATTGACGAAAATATTATGACAGAAGATGATAACATTGTCATTGAATTAGAGGATAGTGAAAGCGAAGTGGAGCCAGAAGAACCTTTAGATGAAGAAAATTGGATTACAGTTCCAAATAAAGTTATGAATTGTACCGATGCCTTGAAATATCTTTACAACATCAAGGAATTTGTAAAAACTGATTATGCAGCTTTTACATTTGTAAAAAATTAAGAAAATCACCTTCAAACTCGTTTAGCGACAGAAAAGCAAACAAATATGAAACAAAAAACTATTAAAGACTTTTTTATTTCAAAATAAGTACAAATGCGTATATGTATGTACTACTTTATGTTCCTTTTAGTGCCTATAAAGTAACTCTTACCATAAATTTTTTAATATGTAACACATTATTATTTTAATTTATAAATTTTTTTCGTTAAACCTTTTTTGTTAATTAGTAGATATGAAATGAATTTTGTGTTAATGCTCCAAATAAACAATAAAAATTATTTTTTTGTCCTTTTTTTATCAACCTCCCATAGGCGGACACCTCCCAACAACGGACAAATTTTGGTCGACGGTGGCTGTCCGCTTATGGGAGTTTTCACTGTATACATACTTACATACATACTTAAGTATGTGTGTGGTACATACTTACGTATCCATATACATACTTACTTACATACATACATATGTACAGCCATTGACAAAAGTCACCGTCATTTAGAACTCGGAATGTTAGAAGGGCAGTCAAGCCCAGAAAATAATTGAAACACAAAATTTATTATATTCAACAAAAAGTATAATTAATTCAAACTTTATTTCAGTTAAAACAACTCCTCTCGCTTTAGCCTTACTTATTTACGATATCAAATATTTATTATTTATTACATACATACATATGTATGTACATATGTACCCACATATGTACTTACTCATGTACATACATACATATGTACATACATATGTAAGTATTTCTTGTGGACAAAAGTCAGCGTCAAATAAATACTTACATATGTATGTACTTATGTACATACATAAGTACATACTTACATATGTAACTCCCCGTCTACATTAGAAATTTTGTTGCATGCAATTCTGCTGCAGAATTGCTTTAGTGTCCACATTAGAAAAAATCTAGTATTGCAATTCTTGTATAAAAACGTATGTAAAACATCAAATACAACAACACCAAACATCAAGTTGAATAGTGAGGATAGCAAAGCAAAACAGAATTGCAGAGAACATGAAACTCTGTACCCCTCCCCTAGCTTCTTACCACTCTCTCCTAAAACAACCAAGAATTGCTGCAACTAAATTGCAACTGTGGACAGTGTGTAAGTACATGTTATGTGTTAAATTTACAAAAGAATTAAAATAATTTTAATAAGAAGTATGCTTGGCATTATTTTTTATAGCATTTTGCAAACGTTCCTGCACCGAATGTACATACCAGTTTTCTAGTTACATCTGAACCAATTTTTGCCATTCCTCGAATAGTGTTTGTTTAAGCATATTTTTTGAGGTAATATGATGCTCTTGATCTCTTCGGTCCACATGGTCCCATAAATGTTAGATTTGGTTGATGTCTGGTGATTGCAGTGCAGTTTTTGGGGAAAGGGGGTGTTGTACAAGACCCACAAGCGAATCATTCCTGTGATTGTGTTCATTGTCATGTTGGAGGTAGTAGTCGGAATCTATGCCCATTATTTTACCACTTTTCTTCAAATTAACTTCAGATAAAGTGTTTTGTCCATTATTTTTTCTATAACACTAACTCTCGGACACCAATCGCTGACATGCACCACCACAAAATAACTCTAGCACATAATCTACAGACATAGTATAAAAACTAGTGACAATAGAAGGGCTGTCCATTTTTAGGATATTCAAAAATCATACCAGTTAGTTACATTTAGTAATAGTTTTTATTACATAATTAACACGCTCCAAAAATAAGAGAGAGTGTTATTAATTATAGCATGTTTCCACGACAACTTGAATCTCCTGTTTCGCTTTCTGAAGCAAGTTTATGAATCATGCTGTTTGTAGCATGTTTCCACGACAACTTGAATCTCCTGTTTCGCTTTCTGAAGCAAGTTTATGAATCATGCTGTTTACACGAATCATCTACCTGCTTCGGTTTTATAATTTTTTTTCTTTCCATTGTTTTTTAACTTTTTTATAAAATTTAAATAAATTAACTTTTCGCTGAATTCAAATTTATTATTACGCCTAGGAAACACACACAAAAAACAATTATATTTTTTAACTTTCCACTTTTAAATTTGCTTTGTTTACGAAAATATTTAATTTTGACAACTAGTGCAGATAAAAATTACGATAAAAATTAGAGAAGAGAGGATTTTTTCTTGATTCGCAAGTAGATTCAATATGAATCTACCTGCTTCGCACTCAAAATTTTGTATGGCGAAGCAAGTTGATTCGCTCATGATTGGGGTGTGAAGCAAGAATAGAGAGCAAAGCAGGTGCCGTGGAAACATGCTATAAGGCTTAAAGTGAATTCACCCGTTCGTTCTGCAGGAAATTTTCGTTGAGAGACAATTTTAGTTTACTGAGAGTTTGCTCACAGAAGATTCACCCGCGTCGAACAAATATTCTGTAGAAACAAAGCTACCATATGCAACAACTCTGTAAATGTTGTGTGTTACTTCTACAAGCAGGCAGCACGGTGGCAGATGATTGCAATTTGCTGTGTTCTAAATTAAACAAATTTTTATAAAATAAAAAATATACAAATGAATAAAAGTCGAGTGCATGTTCTAATAGCTATTTTGTTAAATAAATAAAAAAATTTACAAACATACTCTGTATATTATTATACATACATATGTACATACAGTATGATGTGGCAGCTTATTTCAATTTTGCATAAAAAATTTATGTATCTGGCAGCACAGTTCAATTCGTTCGGGAAGATAATTAAAATTAAACCAATTGAAGGAAAAATTGTTCCGCATTAAATTTACTCTCTTTCTCTCTCAAAAATAGAGACGTCAAACTACATATAAAAAAAATCGTTCGCAACGTTCAGAATGAACGGGTGAATTCACCTTTACTGCCATACCTAAATAAAAGCGTCAAGCGCAACGTTTTTTTACGCCGAGGTTTAACGCTGAAATGCCATACCTAAATAAAAGCGTCAACGTTATGTCAAAACGATTAAAACAGGGTTATCGAACAAACAAATCAAACAACCCTGATTATTTTAACAGGTTGCCGGACGTTGTTTGTGATTTTGTTATTAAAATTTTGTTATTTAAATTAAAATTAAAATAAAATAATTAAAATTTGAAAAAATTAGTTATTTAGAAGAGTTAGAAGATTTTTTTTCTCATTTGGTAACTTTTAAAGTGAATTTTGGTTGTAAAAATTTTTTGGGTGTGGCAGCACTAAGCATTAATGACACATTAAAAAAATAAACAATAGTACTTCTGCAGTCAACTTCACTTCTTTACGCGTTGTCAAAATCGGATTTTCCAATAGCAAAGCGTTGGCGCCGCGTTATTTCGGTATGCTCCATACAAAATGTATGGGCATGAGAACTTTTGACAGCCAGACAACGCTTGACGCGCCAATTTAGGTATGGCAGTTAAATAAAAGCGTCAACGATATGTCAAAACGATTAAAACAGGGTTATCGAACAAACAAATAAAACAACCCTGATTATTTTAACAGGTTGCCGGACGACATTGTGTTTTGGGATTTTGTTATTAAAATCTTGTTATTGGGGGTTTTCACATTAGACTAATTTTTAATCCGCACAACTTTTGTTCTTTCGTATTTACACTAGACTAATTATGCTGGCATAAAATTGTGTACGTATACAAAGCTTTGTGTGTTAGTATTTTCTTTGTTTATTTCGCAGAAACTGTGTTTTCATTAGTGTGTATGTGCGGGGTTGAAGCTGGTTGAAAAAATTGTGCCAACCAAAAACCACTCTCTTCACCGAAAAAGCCTACAAACTGCGATTTTATGCCAGCACAATTAGTCTTGTGTGAAAACCCCCATTTAAATTAAAATTAAATAATTAAAATTTGAAAAAATTAGTTATTTAGAATAGTTAGAAGATTTTTTTCTCATTTGGTAACTTTTACAGCGAATTTTGGTTGTAAAAATTTTTTGGTTGTGGCAGCACTGAGCATTCATGACACATTAAAAAAACAATAGTACTTCTGCAGTCAACTTCACTTCTAAACGCGTTGTCAAAATCGGATTTTCCAATAGCAAAGCGTTGACGCCGCGTTATTTCGGTATGCTCCATACAAAATGTATGGGCATGAGAACTTTTTACAACCAAACAACGCTTGACGCGCCAATTTAGGTATGGCAGTTAGCTTTATTATTAGAGCTGGCAAACTATCGATAGTCACGCCATTCGATATTTTCGATAGTTTGATGGAAAACTATCGATACTATCGATAGTTGTAATTAAATGTTCAGTGTGCTTTTTTAAGTAGTGTATTATTCTACCATGTCGTTATTTTTAATTATTATTTCTTTCAGGCATGTTCTGCAAATCACAAGATTTCAAAATCACTTGTGATTTTAAAATCACAAATGTGATTTTTTGGTGTTCTGAAAGTCACAAGAAATTTAACTTTTCGGTGTGATTTTACCTTTTCGAAAACACAAGAAAACGGCTGATATTTTGCTTTGATTTGATGACAATTTTTTATGTATTAAAAATTAATAATGGTTTAGTCAAAATAATAAGTGAACGTAAACTAAAATTTTTTAAAATAAAAATTTAGTTGATATGCCTGGGCCTTTATTTTTGGCCGTAATATATTTGAAAATAAATTTATTAATTTAACAAAGGAAAGTAGTTTCAAGAATACACACCGAAGTTGGCACCACAGATATATTTAGTAATCTGTGGTTGCCACTGTTCTTAATATATAATTATTGTTGCCATTTGCTACTACTTTATAAGTAATTTTTTTTTTTAAATTAGGCAAACAATTGATAGTTAATAAATATTTTGAATATAACTTAACAAAAATAATTAAGTTTTATTGGAAATACATAGCTTGTTTAGTTAAAAAAATTAAATATATTTTTCGTCGAAAGCAATATTTATCTACTCTGGCAAGCATCGGTGTATTTTCGAAGAACAAAAACACCTGACATCTAAAAAGTAAATGCAAATCACAAAAAGAAAATGTCAAATCACAAAAGCAAATAACAACATTTGTTACAATAGAAAGTGTTTGCAATTTTTTTATATTTTAGCTAATTTTTTATTACAAAATTATCAGTTTTACTCTTAAAATAAATAAAAAACAAATAAATGTGTTCAATTAATGAGTGTTTATTGAGTTAAATATAAAAAGCCGTCCAAAATTAAGAAAGTGATTTCAGATCGCCAACCACATAGCTGACCGGTTTCAAATCACAACAGTTCAAAAAGTTTTGTGCGCAGAACACCTTTTTTGTGATTTCAAATCACTTTCACAAAAAGTGATTTGCAGAACATGCCTGTTTAAAATCCTTTTGTTTTAGACTGCAATAAATTATTTTTTTATAACAAATATTTTATGCTTATTTATATGTTCTTATTTTACAAATTTATAAGTTTTGCAATTAAGATTTTTATAAACATAAAATATTTTTTATAAATAACACAACTGTTTTCATATTTTCAATAAACAACAAACAAACCAGTATTAGGTAAAAAAATGACAACATTACAATTTTACAATCAATTGTTTACATTTTATTTTATTTAAAAAAAAAACATAGCAAAACATCAAACATAAATAACTTAAAATAATAAAGAACAAAACATTTTTAATTAATTTCTAAATTTTTTGAGATTAATTAATGATAAAGGTTTGTGATATATACATATGTATGTATATTTAGATGTAATGTAATGTAATAGGGGTTTGACCCAGGATGGCCTTTTGCACTGCGACCATTGTTGATCTATTGTGCTTCCCCTGTCCCTAACAGTCCAATACGTTCGCAAATAGGATCAGCTCATTCAATGGGAGCATTAGCAGATCTTCTTCACTCACAATGCCCCACAATTTGCTATCAAGTATTCCATCGACTCCTCATCTTCACCGCAAAATCTGTAGATGCCCGTGTCAGATAAGCCGATTCTGTATAGGTGGGCTTTGCAGGTGTAATGGCCTGTGAGCGCCCCTAGCAGCGTCCGTAGGCTTTTCCTGTCCAGTCTTAGAGCCAGATCCGCCCTCCTAGCGTCAAAACGTAGGAATTTCTTGGAGTGACATAATCCATTGATGTCATTCCAACGTTGTGCAATCTTGAACAATGTCCATTTCGAAATCTCCCCCTTAAGGAGACTTTTGTTCAACCCAAAAGAGAGGGTGGGTCCAATGAAGTTCCCCTCAGCCCCTCTTCTATTTAGATAATTTGTACTTGTATATCGTATATTTATTAGCTCTGTAATAAAATTCTTTATAAACGTATTGTGCTTTTAATTCCTTTGTTATCCAATTATTTTTGTTAGTAATGAGCAAAAGAGTAAATTTTAGAAAAAAAACACATTTTAACGATAGTATCGCTATCGAAAAAAAACCATCGATAGTGCCGTGCAAACAAAACTATCGATACTATCGATAGTACTATCGATGGTTTGCCAGCTCTATTTATTATAGCAGCAACAGCTGACTGAATAAATGGTGCTTAAGAAATTCGTGGGAGTAGTATAGTTTTTGTGTGGCTAATTTTTATCTGTTTAATTTCTAGATAACCCATATAATTCTCTTTGTTTTATTATAGTGGATGATATTATTATTGTTGTTGACCTACTGTAGCATAATTTTATAAATAATATTTTAGTGGAAAAATTTTGCCTGCGACGTCGATGTTTAAGGGTAGTTTTTTGGTCTCTTTCAAGAAAAGAAAGATGACAAAAAGGAACAGCAGAGAGTTAGAGGGTTAAAGTGTTCAACAAAATGGTCTTCGCAGTGTTTTATATACTTACATATGTATGTAAAACTGCTAAACACACTTTAAGTGCAGATTAAGTCACACTTCCAATCCCTGAAATAACACGGCAGCGGGTGCGTATGCAAATAAATTAAAGGTAAAAGTGGGTTCACCCAATCGTCCGGATCGGTGTATGACGTTGACCTTTGGTCAGTTACCCATAAAACTTATTATGTTACGACACAATCCATGAAATAACCGGATAACGGTCGTACATACATATGTGTACATACATATGTAAGTATTTAAGGCATACGCTAGTGTATCGGTGCTACCGATACCTCAGATTTGCACGGAACCTGAAATCGGAAGTGGTTATTCGTTCGTGAGGTCCCTTCGAGGATCATGTGGTGGCTGTGGTTAAAACCCAGATACGTGTATACGCTGCTCGGATGAGTGGATCTGCATTGTGGTGCTAGTGATCGTGTTGTAGATACGTTTTTTAGGACGTATATCTCTAGATGCTATTGCTATTCGACGAGACTGCCTTCTTACTGGCCGCGTCGTTGGCGTGGTAGAATGTTAGATAGCACCAGCACTTCAGCAAATTTCCTGTACACTGTTTTGCAGCCTGAACTTAATTTGCTACCATGTGGGCCCTATCTGTAAATAATACTCACATTGTAGGTAGATGCTCACCCCATGTGTATCTCTGGAAGGGATGACAGGATCCGTGGTGAACGCTCTTTCCCCCAGTACGAAGAGCACCGTCAGGTTCAATCACATGACAGGTACTGTTAATTCTTTTGAGTTTTTTTTTATTCTTTATTCAAAAATAAAAAACAACTCTCAATAGAATTAATAAGACTTGAACATAATCCGTACTTCTTTTTTACGTTCTTATTTTTCCCACATTTTGGCGACCGTGACAGGACATCGGGTTTAGGAAAACCTAAAGTCCTTCAAGCGAACAATTTAAACCCAAAATATCAGCGGCCAACCACAAACTACAGGCGCTTAATCACAGACAACGTTGCATCACAACTAACAAGCAGCTTACTCCAACTATCAATTAACCTCTATAGGGCATCAACAAAGCAATATGGAAACCGCAGAGCAGCTTCTTCACCAACTAAAGGAGATCGGCGAGCGTATCGCCACCATCATCCGCAACTTTACCAAGGACCCAGCTAGCCGCAAAACCCCAGCGTACTACAAAGAACGATTGGCCCGGCTGACTACAGCTTGGAAAGAATTCGATGAGGCAGATACCAAATTGCGGACTCTAAAGGATATTGATATGGAAGATGAATACTTCACTGCAGACCGCTATAGTCAAATCCAGTCAATGGCATCCAAATATATAGCGCTGATGGAACGCGAGCACACTAACCAAGGTAAGGGAGCAATCGCCAAAAACCCTATTGATCCACCGCCAAAAGGGGGCGACCAGTCCGAAATCATTAACAACCCCCCATCCACGAAACCTCAACCTACAAGTGGCCACGATGGTTTAATCAGCCGCTCCCTAGGAAAGATGGCAGCGCTGGATAGACAGCTAGAAGGCCTTCAGTTGCAGTCAGGTCAGGATGGGCCTTATTACGATGTTAAAAAGGCCACCATCACCAAACTATGGCAACAGCTAGAACTACTTAATGATGAAGTATTAGATAAATATTTCGATCCAGACCTCGCCGGTTATGACACAAGCAGATACATCCACCTCGAACAAGCCGCTCAGTTAGCGATCATCCAGCTTACCGCGGCTAACAACAATCGCCTCTCATCCACAGAGACTATGGCTAGACCATCTACCCTACCATTACCCACAATCACTCTCTCGAAATTTGAAGGTGATTATATGAAATGGACATCGTTTTCTGACTTATTTAAGAAAACTATTCATGAGCAACAGATGTCAGACGCTCACAAAATGTTTTATCTAAAGACCAACGTTACTGGTGAAGCAGCGAAGCTTATTAATCATCTCGCTGTTACTGGAGACAATTACATAGCCGCTTGGCAGTTACTACAGGATCGATATGATAATAAACGACTACTAGTGGCAACAGCGGTTCAGAGACTGCTAGACCAACCATCCGGTGCATCGACGTTAATGGCCATTAAGCGATTGCACGATACAACGAGAGAATGTCTGGCTGCTCTTTCTAATATGGGGCTCGAAATCTCGACATGGGATCCACTCCTACTCCACCTTCTGGTAAAAAAGTTGGACAAAACTGTATACACTCAATATGAGCAATCGATACTCAACCCAAAGGAAATGCAACCAGTCAGCCAATTTCTTACCTTTCTGGAGAACTACTTCCACACTCTGGAGGCAATAGGACACAAAGATAAGACAGTTTCTCCTGCTAGCAAAACATGCACGCTTACGGCACATCCCCGCCATGAGAACCAACGATGCCTAGTTTGCAAGCAAGAATATCACCCATTGTATAGATGCAGAGAATTCATCCAGCTAAGCCCTGTAAATAGACTAAACTTGATACAGAAACATAAACTGTGTGTTAATTGTTTTGGTCACAATCATTTGACCAAACAGTGCACAATTTTAGGCCGCTGCCAAAAATGTGGAAAAATGCACAACACCCTTGTACACTTGGAACAAGCCCCACAAAAGAATTCAATATCCAGGAAGCGTAACAAATCAAAGGCGGAAACAGAGTCAGCCAATGAAACAGTTACAACGAATAACTCCACGACGCAACACGCGACATCTCTAGTCAGCACACCAACAGAAGCTGAAAGCATGGCGGGAAGTGACACTAACAAAAGACCATATGTTCTACTGGGAACAGCGTTGGTAAAGGTCAAGGCTAATGGTCTGGAAACTGAATGCAAGGCAATCCTTGATTCAGGATCACAAGTCAATTTGATCACAGAACGATTAGTCAACCGGCTTGGACTCCCAGCACGGACTACTTCTGTTTCAATCAACGGTATTGGAAAAAACCGTACCAAGGTTCAACACCGAGTCAACATTACGCTACAATCTCGGCTCAACAATTTTTCAACACGGCTTGAAGCATTCGTATTGCCGCAAATTATTTCCCCTCAACCCGCTCAATCGCTTACAATCGACAGGTGGTCAATTCCTAGCAACGTAGCATTAGCGGACCCAACCTTCAACCGTCCAGAAAAAATCGATATTTTGTTAGGGGCGGAATATTATCATCAACTACTCAAGATCGGACAACTCAAATTAGGCAAGGACCTTCCACTGCTACAAAATACAGCCTTTGGATGGATCGTATCGGGTAAAGTATCTGGTGAAAGGCTCTCATCAGGAATCTGCGGAGTCTTAACAGAAGAGGATAAAATGAATACAGCTATTGAGCGATTTTGGAAACTCGAGGAGGTTGAAGGAAGAGAGCAAAATTTATCACCTTTCGATGCACAGTGCGAAGCACATTTCAATCAGCATACCACACGTGACCATGAAGGTCGATTCATAGCACGACTGCCGTTTTGTGCTGAACCATCTTTATTAGGGTCCTCACATAGTATCGCATTCAACCGGTTCCTCGCACTAGAACGTCGATTATCAAAAGACGCTTCATTGAAGGAACAATATGCGCTATTTATGAAAGACTACGAAACAATGGGGCACATGTCGAAAATCAATATAGACGAAGTAAAGGGGCATACATACTTTATTCCTCACCACTGCGTTTTGCGACCCGAAAGTAGTACTACTAAACTCAGAGTAGTTTTCGATGCGTCAGCAAAAACGTCTACAGGAAAATCCTTAAATGATATTCTCCACACTGGACCACCGCTACAAAATGATCTATTTACGGTTCTATTGCGATTTCGGCTGCCCCGTTTCGTATTCACAACAGATATCGAAAAAATGTACCGCCAAATCTATATCCACCCCAAGGACCGACAGTACCAGATAATCCTCTGGCGAAATAATGCCTCTGAGCCTATTAGTTATTTCCAGTTAAATACCGTTACCTATGGTACTAGACCAGCACCATATCTGGCGATCAAATGTTTGAAGGAAATAATCCAGGATAATAAGATGCAAGCTCCTTTGGCAGCCAGTTTCTTGGAAAAGAACTTTTATGTCGATGACGGGCTGGGTGGAGCTGATAGCCTGAATACAGCCTTAGAAACTCAGCGCCAGCTGCAAGACGTCCTGGCCAAGTACGGATTCCATTTACGAAAATGGTGCGCTAATAATGCCCAGCTGCTCCGCAACATTCCCAGTTATGACCAAGAAGTCAGTCTTGACTTCTCAGACGAAACTGATTACACTAAAACACTGGGATTGGTATGGGTACCTAAAGATGACCTACTTAAGATCAAGGTCAACATTCAAACAATTAAAGCCGTGACTAAAAGAACAGTCACATCAGACTTGGCGCGAATCTTTGATCCACTAGGAATACTGTCGCCAGTAGTTGCCAGAGCAAAAATGTTTATCCAGGAATTATGGACCTTGAATCTCTCATGGGACGAGGCTGTTCCTTCAGAATTTGACTCACGCTGGCGAACCTTTCGAAGCAATCTAAGCGAACTTGAAAGCTTTCAAGTGCATCGGCATATCTATAAAGGAGTTCTTCCTAGCAAGACTCAACTTCACGTTTTTACCGATGCCTCCGAAAAGGCGTATGGCGCTGCAATATATGTGAGAACAATTCTACCAAACAAAACAATAAGAGTATATTTGTTATGTGCGAAATCACGGATAACTCCACTCAAACAGCAAACACTGCCTAGACTGGAACTATGTGCCGCACAATTGGGTGCTAACTTAGCTGCAAAAGTGAAATTAGACTTGGATATGAATACAACGCCAACATTCTATTGGTCCGACTCAAAAATAGTCTTATCGTGGATAAATTCAAGATCTTCTTCCTTTCATACATTTGTGGCTAATCGAATCGCTTCAATTCAAGAAAACACGCTACCTGAGCAATGGCGTCATGTAAGTTCTAAAGATAACCCAGCAGACATCATATCAAGAGGACTGGATCCACAACAGTTACAGCATACACCCCAATGGATGTATGGGCCATTTTTTCTTCATGGAGACGAGAAACATTGGCCTCCCAGTTTTGGCCTAGATCCTAATTTGCCGACCCCTGAACAAAAGCAAGGATCATACATCTCACTCATTGCTGTCAATAGTGAAAACCTTTTGCACAGCATCAATCACCGAAATTCACTAAAAAGGCTCCAACGTATCATAGGATACATTTTAAGATTCATTAAAAATGCCAGAACCCCCAAACCCGAGCGACAAACCCAACAAACTCTCACACCTATTGAACTTCACGATGCGCTTGCCATCATTGTTCGAACCACCCAACTATGCACATTCACAGAAGACATTCAACAGCTGCAACAGAAAAAGGACCTTAAAGGATCGAGTCAAATAAAAAGCTTATCCCCATTTTTAGACGAATATAACATAAGAGTCGGAGGCAGATTAGAAGCATCCACGTTATCATTCAATGCCAAACATCCAATGTTGCTTCCTTATAACGACACAATAAGTAAACTAATATTTGAGTCAATACATAGGGAAAACAAACATTGTGGCCCTGGAGCACTTCTAGCAATCGTAAGACAACGTTTTTGGCCCATTAAAGGCAAACATTTGGCTCGGGAAACTGTGCATAAATGTGTGCAATGTGTACGAGCGAAGCCAAAACTTCTGCAGCAAATTATGGGAAACCTTCCAGAAGCAAGAGTAATACCAGCGAGACCCTTTATTAATGCAGGAGTTGACTACTGTGGTCCAATCTGGGTTCACTTCAAAACCCGAGGAAAGCGACCCCAAAAGGCGTATATTGCAGTATTCTGTTGCTTTTCCACTAAGGCGGTCCATCTGGAGCTTGTAACAGACCTTACAACCGACGCTTTCATTGGAGCACTCAAAAGATTCATCGGCCGAAGGGGTCACTGTCAGCATCTCTACAGTGACAACGCAACAAACTTTGTGGGAGCTCGCAATCAATTAGAAGAGTTGTCAACTGCTCTTTTCGCCACAGCTGCTCAAGAAAAAATTCAACAAGAGTGTGCCAGCAAAGGCATCAGTTTTCATTTCATACCTCCACGAGCCCCGCACTTCGGCGGACTATGGGAGGCTGCAGTCAAGTCCGCAAAAAAGTTACTTGTTAAAGAAATGGCAAACGCGTCTCTGACCTATGAAGAAATGGAAACCGTGATCATAGAAGTCGAAGCAATCCTTAATTCGAGACCGATTGCACCGTTGCCGAATAGTCCTAATGATGAGGCTGCACTAACACCAGGCCACTTTTTGATTGGTGAACCGCTTACAGCACAAGTAGATGCAACAGCCAGGTCAACTCCAACAACTCTTACAAAACGATGGGAGTTAGTGTCACAAATAAAGCATCAATTTTGGAAACGATGGTCGCAGGAATACCTCAGTGAACTCCAGCAGCGAAACAAGTGGCAAACCAAGGCTCAAAATTTGCAAAGGGGTACCATAGTTATAATTAAAGACAACACACCAGTCATGAAATGGCGTCTTGGAAAAGTAACTGAAATTTACCCCGGTCCAGACGGACTTGTCAGAACAGCGGATGTAAAAACATCTGATGGTATCCTTAAGCGAGCAATTCACTTGCTGGCTCCTCTTCCTGTGGAGCCACCAGGAACCAATGTTAGCAATAACACAACAGATGAGAAACGAAAAAGAGACAGCTCACCCAAGAACAAAACCATAAATGAACCACCCTCAAAACGTTGTACTCTAAACGCAACAGGTCTGCTAGTACTCATAGCATTATTTCTCCCTCTAATCATATGTCAACAAGTGACGTACACCCAAATCACCAGCAACCCTGGATTGCATTTCGAAAATATTGGCCAAGTTAAACCTGTCATTGCTGAATGGAAGCTCCTTATTTATTTTGAGCTGACACCGTTCTATAACGAATTAGAACTTTTAGTGAACGGGACCTCTGCGCTGAAAAGGGCCTGCGATTACTCATCCCTTAATCATCAATGCAACGGACTTCTATCCCATTTTCAAGATCTCAAAAATGAAATGGAGCACGGTTTGGAAAATTTCATAAAAAGGAAGCGACGAGGAGCAATAGACATCGTTGGAAATATAGCAAGCTCCTTGTTTGGCGTTCTAGACTCCAAATATGCAGCAGAAATGACGGATACTATTAATAGTATAAAAACCAACGAAGCCCACTTGCAAAGCCTTCTTCGGAATCAAACATCGTTTATCGACTCGACCCTGAATCTCATGAAGCAATCGGAACAACGCACGCAAGATAACTTCGAAAAAATGAACGGTAAAATAAATAAACTGCTCTACCTCACAACCAATGACAGTTACCATCGATCGGAAGTCATTTTATCACTGAGTGTCCAGTTACTTACAATTGCTAATAATTTACAAAAAATGCACACATCTATGATCACATTGTTAGCGGACACTTACCATGGTCGAATTAGTCCGGTTCTACTAACCCCACAACAATTTTCGGGTGAAATCGATAACATAAAGGCAAACCTTCCCGCAGATCTAGTACTTCCAGTTGCAGACATTATTCATTTATATGGTGTAGTCACGGCTCACGCAGCAATCTCAACTCAGCACATTATTTGCACCTTGTTCATCCCTCTAGCCCATCAAGGGCAATATGACCTATTTTATATTACTCCAGTACCACAGCTAATGAACAACTCTTTAGTGGCTATCATACCAACCACTAAAATGATGGCTCTCAACGCCCATCGTGACGAATATTTCCCTCTAGATGAATCGAAGCTAAGTACCTGCAATAAACTTGAGCATAACATTTTCTTATGCCCACACATTCAAGCTGCATATCATAAAGGTTCTCCAATTTGTCGCTGTGAGATACATTTATTCAACAATGAATCCGACTCAAGCTGCAACATAGAGTTGATAAACAGCAATAACGTATGGTACCAACTTTATAACAAGAACCAGTGGCTGGTCGCAACTCAACAGCAACTAAAACTAAGCACAGTATGCAAGGGTGAAAGCAGTTCACAATTGCTGGAAGGTACCGGGTTGCTCACGCTTCCCGCAGGGTGTGCAATGAAAAATGATGTTATTACCATATACGGGCATCGAACCATCTCATCAAACTTGCATTCATCATATACAAGCAATGGGATGTCATTCCTTCACCTCCAAGAAAGCGTAAACAACATGACACAACCCCTTTCATATGCTTCGACAATTGAAAAGATAACCCATCTGCAGAATGAGGTCAGGGCACAACGAAAAGAATTTCCTCTCGCAAGAACCCATAAAATACATAGCTTAACCATCAGCTATGTTGGACTAGCCTTGATTTTAGTTGTGATAGTGGCCCTGATAGCAAGGCAAGGGTTGAGGAGAAGACGTGAACCGATCCCCGAAGCACCACAACCGTCTCCACGATCCAACTGGAATGTTTCATTGGAACCAACAACTTAATCCACTTCAAAATATGTAAATTGCCGGAGATCGCTCATTCGCACTTTTCAATCCCCTTGGGGCCGCAATATGTTAATTCTTTTGAGTTTTTTTTTATTCTTTATTCAAAAATAAAAAACAACTCTCAATAGAATTAATAAGACTTGAACATAATCCGTACTTCTTTTTTACGTTCTTATTTTTCCCACATTTTGGCGTGAGAATTACCGCGTCTGCATAATTCGTAATACTTGAACAAAATCCGTACCTCTTTTTTACGTTCTTATTTAGGCGTGAGAATTACCGCGTTTGCATAATTCATAGCTAAATTAAAACAAAATTTTTATTTACACGTACTAAATCAAATAACTAGTCAGACGTTGGAGAAATTTGATATCTGTTTGGGCTTTACTGTCAGTGAGAAAATAATTTGTTTATTTAATTCACCAGCCAGACAGTTATGAAATCCAATCTCTGTTCTCTGCTAACGGTGGGAAAATAATTAGTGCATCAGAAGAATGAACGGTTTCCAGCCTGCTAAAAATTAAAATTTTTTACTTTTTTTTGTATTGTATTTCTATTTGTATTTGTATTTCGTTATTATTTGTGTTTGTAAATTTCTTCTTTAAATACCATAAGTTTTTAATAAAATTTGTGATTGCACGATTGTCATTCATTCAGCAAACATCTGAATTTCATTTTTTCCGACAAGTCAGTTTACGTTGTTCTTGTGTACCACTTGAACAACTGAACCGATAATAATCGCTTGAATTATCCTGGTGAACTACTAGGATAATAAACCCCTACGAACAGTAATAACTTGGTGAAGCACCAAGTTATACATCTCGATAAAGTTGAGCAAGGCAAACGAGCCTGCGCTTAACAGGTACTGACGTTAAAACCTTGACATATTATATGCTTACATTCGTTGTTTTAACCTATTGCCTTTTTTACACTCCTTGATTTATAAAGGCGTCCTTTATAAATCAAGTAACGAAATTAAATGATGCCGCATAAAAAATTTAAAAGCAAACTCAGCATTCGCTCAGTATTCGTGGATATGCTACGCCTTCTATTTGCATAGTTTTATTTAATTTATGTACTGTTTGTTTAAATTATATGCAATTATAATATAAAAAGTAACTGGAAATCTTTCGGCATTAAATCCAGTAACAATGTAGATATATCTAACAAACAAACGGTTAAGTACTTAGGTGTCCATTTGGACAAATTTCTATACTTTAACGAACATGTAAACTTACAAATCAAAAAAACCAAAAACGCTTTTTATATGTACAAAAAACTATTTTTTTCTAAATACATTAAAACTGATATTAAGCTTCTCTTGTATCAAACATTAATACGACCAATTTTAACATACGGCTGCCAAATTTGGTTCAACGTTTCTCCTTCCTATATGGAAAAAATTCGTAAATTCGAAAGAAAGTGTCTAAGAGCATGTACTTCGTTATACAGATCATCAAATAGTGATTTCACAAAATACGTAAGCAATTGTAGACTTTACAATGCTGCCAAAATTAGCCGAATTGATAATTTCATTATACATCTAATTAGAAATCATATTAGATCTTGTTGTAATAATTATGAAAATAATCTAATAATGGCTCCCTATTATGTCAACGACGAATATATTGCCAAAACGCTACAGAATGGTTACGTTCCGCCTGAAGCGTTTGTGTACCTCGACAAGAACGGTTTTATACAGGACACCACAGGCGTCCCTATACTCTTTCATATACATAGAAGAGCAAATGTAAAAGCTATCTCTAGCAATCAACTGATACCCGAGAATAGAAGATTCGATACTAGTTTTTTTCGTAAAGATAAGAACATATTTCCAAACTTAAATATTAGCAAATACTGGTGGCTTAGTTAAAACCAGAATTTTTTTTCTTTTTTATTTTGCCTGACTTTTTCTTTTATTAAAATGAATATTATTGTAATGTTTTTGTATAATTTTTCATTACGAAGTAGGTATTATAATTAAATACAAATATAACCTTGTATATATTCTGTAAATTTAATTAGTTTTAAAAAATGTATCTATTGTATATATTAATGCCTATATGAATTATACTAGAGAGCTCGTTTATGGGACAGTGTATAGTTATATGTTACTTATACTATCTTTTGTTCATTTTATAGTAATTACAATATAAATTTTCTTTAAATAAACGTTGAAAAAAAAAAAAAAAGTATATGTATGTACATATGTATAATAAATACGAATTTTTTTGTTTAATTTTTTTTCCTTTTTTTGTTAGAAACAACAAAAATATCTGAAAATACTTAAGTATATGGTGTTTCATTTAGTCAAGATCGGAACCGAGGATAAATTTTTGTTTGTTTATATGTTTTATTTTTATTTCGTGTAGTTTGAATTTTTAAATTAAGAATTAATTAAGTTTATATCCGGACATACATATGCAGTTTTTCCTAATACATATATTTATCTTCAAATATGTACATACATATAAATATACTCGTATAACTTATTTTTTCGTAAAATTTTCCAGTAAATGTTTTGTTGCTGCTCTGTCATATGGTAACAGGTGTGCCATATTGACGAAACACTAGGAAGGTTAAAATATATGGCAACATTTTTAACCTTATTCGCAAATAGTGTCCTTAATCAGGAATTATTTTCGGTTTCGTACGTGTAAACGTAGTAATATTCACTGTCGGCGCAAACGCTTATTATATTTCCCTGAGTAATATAATTTAGCATTTATATATCAACATTTTCTTTCCACCTACACAAAGTTATCTAAGCAATTATATAACACTTTAAAAGGACATTAGAATAATATAATACAAGTTCACACATAATTTCTGTGAACTAGTTCATCATCTTTTTTGTGGTCTGTATTTTTTGGGTTAGGTCTGTATTGAAGTGGGTTAGGTTCGACAGGGTCCGTAATTTGGTACCTTTGTGATACTCGAAATAAGAAGAGAATGGAATATTGGAAACAGATGAGTAAAGAAGACAGGTGTGCAATGAAAAATGATGTTATTACCATATACGGGCATCGAACCATCTCATCAAACTTGCATTCATCATATACAAGCAATGGGATGTCATTCCTTCACCTCCAAGAAAGCGTAAACAACATGACACAACCCCTTTCATATGCTTCGACAATTGAAAAGATAACCCATCTGCAGAATGAGGTCAGGGCACAACGAAAAGAATTTCCTCTCGCAAGAACCCATAAAATACATAGCTTAACCATCAGCTATGTTGGACTAGCCTTGATTTTAGTTGTGATAGTGGCCCTGATAGCAAGGCAAGGGTTGAGGAGAAGACGTGAACCGATCCCCGAAGCACCACAACCGTCTCCACGATCCAACTGGAATGTTTCATTGGAACCAACAACTTAATCCACTTCAAAATATGTAAATTGCCGGAGATCGCTCATTCGCACTTTTCAATCCCCTTGGGGCCGCAATATGTTAATTCTTTTGAGTTTTTTTTTATTCTTTATTCAAAAATAAAAAACAACTCTCAATAGAATTAATAAGACTTGAACATAATCCGTACTTCTTTTTTACGTTCTTATTTTTCCCACATTTTGGCGTGAGAATTACCGCGTCTGCATAATTCGTAATACTTGAACAAAATCCGTACCTCTTTTTTACGTTCTTATTTAGGCGTGAGAATTACCGCGTTTGCATAATTCATAGCTAAATTAAAACAAAATTTTTATTTACACGTACTAAATCAAATAACTAGTCAGACGTTGGAGAAATTTGATATCTGTTTGGGCTTTACTGTCAGTGAGAAAATAATTTGTTTATTTAATTCACCAGCCAGACAGTTATGAAATCCAATCTCTGTTCTCTGCTAACGGTGGGAAAATAATTAGTGCATCAGAAGAATGAACGGTTTCCAGCCTGCTAAAAATTAAAATTTTTTACTTTTTTTTGTATTGTATTTCTATTTGTATTTGTATTTCGTTATTATTTGTGTTTGTAAATTTCTTCTTTAAATACCATAAGTTTTTAATAAAATTTGTGATTGCACGATTGTCATTCATTCAGCAAACATCTGAATTTCATTTTTTCCGACAAGTCAGTTTACGTTGTTCTTGTGTACCACTTGAACAACTGAACCGATAATAATCGCTTGAATTATCCTGGTGAACTACTAGGATAATAAACCCCTACGAACAGTAATAACTTGGTGAAGCACCAAGTTATACATCTCGATAAAGTTGAGCAAGGCAAACGAGCCTGCGCTTAACAGGTACTGACGTTAAAACCTTGACATATTATATGCTTACATTCGTTGTTTTAACCTATTGCCTTTTTTACACTCCTTGATTTATAAAGGCGTCCTTTATAAATCAAGTAACGAAATTAAATGATGCCGCATAAAAAATTTAAAAGCAAACTCAGCATTCGCTCAGTATTCGTGGATATGCTACGCCTTCTATTTGCATAGTTTTATTTAATTTATGTACTGTTTGTTTAAATTATATGCAATTATAATATAAAAAGTAACTGGAAATCTTTCGGCATTAAATCCAGTAACAATGTAGATATATCTAACAAACAAACGGTTAAGTACTTAGGTGTCCATTTGGACAAATTTCTATACTTTAACGAACATGTAAACTTACAAATCAAAAAAACCAAAAACGCTTTTTATATGTACAAAAAACTATTTTTTTCTAAATACATTAAAACTGATATTAAGCTTCTCTTGTATCAAACATTAATACGACCAATTTTAACATACGGCTGCCAAATTTGGTTCAACGTTTCTCCTTCCTATATGGAAAAAATTCGTAAATTCGAAAGAAAGTGTCTAAGAGCATGTACTTCGTTATACAGATCATCAAATAGTGATTTCACAAAATACGTAAGCAATTGTAGACTTTACAATGCTGCCAAAATTAGCCGAATTGATAATTTCATTATACATCTAATTAGAAATCATATTAGATCTTGTTGTAATAATTATGAAAATAATCTAATAATGGCTCCCTATTATGTCAACGACGAATATATTGCCAAAACGCTACAGAATGGTTACGTTCCGCCTGAAGCGTTTGTGTACCTCGACAAGAACGGTTTTATACAGGACACCACAGGCGTCCCTATACTCTTTCATATACATAGAAGAGCAAATGTAAAAGCTATCTCTAGCAATCAACTGATACCCGAGAATAGAAGATTCGATACTAGTTTTTTTCGTAAAGATAAGAACATATTTCCAAACTTAAATATTAGCAAATACTGGTGGCTTAGTTAAAACCAGAATTTTTTTTCTTTTTTATTTTGCCTGACTTTTTCTTTTATTAAAATGAATATTATTGTAATGTTTTTGTATAATTTTTCATTACGAAGTAGGTATTATAATTAAATACAAATATAACCTTGTATATATTCTGTAAATTTAATTAGTTTTAAAAAATGTATCTATTGTATATATTAATGCCTATATGAATTATACTAGAGAGCTCGTTTATGGGACAGTGTATAGTTATATGTTACTTATACTATCTTTTGTTCATTTTATAGTAATTACAATATAAATTTTCTTTAAATAAACGTTGAAAAAAAAAAAAAAAGTATATGTATGTACATATGTATAATAAATACGAATTTTTTTGTTTAATTTTTTTTCCTTTTTTTGTTAGAAACAACAAAAATATCTGAAAATACTTAAGTATATGGTGTTTCATTTAGTCAAGATCGGAACCGAGGATAAATTTTTGTTTGTTTATATGTTTTATTTTTATTTCGTGTAGTTTGAATTTTTAAATTAAGAATTAATTAAGTTTATATCCGGACATACATATGCAGTTTTTCCTAATACATATATTTATCTTCAAATATGTACATACATATAAATATACTCGTATAACTTATTTTTTCGTAAAATTTTCCAGTAAATGTTTTGTTGCTGCTCTGTCATATGGTAACAGGTGTGCCATATTGACGAAACACTAGGAAGGTTAAAATATATGGCAACATTTTTAACCTTATTCGCAAATAGTGTCCTTAATCAGGAATTATTTTCGGTTTCGTACGTGTAAACGTAGTAATATTCACTGTCGGCGCAAACGCTTATTATATTTCCCTGAGTAATATAATTTAGCATTTATATATCAACATTTTCTTTCCACCTACACAAAGTTATCTAAGCAATTATATAACACTTTAAAAGGACATTAGAATAATATAATACAAGTTCACACATAATTTCTGTGAACTAGTTCATCATCTTTTTTGTGGTCTGTATTTTTTGGGTTAGGTCTGTATTGAAGTGGGTTAGGTTCGACAGGGTCCGTAATTTGGTACCTTTGTGATACTCGAAATAAGAAGAGAATGGAATATTGGAAACAGATGAGTAAAGAAGACAGAAAGCAAAAAACACCCAGAGTCTACCTCAGGGAACGAACCTACAACCTTCTGACATAATACTAGTCTCGTACACTGGCCACGAAACTACGAGGACACCCAATTGAATTGGTTGTACGTAGATTCAAATGGAAATTAAAGACAAGTAATAAAGTGTGGGGTGGTGTAGTGTTTAAAATGCTTGCTTACAAAACCAAGTACCCCAGGTTCGTTTCCTGGCAGCGGACAAACCAATTTCAGCATGGTTTTTCGAGTTTTAAAATTAAGCGGCTTCAACCACCCTTCAAAAAATCCATCCAAGAAGCTCCCTGACCACCCCTCTCCCTGTAAAAGAAGATTTTTTTTGACAATAATTTATTTATTGGATCTTCAATTTTAATGGAACTAACAATAAGTTGTCAAATCTTAATACTAAAATAATTATTTATTAATGTCCAGCCAGTGCTGAACAAAAAAACATATTTTCAACGAATAATTCTTCAGTTGTCTAAGTCTCTCATATTCGGCTTAAAGCAAGGGTATCCTTCCTTTCAAACGGGTGTGGCCTCTGTAGTTTAAAATGTTTCGGGCTAACGGATTTGGGTGTAACTCAAGCCTCTTGACATAAGTTGTCATATGTTAAAAAAAAACAGTTTTTACCAAAGAGATATCTAGATCTTTATGGATGCGAGAATTTTTTACATACCAGGGAGCGGCAGTAATTGTTCGAAGAATTTTATTTTGTTGCCTTTGAATTATTTCTATATTTGATATCGAGGAACTTCCCCATAGCTGTATTCCATAGCTCTAAATGGGTCTTAGGATCGACTTATATAAAAGGAGTTTACAATCCAAACTGAGTGTGGAGTTACGGCCCATAAGCCAATTAATATGAACTGCTTTTAATTTCATTTGGTTCGACTTCGATTCAATGTGTGTCTTCCATGTTAGACGACGGTCTAGGTAAATTCCGAGGTATTTAACCACACAGTGTATAACTTGTTTATTTGTATGGGTGGACATGTTTCCCTACGCAGTGTAAATGTGATGTGTACGCATTTTTGTTCGTTGACTTTTATTTTCCATTGCTGAAACCAATTCTCCAATTGCAATATGTAGTCCTGTAAACGGCTGGATGCTTTAATCGAGTTTTCGTGAACGCTTAAAAAAGCTGTATCGTCGGCGAATGTTGATGTATGGATATTGTTATTTAATGGCATGTCTGAAGTGTACAATAAATATAAAGTGGGGCCCATTATGCTGCCTTGTGGAACTCCAGCTTCAATAGTTTGCGGTGAACTCTGGAAGCTACCTTGTTTAATGATAAATTTTCTTTCTGTTAGATAACTTTCCAACAGATTGGTAATATTTTCAGGTAAGCTTCGTTTGATTTTATGCATTAATCCTTCGTGCCATACTTTGTCAAAAGCCTGTGAAACATCAATGAAAAGAGCAGAACAATATTTCTTTTCTTCAAACGTTTTTCTGACCACATTAACAAGTCTGTGTGTTTGTTCAATAGTGCTGTGTTTTGCTCTGAATCCAAATTGATGATCTGGAATGCATCCGATATCAATTAGCATAGGATTCAATTTTTTCATCAGCAGCTTTTCAAATAACTTCGATAGGTTAGATAATAGACTTATGGGTCTATATGACTCTACTTTCGTATGATCTTTACCAGGCTTGGGTATCATGGTAATCAACGAGATTTTCCATTCTGCGGGGTAGTGCTGAAGTCGTACTATAGCGTTGAATATAAAAAGTAATATTCTTTTTGCTACGTGGGGTAGTTCAAACATCATTTTGTTGCTGATTTCGTCAACACCTGGAACTTTCTTCACGTTCAGTCCAGTAATTGCATTTTCAATCTCACGGATATTAAACCTTATAGGAATGGCAGGTCTGGCAGTAACAGAACGCAACTCAACTAAATTAGTGGGTGTGTTGGGAGTGAACACATTTTTTAAATGGGTAACAAAAAGATTCCCTTTTTCGGCATCATTTCTTGCCCAATCTCCGGTTGAAGTTCTTATCGGTGGCCTATTTATTACGGGTCTTTTTAGTCCTCGGGCTGCTTGCCATAGATAGTAGTCTGATTGCGGTGTTGCATCAAGTCTTTCCAAGAAGGTTTTAAGAGATGAAGCTTTTTGTGTTTTTAATAGCCTTTGGAGCTGCCTAGTGCATTCCTTCAGCCTATTTTTCATCTGAGGGGATCGGTAACGTTGCGACGCTCCCCGGGCTCCTCTTTTTTCAGCCAACAAGCGTTCGACTTCAGCCGAATATATATTGTTACGTCTTACCTGTCGGTTTGTTGTAGTAGCGCACTCTATAGCTTGCTTAATGTTTACCTCAAACCTTCTAATAGAGTCATCGATACCTGCAGGCGTTCTCAACGATATATTTTCTCAGGTATTTTTTGTATGCTAACCAGTTTATACGTGTGGATGTGAGGGCTAAATCGCAGGATGGTGACGATGATTCATGAGATTTTATGGTAATAATTGTGGGCGAGTGGTCTGAGGATAAGTCCAAAGAATGCTCAACCTGGATCAGCTCTCTAGGCACACCCTTTACTACTCCGAAATCTATAACATCAGGTATTTTTCGTCTATCAGTTGGCCGGTAGGTTGGCTGCCCACTTGAAACAATATTCAAGCGCATTTTTGAAATTGTGTCAAATAAAATACGACCTTTCGGTGTGATGAGTCGGGATCCCCAGAACGTGTGCTTAGCGTTGTAATCGCCAGCTGTTAGAAAACGTGGCCCCAGTGATTTGTAAAATGAGTTGTATTTATTTTCTGTAATTGAAAACCTAGGAGGAGAATAAATTGAAGAAATTACAAGGTTTTGATGGAAATTTTCAACACATATATTTGTTGCTTGGAGATCTTCACAAAAGTCACCCAAAAGATAGTGTTTTAATCTCGACTTTATGAGTATTGCCGAGCCACCGCAAGCTCTATCCCTAGGGTCCTTAGTGTCATATAAAATATACCCTCTGATACTAAAGAAGCTTCCCGACGTTAGATGAGTCTCAGATATAAGCATAACATCAATCTGTTTATCAATTAGGGAATATTCAAGTTAGTTTTTATGCTGGCGGATGCCGTTTGCGTTCCAGAAACAAATTTTTAAGTTCATGGTTTGTGTAATAGAGAAAAAGACAACATCAAAGATTAGTAAGGTTCCTCACCACTATACCAAAATACACAAAGGGCATTGTTTCTAGGCAACGACAGATTGCAGGCCTCTATATCCTAGGACCTGCTACAGCAGACCAATCATCTCCTTAGCTGGAACAACAACTAATTAACAAAACTGATACAAAACAAAATTAACAATGCGAACACAACTGCAACAACTCGCACAAGACGGAGATGCTTTGTTGAAGCCAAATGTTTCCAAGAGGGTTAATGGAGAAAAAAAGTATGAAGAGCAATTTGCCTAAATACATACAATTGAGAGCTGATAGGTTCTGGTGCTCGTACCTACTCATCTTGCACTGAAACTATTTCCACTTAAGTTACTGTGAAACTGTAAGCTACACTTTCCAATAATTTTTTTTAAATAGGTCCATAAATGGGGGAGTTATGCGATAATCAGTATTTCGCAGAGGGGCCGAATCGCCCGTCCGATTTTCGATAAAAATCCTGGAACAAACTACAAGCAATCCCTTTTAAACATAAATCGGTCTATAAATGCGCGAGTTATGCGATAATCAATATTTCGGGAGGGCAAATTCCCGGTTGAATATGCAAACGATTTATTTTTTAGTGTACCGTTATTATCTAGCGTTACAAATACATACATATTTAAATTTATTATCTGAGATTGGGTTATACAAATCAAATTGTAATTTCAATGAAAATTTATTACGAACTCATAGGAATTATCTGACAATTTAGTTTCGTTTACTAATTTTTTTATTACGAGGAATTAATCATTATAATCTTGTATAAAAATTTTACACAAATATCTTGTAATTTAACTTTTGGAAAATGCATATTGTGCTGCTCTTTAAATGCAACATATTCATGTCTCAAAAGAAGTAGAACTTGGCGAAACTCGAATCGAAAGGCTTCTAAATCGAAAGGTTTCGAACTGTTCGACACATTTTCCGTTTAGCTTGTGGTATAATTCTTATTTTTTTATAAATATAAAATGTTGAGGAACACTTTTTCCTCAATAACACAAAAATCTATTTTTTAAAGAAGCGATTTAATGTAATTCTAATGATCTTTTTTGTAAAATCACACAATCACGGAATCAGTTACAAAAGTTTTAATGTTCTGAGAATTTAACTTATCTCGATTTTTATTAGTTTCCGACTGTTTGAAATGATAAGACTATTTTAATTTTTAGCTTTAATACAAATTACTTATTTTAAAAATGGTTGAGGTGTTGTCAGCTTTACTGTCGAAAGAGAAAAGGGACGAAGAGTTTAAAATAAATTGCCTAATTAGTTGCTAACGTCTCATTGTATCAGTGTTGTCAATTGATTTCTTTTTAAGAGATTTTACGCACAAAAGTATAGTTGCCACAATATATTCTAATTTCATATATGTCCAAATACTAGAAGATTCTAATGAAAATCGCTTACCTATAAGTTTGTATTTTATTTTTCTTTAAAGGTATACACACAATATTAGATGTTCGAGAAATATTGAAAATTATTCCTAATTTGAGTTTATTTTTAACGCAATTATAATTTTTGCAAAAAAAAACAAGTAAATTTCCCTTTTCGTACCGTGATAAAACCCACAGTAACTAAGAAGTAACGCAATATTTTTCCCAGTGTTAATTTGAATGCAACTCTGTAAAAATTGTTCGTGCATAGAAATAAGTAGTTTTCGACTTTCAACGTGATATATTGATACTTGGCTGAAAAATTAATATTATGCATACTGAGATTGAAACTCAGCTTTAATAAGCCGAACTGCAATTTACGGGAGGTTTCTTGCGTGTTTTCGTGGATGCTTAGAAACGCTGTAAAATCATCAAACGTTGATATGTAAAGATTACTGCTTATTGGCATGTCAGAGGCATATTTCAGATACAAGATTGTACCTAATAGACTACCTTGAGTAACTCTTGCTTCTATCGTCGGTGGTTTGCTTAAAAAGTTACCATCTCTGATAAAGGATTTGCAACCGGTTAAGTATGTAGCTTACGATTAGGTTGTGACTGTTTGCGAGTACTTTCCGATTCTACTTATTTATTAAACCTTCATGCCAAACCTTAGTAGTTTAGTAGAGTAGTTTCTCATACGGCTTTTACATGTTAGATAACAGACCTACGCCTGTAATATTCGACAAGTTTGTGTTCTTTTTCGAGCTTAGGGATTATGGTGATCATCGAAACCTTCCATTCAGGCGGACAGTGTTGAAGCCGCAAGACAGCATTAAAAATTAGAAGGATAATTTTCTTTGCTATACTTGGTAAATCCACTTTCATTTTGTTACTAATTTTATCAACACCTGGGGCTTTCTTCAAGTTTAGGCCAGCAATAGATTTTTCGATCTTTAGAAGATCAAATCTTAATGGAATAGCGGCTACAAAAGCATTTGGTGGTAGCTCGACTAAGTATATCAGCGGATGAGTTTTGCTGAATACTTTTCGTAAATGCTCAATTAAAAGGCTTCCTTTTTGGGTGTCAGCTCTTGCTTAGTATCCATTCAGACAACGTAGAGGAGGCTTACTTATTGTGGTCCTTTTCAGCCCTCTGGTAGTTCCCTATAGTGAATAATATATTTGTGGAGTTGTGTCTAATTCTCGTATTGTAGCGAATCCGTTTTTTATATGAAATTTTTTGAGCCTTTTTTTAGTTGAGGTGATATACTTACATACATATGTATATTAAGTTGTCCCAAAAAAAATTTTTTATTACGATATGGGGTGAAATATTTTTGAGATTTTTTTCAGATTTTTCGGAAAAGGTTAAGGAGGTCGCTTAAATCGAAATTTAGCCAAAAATCCGTTTTGACGGCCGTATTTTTCAATTTTCTTCATAACTTTGCCAAAAAATACGAAAAATCTAAAAAAAAAAATTTCAAAAATACTTCACTCCATAAGCTTGATCCCCAAAAAAATTTTGTTTTGGGACAACCTAATGTATATCGTTGCCACTCTCTTCTTGCTCTTCTTTTTTCAGTTCCACGTTTACGGAGCAAACTCGATTATGCCTCACCTGTCGATGGGTGGAACCAGCATGCTGAGTAGCCTGTTTAAAATTTGCCTCAAACTATTTAATGGAATTGTCCATATCCGCCGGCATTCCTAACAGCATGTTCTGCGTGCAGTGGGCACTGAGATATTTCCTGTATTTTAACCAGTTAATACGCGTGGTTATCATCGCTAAATTGGCCGTCAGTGATGCAGTTTCATTTGAGTATATGGTTAAAAATACACTTTAAATGCACTTCATTGAACATTTATGGCCAGTTTTTGACTTCATATTCATATATTATATACGAAATTCAGTTGTTCAGTGCTTTTTTATATGAAACTTAATTGACATTTACACCCTTATTAGGACTCTGACGGATGAGGGATTCGAGACAGTCTGCTATGCAGATGACGTCATGATACTTCTGAAGGGAAGGGATCCAAATCATTTGTGCAGGAAGGCCGAGGAGGCATTAACCCTGGCACACAACTGGGCTCAACAAAGAGGGTTGAACGTTAACCCAGAAAAAACTGAAATTGGCCTATTTACAAGAAAGACGAAGATAGCTCCATATGATCAGCCGCGCTTTCTTGAAAGGACAATAAATATTTCCGACAGGGTGAAGTATCTAGGAGTCATTCTCGATCGGAAATTAAAATGGAAAGACCACATAAACGAAAGAGTCAAAAAGGCTCATATATGTTGGTCAATCTGTAAACGGGCCATAGGCGCAAGATGGGGGCTGAATCCAGAGATGACACACTGGCTTTATAGTAGCGTTATCAGGCCGATTATGACCTATGCTTCTATAGTGTGGTGGACGTCGATGGAATATAAATGCAACATCAAAACAATACAGAAAGTTCAGAGAACCTGCCGTCTTGGTATAAGTGGGGCCTTCCGAACGACATCAACAGGGGCGATGGAAACAATATTATCTATCCAGCCAATCAAAATTCGTATAAAATACGAAGCGGCTCTTGCAGCAAAACGACTAAAGGTGATGGGTGAGTGGATCGATCAGGAACACGAAGCGCATCATCAACGAATCTTTACGGCCATAGGAGAGTCCATACCGGATAATGTTGCAAATGACCGCATACCGGAGACTAGACTAGAGGCCAACTGCGGAACATTGATCCCCGACATCCATTCCTGGTTGACCGACCCTTGGAACCAGATCCCCATGGGGCTTCATTGTTACACGGATGGATGAAGGTCGAGAGGGAAAACGGGACTTGGTGTTTATATAGAAAACACCACAGAACTGTTTTTCCGCCTGCCGGACTATTGCACAGTTTTGCAGGCGGAAGTTCGGGCGATAACGGAGTGTATCAGGGAACTCAACGTAATGGGGAGGTCAGGACTTGTGAATATATTCACAGATAGTCAGATGGCCATTAGAGCAATCTCAAAGGAACGCACTAAATCACGTACAGTTTGGGATTGCAAAAACGTTATTAACAGTTACTCGACACATGGTGAAGTGCGCATCATATGGGTGCCAGGGCACGCGGGGATAACTGGAAATGAAAGGGCAAACTCACTTGCTTCTAGGGCAATAGAGTTAGGTAATATAAGCTTGGAATGCGCGAAACCTTTCGATGCAGTTAAATCCGAGCTAAAGACTTGGGCACATAGGGCCCATTCAACTCTCTGGAATAACGGAACCATGGGAATCAATACAAAAATTCTATGGGGACATCCAAACGAGAGAAGAACGAGGGAGCTGCTAAAACTTATTAAGCTCGAACTAAGTAGAATAATGGGAGTTGTCAGAGGGCACTCTCAACTACTGGCACATCTTAAACGCGTCGGAATAGCGGGAGGAGATGAATGTAGAGCATGTGGGGAGGAGAGCGAAACATTGGAACACTATTTGTGCCAATGCCCCGCCTTCTCACAAATAAGATCCCGATATCTTGGGGGTGACATCTTACCGGACATAAGCCGATTGCGGGGAATATGCTGGAGGAAACTAAGGAACTTTGTGCGTGACACGGAGTTTCTCTAGGCCTTTGGGTCAATATGCTATGGTTAAATTCAAAGGAGCGCACAACAAGCCTTCACTGGCTTAGGTGTATGTCGTGTGACATGGGCTAACATACCCCTCCAATCAACCTAACCTAACCTAACCTAACCTAATTGACATTTAAATAATTAATGTTGCTTATTAAAGGTGGAGGTACATAACACGCATTACACGTGTCAGCGCGTTGTAGACTTCTGTCAAAAAAGTTGAACTAGAGTATTTTCAAATAACAAGTTACAAAAAAAGTCGGCAACACGTCTATCGCAAAAAGTTCGTTAACTGTCAACTTTTCACGCGTCATGTTTAAAAGTGGCGGCTACTCAGCTGATATTTGTTTACATATTTTAATTAATTACATATTTTAATTAAAATTAATTTAATAAATTCAACGACTAATTTTCTTATATTTAACAGAAATGATCTTTAATATGTAGTTTTATGACAAATAAAACTGTTGTAATCAAGCTTTTTAAGTCTTTCAAATGATTATTTTATAAATTTTATTCTGTCTAATATATGTTCTATTTTTTTGGCCGTTTTTGTTTAATTAATAAACTTTATTTTATTTTTTTACTAGCTGACCCGGGCAAACGTTGTTTTGCCTTCAAATTTGCACTAAATCGACATAGCAATTATTGTTCAAATAAAGGTATCGGGCTAATTAATCCCACCACACGCTGATTAAGGACCCAACGCCTTCAGCAAAACGCAGCATAGGCTTATCGCGCTAATCTCTATAGGACAAAACACAAAAAACAAAATATTGGGCCATCTGTCGGACGAACTTCAAACTACACAGAAACACTCCTCACGGCCCATAGAGCATGTATATAAAATTTGCTCAAAATCGGTCCAGTAGTTTTTGAGTTTAGCGATCACGAACATACACGTAATTTTTATGTGCATATAGCTGACTCCGTCCGCGTGGCTGGCCCTCAGCAAACAGCTCAAAAGTTATATTACCATACGATTTAAATCGAGCATTTAACGAAATTTACGGCCTTTAAATAAAAATCCATGGAATACATATCATAAAGTTTTGGAGTCCATACGTTACATATACATATACATATATATCCTGTTTTATATGTATAGAACTTTAACTTATTGTACAATATTGCACCTTAATAAGCGCGGAATATCTTGTGTTATAACACAAGATATTCCCAAGATATTCACAAGATATTCGATAATTATCGAATGATGTAAATATTTTGTAAATAAACCGAAAACTCGGATTTTTTAATGCAACATTTCGAAAGTTTTAAAATTTTGATATTGAATCATTATTAACACAGATTTGTTGGAAATATCTTCGGAACTACACAACCGATTTAAGAGTTTGATATCTCGTTTTGAAGAACATGACAACGGCTTTCCAAAAAAAGGTAAAATAAAAAAGCGCAAAAAATAAATATATGTATATGTCATTGGTGGTGTAATATGAAAATTGGACAAAAATCAGACTTCACAGTGTCACCCGGCCGAGTATTCTGAAGGTTCGCTAAAAATTTCGTCAAAATCGGCCCAGTCGTTTTGGAGCCATTACGTTGCATACATACATACATACATACACACATCCTATTTTATATATATAGATTAAGCTTAAGGTGTTAAATTTTTATTTTAAATTATTATCGATATTAATAAAAAAATAAAATAAAGTTTATTAATTTTATTCTGTCGTTAAATAACAACCGTCTTCTGGAACATTTCTTTGTTTATAAAAAAACAGCTGTTTTTGGAAAACTATGAGAGATTTTTTGGTGTTGCCATATTTTCGGACCACTTACGTAAGAGTTTTAATTAATGACTACTGAACTGAAATAATATTTAAATATAACTAAAATTTAAATTAACTTAACTAAATGCGTATTTACATACGAAGTCAAAAACATCTCATTAAATATAATTGAAGTATTTTACGAGTAAATTATGTTTAAGTAGTATTAAAAATTGAGTTTCGTATTTAAATAGAACTCAAGAATAAATACCATTTTAATGTGAAGTCATAACCTGAAGTCAGTTTTTGTTATTACAAAACACTAAGATCGAAAAATCAAAGTACAATAATTCAATTCTAAGAAAAAAAAAAATACGGCAATCAATTGCGTTAAAGAAGAATACGCGTGAAACAAAAAATATTAGTCCAGCATTTTCGTTTCTGACAAAAATACTATTTGTCCCACCAGCATATTTATGTTCTATTAAAAGAAATAAGCAGTAGTGTAGAAAATATATTGTTTTCGAAATATGAGTTGGTTTTTTTAAAGTGGTATAAGTCCATTTTTCCATATATTGAGATATTTCAATTTAAAAATATTTAATAATAATAATAAAAATGAAATAATAATCACTAAAATTATTTGAAAAAAATAAATAATTTCTTTTAGCTCCACATGGACTTATAACATATTACAAGAAATAAAAATAGGTGCAAATTAAAGTCCACATTTTTATAGACATAAGCTGACTGAAATGGAGTTTTTTGTAAAAATTAATAGTTTAAATGAAGACATTTAGGGCCTGTTGGCCGATGTCGAAAGAAAACTTTCTTTCGCAATCTAAGCGAAAGAAAACTGATTTGGGTTTACCTAAATTGGTTCTATGCGAACGATGACTCGAACGACAACTCGAATGAAAACGTAAGTGTTTTCATACAAAAATGGGTTTGTCTATTTCGAAGTTGTTGTCAACTTTGCGAACACAAATTTCAAAATCAGGCACCAGTTATTTTGTGTTCGAATGACAATAATTTTTTGAAAAAATATATAAATAAACAAATATTTTATGAAAAAAATTTTTAATAACAAATAGCTTTTTTAGTTGTGAGTACATACATATATTCATACATATGTATGTCCATTTGGGGTGGGTTATTGCCTGCATATACATATACATATATGTACATACATACATACATAGGTACTTATTTTGTATTTGCTACTTGCAAAAATGACACATATTGTTTGCAGATTTGAAATCTAGAACCAAAAAGACAACAAAAAAGTATGCAGGAAACAGGTGGTTGTAATTATATTTTTTTATTTTGTAAACTTTTAGTTTGTTTTGGTTACATTTTCTTTATTTCGACAGCTGATTAATTTCAGAAGGAGTTGCATTTGACTTCAAACAATTTAGTAGTATTTTTTGTATTTTTAGAGGAAATTGCTGTAAAACAATTATACTTATAAGTTGGCACTACTTTGCTTTATTAACACGTAAGATACAAATATTGACTGACGTAAGTAGCTGCGAACGAAAGTGAGTGACATAGACAAACTCAAATTGATTCGAATGTGAGTGACTAGCTTTCTTTCGCATGAGTTTTCTTTCGACATCGGCAAACAGGCCGTTAAATCCACGAATAACCAAGTTTATTAACACCCCGATTATGAATAACAATTCCCTGGGAATTTTTTCCCTATTCCCTTTCCCCTTATTCTAAACGAACTTCGAAAACGGGAAACTCTTCCCGGGGAAAAAAGTAGGTATTACGAATGTCAATTAAAGGGAGAATGTGATGACAAATTTTGGGAATAATTCCGCCAAAAAATTGCAAGAGAGCTGTGCCAAAAATGTAAGTATTTACAATTTTTTATGAAAAAATTTAATAATATCGTCATTTATTTTTACTTTTAGGTCAAAAACAACGAACAAGAAGCAGTTAGACATTCTTTTAAATGCAATGCAATCCCACCCAGATATTGCGCGTGGATGGTTTAAGGGAAGCAAAGAGGAGCTTAACCGGGTATGGCGCAATTTGGAGGCGGAATTGAACGCAGCAGGACCACCATCAAAAAGTATTGCCGAGTGGAAGAAGGTATGGATAACACAAAAATAATACTATTCAATATACACAAATGGTGAAAGTGCAAAACATTTTTCAGGTGTGGTGCGATCAGAAAAAGTACGTACGACACAAAGCGGCACAAAATCTGAAGTTATGCAGAGGAACTGGTGGCGGCCCCAATATGGAGCACAAATTTTCCCCAAACGAAGAGGCAATCTACTCTTTAATTGGGATGAAGGAATCTGTGGAAGGTGTAGCCAATACGTTTGGGTTAGGCTCTTCCACCACCACAAAAGAAAATTCAGAGAGCGTGCCACACGCTTTAATGGAGTTTTTGATGGTAGACGATGTGGTGGTTGAAAGCAGTGATGCGGATAATACACCGCAAAAGCCGCCGGCGAAAAAAATTAAAATCAACACTCAAGTTTCTGCTAGTGACGTCCTAGCAGAGGAGATTTCAATTCAAAACAAGATGCTGAAAGTCATGGAGGAGCAGCAGCTAAGTTTTAAAAAAATATATCGCTCTATAGACCGTCTTTACGATCTAAAAAAAGAAGATCTGAAGGAGCAAAAGCGACATAATTTAGTCATTGAAAAATTAAGACTAAGAGAAGTAGAAGATAAAATGGAAAAAAACCGTCGACTGTTGGAGTTAGAAGACTTAAAACATAGATTTTAAGAAAAAAAATATGTGATACAAATGTACCTGCATGAATTGTTTTAGTTTTTAATTAAATTTTTTTGTTTTCTTTTTGTTTTAAAGTGAATTCTCTAAATAATTAATATTTTTGTTTTCTAGTTTTTATATGCAATTTATTTTTTCTTTCTGAAGCATTCTTTTATTTTATAAAATGTGATAATAAATTTTCCAAATAATTTTAATAAGTAATACATTTGTTTCATTATTTATTAATAAAATGTGCAAATATTTATATACATATATAAGTGCATAAGTAGTTTAATCAAATTAGAAATTTATTACAGATTATTTCCAATGTTATTTCTTATATTTTGGGCAACGGACAAATACTGTGTTGAGGCTAAGGATGCTACTTCATAACTATCTTGTATGCTAAAATTACCAACAGTTACTGCATCGTTTACATCACTATTGCATTTTAAATGAATGCAGATGTTATGCAAAGCACAGCAAACATTTGTTATTTTAGCTGCCTTTTCAGGAGCATAATGTAGTTCCCTAGCCCCAAGAATGCACCTCCATCTATTTTTCAAGACGCCATTAGTGCGTTCAATCACATTACGGCATTTGGAATGGACTTCATTGAACTTAATTTCAACTGACTCTTCTTGTGGACATCTATGTGGGGTCATAAGCCATGGTTCCTGAGAATATCCTGCGTCTCCTGGAAAAAAAATCTATTAATTTATGAATACATTCTATTGTCATTGAAAAATTTACCCAGGAGCCAATAATTGCTGCCGCCTCTTAAATATTCTTGTTCAAGGTGAGCTCGTAGGTCGCTGGAATTCCAAATGAAGGAGTCATGACAAGCTCCGGGATGAGAGGCTTCGACGTACTGAATCCTCAGCTCATGGTCACAGACCTGTAAATATTTTTTTTTGTATTTTCGATAAAAAGTTATATAAATCCTATCTTCAATATAAAAAACCAGGGAAAGACTTACCAGCATTACATTTAAGCTGTAGAATCCCTTCCTATTGTAATATAAATGCTTATTGTTGGAGGGAGCAATAATGCGGACATGTGTTCCGTCAACGCATCCTATAACGCTAGGAATACCATGCTTTAGGAAAAGAGCTAACGAAATTTTCCTTTTTTCCTCTTCCGTTCTGCAGAAAGTTATCCATTTTGGGCATAGATGTTGCTCAAATATGTTAAATACTTCTGTCAGAACTTTACTCAGACTACACTGGGCAACAGACACGTCGCTATCCTTCCCTATACCCGTTTGGTATCCACCTTCAGCAAAGAAACGTAAAGCTGCACTTAATTTTATTATTGGCAATATTCCAAACGACTTACGTCTTGGCTGAAGGTGGGATGTCAGCAGGTCTAATAAGTATTTGAAAGCCGGTTTGTTTACCCTGTAGTATTTTTCAAACCTTCGAAAAGAAAAACCCTCATTTAAAAATGGAAATAATAGCTTTTTATGTACTTACAAAGTTTGCGGCAAGTCAAATGGGTTACTGGCATCACGTAAGATTTTCCGTTCTAGCCTTAGCTGCTTATTGTCCTGTTGCCGCGTTTCATGGTTTTCTGCATCAACCGCCATCACAAATGCCACACTAAACATTTTTATTTTATTTTTTAATAATTTTTATGTCTATTGTTTTTTTTTTTTTGCTGCTAAACACTTTTGTTATTGATAAAATAATTGCAAATTTTTAGACAAAACAAACCAGCTGAAACATAAACAGCTGACTTCGAAAATACGAAATTCTCTCTCCCTTGTTATTCCCTTCCCGGAGTGTTTAGAATAGGAGGATTTTATTCGAGGGAAAAATGAATTCCCAGGGAATCATTTCCCTGGGAATATTTATAATTGAGCTGTAAGAGTTTATTTCAGATATTTTAATAATATAAAAATGAAAATTACTTCGTTAAGATCTTTAAATATAAAATAGATACATATTTTAAACTTAGTTTGCTTTTACAGGTAGCATATTGAAGTGTTTATGGTGAATAGGTGGTAATAAGGTAATAAATTATGTTCATTGAAATTTTATAAAATGGTAACATACATATTAATTTTGCTGGCGGTTTTTTGGTCTTCCCTTTTTTCAAAAAAAAAAATATTTTAAATGGAGCATTTTCTTCCATACTAATTTTATAAAAATTTTTGTGAGATTCATTCCTGTTCAATCTTATCCAACATATTTTAAGCCAATATACAATTTCTCGTTCGTATTTTTTATTTCTGTTTGATATTGCCCCTTCTAGAGATTTGATTCGAGACAATATTCTCTTTTCATTTTATATAAAATGAAGCTGTTTTTTCCGACAAGCCTTTATAATTATTAGGAATGAACTTATTCCACTTTCAAAACAAATATTTGTGCGATAGCATTTTACAGCAAAATATTTTCGTTTATTTTATCTCAAAATAGAACTCTATTGAAGTTGTGATTGTAACTATGGAGAGATGGTGTCTATAGCTCATTAAAATTACGGTTAACTTAGTTTTTTTAAGTGGACTTATACCAGCTCATATGTTGCATATAAAACATGCTTTACACACAACTTTATTTTAGGGATGGATAGCACCTCTCTTCCAAACGTGATAACTTGTTTATACAAATAAATATTTAATTTTTCCTATTTTCCGTTACATATTATTTTTTGTGCGAAATCTTAAAAGAAAATTATAGCTGCTTAGTATTGAAATTTATTATTTGGGATATTCACCCAAAGAAAAATAAAATAGACTCATGTTGAGTATAATTGTTTGTTATGTTGTTTGCTCAAACTGCATAAAGTTCGCTGACAATTTGGTTTAGCTACAGATGAAATGTCGGCGTATGAATAACTAAAGCCACAAAAAAAATATTTTAGTTTTATTGAGCAAATATTTTAATTTTATTGAGGCCTTATGCTCCTAGTAGGAACGACGGGAACTTATTATTATTCAGGCATGTTCACAAAAATTCAAAATCAATTGTGATTTTAAAATCACAAATGTCATTTTGTGGTGTTCTGAAAATCACAAGAAATTTAACTTTTTGGTGTGTTTTTACTTTTTCAAAAACACAATAAAACGGCTGAAGTTTTGTTTTGATGTCAATTTTTTATGTATTAAAAATTAATAAAGGTTTAGTCAAAATAATAAGTGAACGTAAACTAAAATTATTTTTGAAATAAAAATTAAACATAACTGCCATACCTAAATAAAAGCGTCAAGCGCAACTTTTTTTTACGCCGAGCTTTAACGCTGAAATGCCATACCTAAATAAAAGCGTCAACGTTATGTGAAAACGATTAAAACAGGGTTATCGAACAAACAAATCAAACAACCCTGATTATTTTAACAGGTTGCCGGACCACATTGTTGTTTGTGATTTTGTTATTAAAATTTTGTTATTTAAATTAAAATTAAAATAAAATAATTAAAATTTGAAAAAATTAGTTATTTAGAAGAGTTAGAAGATTTTTTTCTCATTTGGTAACTTTTAAAGCGAATTTTGGTTGAAAAAATTTTTTGGGTGTGGCAGCACTAAGCATTAATGACACATTAAAAAAATAAACAATAGTACTTCTGCAGTCAACTTCACTTCTTAACGCGTTGTCAAAATCGGATTTTCCAATAGCACAGCGTTGACGCCGCGTTATTTCGGTATGCTCCATACAAAATGTATGGGCATGAGAACTTTTGACAGCCAGACAACGCTTGACGCGCCAATTTAGGTATGGCAGTTATTTAAATTAAAATAAAAATAAAATAATTAAAATTTGAAAAAATTAGTTATTTAGAAGAGTTAGAAGATTTTTTTCTCATTTGGTAACTTCTAAAGCGAATTTTGGTTGTAAAAATTTTTTGGTTGTGGCAGCACTGAGCATTAATGACACATTAAAAAAATAAACAATAGTACTTTTGCAGTCAACTTCACTTCTTTACGCGTTGTCAAAATCGGATTTTCCAATTGTACGGCGTTGGCGCCGCGCTATTATGGTTTGCTTCATACAATTTGTATGCACATGAGAATTTTTGACAGCCAGACAACGCTTGACGCGCCAATTTAGGTATGGCAGTAAGTTGATATGCCTGGGGCTTTATTGTAGATTTGAAAAGAAATTTATTAATTTAACGAAAGAAAGAAGTTGCAAGAATATGCACCGAAGTTGCCACTGTTCGTAATAAATAATTATTGTTGCCATTTGCTACTACTTTATGCGCAATTATTTTTTAAAATTAGGCAAACAATTGATAATAATAAATCTTGTGAATATAACTTAACAAAAATAATTAAGTTTTATTGGAAATAGCTCGTTTAGTTAAAAAATTAAGTATATTTCTCGTCGAAAGTAATATTTATCTACTCTGGCATGCATCGTTGTATTTTCGAAGAACAAAAACAGCTGACAACAAAACTAAATGCAAATCACAAAAAGAAAATGTCAAATCACAAAAGAAAATAACAACATTTGTAACAATAGAAAGTGTTTGCATTTTTTTATATTTTAGCCAATTTTTTGGTACAATATCATCAGTTTTACTCTTAAAATAAATAAAAAACAAATAAATGTGTTCAATTGATGAATTTTTATTGATATAAATATAAAAAGCCGTCCAAAATTAAGAAAGTGATTTCAGATCGCCAGCCACATAGCTGACCGGTTTCAAATCACAACAGTTCAAATAGTTTTGTGCGCAGAACACCTTTTTTGTGATTGAAAATCACTTTCACAAAAAGTGATTTGTAGAATATGCCTGATAATAAATACAAATTCAATTTGATAGTTCCACTTATAGTTTCTAATAGTGAGTAGTCCACTTTATGCTATGTATATAGTGGCATTGCGTGGCACCTACCCGTTTGGCCACTATGGCCAAAATCCTTCATAGAAACTATGTGTTTTAAAAGTTGATTTTTCAAAGGTGTATAATAATTCTTTCCTCCATTTCTGATTTTTTAGGAAAGAGGTTGTTATAAATAACATAAAAACGATTTTAAATAAATTTTGTTGAAAAAATGTGGTTTTTATTCAACTTTTTGTGCATTAATTAAGTTTTTGAATGTTTAACAGAGCTATGTTAGCGTAATAACATCACTCTGTTAAACGCAAAGGTTGTTGTCTAGGGTTACAAATTTTAAAATTTATCTTCACACCCATGCCTGATTATATTATTTTCGTTTTAATGTGAGCTTGGAAAAGGCATCAGTTTTAGAGGCGAATAGTACCATGTAAAACGAATATACACATAAGTAGGGTTGCCAGACGGCCTTGATTTCGCTTGATTTACAAGAATTTTTGATGCTCATCAAGAATCAAGAAAAAATATGTTTTGTCAAGAATTTTTACAGTCCACCAAGTTTTGTAAAAATCAAACGAACATTTCATTGAAATATTATGGTGAAGCGTTTTCTTTAAGTGTATTTGTTCGAAAATCTATCAACACTTATAATTTACCTATATTCAACACTAATAATTTGACCAAAAGAAACAGCTGGTTTGAAACAGAAGCCCGTATCTACACCAGTATTTGTAGCCGATCATGCTCAAAACGGCGGTGCGTCGCTGTCGTCTTTTTTTTGTGGGCCGAGCCGCCACCGACTGATTTTTAATGTTACAATTCTTAAGGGCCTTAGGAAACTATCGACACATTTTTTCTTGTTTCCTGCTTCGAAGTATCAAATTTACCAATAATTATTGCCGGCATATACGTTCGTGATTGTTTGCGTTGCCCTTTTATATGGCTTCAAAAACGGCCTTTTTCAACCCTTACCCTAAACGTGCTTTGAATTATGTTTGGGCCACTGAAATCGATATTTAACAACGGCTTCAAACTCTGATCAACAAACATTTAACTCCTATACTCAACACTTGTAAAAAAAAAAACATTAAACAGCCGACTTAAACAAAACGTGCATATAATTTTCGAAGGAAGCAGTGAGTTTATTTGTTTACATATTGTTTTGAATTGTTTTAACAACTGTTGCTTTTATTAAAGTTTATTTAAAGAAGTTTTGTTCGTGAGAATGAAGATTAACTTATATACCTATATAAAAAGACTAAAATCATTGAATTGTTCGTTATTTTTTTTTATTTATTTTTACTGAATTGTTTTCATTTTACTTTTTATAAAAAAAATTTTACATACGTTTTATAATTTTTTTTTATAAAAAAAATAAACGAAACTGAAATACAACTGCTAGAGTATGAGCGTTTTTAATGGTCAAGAATTTTTTTTCAAAATCAAGAATTTTTTGGTGAATTTCAAGCATTTAACAAACTTGAATCTGGCAACCCTACACATAAGGCACACCTACAAGAATAGTACCATATAACGGGTGGGCAAAATACAAGTATTTAATCAATTGAGATGCGATGACAAGGTGATAAGCTCTGTGATATGGTGTGCCATCCTGCTGCAACCAAGGTTTATCAAAGTTCGAATATTCCATTTAAGGCAAAAAAATATGGCTCTGTAGGTAGACATCGCCGTGGACTGAAATGGCGTTTCCATCATTTTCGAATAAAATTGGCCAATGATGCCACCACTCCTAAATTTACAACAAACTGTCGCTCTATGTGGATGCTTTGGTTTTCAATAATGTCATGCGGTTTTCCGTTCTCCCATTCGATGTCCGGTTGTTGACTCATTTCAATCATTGTTGTCAGTATGACACTACTGATGGAAAAAAATATTTCAGTACCAATATTAGATCAATTAGATATTTAAACGATACCTGTATTTATACCACCCGCTACATACTTAAGAACGTTAAAGTTTTAAGTCGTTTTAATCAATTTTAGTTTTCTGCTACTCTGAGTGTGCTATCATTTTTATTTGAGGCTTCCCTCTAATTTAATTTTTACCAAAATTTTTTCTAAGACTCCCTTGTTAGTTAAGATGAAGATGTTTCTATTTACATATATGCGTTAAGAAGAGTCCAAATTTTCGAAAGTATATCTGTATGCTTCATGGTGATTGTTAAAAAAAAATAATAATTATCAATATATCATAAAAATTATTGAGGATACTGCCCCAATTATTATGTAAAAAGACATTATTTGCTCTTTATTTAGTCTGCATTTCAAATCATAAAAAATGATTAGGATAAATTGTACTGATAATTTGGTTGCATCAATGAAATACATACTACGTTTATACGCACGTCTTATTTGCAAATAAAAAAGAAGAATGTTGCCGTATAACTTTTTTATTGTAACTTATTAACTCACTTAAACAAGTCGTGAATAACGACACTATTTGCAAATAAAAAGTAAGACGTTGCCACTTCATGAACGTTTTTTGTGTTTTACTTACCAAACAATCATATTTTCGTCACATGGCATCACTAATAATAATATAAGTTCTGTATGCAATTACCCGTATAAACAGTGAATTAGTTATTTGCAAATAGTTCTATTTGCAAATAAGACGTGCGTATAAACGTGGTAACAGGCATCTACACGTCAAGGGCAGCTTAAGTAATTTGGCTCGTATTTTTCAATAGGAAATTGATCTATAGTATTTTCAATAAAAACACGATTTACAAGCAACTAACAATTTGTTTCATTATTTGTTGCAAATAAATTCTAACATCACGGTTATCATGAACTAACAAGTAAAAATATTTTATGCAATATGTAGTGAAAATAAATTAAAGAATTGTCTGCGACTATAGAGTATGTTCCTTATACTTACATATACTACGTTTATACGCACGTCTTATTTGCAAATAAAAAAGAAGAATGTTGCCGTATAACTTTTTTATTGTAACTTCTTAACTCACTTAAACAAGTCGTGAATAACGACACTATTTGCAAAAAAAAGTAAGACGTTGCCACTTCATGAACGTTTTTTGTGTTTTACTTACCAAACAATCATATTTTCGTCGCATGGCATCACTAATAATAACATAAGTTCTGTATGCAATTTCCCGTATAAACAGTGAATTAGTTATTTGCAAATAGTTATATTTGCAAATAAGACGTGCGTATAAACGTAGTAACACATAAGTACATACTTAGATAGGATAGTTGGGATTTAGAGATGCCCATCTGTCTATCTCTAATTTATAAGTATATTTTTCAATGCTAAAGAAAGCAACCAAAATGAAGAAGTTCACATTGGAAATAAGTAAAATAACCGAAATGGCAACGTTGATCACGACATGCTGCCTCATAATCTATAGTGTAAATTCTCCTATAAATAAATATGTTTGTATGTGTGTACACGTGTATTTATACATGTTGTCATTTACAAATAAAACAAGTGTATGTATGTATGTACGTCATAATTCCAGATAAATATTTTAAATAAACAATAGTGTGGTACATAAGTATATACATACATACATACATACATGCGTATGTATGTATATACATATGTACATATGTGGGTATGAATGTTTCTAGGGATTTATGTGCATACATACATACATACATATGTACATATGTGTAAATCAAATTAAAAATAAAAACAACAACTCAAATTAAAACAAATGACTTGTCATTAACATTTGCTTTCATTACACTGTTGCCATAAGTGCAAATTTATTTTCACACAGCATAAGTATGTACTTATCAATATGCAAATTTGATGATTCGTGGTTGTGAATTCAAATTTCGTCAAATGGTTGTTATTCAGATCTTCTGGTTTCCGAAACATTTTGTATTCAAATAAAAGCCATGATCTTCAAAATTCTTTCACCAATAGAAAAAGAAAATACATGACTAAAAACTAGATTAAAAATGTCTGGACGAACCAAAATCATGAATATTAAACAAAAATATTGGAAGTACATACCTACATACATACTTATGTACATAATTTTTTTCTTCGACATATTGTAAAGTTCATTTAAAATAAAGTCTATTTTTTCAGGTCATCGCAAGAGTTCAGATGACAGATTTTGTTTACATTTTGTATGTGTCAAAGTTTCATTACTTTTTTCTACCTTCGTTTACCTTTTTGTTCGCCATACCGGCTTCTTTTGTATTTGTTTTCGTTGTTAAGCGCCACTATGTTTTTTCTTGTACGTTTTCTTTATTTTCAACACAGGTGCTATTGACAGTAGAAAAATTTTTAATATTGTGTTTGTTGTAGAGCTGCGGCGACCTGTATAAATAGACAGCACACTCTTACAAATGTTATATATCTCTGTAAGTCAGAAATGAAATATCTGCAGATTTAAATTCTGTGTTATCCTGAGGGTGAAGTGGCCACTATAACTTGCCCTTGCCGCGAAAAAAGCGGCAAGGGTAATCGATAATTTGCGATTGCTAAAATTAAGGGCCCTATTATGAGATGCATTCGATATTCGATTTTCGCTGACTATCGAAGATCGAGTATCGAATACCAAATTCTTATTATGATCTGGTAATATTGTCGAAAATGTCGTTGTGTATCTACTTTTTTATCGTAGACAATTTTGCTTCCGCTGCCGAATTGAATTGTGCATAAATTTATTAAAATGTTTTTAAAATTTTTTCACAAAATATTAGATATGAAAAATTATTTTTGTTAATTTTATTAAGGAGTAAGGTTGTGTGCACGAAACAGCAGTTGGAAAAACATGTATCACTAATGGAGGAGAATCCTCAATGGGCCAAAGGTATTTGTTCAAAAATTCAAGCGGCAAAAAGCGGAAGAAATTGCAGTGGAACTAAATTGTTTGGACCACCTGTAAGGACAACAACTAAATGGATTAAGGTTTGATGAACTATTGTATATCTGTATAAATAAATGAAGTATTTGCTTAAACAGGTGTGGGCAGACATAAAATCAAAAACGAAAAAAAGTAACTGAAAACAGAGCTGAGTACCGGGCAACAGAAGGAGGTCCGAACAAGTTACATGTATTCACCAACATTGAGTAGGCTATAATTGGCTTACTCCAGCTTAATTCCTGTGTTAATCCATCGGGTACAGAATTCGGCCTCGACGAGGGACCGTGTGAAGTTCTAGTAGGTACTTCAGCAACAAGTCCTCAAAATGAGCCAATAGAAAGTTTAGAAATGGATCACAACTTTGCTGGTTGTATCGATAAACCAAGAAAAGAAAAAGGAAAAAAATGTGCAAAGACTGAAAGACTAAAATTGTTAGAAACACAGTTAAATGTCAAAAAAATATTATGAAACAATTTCCACTACAATGAAAGAAATTAAAGGCTGTGCACTAAAAATGGTGGAATATACAAAAAATTACTATTTACAAAAAGATACAGCAAAGGAATTGATAAACTTGAAAAGAGAGCAATTAAAATTATATAAAGACGAAGTCTCGAAAAGCCAACAAGATCGGAAAGCAAAACTTAAATTGAAGGTTTCTCTTTTGGAATTGAAAAAACAAATGCTTCCAAAAATTTCACCTACTTCAAAGGAAATTTCAGAGTAGAGATTTTTTTTTATTTTTAAGAGTACAACAAATGAATTGATGTGATAATTTTCTGTTTTTTTTTCCTTTACCGTATAGTATAAAATAATAAATGAATTCATATTTTTTTTAATTTATCAAATCGTCTTTTATTTTTTATAAAAACTAATTCTATAACGTTCCTAATAACCCGTTTTTAATTTCTTCTGCTTCCAAGTTATTGACAGAATCATTTTCAATGGTTTCAATATCGGATTCATCTGCTTCCTCATGAGGCTCATTGAAAATATCTTCCGAGGATTGAACATTATAAAAAACACAAATGTTGTGCAAAGCGGCACACACATTTATAATTTGTGTACATTTTTCTGGTGTATAATGAATGCAGTGCTCTTGCCTGTAGTAAGCATCTGAACCTATTTTTGAGGACACCAATTGTTGTAGCAATTCATCAGTAGTGGATAGCAAATCCTTAAAAGCATCTTTGCACAGTCGAAAATTTTTAATAAATCTGCGAATAAAATTTCTACATGATACACACATTAACATCCTAATATAGTATACACTTACGTAATTGAATCCATTTCCAAGGGATTAGAAGCATCTCTCAATTTTTTTCTACTTCTGGCTCGTTCCAATAAATTTTCATACTCATTTGAAGAATCGTCAAACCACATCTCCGTCGTATCCATATTACTTTATTACACTTCTTTTTTTTATTATTTTTTAGCACATTCCAAAAAATATGAATTTAAATAATATTTTAATTTTGTTTATTTAAATTGTAACCCACACAATGTGTATCAGCTGATATTATCGTGAAAAACTCAAATAAGCTGAACTCACAATAATACTATTCACATCGAATGAACGTCATAATACCAATTGCAAATTCGTTCGATAAGCATTTTCGACCACAGTCGAAGATCGATCAAAACTCATAATAGGCCCCTAAATATTAATTATAACCGTTAGAAGTGACATCACAAATTTAGACCAAAATCAATTTTGCAATAGCCATACAATTTAGTGCAAAGGCAGTTCATAAGAACACATCTCCTGTAAAATTTCGTGTTTATCCCTTAAGCTTTTTTGGCGGTTAAGGCACGGTTTGTTAGGTTTGAGTGAAGTGTGCGGATATTTATTCTAGCGACTGTACATGTGTACATATGTACGTATATAAGTATGTATATACATATCAAAGTACTGTTTTATTTACAAAATCAGATCATCATCATCAATATTATTGTTTTTTTTTTTGTCAATGGTGTCGTCATACCTAAAGTTTTAAACATTTCTGAGGAATTTCGCATTAGTAGCAACAACAACTAAATCTTTTCAATTTAATCCTATACAATTAACTTATTATTAAAATCTACAATATAATGATCGATAAGCAGTTTTAAATTATAGATAAAATCGAATTAACTGTTATTAGATTGAGTTTGTTTGTTATATTCCTAAATGGTATTTATATTATTCGGGTTATTTGACAGTTAAATATTGAATATTACAATAATTCTCTTGCATTTTTGAACCTAACTCGAAAAAATGCTTTAAGCGTCATATATGGAAAAATGGCTAAAAGAAGGTAATTTAAAATAAAAATGGCTAAAATATCAATAAAAGCGAATTGAATTTTTTTCTAGCTAAATGGCATGGAAAATTGCTAAATTGGCAACACTGCATGAAATCAAGATGTCATTTAGGGTTGCCAGATTCAATATGAGCACTAACTTGACATTTAGTGCAAATGAGCTTGATTTTAAGAAGAGAACTGGACAAATTGAAATATTTGCTTAAAAACTAAAAATACGGGATAATATCAATTTTTTTAATTTATTAAAAATTCTTTATTTATTAAAAACAGAAATAAAGGCTGTTTACTTACAAAAAAAAAAAAAAAAAAACAAGAATAACATAAAAAGTTCAACAATTCAGTCATTTCTTTACAGGAAAATTACATAAAATTCATTCAGTTCGTTACTTATAAATATGTACGTTTGTATATTTTTAACATACATAGGTGTATGCACAGTAAGCGCCAAAAGAAATGTCTTTTATGTTTTAAACAATAAAAAAGCAACAAAAATAGAAAGTTATTTCTTAATATTGTTTAAAAGCGATAACAAAATTTATTTAGAAAGAATAAAACTAAAAAACCTTTTATATTCTTTCCGTTCGAGTTCAATTCAATGAAAACTAAATTTGGAAAAAAATGGACTTAGTTCGTACTAAATACAGTGATGAGTCAAATTATGTGTGTTGATACAGGGATAAAATTATATGTTGCCAACAATTAAACTTTACTGCCAAAAAACGAAATTTTTTAGATGTAACCAACTGCAAATTTTAATTTTGAAAGTGTTCAATTTCAGCTTGACAAATATTGCTTGAGCTTGAAACTTGACATATACTAAAATATCTTGACAATCAAGCTCATTCCCGGCCATCTGGCAAGCCTAATGTCATTCGATATCAAAATTTCCTGTTCCCCTTTTCACATTGTTTTTTAGCTTTTCGCAGTAGTTTTCGAAACAAGCAAACAACAATATTATCTCCAAACATATGATCATAAAGGGCTAAATAAACTACACCAACGACATGTCAGACACACTTTTTTTGCACCTAGCATATAGACAAATAATACATATGTAAGTACATACATATGTATGTACATACATGCATGCATAGTATATGTGTGGATATATGTATGTACATTTATACATAAGTATTTGTCAGTTAGTTTTTGTTAGGGATGAGCTCAGACGGATGAATATAATGCCCTAATTTTGCTGGCTGGAATTCTTCTCCCTTAATGTGTCAACTAAAACATCAAAATCTCTATTTTTACAATCATATTGCTGTAGTCCTTTAACAAACAATTTGACAACACGCTTTACCGATGGAAAAGCCGTCAATATGGCAAACACAATATTTAAAAATTTTGATTTTCATCAAACAAGCTTCTAGCTGCTGTATAAAGTCTAAGCCTACTATGATTATGTATTTTGTAATAGTCATATACCACGTTTATACGCACGTCTTATTTGCAAATAGAACTATTTGCAAATAACTAATTCACTGTTTATACGGGAAATTGCATATCATTAGTGATGCCATGTGACGAAAATATGATTGTTTGGTAAGTAAAACACAAAAAACGTTCATGAAGTGTCAACGTCTTACTTTTTATTTGCAAATACTCTCGTTATTCACGACTTGTTTAGTGAGTTAATAAGTTACAATAAAAAAGTTATACGGCAACATTCTTCTTTTTTATTTGCAAATAAGACGTGCGTATAAACATAGTAGTAATAAACATACAATATAGAACTCTCATATTGTATTTTTTGTTTGGCATATATATATATATACGAGGTTGAATGTTTTCAAACTGCTTGAAGTTCACTGACGATTTGGTTTTGCGACCAGTGAAATGCCGCCATATGAACAGCTAGAGCAACAGCAAATAAAACATTTTGTAAAAACTGTGATTGTTTTTAACAACTATTTGGGATATAATAAATTTCAATATTAAGTAAACTTAAAAATATTATATACATATGTATAAATATGTACTTACTTACATATATATGTACATACATACATACTCATATACAAAACTAATACAAACAAAACTAATTGTAAAATCAAATCTTTTATTTAAAGTAAATCTGACTTTTGTAATGAAAACACAGGTTTTTGGATAAAAAAATGATTCTCGAATTTCTTTCCGCTGATCCATTTCTTCATTTTGGAAACAAGAAATAGTCATGCGGGGTTCAATCCGGAGAACATTAGGATGAAGGAATTTTGCATGGAAAGTGCACATGTGTGCATCTTTGCATTGTCTTGGTGGAAAATAAATTTTTTCTTGGCCAAACGCGGTTGTTTTTTTTCAAATTCTAACTAAGACGGCCGAATAAGATGGCATAATATTCGCATGAAACACAGTGTTTATGACTTGTGTTTGGTTTCTGATGTGTTGTATTGAATCCACGTTTCGTTCGCGGTTACCAAATGGCGCAAAAACTCGTCTATATATCGGTTGAACAATGCCAATCACTCCTGAGAAGTTGTCACACGATTGCGTTTGTGGTCGATTGTGTGCAAACGCGGCACCCATCTTGCGCAAAGCTTTTCCAAGTGATCATTCAAAATTGAAGGCACTGAGCTATGTGATATGCCTATGGGTTCCACAATCTCTCGCACTTTTAAAATTCGATCGGCCAACAGCACAGATCGTAAATTTTTCAATTGTTTTGGGTAAAGTGACAACGGAATTCAGTAAACCACATTTTTAAAATTGAAATTGGTGGTGCAGAATTCTTATATTATTTAATAACTTAAGCCTTGGTTTGTATTACTTTTTTTCCGCGAAAAATAATTCTTAACGAGCACACGCAATTTACTTTTAACCATTTTCTTCTCAAATCACGCAGTAGTCTGAAATCAATGGCTATCAAATGCAAATTAAATGACGGGAGTCATCTGACAGATACTTTTGACAGGGCAGTATTGCCCTTTCAGTTAAGAGACGGGAGTTGAAAAATTCATGAATTTATTGAACCACCCTCGAAGTATACAGATTGTTCGGAGCTGGATTTCATGGTTTGACCTTAACACTCGCCGCTCTTAGGATAGACTTGTCGTTATTTCAGGGCTCATCTGTTATTGTGAACTCTTAGTATATGCACAGCGTTATCTCAGATAATTTATGTATGTATGTACAGGATCAAAATACTTGCAAGAAGACTATTGATTAAGATTGATAGGAATGTCCCTTTGTACGCATCACTAATTTAGAAAAGGGCATTAAAATTACACACCTATAGGAGACAGACAGGCTAGCTGTTCTCCAAGTATATAGTTCCTTCAGAACCGTGTCTGACGAAGTGGTCTTTTTGTTATTATTAGCATGATGACCATCGATCTCGTGTAGTGCAGCTAAAAAGGAGTAGTGTTATTGCCGAATGGCAGGGTAGATCCAACACCTTAGTTCCAAATATTGTAATTTAGCTCGAAAGACCCCATGGTGACTTGAACTTTTATCTGACGCAAATACTTGCTTTATATTGTATTGTCCCCTTTGTGATGTTGATGAAGATGCGGGACATGTATTTTTCCTCTGTCATTGAGATTAGACTAGACAACATTTTACAGTTGCTGATGGGTTAACTTAAGTCACTTTGAATTTTGAACTACTTGTTATACATATAAGTACATACATACATATGTATCTACATACTTTCTCCTTTATTATTTTCAATATCGGAAAATCTAATTCTGATAAAGTGGACGGATATTGTAAGTTTATTATGTTTTGTTCTTTTAGAACTTCGTAGAGCTCTAACGGTGGGAGTTAGATAACCGCCCCATCCTTGTGGAATAATACCTCACCTGTTAGCACCATCGGGACTGGGTATTTGGTTTAGTATATACATACATATGTAAGTGCGAAAATAGCTATTCATGCATGACAGTAGGTCGTGCCGTTGATATATTATTTAAATTCCACAGCACTAGAATTGCTATAACAAATAAAATACATACACATGGACAAAAATCACCGTTATTTAGCGCCCAGAATGTTTGAAGGGCAGTTACGCCCAGAAAATAATTGAAACACAAAATTTATTATATTCAACAAAAAGTATAATTAATTCAAACTATATTTCAGTTAAAACTACTCCTCTCGCTTTAGCCTTATTTACGAAATCGAATATTCATTATTTATAACGCATATTTCTTGTGGACAAAAGTCAAATAAATATGTGTGTTCAATTTACAAAAGAACTAAAATAATTTTAATACGATGTGTGCGTGGCATTATTTTTTACATGTAGCATTTTTCAAACGTTGCTGTACCGAATGTACCAGTTTTCTAGTTACATCTGAACCAATTTTTTGCCATTCCTGGTATAGTGTTTGTTTAAGCATATTTTTTGAGGTAATATGATGTTCTTGATCTCTTCGGTCCACATGGTCCCATAAATGTTCGATTTGGTTGAGGTCTGGTGATTGCAGGGGATTTTTTAGGGAATGGAGGGTGTTGTTCAAGACCCACAAGCGAATCATTTCTGCTTTGTGACTGTGATCAATGTCATATTGGAATCTATGCCCATTATTTTACCACTTTTCTTCAAATTAACTTTGAGAATGTTCAGATAAAGTGTTTTGTCCATTATTTCTTCGATAATACTAAATCTCCGACACCAGCCGCTGACATGCACCACCACAAAATAACTCCAGCACAGTCGGTTGAATGTACTTGTCTTGTAATGCACCGCCCTTTTGCTTCCATAAATAATTTTTATTATTTAGCGCTTTTCCCGAACAGATAGTGCTGGCGGTCGACCACATTGTTGATACATACAGTCTGTGTCATTTTTAGAATGATTTATTAGGCCCATAATGGTGGTATGTAGCCGACCAACTAACGTACATATTCCACGGATGGATTTCTTGTCTTTGTATGCGTTCTCTTTTTTCAATTGTCGTTTCCTTCCTTTTTTGACACATCTTTTATACCCACGCCGGGGTTAGTAAAGTTTTTTTTATATAAGTAAGTACCGTTATTAAAATTTGACATCAATTTTCAATTTTACTATATATATTACTCGAACTCATTGACAAAGGAGTTCAAAGTTGGTCAAATGGCTTTAAGTTTAGTAAACATTTTGTATGTACATACATATGTACATGTGTTTAAAGATAAGCAGGGAAGCAGTGACGGTGACTTTTGCCCACAAGAAATATGTATGTATGCATTATAAATAATAAATATTTGATTTTGTAAATAAGGCTAAAGCGAGAAAAGTAGTTTTAACTGATATAAAGTTTGAATTAATTATACTTTTTGTTAAATATAATAAAATTTGTGCTTCAATTATTTATTTCGAACATTCGGGGTGCTAAATGACGGTGACTTTTGTCCATGTGTGTACTTACATACATACATATGTATGTACATATATGTATGTATGTATGTATATGTACATATGTGCAAGTAATAATAAAAACATATGTATGTATGTACATACATACATACATATTTGTTTACGTACATATGTATATACATACATATGTATGTATGTATGTATGTACAGACATAAGTGAGTATGCATGAACCAATGTTATCAAGTGTAAATGCACATTTCCGGTGTTAAATCCAGACACAACTCACTAATTGTACTAAAGCTCAAGTAAATAAAAATTTTACCTGTATTTTCCTATTAGAACAAGACGACGAGAAACAAAATACCAAATCATGAGTAAAATTTATTATACAAACATACATAAGTATGTACATATATAAGTATGTATGTATGCACATATCAACACACATACATGCATACATAAATATGTATGTATGTATGTATGTGCTTGTATGAATGTACATCCATACATATAGAAGTGCAAAAAGAAAGAAGTGCCAAAATTTACAAACTGTGTATGTACATAAGTATATACATACATACATTCATACATACTTACATATATACATACATTTGTATGTATGTATGTACATTCATAAAAAATTGTTATTTGCTTAAGCAATAAAAACAGGAGGCATAAAGAAAAATAATAAACTCACTCACAGACACAAAAAGGAAAAGTGTTTTTTTCTCTTCTCTTCAACGCTTGAATTAAAATGAGGTTGAATTGAGGTGAACTAATTAAAAACACAGCAAGGCATAAAAAGAACAACAAAGAAAACTCTCTTACACATTTATTGCATGTTGAGAATTTCAATGAGAGTTTTCAACACACTTCAAACTAAACACATTGAAATGCAAACAAAAAGAGGGGAAATTAAGACCAATAAAGTTATGAGTGATGCATACGCGTTTACTAAATTTTTCAATTTGTGATACTCGTTTTGGCTTTTTTACTGCTGAATATTCTCATTTTTTACATTAAATGTAATGTAATAGCGTAGACAGACGACAGCGTTAATTTGCATTAGCAGTCTTAATTCAAATTAACTTGTGAATTATCCACATCGCAATGCGTATTAGATTTGATATAAATGCACGAAATCAGACTGAAATTATACTGAATTTAGCTTTTTCAATATGGCAATGCTATTGCCACTTTCTTATCGACTGGAATACAAAGCCTCATGTTGGTATCCAACCTCTCCATATTTTGAACTTTTTCACAAACTTTTTGGAAAGCCTTCCTGTTGAGGCGAAAGTTTTCCTTAAATCTGTTATCGTCCATCGTAAGCACGTCACACTCCCAAAAACTGCTTTTGTGGTCCTTTAAAAAAATGCCATATAAGAATTTTATCCTCCACGAAAATATTAAACCTACAAATTTCCACAATTGCCTTTCTCTTATTTCAGACTGTCCTCTTGCGATCCCAAGTTGTAGCAACACGTTCAGATTTATGGTTGCTAGTGCATGTACAATTCTTACATTATGGAGCAGTTTCAGCAAAAGTAATTTCAACTTTCTTTCAAATATATAGTGAATTTTCACCAACAGCATAGCTGCTAATCGTACTTTTTGCCTTCTATCCATTTGATTTCGATGTAAATGCCAAAAAAAATTAGTTGACAAACAAACAGCTGTTTATTAAATGCAGAAACTGTCGTCTGTCAGCGTTAAATTTTAATTCACATTAGTGAGCTTCTAATGCAAATTAATGCTGTCGTCTGTCTACGCTATTACAGGGCTTTTTATAATACCTAATATGAACTCTGTACTAACCAATTTTTACGTTCACTATTTCTTAGAAAATTTCTTCGTGCTATCAAAGCTGATTTTTCCGCGATTATCGAGTTTACATAATATCTACATACATAAATGCTTTGAGATCTTTGGAAGTTATTATGCATGTATGTATTACATATGTATGCAAGCCTCTCATAACTTTGAACCGCTAAGCAGATCTGAATAGGATTCTGTAGATGCACTTACGCATCTTCTACACTAGGCCATTTTAAATAAGATTGGAGAAAGTTGGGGAAACATGTTTTTCTCTTTCTAACTTTAAAACTTGCGCAATTAAGATTGCTTGATGAATAAGACGTGTTAGATGTCGAACGGGTATGAGTACACTCGGCATAGGAGGTTTTCAAAATTTAATTCTAAAAATAAAATTTGAGATGACGCTTCAATCTAACCCAAAATCTAATAAGCTTTTAAATTGAGAAATCAACGTAGAATGTTTTGCGTTTTTAATTTATTTCGAACATTTTCAAATTCGTTTCATAAGTCCATATTAATTTATTAAAAGGCTAATGTTCAATAAAGAAAGATGTTTAAAAGTGAACAAAGAAAATTTGACCTTACTTTCAACCTATACAACAGCTACACCCCATAATTAGTATATGTAGTTTATGCTTATCACAATTTTTTGTATATATGTACATATGTACATATGTATGTATACAAAAATACATACTTATGTACATACATACATACGTACTTATGTATGTAAGTAAATTAATAATACCATCCTGAAAACGCATAAAAAGAAGTCATTGAAATTTATTAATTTGTTAGAGAGATGTTGTCGAAATACATAGCTTCTTTGAAATAACGCCATTTTTTCTCTAGTCGACTTTATAGATTCGATAAATTCAAATGCTTCAAATAATTTCTGCAAATTTGATCATTCGTTCGAGAGATTCGTTCTTGAAGTTTTAAAAAAGCATGCTGCTTTTTAATTATCTCCCAAAAGTTCTCGTTAAATCGGTTTTGTAAATTAATTAACCTCTTTGCAACTCCAAAACTGTTTCGAGGCCGTAAATCTTATCTGAACTGGTTAGTTGACTCCAGAAAATCCTGGTCGATTTTCTTTATAATCAGGGGAGTTTCCAGTTTATTTTGATTGCACGGACAGTAGCAATCCGTGTATAGTTGCTTATTTGAAAATATTAATTCTTTTTTTATAAATGTATAAAATAAACTAAATTCTAGTTTACATCACTTATATGAAGTACATATGCATGTACATATGTATGTATGAATGTGTGTGCCTATTTATTCTATACTTTCCCTTCACCTACCTGAAATTGTCGAAGTCACGAGCCAAACGAGCTTTGTGTATTTTATTGAGTGCCAATGTTAACTTTGGTACGTAATAAGCACAGTGATTACTCGATAGCCGGTACCAATAACTATTCACATATTTAAAATTGAACTCTTCGAAATCTACAGATTACAGCTAAACATGTTCGTTAAGTTGTTTATTATTGAAGACGGCAATAAACGAAAGAATTAAAACATTGAAGTAGATCCCAACTGCTACCAATTTAGATGTTTCTTGATTTGTTTGTTCTTTCTTTAGATAGCCAAACTAGAGACTGAAGTAATCTTATAGAATACTTTTCTTTTACAAGTAATTTTGTGTAGTAAGGCGAAAAATGCTAATAATTGATATTCACTAAACAACATTATAGGAGCAATTATTTGAATTACATACCTGCCTTAAGTACCACTTAAGTGTAATGCACAAAGAGAAATTACAAGAAATGAACAACATCAAAAACATATAAATTTTGAAATTAACAGTTAAAGAAATTTCGGAATTCATAATATGTAATAAAGAGCACACTTGAAAGTTATACACATAATACATATGCGTACTTCCAAGGTCTATTTATATAGGTCGTCGCAGTTCTATGACAAACACAATTTTACAAATTTTTTGTGTAATAAATTGTTCTACTGTCAAAAGCAGCTGTGCTGAAAGTAGAGAAAATCGTACAAGAGCAAACACAATGGCGCTTAAAAATGTAAACGGAAAAAGATAAAAAGTAAATACACTTTGTTGACACATATAAAATGTAAACAAAAACTGTCACCTGAGACCTTGCATTGCCATATAAGTATGTAAGTATGTATGTAGACACAAATAGATCTTGCGTACATCTGTATATTCATAAGCGTTTAAGGATCGTATTAAAAAGAAACGAGAGCTTTACAAGTCATCATAAGTTTATGTGTTTCGAAAATATTTTTTTAATTCTAATACTCGTATCCTCTATTAATACAACATATAAAAATTCATACTACTTCTAAAAGCATTGGCTATTAGTAGAAGTTAATTTTTTCAATAAATTGTAAAATTAAATTAAAATTCAGAATAAAATTCATAAGAATGTTATAGAAAAATTAAAAATTTAGTTTCTAAAATAATCTCTTTATTCATGGTAAAAATTAATTTTTCTTTTAATAAGTAGTTCATTTTACTTGAAAATATTTTTACATATTTGATTACTCGTATAAAGTTGTGTACGTCATATACTACGTTTATACGTACGTCTTATTTGCAAATAGAACTATTTGCAAATAACTAATTCACTGTTTATACGGGTAATTGCATACAGAACTTGTGTTATTATTAGTGATGCCATGTGACGAAAATATGATTGTTTGGTAAGTAAAACACAAAAAATGTTCATGAAGTGGCAACGTCTTACTTTTTATTTGCAAATAGTGTCGTTATTCACGACTTGTTTAAGTGAGTTAATAAGTTACAATAAAAAAGTTATACGGCAACATTCTTCTTTTTTATTTGCAAATAAGACGTGCGTATAAACGTAGTAATAAACTAAAAAATACTACAGCGTAGACAACAAAATTGCTTAAATCATAAATAAGTTAAGGTAGTCTTTAGAATACAATTTCTTAACAAACGTTTCTTAGCCTTAAAGTGTTTTTTAAAGTGGTTTTACATTATATCACAAGTATTTAGATCTGTCAAAAATCTGTGTTGAATGAAGATAATACTACAGTGTATACAGTGAAGATAATACTAAATGTACCAGTAGAAAAGAGAATGAGGAAGAAAATTTTTCAAGCGGATGGTAAATGTTCATTTCTAAACGATTTCAGTAAATGCCTGGCTCTCAACAAATCAAAGTTGCATTTTAAAGTGTACACTTATAGCATTTTCAATGCATATTGACGGTTTTTGACTCTATACAATAATTAAAACAACACAAATTGCACCTTGCTTTTGTAAATGTTTTAGAAATGTTACACCATGCCACCTTGATTCTACTTCACACCAATAGTGTAACCATGAAAAAAACTTAGGACAATTATTTTACCTCTAAAAAGTCTTACTACTGAGGTACAAGGTACTAATTCAAAGTTTAAAGCTTCAGTGAATAAGGCCGCAAGATTAGTATTCAGTAATATTCATTCGCTTTAAAGTATGAATTAATTCCGATATCATGTGTTTTTTGCCTTTAATTGCTGCACAGTTTTTAATTTTTGTTAACAATAAGACAGATACTTAAATATGCTTTGTACTCGATCATAATCTTTATGGATTAATATACTTATGTACATATATATACATATGTATGTACATATGTATGTGTGTACATATATAAAATATACATTTTTAATCACCTTCTTAGCGACTATACATATGTATGTACATACGACTGCATATCTATAATGTACATACATACATATTTACATATGTACATGTGTAAGTATTTACTTATATGGCGACATTAAATAAAAATTTAATTCTTTCATCATTCATCTTTTAAATTTTGTTTATGCCTCATACATACAAAAAATATAAATAAAAATATAAGTATACATATGTACATACTTATGTAGGTATTTAAATACATATTTTTTATGTTGTAATTTTAACAATGTGAAGCAGCTAAATGCAATATTTTTTTTAAATATACTTATAATATATTCAAGTGACAAGAAAACGCATTGCGCGGGTAAACGCAAATTTTTGTTTAAAAAATTTACAAAAATTACAATCTCTCATTAACTTCACAGTTAAGGGATCTAACGAACTAAAAGTAATCTTACATCGACTTCTTTAGGCCAGCTTTCGCCTTGCCAGGTAACTTTGATTGCTGGATGGATACATTAAAGACCCATGAAAGTCCCTGCATTTTCTTAACCTAATTCATTCATCTATCGTCATATTCTGAAGGCTCTTTCAATTCATATAATGCCAAATTGTTAGAGGTTTTTATAGACTACATATATAAAAGGTATATTCAATCATCTAGAATGAATCCTAAAAAATGAAAACGCTGTTGAGATCAACAGTGTTGCAAACACTGCTACATAAAGAATCTTTAAGATGTGCATTTAATTAAACAACGTCAGCCATATTTTCTGCGATTGTCAAATTGAATACATACGAGTATGGGTGTACATATGGATGTATGCCTCTAATATTCAATGCAGGCATTGAATTTTATATCTCGGTCCTGCAAATATACATTGAAGAATATCAAAAATGTTTTTTTCTAGACCAAAATTGCAAGTCAGTGTCAATATTATTGCACACTAAAAACCTGATTTGAAATAATTATAACAAAATTTATAAAATAATATTAAAAATAGTTATCGTGAAGATGAGCGAGGATATGACAAGTTATTTATCTAATCCTGGGGGGTTATTCTCTATTGCGATGCGTAAGAGAAATGGTACCTAATCGGATAATTGGTACCCTTTATTGCGATTACGCATTTTCCCTTCGCATCTAATTTTTTCACTTTCGCAAACCTGGCATCAGTGTACTCTGTAATACGGAAGCGTATATTAAAATCGTTCGGTAAAACTAAATATCTTGCGCTAACAAATTTTCAAACGCATCGAACTAGCTTACGCATCGCAATAGAGAATAACCCCCCTGCTATCGAAGGCACATTTTATATCTTTAAAAAAGAGTTTAGTGCTTTTTCGCTTATTAAAATTAAACGCATTTTTTGAGCACTCTCTTGCGTTTTTTTTTCGTTTGGCATAAGTTGGTATCACTGCACAAAAGGTAAGTCCATGACTGGAACTAGAGAGCTTGTAAATGACAGAGTGAGAGAAAAAAATTGAGTATCCAAATAAACAAAAAGTGGAATCAAACAAGGAAAAGAATCAAATAAAAAAGGTTGTTTGTATTGAAATCATACATTCTATTTTTTAAGCCAATTTCGATCAAAACAAGCTACGAATGTTATTGTGCATACGAGTGCATATGCATACTTATATGTAAGTATGTATGTACTCGTATGCATGTATTTACATGTGTATTAATGCACAATGTATTTATTCAGAGATACTACGCTCATTCACTCACTGTCCACACTTGCAATTTAGTTGCAGCAATTCTTGGTTGTTTTAGGAGAGAGAGGTGAGAAGCTAGGGGAGGGGTACAGAGTTTCGTGTTCTCTGCAATTCTGTTTTGCTTTGCTATCCTCACTATTCAACTTGATGTTTGGTGTTGTTGTATTTGATGTTTTACATACGTTTTTGTACAAGAATTGCAATACTAGATTTTTTTCTAATGTGGACACTAAAGCAATTCTGCAGCAGAATTGCATGCAACAAAATTGCCAATGTAGACGGGGAGTCAGCAAAGCGAAATACAAAACATAATAATAAACTGAAATCACGAAAACACAAAATAAAAAATAAACAGACAAGGCAAACTGGTTCATGATAATAGCAGCACAACTTACTCACGTTAACAGAGAAACAGCCAGACTAAAAGAAAATAAAAAAATGCATTGAAATATTTTTATAAAACAACAACAACAATAATATAAATGTTGGCGATTGCAACAAAAATGAAAAACAAAAAGTGCAAGAAATATGTAAACACGTAAGTATGTATGTAAGTATGTATGTACATACACACACAAGTAAAAATATATGTACATACATACATACATATGTATCTGTTTATATATGTACATACTTACATATATACATACTTATATACAAATGCAATACAAGGTGGCGGAAGACTAATATCATAATTTGAAACGGCTGCCGTTTTGTTATAAATGAAAACAAAGAGCTGTTTTCGTGAAAAGTCTATTTGAATATGTACATACGTATGTATGTACAATTGATGACATTAATTGTAAAAAAATATATTGATCAAGTTGTCACTTCCCGAGTTGATGCATAATTGCGCTCGTTTTATGGCATTTTGAATTGTTGCTCGCAAACATTTGGCTCAAAATTGGAGATTTCATCTTCCATGTCACCAAAATTTTGAAAAGCCGCGAAGGAAGAAGTCTGGCGCTGTTAGATCAAATCGCTAAGGCGGCTGATAACTCTGATAACTGGAAACTGGTGTCTCAAAATCTCCATCGTGCCTGAGAAGTGTGAGTCTTTGCTCCGTCCTGTTGAAAAAAAATATGATTGGGACCCAATGCAGTAACTTGGGTGCAAAAACTCACTTCGCATCTGAATGTAACATTAACAATTTGCAGTTACGGTGGTGACATCGGCGTTTTCTAAAAAATAAGGGCCAATGACGTGTTCACAGCAATTGAAACACCAGTCACAGTCACTTTGAGAAGATGGAATGGCTCTTCGTGCATTTCATATGGATTCTCTGTGCACCTCTTAACTGAAAAGGGACTTCGCCGTTCGTTGCAACGAACTGAAAAGAGATTTCGCCGTTCGTTGCAACGAACATCTGCTGATGACGTCGGTAACGGTAGCGATGTTCTGGGTCACTTCCTGTGACATCTGTGTGCATGCAGTTTGCTCGATGTCTGCAAAAATGGCAGCCAATTCAAATTATGACATTATTTTGCAACAAATTTTATCTGAGCACACATACACTGTCGGACAAAATAGTGTATAAAAGGATTTAATAATCAATTATTTCTCTTGACCACTTATGAATGCAAATATGTACATATCTCTCCTTTAATGCAACATAGCCATATCAAAAGTCGATCTCGGCAAAATTCTAAAGTGTTAACTTTCATATCAACTTCTGGCATTTCATCGGTTGAGTTTTAAATATAGTTTTGATATTTTTGATACCAACATATGAAGATGGTATTGAGGAAAACTCATCAGTAACTTAAAATGACTGTGTTGCATTTAACCCATAATACCGCAGCGTTCTATTTATAGGACAGTACAAAAACAGGTGTTTTTTGGTCTGTATATAACTTGTATTTTCAAAATAGTTTTTTTTTATCGTTAGGTGGAATCCCATTAGTCCTTATAATACGTGTTTGACCATATATAGTTTGTGCCATTAAAAAGATTTTTTTAATCCTTACGTTTAATCCCAAAACGACGTTTTTATAACTTTATATATGTATATGTTTGTAAATCATATAAAAAAAAGGTTTAACGAACATTTACTATACTATACTCAAAAAAGTGTTCACCAAAGCTGTTGCCACAGTTATTAAAAAAATATATTTAGAAACTTTACAACATAGATGGTATATTATGGCTGTCATATTTATAGGATACTGGTACATCGCGTTATCAAATTTACAATCTTCTTTTCTTTCATATTTCGAGTTTGTCCGTTGCGTTTGTAGGTATTTTATTGTTCAGCGGATATCATCAATTGCCATTTGAGAGAAATTATTGGAGCGAGGAAGAGGATCTTGGTATAAATATTGTCAATATTGTCTCCAGAAATGAATATTTAAAAATATAAAAATATAATCATTTTGCCGATAACTTGGTAGTATACAAGGATGATAGAGGATTCAAGGTTAGACCTTTGCTAAAAATGATAAACGAAAACCTTAAAAAATTTCACGTATTTGAGAAAGAATTAGCAATAGACGAAATGATTGTCAAATATTATGGACATCATGGCCTATAGCAATTTATACGTGGAAAGCCTATTAGATTTGGCTATAAATTGTGGGCTCTTTGTGGCGTTAGTGGATATTGCTGTAACTTTGATACTGGAAAATCAATCTGCAAAAAAATGATCATGAAGATTTGGCCTTAGGATCCAGGGTAGTACTTGATATGTTAGATTGTGTATCAGATATATTTTGACAACTTGTTTACAAGTAGAGACTTACTCATCTTCAACAGCAAGGATTCCGTGCGAATGGAACTTTAAGGGAGAATAGATTATCTTCATGCCCTATAAAAGATTCCAAATCTCTTGGAAAAGAAGAACGAGAAATACAGAAATACTTATTTTGAAATGGAATGATAACAAGTGCGTTACAATTTCGATTCAGTAGAACCTCTCCATAAAGCAGGCAGGTGGGATCGAAAGGCTAAAGAAAAGCGAAGCATACCAGAATCGCTTTTGTTGAAGAATTACAACTCTTACATGGGTGGAGTGGATCAACAAACCTGGTTGGTGAGCAACAAATATTAGAGTCAAGAAATGGTACTGGCCTCTATTTATTGGGTGTATTGATATGATATTGATATTGACTAGAGTTTGCTAGACTATAGGCGATCTGTTGCCGTATCATACATAAAAATTATTCAAAAACCGTTTGTCGGTAGGCCGAGAACGTCTGCAACAAAAGTTTTAGAAGATGCAAGATAAGACAACCAAGGTCATTTTATGGAAAAAAGAGAGAAACAGCGAAGATGTCAAGGAGAAAACTGTTCATCTAAACCTCTTTCATTTTGCGTTAAAAATAATCTACGTCTTGATTTCACCTATAGTACGGTTGATACGTGTAAGTGCCAGTGTCCTATATTTAGGGCAGGCTATATTTACGATACTTTCATAAAAAATTAATAGATTTTTTTTATTTTCGTATTATTTTACTTCAATTAAAAACGTTTCACAAAAAAACTAATTTTTTTTTAATTTTTAAAAGTTGGGCGTTAATTTAAAGGTCATATCCAGACTTTTTGGTATCAAATATGTACATACTAGTGATGTGACGAATATTCCTAATTCAGGCGAATATTTTCGTTAAAAATGTATGAAGTGTAAAAAGCATTAAGCAAATGACACAAAAATATATGTATAATAACTTGCAATAATTTCTAATAACTGGAACTTTAATAAAAATAAAAAACACACACAAACCGTTGTGAATTCCAGCTCGGTCGGGGGAGTGCAAGAAGTTGAAGTGTGCTTTGAATATAAATATACGCAATGTCTTCAAGTCGTTGGGGAAGAAGCCCAAAGTCTTCGAAACTCGTTTCGTTCGCAAATATCTCTAAGGACGACGACAAAAGCTAGCCCATGTCTCAGACCAGGGGGCAAATTACGGCATTCGATATCGAACGAAATTTCAAACAAAATTTTCTTGAATTGTATTGAAATTTCGATCGATATCGAATGCCGTAATTTGCCCCCAGATTCGCTATACTCCAGACTGAAAGTGAAGTACTTATTACGAATCGGAAATCAACTAAGCCACCTCCAATTTATTTGACAGAACAAAACTTAAATATATTTGTGAAAGAACAAATTAAATTGATTGGGGAAAATTCCTTTTATGTGGTACCGATAAAACGTGGAAACTTGTATGAGACCAAAATACAAGTAAACGATGAAAATGGCTGTCGCAAGGTTACATCTGAATTTAAACGGTGTAGGAAAAATTGTTTATACCTATCAATTAAAAAGCGATAAAGACCTTTAGATTGTAATAAAGGGTATTGATTCTTATGTGGACCACAATGAGGTAAAGAGCGGCCTACAGGATTGTGGCTATAAAGTGAAGAATGTTACTAGCATTAAAAACAAGGAGAAAGTCTCCCTGCCACTGTTTCGAGTCAGACTCGAACCGAATGACGTAAAGCTAAAAAAATGAAATACATATTATTTATAATTGAAGATACCTGTTGCACAGAAGATTTACCATAGAGGAGCCCCATAAGAGGGCTCGACCCATTCAATGCGCCAACTGCCAGGAATACGGGCATACAAAAACTTACTGCATACAAAAACTTACTTTTGCGTCGTGTGTGGAGAGCCTCATGATATTGCAATGTGCGATAAACCTAAAAAAACAAACAAAAATGCAGCAACTGTCGAAGCAACTATACCGCCAACTACAGAGGCTGCCCTGTTTATGCGCACGCCGAGCAAGAATCTACTTCTTCATCAATACAGCCTGTTGATCTATTATACACAAATTATCCACAGTTAGCATAACCATCTACAAGCCAAGCTTCGTTAGCTAAGGTTATGAAGTCTAATCCAACCGTTGCACAAAAAATTTTCTACTAATAAATTTTCGTATTCAAACGTGTTAAAGTCAAAAGACGGAAAATTCCTTATGTTATTGATTTTGGAGTAGTGAAGGGCGTTTCTATAGAAATGATTCAAGTAGGGTCTTCAAATGCTGCTGTCGCCGATACTCCATTACGATTTGATATTCTGGAGATTGCAAAATCTATTGCTGACCTAAACTTCAAAAAAGCCACAGTTCTTGATAAAATTAGTAACAAAATGCCCGTGGAATTGCCAAGAATAGCAAGAAAATTATCCTTCTAATTTTTAATGCTATTTTGCGGCTTCAACACTATACGGCTGAATGGAAGGTTTAGATGATCATTATGATCCCTCAGACCGAAAAAGATCACACGCTTGAGGAATCCTACAGGCCTACAAGTCTGTTATCTCACATGACAAAGCTGTTTGAGATACTACTTGCGCATAAGCTGACTGAACAGCACTGGGTGTATTCCCGATCATCAATTTGGTTTCAGAAAGAAACATAGCACAATCGAACAATCACAAAGTGACAAAGTCACCAGTACTAGTGACAAATTATACCCCAGCCAATGCTTTTTTCTGTTGACATTTAACATGCACTTGTCATTGAAAATCCACTACTGACGTTGGAACTACTGACGATCTAGTTCCAATGGGACCATATGACGACCGTAGAACTAGTGTTTCCCTGTAGACATTGTCACCAGTACTATTGACATACTCTACACAATACTTCTTTCTATTGAAATTTAAGATGGACTTACTGAAGAGGTCGTTCTAATGGGTCCATGTAAACAATTTTTGATATACATATATCCCTGCAGTTTTAGTTAAAATAAATGATTAAAGGTTCACCATAGAACAAATAAACGCAATTAAAAAATGATGAGGCATAAGCGTGCTCTCAGAAATTTCTCTGCTCATCAAACAAAAACGTGTTGACAACTCCGTTGACGATGTCTACATATGTGTCACCAAAATAGTCGACAAAACTGGTGACTTGGGCACACTTCATGGGCGTAGCCAGGTATGGGCCTAGAGGGCCGTGGCACCCACCTAATTCTATAACAAATTTTTTTAAATGCATACAATATAAAATTATTAAAAAATTCACAGGGTATTGTGGACGGATTGCTTTTTTCTATTCAAGAAAACACAGTCAATTTAGGATTAGAGATGTCTGTTCCAAGGATAGTCTCTCGTCAAACGCACCGTTCAAATCCCCCGTTTTCATTACCTGCTGAATACTGGAAGCGATCTATATACATTCCTTATATAGATTCTTTAATTTCATCACTGGACAGAAGATTTAATAAAGAGAATAGGCTAGCGTTTGCAATTCATTGTTTGCACCCGTCAAACATGTTTTCTTTGAAGCTGGAAGAGCTTAAAGATGCCACAAAAACGTTTAAGCATTTATATAAGTTGGATGATTTGGAAGGAGAAATTGAGCTTTGGTATAATTCTTGGCAACAAAAAAAAAATGGATAAAGACGAATTAGCCGACTTAGAGCTGGCGAGTTTTTGAAAGACGCTGAATTATTTTATCCAAATATAAGGAAGGGGTTATTAATTTCATTGTCACAGCCGTGCACTACTGCAACTGTTGAGTGGTCATTTAGCACTTTAAGGCGAGTAAAAACATGGGTGCTCTCCACAATGACTGAAACTCGTTTAAACTGTAAAAAAATGTGCAATTGTACTTATTATCAAAAAATTAGTATATTGTATATTGCAGGACTATGTATGCTAAGCGTCCACCGAAGATTGGTAACCGAGAAGAAGGACGAATTTTTGGAAAAAATTCTAGCAAAATTTTCAGAAGATCCACGCAGATTACTCCTCAAATAGATCGAAATTGTAATAATCATAAAAAATCATAATCATAAAAAATCATAATTTTCGTGGCACCACCCTATTTCATATCCTGGCTACGCCCTTGGTACACTTGTCCCCATGTTTCCTTCAGGGTATGTATGTACATACATATGTATGTGTATATGTGACAACGCTGTCGATAACGCAGTGAACGTACTCAATAAAAGAATTTCGTTTACTCATGCCTTCTTCGAAATACTGAATGAGAAAATGTTTTGGGTTAGTCATTTCATGTAATTTTTTGAATGGGTAGCCAATGTGTAATTAGTTGTATGTGAAATTTAAATTTAAAATCTTCAAAGTAGTTTTTTAATTTATTATTTTTTCCTTGATCTTGAAAAGCATACATATTGTACTTTTTCGAAGTTTCTTTGTGTGTCGCGACACGTCGCTCCAAATCTATTCATATTTGAACTCGCGAAGTATTCCTGCTTGAGTTTTAATTTAGAGAGAGAAAGGAGTGAATACTCTCTCTAACGTATTTTCTCCCTTTTGGCCGGTCATATTGAAATGGCCTGTCTGCCTTGTAACTTATTGCAACTGTCTGTACTATCATTCCTGCTGGAAATTGTAATTGTTTAAGTTCTGAAAAAAAGTTAGGGTACCATTAAAAGTGAGATAAAAAATACTTTAGACTACATAACGTCCTAATCATGGAAATCTAGCGCTCTTATTATAAGAGATAAAGGCAAAAAAAAATTAATCAAAAAGGGAACTGTAATTTTAAAGCTCTCAAAATTCGGACATCACAGTTACCATTAATTAAGACGAAAAACATTTTATAGTAAAAAGAGGGCATTCGGCTATGATGTAATAAGTATGTATGTATATCATTTACCATTTACCCACATATGTAAATATACATATTAAGTAGGTAAATAATTGTGAAGTGTATAATTAATTATATATTTGTTAATTTTTCCGACCTAATGATATGTAATTTTTGTTTTTTATTTTTATTCCGGCTCCAGGTCATATATTAAATAAAACTTCTTTTTTTTTGTTTTATTTAAATTTTATTTTTTATTCCATATTTCGATCACCATCGGTTCTCTTCTTCAGGAATTTAAGTAAAGCAAACTTTATCATATTTTATAAGGCAAATTACATGTGATAGTTATCAAAGAACAAATTACAACAAAGACAAATGTGTAAATCATTCTGACAAACACTAGCAGAACGGAACAACATGCTGTTTTCGAAAGCCGCTACCCTTTCATCATCAGCGTTCTTGTGTTTGGTCCACTTCTGTGGTGTCAGTTGATGTATATTTCAGCTATTCATACAAACCTTCACTGTAAATGTAATACGAGAATTGTTTTTGATTCATCGTATCACAATTTGTGAAAAGTTTTTTTTTTTTTTTTTTTTGTAATGAAGAGCTCAAATTACACCTCACTAACTTACAACAGTCTTACCATAGTTATTTATTCTTTACCAACCATACACATGCTTATTTTTCTTCATTACAAAAAAAAAAAAAAAAAATTTCACAAATTGTGATACGATGAATCGAAAACAATTCTCGTATTACATTTACAGTGAAGGTTTGTATGAATAGCTGAAATATACATACATCAACTGACACCACAGAAGTGGACCAAACACAAGAACGCTGATGATGAAAGTGTAGCGGCTTTCGAAAACAGCATGTTGTTCCGTTCTGCTAGTGTTTGTCAGAATGATTTACACATTTGTCTTTGTTGTAATTTGTTCTTTGATAACTATCACATGTAATTTGCCTTATAAAATATGATAAAGTTTGCTTTACTTAAATTCCTGAAGAAGAGAACCGATGGTGATCGAAATATGGAATAAAAAATAAAATTTAAATAAAACAAAAAAAAAAGAAGTTTTATTTAATATATGACCTAGAGCCGGAATAAAAATAAAAAACAAAAATTGTATAATTAATATATTTCATTTTAGAAAACGTTTTCCTGGAAACATAAAATTTTATCACATGTTGCACTTTTTCATGAATGATTTTTTCCTGCTTACGTATGTATCTCTTTTTCCCATTTGTAATTAGTTCTTCTATTTGTTACTTCTTTTTTACAAATTATACTTGTAATATTTTTATATTCTATAATTTTTCTTGGTTTATACTTCAAAATTTGTTGAAATTATCTGCCCATGGAATGATTCGATTTAAGAATCTTTTTAGACTTCAAAGTTTCGTTTGTTTCGTATTTTTGCTCCTTCTTTAGTTTTAGTTATTTTTAGGATAATGCAATCCAATATTCTCCTGAATTAAGCTGTTTACTGCAATATTTAAATCTATTTGTTTTGGTTTATCAATTCTTTTGCGGCTTAAAAACTGGTATTTGATTTTTTTTTTTTTTTTTTTTTTTTTGGTTAATTTATCTATCTCTACTTTAAATGGTTTTTTAGTCGTTCACTTTGCAGGAATCTTAAAATAAAATTTAAAAATATAATTAGTAGATGAATATGTACACACCAGAACTTGAGAAAAAAGTACCGTTAATTCTGTCGGAAAAAAATCGTGGTCGATGTGTCAGCGAATCGCACTACGCATTACAGAGGGAATTTATTCTCTATCCTGACAACTCGTATATAGAATAACCTGCCTGCGGAGGCCTTTCCTGTCACTTTCAGTGTGCAAAGGTTCAATTCGAATGCCCACAGACACTACTCCCTCCATTATCCTTCCAATAACATGTTTCCTATTTCTAACACAATGCATTGCACGAGTACGGGTCCATAAAAAAATATTTAAAAATCCTCTTCGAAAGTGTAACTCTGTATTACCAGGACGAGCGTAAATTTTACAAAATGTTAATTTTGTTTATTGAAAATATTTTAATGTTTCAGTTCTTCAACTTTTCAAGGAATACTCCAAAGGGAAAGCACAAATAAAAAAAAGTATAAAGAAATTGTCCAATTGAATGGAATCCAGATTTAGCAAAATGGAATCTTAATGTTCCTTAATCCTTAACTATGGATGTGACAGTTTTGAACATACTTTTTTGACATGGTGGTAAATGTTAGCCCTTTTAAAGTTTTTAACTAAAAAATACATTCTTTAAATATACTCTCATATTATTCATTACAAAATAATAATAATAATAAATACATAAAACATTGATTTATTTCGATTAACGACATTTTAAATTTATTTCAAAATCTTTTTCTATTACAACAAAATTTCAACATCTAAAATTTTAAACCTGCAAAAAGATTAAAGGGCAGTTTTTTATATTTAAGGGCATTTCCGAGGACAACATTTATGGCTTTTTTCATATACATATGTAACTGAACTTCAGAAATAACCGTTACTTGCGATGTCAACCCATTTTTTACTTCACTGATTGTTGTTTTATAATTGTTTTTGTTGTTTTGTGCTACTTAAGGCCACGCTGAAGTATCCTACACATTGGGTACGATTCACTCACAGGAAAATATGATGAAATTCCGTTTCATTCAAAAAAATCTTAAGAAAAACAAATGTTTTATTTGGCATTGTATTCATTATTATTTATTTGCTTCTTGTCTGCTTCACTAAAATCACGAGCAATAAAAAAATTATATACATACATAAGTATGTAAATGAACCAAACAATGTTGTTTTCTGATTATCACCTTTACAAAATGATCGCATAGAAATGATAATTTCATGAATATTTTCATAAAATTTATTAAATCGGACACACCTGACAAAAACTCAATCACACGCATTTCCGACTATCGTACACACACTATGTTTTTGACAGATCACACGACTCTGTATGATAGTTAATCACGACATTTATTATTGATTATGATTACAAAAAACTGCATAAATGTCCACAGATGTGGACAAGGACGTGAAGAGTTTATAGAAATAGCAGATAATCGAAAAACATATTCAGACAATAAAAACAGGGGTCCAGCTTCCTGCAGGTTTCCTGTTCGTAAAAGTCATGAAATAAAAAACTTTGTTTATAATTTTTAAGGGATATTCTAAAAGCTCATTTAAAAAACTTATTGTCAAAAAGGTACATTTTATTAATTTTATTACTATATTGTTATTTTTTTTTTAATTTTAGAGGGGATAAAATTTATCGCCACGTCAAAGTGTGTCCTAAAATATTAATTTCAATTTGTTTAAATTTATTTTGCATATAAGTTGCACATGGGCGTAGCTAGGTATGGGCCTAGAGGGCCGTGGCACCCACCTAATTCTATAATAATTTTTTTTACAATATTAAATTATTAAAAAATACACAGGGTATTGTGGACGGATTGCTTTTTTCTACTCAAGAAAACACAGCCAATTTAGGAATAGAGATGTCTGTTCCAAGGATAGTCTCTCGTCAAACGCACCGTTCAAATCCCCCATTTTCATCACCTGCTGAATACTGCAAGCGATCTATATACATTCCTTTATGGATTCTTTAATTTCATCACTGGACAGAAGATTTAATAAAGAGAATAGGCTAGCGTTTACAATTCATTGTTTGCACCCGTCAAACATGCTTTCTTTGAAGCTGGAAAAGCTTAAAGATGCCACAAAAACGTTTGAGCATTTTTAAGAGTTGGATGATTTGGCAGGAGAAATTGAGCTTTGGTATAATTCTTGGCAACAAAAAAAAAAATGGGTAAAGACGAATTAGCCGACTTAGAGCTGGCGAGTATTTTGAAAGACGCTGGATTATTTTATCCAAATATAAGGAAGGGGTTATTAATTTCATTGTCACAGCCGTGCACTACTGCAACTGTTGAGCGGTCATTTAGCACTTTAAGGCGAGTAAAAACTTGGTTGCGCTGCACAATGACTGAAGCTCGTTTAAACGGTAAAATAATATGCAATTTTACTTATTATCAAAAAACAAGTATATTGTATATTGCAGGGCTATGTATGTTAAGCGTCCAGCGAAGATTGGTAACCGAGAAGAAGGACGAATTTTTGGAAAAAATTCTAGCAAAATTTTCAGAAGATCCACACAGATTACTCCTCAAATAGATCGAAATTATAATAATCATAAAAAATCATAATCATAAAAAATCATAATTTTCGTGGCACCACCCTATTACTTATCCTGGCTACGCCCTTGAAGATGCATTAACAATAATATGGGCAAGTTTCAAAGAAGATAACACAAACGTAGTGGAAGAAAATGTTAGAAGGCAAAATGCCACAAAGTTTTTTTTAATCCTACAGCTTCTTTTTTTTGAAGAGAAATGACACAGTTTTTAACAAAATAATCAACCGAATTCAAATATAGTCTCCACAAAATTCGAAATGTGTACATATGTATATTGCCTCGCCCACATAGATTATACTGGTAGTTATTATATGGGACATTTGAAGCCGGTGCCAAGACGACTGAAACTACAAATTAAATTCTTAGTTAAATTTCTTAGTACCGGCTTCAAAGTTCGCTATAAGTAACGCATATTATATTAATTTTGAACTTTTTAGAGGCTATAGTTGAACTCGGTCGAATTTTTGTTAAAAAGTTGTCTCGCTTTCACATATTGGTCAAGACACCATAAGCCTTGCACTATGCCAACTTTGTCATACTTAGCCATATATAAGATAATTAGGTATTAATTTGTATAGAAGGTACTATTTATATTGCTTTGGTCCCAGAGTAGCCCACGTCAATAATGAACAGTCTGACTACTAAATTAAGTCAGATATAATATTAAAGTTTACTTTGTGTATGGGGTTCATTTACCTTAGTCCTATCACAAAATTTTACCAATCCGTCCACACCTGACGAAAAAATTACGTAAATAAAAAAATATTGAACATATAACCTCCCTCAGAATGAATTCTTAATAATATCGACATTTATCATAACTTGGAATTTATTGAATGTTGCTGACTATGTATTCTCGGCTGCTCTCCTAAATGAACTGGAACGCCCTTTTATTGGTAGTAGATATAAGTACGTATAGGATCGGAGATCGAAACTCTACCAAGAGCAAATTTTGCTCCATCCAGAATATGAAGCTAAAAATCCAAGTGAGCGAACAAGTCAGCTGATTTTGACAGCCGTTTATTTTATTTTCAATGATTAAAAGCCGTGTCAGATAAAACTTTGTAGCGTTGCGTGAAGTTTTTAACTTTGACAGAAAAGCGTAACGCAAAAGGGGTATGACACAATAAAAACTTTGACAGAACGCGCGCATTGTGTGTTTACCAAAAAGGTGGTTATAAATTTTGCTAATTATTTTTTATTATAAAAATGAAAGTAAAAATATTATTTGCTTTTGTGTGTTTATTTTGTTATCACCTATTGTAGTTTATTGAAAATACACCACTATACCATATAAAGCTTTTTATTCTCATCAATTCATTTGTTTTTTTGGATTGTCAAATACATATTCATATAAAAAGGTAAAATCCTATTAATAATAGGCTGCCACTGATTTTTTACAATAAAATAATATTATGCTATATACTTACATATAGCATGCAAATAGGTACTATTTTATAAATTAGTTAAAAAAAAACAAGCGCATATTCTTCAACAGAAAATAAATTTATAAATAAAAAAATAAGTATTTTTCATATCACATCACATTTTTATATCATATTCTAATAGCATGTTTCCACGGCACCTGCTTCGCTCTCTATTCTTGCTTCACACCCCAATCATGAGCGAATCAACTTGCTTCCACATACAAAATTTTGGGAGCGAAGCAGGTAGATTCATATTGAATCTACTTGCGAATCAAGAAAAAATCCTCTCTTCTCTAATTTTTATCGTAAGTTTATCTGCACTAGTTGTCAAAATTAAATATTTTCGTAAACAAAGCAAATTTAAAAGTGAAAAGTTAAAATATATAATTGTTTTTTTTTTGTGTGTTTCCTAGGCGTAATAATAAATTTGAATTCAGTGAAAAGTTAATTTATTTAAATTTTATAAAAGTTAAAAAAACAATGGAAAGAAAAAAAATATAAAATCGAAGCAGGTAGATGAGTCGTGTAAACACCATGATTCATAAACTTACTTCAGAAAGCGAAACAGGAGATTCAAGTTGTCGTGGAAACATGCTATAACATACATACATAACTTTGATTGTCAAAGCACGCAAAAAGTTGAGAGTTGCCGAACTTTTTGCGTCACGCTGCGTTAAAAGTGTTTTATGTGGCATGTTTCGTATAAGTACATATGTACATTTCATCTTAAATGTCAAAGCGAAGCTGTAACGCAACGCGAAGCAAAAGTTGTATCTGACATGGCCTTAAGTGGTGCATGTAAGCGTAGAAATCATTAAATGCGCTGATGCGAGAACGCTTCGTATGGACTTTCAGTGAAACTTTTTCCGGAGAGTTGTTAATTTCCAACAACTGTTTATACAAATTTTCTGAAAATTCGTATATTCGTACATAGAGAACAGAAACTCGTTTATAACAACCGAATTTGTGACCAATCGAAATTATTCCGAGACAAGCATTATTATTAAATTCAATTGCTTCTACCAAACGAAATCGATACGAATAACTGAATATATAGCTATTATATAACTATTATATATATCATACTACAAAGTTTCATAATTTGAACTGGCTGTCATTTAAAAAAGAGGTCTGTTTTCGTAAGAAGTTTATTTCAAAATGTAAAATGGATGACATTGATTGGATAGAAACTCTAAAAATATCTTTAAAAAATTTTTCATCTTTGCCAGATCTGTGGAAGCGGTTGCTCCGTCCTATTGAAAAAAAACAATGATCGAGACAAAAAACTCGTTTTTGCGGCACCTTGTATATTACTACTGTGAATAAAATGTAAAGTTTTTAATTTATTTTATTTCTTGCATAAATCAACAAAGAATGTAAAATCTCAACACGTATGTATGTACAGCAAAATCATTAATGCAACATACGATTACATTCAAATTTAACATACATACATCTATCTTCTATATATATAAAATAGGATGTGTGCATGTATGTATGTAACGTAATGGCTCCAAAACGGCTGGGCCGATTTTGACGAAATTTTCAGGGAACCTTCAGAATACTCGGGCGGGTGACACTGTGAAGTCCGAATTTTTTTTAGGTCTGTAGGCGGAGGGGCGTGGCAAAATCCAATAATTCATAAAATGAGAACGGCTTGGCCGATTTCTGTAAAACTTTTTGTCAGTTGTTCGTATTTTCGAAGAGAAGGTTTTTATGGAAGAAAATTTTTGAAAATCCCTTCGGAAAAGTTGGAAAATTGGAAAAATCGAAAATCGAGTTTTTTTATGAAATTTTGTTTGAAATTATTCCTTAATGGCTTTTCAAATTAAAAAATAGAAAGTTTGTCTTAAGGCTTAAAATTGGGGCGAGGCGAAGTTCGCCTGGTACGCTAGTTTTCAATAAAATATTTATTTAGATTTTTTCTTCATTTCTTTAATCTTTCACATTTCTAACAATTGATTGCAAAAACCTTGTCTGCTTTCCGTTTCTTGAATTTGAAAAATTAATTCCGAACATTTTATTAAATACTTCCGAAGATTTTGTTAGAAATTAATTTTATTAATTAAATTAATTACCGAATTTCATTAAATTCGTCTATTTTGTCTACCAGTTTATGTGGTCGTACCTGTTACTTTTTCGAAATCTATAATCATTTCCATTGTGTTTCGTTATATCGACGTGCAGCGCCTTTAGTGCAACACAGACATACTTATATCAAGAAAAAAACTTTTAGACCGACAGTAAGAAATATTTGACTTATGACACCAACAGTGCATAAAGTGTTATGTCATGTAAAAGATGTAAAAGACAATAGTCTGCCCCTAGAAGAACTAAAAGAGGAAACACGGGGATATAGAAGTCGTTCATCAGTTTGGCTCTAATGAGTGTTTTGTAAGAATTTTTATTAGAATCAGACTAAACGTTTAGAAACTAAAAATTTCCATTTTTTTTTAAATCCCCCACTGTGCATTAGTAAGACATCGGGATTGATATAAATTTTATGGAAAATTTAGTTCAACAGAGGCTGGGTTAATTTAGGATTGGATTGTTTAATCATTTGCAACAGCAGTCCAATTTCTGTTATTTTTTTCTGCTTATTTTTTTCTTTTAATTCTGCAACATACTTCTTTTAACATTTCCAATTCTTATACTTTTATATTATTTTTTATTTTCAACAACTTCTACTTGTATATTATACAAAACTCTTTATGCCTTCAGCTCCAAGCCTTGGGACAGTCGTTAGCACTCTTTATGGGTATCATTATGATCGGTCATATGTCAGAACGTATGGAATTCTATACAATGTAGGAGGTTACTAGTTTTGGGTGATTTTTCTTTTAATTGAAAGATGAACGCAGATCATGATCAGAACAAATCTCACATCAACTTCCACAGAATTGGATTTCACGCTGCTTTAGATCTCATTGAATTCAGATTTATTTTATAAAATGAAATTTCATCGCTGGCGGTAGATGAATAATCTTTTTTTTAAGGGATATTTGTTTCATATAATCTTGCATTTTTGCAACAAAATCTATTTCTCTTAAACGGTTCTCCGCTTAGGGGATTTTCTTTTAAACGAAGTAAAGAGTTTTGAAATTTATTAAAAGCAAAAAATTCTTTAAATGGCGTTCTTTTATCCGAATTCGACATATGTACAGAAGTATATGTACGTACATACATATATGTATGTAAGTATATACAAATAACTAAAATTTGTATACTTATACGTATTTTATTTTTGTTTCTCCCTCATGGAGATCATACTTATGTTCTTTAATATTTAATTCATGTACTTATTTACAACATAAAAATGAAAATGACAACAGGAGATTTTCTTTACTTGTGGTCCTTATGATTACACCCCCAGCACTGTTGTTATATGAATACATTATGATAGAGAGGGAACAACAACAACAAAAATAAGGCATCAATTGTTATGTGTTTCAAACCTTGTTTAGTATACAAGTAAAATTATGGAAGAAATGCACTTAACAATGTGCACTGAAAAAATAACCAGCTGAATGTTTAGCATATTCAAAGAAATAAAATTTGATTTGGACTTAGGGGAAACTCATTCAATTAATCTTTCAAGCATATACATAAGAGTTTAAATAATATTTGTAACGGTTCTTTCATTATGTGCTTCTTATCTTCAAATTCAAATAAAACAAAGTGTGTGTTTCAGATGACTTTGACCATAAATCAGGCTCAATTTGACGGATGACATACATTATGACCATTACCACGTTTATACGCACGTCTTATTTGCAAATAGAACTATTTGCGAATAACTAATTCACTGTTTATACGGGAAATTGCATACAGAACTTGTGTTATTATTAGTGATGCCATGTGACGAAAATATGATTGTTTGGTAAGTAAAACACAAAAAACGTTCATGAAGTGGCAACGTCTTACTTTTTACTTGCAAATAGTGTCGTTATTCACGACTTGTTTAAGTGAGTTAATAAGTTACAATAAAAAAGTTATACGGCAACATCCTTCTTTTTTATTTGCAAATAAGACGTGCGTATAAACGTAGTATATGACTCAAAAAAACCCCACAAGAAAAATTCTAACGGGATCAAATCGTACGATCTCGATGGTTAGGTTAGGTTAGGTTAGGTTGATTGGAGGGGTATGTTAGCCCATGTCACACGACATACACCTAAGCCAGTGAAGGCTTGTTGTGCGCTCCTTTGAATTTAACCATAGCATATTGACCCAAAGGCCTAGAGAAACTCCGTGTCACTTACAAAGTTCCTTAGTTTCCTCCAGCATATTCCCCGTAATCGGCTTATGTCCGGTAAGATGTCACCCCCAAGATATCGGGGTCTTATTTGTGAGAAGGCGGGGCATTGGCACAAATAGTGTTCCAATGTTTCGCTCTCCTCCCCACATGCTCTACATTCATCTCCTCCCGCTATTCCGACGCGTTTAAGATGTGCCAGTAGTAGAGAGTGCCCTGTGACAACTCCCATTATTCTACTTAGTTCGAGCTTGCTAAGTTTTAGCAGCTCCCTCGTTCTTCTCTCGTCTGGATCTCCCCATAGAATTTTTGTATTGATTCCCATGGTTCCGTTATTCCAGAGAGTTGAATGGGCCCTATGTGCCCAAGTCTTTAGCTCGGATTTAACTGCATCGAAAGGTTTCGCGCATTCCAAGCTTATATTACCTAACTCTATTGCCCGGGCCAAAGTTATTCTTAAAGAAATATGAACCGATGGCACCGCCAGCCAAAATCCATACAAAATATGACTTTTTGGGGATGCATTGGACGGTCTTGGATCTCATGTAGATTGATATCGTCCCAAATTAGACAATTTTTATTGTTGACGTACCCATCCAGATACAGTCCTCATATCTGATAAAAATTAGGATTGGTTTCCTACTGCTACATATCAGACATAAACTGCCAGAGTTCTGCGGCAGGAATCGAACCTGGGACCTTCGCACTACGAGTCTAGTACACTACCTACTAGTCTACGAAGGTCAGTTAATGAACATATACTTCTTGTATTCTTTTTTATATAAAAATTTACCATTTTTCGATGAAAATAACATTACGAAAATTTAAGTTTATTGCCGAAATTTTTATTTTCTTAAATTTGATTTTAGATCCAAATTTCATGGATATTAACGGTTTAGGAAAATTTTTTGGATTTAAGAAAAGGTATTAAGTTAACTTTGACTATTTTATATTCATTATCATTGTATTTACTATTGTTTGCTAGTTTAAGCGGCCAATATTGGTGGTTTAACCCTTAACCAAACTATCACATATCAACAGCTGACGAAACAATATAAACAAAGAAGAATTTTAACTGATGAAGACGAATTTGGTAATTCCTTACGTATTGCCAAATATTTATATATATTTTTTTAACACTTACGGAAAAATCACCTCATGCACTTTCTCTTCTTCTTAAAAAAAAAAAAACAAAACAAAAAACAACTTCCGTCGATAACACATTGCGGTCGTTCATTATGGTAATACTGGAAGGTTTAATTTATCACAAAAAAATAAAACACAGTTAATATGAGATTAAATTAATTTTTAGATAAAATAACTAAACAATGAAACGAAGTTTAATCTCCATATGTAAAAGAATGACAAGGATTGATCACTTTGACTACCCCTGTCACAAAAGACAGCGTTTCTGTACATACAAAGAGTACTATAGGGTAAACTTATGATATTTTTATATATGAAATTCGTATGAAAAAGTTGCGTATAAGTAGTGATTTAAATTTTGACGTAAACACGTATTCACACATGTGTGATTACTTTAACTTATTATTGATTCGTTGTAATTATTTGCTTCCTGCAACCACACTTTGTTATAGAGAAGATAATTTAGTTGTTGCATTCTGTCGCAATTGCACAATTACCACATTATCCGCACAGTGATTACAATATATACATATACATATGTATACATATACATACAGATTTCTGTGTATATGAGACGAAATGGATTCAGTATGATGAGTTTCATTAAATACATAAACACCAACTTATAGTACGTTTCCATATACGTAATTTGGGCCAAATTACTTGATTTGCCCAAATTATGTAATTTGCGACATGATTTCTCAAATTATCTCAAATGACGTGATTTGCTCCCAATTATATCGAAATTTGTCTGTGCAACACTGCGTGGCTGCTTTTATTACAAATGCAACTCTGCAGCATCCATTATTAGTGACTTACGAATCCGAAACAGTGACATTTAAGTACGAATTAAATATGACTATGAATTTTGAACATGATTTAACAGAAACTCAATGTTATTTTCTATTTTCATCGGTTTTCTTATTATGCTATTTCAAATTACTATTGAACAAAAGTTGTGTTTCCTTTATGTTAAAAAACAAATGAGCAACACAAACGTCAAATCGATATCGAAAATTCGAACACGAAATCATTTACACTATAATTGAAACACTTCGTAATTATTTCCTCAAATCAACTTGATTTACTCATAATGGCATTTTGCAATAGTATGATAAAAAATAAACATATTATTTGTAGTGCAACGTCATTCACTGTTGTGGTATTATTGCCAGTAAAAACTCAAACCGCAGTGTCAGAAATTTATTATACCAAGTAGGAGAAAAACAAAAATCACATCTAAACAACACCTAACCGAATGAAAATGAAGCCAGTCAACCATGTACGCTACGTAATTTATTCACTAAATACCTACATATTTACATACATATTTATATATGTACATATGTATGTAAGTACATATATATTTTTTCGCTTACTACCGCCGCAACACGCTTCAATTGTCAGCACTGATTTTGAGGAATTGCTTTCATTTTGTTTCCTATTTGAATTATTTATTTTGTATATTTTAAAATATTTTTTATTGTTGCCACTAGAAGTCAGTTAGTGAAACATTGAAGTTGGAAATAAATTGTTGTAGTCTCAAAGTCTACTGTTTTTGTATGCAACCTTAATTTAAATGTTCAAGAAACTATTTTAAAGTGGGAAGGAAATTATTTACAAAAATAATATTTCTATTAAAGCGTTGATGGTCTACAAAACACATTAAAAAAGTTAATATTAAAAATATAAAAAATAATTTTTTATATATTTATGTACAAATATTAATTTATTTTGATTAGTAATGAAAAAATTATAGCAAGTTAAAATAATAAATATTATTGGAACAAAGAATTTATAAATAATATACAAGTACATATATACATACATACATACATATGTACATACATACATACATACAGTTAATCAGACAATTGTTTTCAAAAAAAAATTAGATCATGTTCTATTAAATATGGCCAACAGCTGACCAATCGTGCGCTAAAAAGCTTGACAGTTTCACTAGTTAATGGATGATTTTTGGTGTGAAGATGCATACACGTTTATAAATAGGCCTTGATCTAGATATTATAAGGTAGCATTCAAATATTTTAAAAGGAACATCTTCTTTGTTTCTGTATTTTTCTTATAGTTAGTTTTCATTTAAAGATACATATGTATGTATGTACATACATATTTACATAAGTACATATGTATAATATAAGAGAAAAGCATAAAATTTATATTAAAATAAGGCAAGTAAAAAAAAAACAAAACACTTTCAAAAGCGTGAAGTACCTATTTCGTTTAAAAATAAATTTCATTGCAATATAAGAAATTTTGTAGTATTTTTACGTAATTTTCTACTACTTTGTATATAATATCAGCTTTAAAATATGATATACGAGGGGCATTTACATCCATTCTTCTTTAATAAATCTTATTAATTTATTTTTTCTTTAGCCTTCTTTTTATCAAAATTTTCTTTGAAAAAATTCACATACATGTGTACATATCCTCTATGGAATTCAGACCCAGCTTTTGTACAATCACAACACAACAAACAATTATAATTGACTTGCGTCCTTTTGTTTGTTGTGTTGTGATTGTACAAAAGCTTCTATAGCTATTTATACTTTTGTTTTTGTTGATTACAAATAGTAAAATATGATAGAGTTCTGATAGAATTCTCATATATATTTGTAATTGTTTGCATAAGTATACGAGCTTTGAATGCTTTCAATCATGATTTGGCTAAAAGGGTACTGATGATTTGGTTAGCGCCAATTAATTGCAGGCATATACCTAGCTAAGCCAACAACAAACAATAACATATTAAAATAGTTATTTTGGAGAATATCTCGAATAACAAATTTGATAAATATTGTTATTATTTTTTAATGTTAAAACTGTTATAACGGTACAGTTATCATAATATTTTCTTTCCTCAAATTCTTAAGGTGAATTCACCTGTTCGTTCTGCAGGAAATTTTCGTTGAGAGACAATTTTAAGGTGAATTCACCGGTTCGTTCTGAACGTTCCGAACGATTTTTTTTATATGTAGTTTGACGTCTCTATTTTTGAGAGAGTGAGAGAAAGAGAGTAAATTTAATGCGGAACAATTTTTGCTTGAATTGGTTTAATTTTAATTATCGTCCCGAACGAATTGAACTGTGCTGCCAGATATATAAATTTTTTATGCAAAATTGAAATGAGCTGCCACATCATATTATATGTACATATGTATGTATTATAATATACAAATTTAATTGTAAATTTTTTATATTTATTTAACTCAACAGCTATTAGAGCATGCACTCGACTTAAATTCATTTATATATTTTTTATTTTATAAAAATTTGCTTAATTTAGAACACAGCAAATTGCAATCATCTGCCACTGTGCTGCCTGCTTGTAAAAGTAACACACAGCATTTACAGAGTTGTTGCATATGGTAGCTTTGTTTCTACAGAATATTTGTTCGACGCGGGTGAATCTTCTGTGAGCAAACTCTCAGTAAACTAAAATTGTCTCTCAACGAAAATTTCCTGCAGAACGAACCGGTGAATTCACCTTTAGTTTACTGAGAGTTTGCTCACAGAAGATTCACCCGCGTCGAACAAATATTCTGTAGAAACAAAGCTACCATATGCAACAACTCTGTAAATGTTGTGTGTTACTTCTACAAGCAGGCAGCACGGTGGCAGATGATTGCAATTTGCTGTGTTCTAAATTAAACAAATTTTTATAAAATAAAAAATATACAAATGAATAAAAGTCGAGTGCATGTTCTAATAGCTATTTTGTTAAATAAATATAAAAAATTTACAAATATACTCTGTATATTATTATACATACATATGTACATACAGTATGATGTGGCAGCTTATTTCAATTTTGCATAAAAAATGTATGTATCTGGCAGCACAGTTCAATTCGTTCCGGACGATAATTAAAATTAATCCAATTCAAGCAAAAATTGTTCGGCATTAAATTTACTCTCTTTCTCTCACTCTCTCAAAAATAGAGACGTCAAACTACATATAAAAAAATCGTTCGGAACGTTCAGAACGAACGGGTGAATTCACCTTTAAGCACACGTATGAAAAAATTTTTTTAAAATCTTTACGCATTCTCATTCTGAAGAGAGAAATGCAATTTGGTATATGAATTTGTAACGGCATAATTATTTTGACATTTTATAATTTCATTTCGTTTTGTTTTTGTGTTAAGCTTTAGTACAAAGCGGTCATTGTTCAGTATTACTTATTAACATTCGATGAAAGATAAATAAAATAATTCTATTACTATTGAGTAAATATGGGAAAAATCTCGGAATTAAATAACACCGTCAGAAGCGAAATTATAACCAAGTATAATCTTGGCATATCTGTAATAAATATTGCCAAGGAATACAATGTACCTAGGCAAACCGTTTATTATCAAGTAAATAAATATAAAAAAACAAAATCTGTTAACAATTTGCGACGAACAGTAAGAAAATGTAAAACAACGCGAGCGGAAGATCGACAAATTCTCAGAAAATTTAAATGTAATCCAGGTTTGACACCAAAAGCAACTGCGTTGGAACATAATTTGCACTCTGACAGACATATCAGCGAAAGAACAGTTCGGTGACGTCTGAAAGAAGCCAATATTAATACATATGAAGCAAGACCAATTCCATGTATAGCCCCAAGAAACCAAATTAAAAGATTAGAATTCTCAAAAAGATATGTAGACAAGCCCCTATCATTCTGGCAAAGTATCTTATGGACCGACGAAAGGACTTTCGAGTACCATTCGTCAAAGAAAAAAGTTTTTGTCAGACTAGACCAAAAACCTCGAAAAAAATCGCACCTATTATCCAAAAAGTTAGCCATGGAGGTGGCACAGTCATGTTCTGGGGCTGTATAGCATACAAAGGATTGGGACACTTGGTTCCAATAGAAGGTTCGATGAATCAAAACCAATATTTAAGAATTTTAAATGATCACGCATTTGCTTCAGGCGATAAGTTGATTGGACAGTCGTTTATTTTTCAACAGGACAAAGCGCCTTGCCACAAGAGTAAAATGATTAAGACATTTTTGACAGAAAATTGCATTGAAACTTTGGATTGGCCACCCCAAAGTCCAGATTTGAATGTAATTGAAAATGTTTGGTCGTATATAAAGCGCCAAAGAACAGCAAATCTGACAAGAACCAAAGAAGAAACAATAGCTGAAGTCAAATCTTTGTGGGAGGGCCTACCAACAAAATACATTCAAAACTTGATCGATTTAGTTCCTAAAAGACTCCGGAAAGTCATTGCCGCTAAATGAGAATACACATTTTATTAATATTAAAAATATTTAAAAAATTTACAAAACTTGAAATAATATATTTTTGTTTATGCCACCCCAAATTTTCAACTTAATTTCATAGAATGCAAATTTAATTTAAGAAATTATGATTTTATGTTTTTTAATTAGTAAATAAACGATACTTTCATTTGAAAGAAATTTTGAATTTTTTATTATATGTAACTCTGAAAAATTTTTAAAATTGTAAAATTTCTCAGGTGTCAAAATAAATATGCCGACCACTGTATGCATGTATGTATGTACTTATGTACATACATATATACATACATAGTACATTTTATACAAAATGGCCTTAAAAGAAGAAGAACGCAATTTCATTGTGATAAAAGAATTAATATTCCATTTACTGATATTTTCCCAATGAGAGCTGAGCAAAAAAACAATAAAAAGACAAAGAAAATTAAAGAAGGATGCAAGTATGAAAATAAGTATGTATGTAAGTTTGTACATACATATACTTATATACATATGTACATACTTACCCAGTAAAAAATATATGGATTAATCCATAATCGAGCAATAAAGGAGTAATGACTTGGTCATCCATTTGGAGTAACAAGCGAGCTATCGAAACTTTTTGTTTGTTTTGTTGTTTATGCCTCGCTTAATACTCCAAATGGATCAATGAGGGATGTATCAGTTCGTTTTTGGTTTTTTTTCTTTGACATAACTGTTAATTGTTGACGTTTTTGTTTTGTTTTTCAATTTAGTCAGTTTAGTTTTAAAAATTGAAAGATTTAAAAAAGCGAAAGCTACGGGTATAGTAACAAATTGTTAAAAATGTGCAAAATTTATTAATTATTTGTTTTCTATTTTAATATATTTCAGATTTCGTACATTAAATAAATAACCAAATTTGTATTTTATATGAATGTTTACTCCCTTTATGCTCTTTTAGGAGACAAAAACGATTACTCCCTCTGTCGTCATTTTCAAGATCAAAGGGAGTACTCCATAAGGAGCTTAAAAGGAGTACTCGTGTCTGCGGACATGTTGTGTTAAAAATCCAATGAGGTCCGGAGTTTTATGGAGTAATCCATTACTCGCAAAGGAGCGCTCCAAGATTACTCTTTGGATGATCCTATTTTTTACTGGGTATGTAAGTATGTATGTATGTATGTATATGCAACTACAATGTCAATGACATAAAAAATGTATACAATAAATAGAAATTTTTCACAATTACGGGTATTTATGTAAATTATTTTAAACCGCACAATTTCTTTGTAATATTTATCATTAACGTATTGTTAATCTATGTACTTATGTATGTACATAAGTACATACATATGTAGGTACATACAAAAGCAGGAAAAAATGATAAAAACTTTGTACAAGAAAGAAAACAAAGTCATTTTGACAACGATTTATTGTGATAAAAAAGAAAAGAAAAAACACAAATAATGTTTTGAACCATTCGATATCGTTACATACTTACATACATATGTACATATGTATGTATGTACATACTTATTGCTCATTTATGTATGTACATACCTACTTACATATGTATGAACATCCATACATACGATGGAGATACAATGATTTTTGTTTCCTTAAGTTGATTCAAAGTGCCCTGGATGTGGAGAACTCGTGAAAAAAATTGATGCATATAAAGGTTTGTTAAATTACTTCATATGTATGTATGTATGTATTTATATATTGTGATTAGATACATACATACATACAGTGTGCAGCATAACTCAAGGTACCCCAGTATATATAAAAATTTTGATAAATATTCGATAAAAATATGTGATCAAATTCATGTGACATTTCTTTATTATAGCCACTTATTTAATAATGTTTAAAACAAACAAAAAAGTATTCATGTATTGCATAAGACGAACAAAAAATAAGATAAAATTTTCGGTAACCCCATATTTTTGCACAGCAAAAGTTTTGGTATTCAGCGTTGCCAGGAGTATTACTGAAGTTTCTCCTTACAGACAGAAGTTTTAAAATTTACAATTATGAAATTTGACATACAAACATATATACAAAATTGAAAACATTAAAAACGTAGACATTATAAAGCATTAAAAAATGTAATAATTTGAAATTTAATTGAATTTAGATTTAAGGAAAAATCAATAATTCTGTAGCATTTGTTAAATTGGCTGCACATTCTCCGAAATGGATCAGCATTTGCATAGTTAGTCCTAAAGTATTTGATAGAAAGCAACTCATAGTGTCTTGAAGGTCGGTAAGGTACATTCAATGCAATATTGTTGAGTAGGAAAAATGAAGAAATATCACCATTAATCAGTTTTAAAATAAAAGATACATTTAACATAGTCCTCCGGCTTTTAAGGGTTGGTAGTTTAATGAGTGCTAGACGACTGGTATATGGTGGAAGGTCTAGTGGATTCCAGTGAAGAGTACGTAGACAGAATAACAAAAATTGTTTTTGCACAGACTCAATTGAGTTAATATGTGACGTATACACTGGGTCCCATACAACGGATGCATATTCAAGGACAGGCCTCACTAAGGAAATGTACAACTGTTTCGTAACATATGGGTCCTTAAATTCCTTAGCCCATCGTTTTATAAAACCCAGAACTCCACGGGCTTTATTCACAGTCAAAGAAATATGATTGATAAAGTTAAGCTTAGAGTCCAACAGAACACCAAGGTCCATGATTGAAACTACTCTCTCCAAACGATGGTTTCCAAAATTGTAGTTTGCGTTAATGTAGGAACCTCTGTAGAAAGTTATATATCTACACTTGCTAAAATTAAGCTGCATCAAATTTTTATTGCACCATATGTTAAAGCAATCCAAGTCCTTTTGTAGGAGAGTGTGATCTAAATACTTATCAAAGCTTAGGAAAATTTTAACGTCGTCAGCATACATCAAGATATTCGAGAATTTAATTACTTTTGGCAAATCATTTATAAATAGGGTAAAGAGAAGTGGTCCAAGATGGCTACCTTGAGGCACTCCCGAAGTTACGTCAATTAATTTTGAAAAAACATTTTTGAAACGAACACATTGCTTCCTATTTGTTAAATAAGACTCAATCCATTTTAAACATCTGTTTGAAAATCCCATTAAGTCAAGTTTTCTTAAGAGCAACTTGTGATTGACTTTATCAAAAGCTTTACTAAAATCAGTGTACACGACGTCTGTTTGCTTGCGCTGAACGAAGCCTTGGTTAACAACAGTTGTTAGTTGTAGTAAGTTTGTTGTCGTAGAGCATCCTTTACGAAACCCATGCTGGACAGAACTGAATAGAGATGATGCATGATGAGAAATATATTCCGTCACTAATTTTTCAAATAACTTCGGAATAACACTCAGCTTAGCAATACCTCTATAATTTACGACATCCGATTTTGCACCACTTTTATACAGAGGTATTATGAAAGATTTTTTCCAAAAACTGGGAAACTCACACTTAATTAATGACATATTAAAGATTCTAGTCAATGGTTCAGCAAGAGCATCAGCACAATTAATTAGTATACAGCTGGGAACATTGTCAGGACCACTGCTATATGAGAACTTTAATTTTTTCAAATTTTTTGAGATTTCAGATGTATTGAAAAGTGGAATAATAATATTTTGACTGGAATTAGTGTAAATAGGGAAAGTATTTTCATTATAAACTGCATCAGAGTAGGTTGTGGAAAAAAATTCAGCAAACATATTACTTATATTAAGGTCTTCTCCGGACTCAGAACTCTGGAACTTCATAACAGCAGGAAAAGTATTAGATCTTCTTTTGGAGTTCACAAAATTATAAAAGGATTTAGGATTATTTTTGAAGTTATTCCTCATACGAGATAAATACACTGCATAACACGATCTGTTTAGCGTGTTGTATTCTTCTCGAGAAATTACATATTTTCGATAATCACATAGGAGATTGGTTTTTTTGTAATTTTTATAAAGTTTATTTTTCTTATTTTTTGCTTTAGATAAACGATTTGTACTCCATGGAGGTCCGCTTTTCCTGCGTAAAGGTTGCGTTGGAATGCATAGCTCACACAATGAAAATATTTTAGCATAAAAACGATTAATAATTTCCTCAAGCGTAATATTTGATGGTGAAAATAATTGATTCCAATTTGTGTGTTTTAATAAATGATTGAGCAATCGATAGTTCGTTTTATTAAAACTAAATACATTGTTTATATTATCGGGTTTCTCAAAAAACTCAGGCGAAATAGGGAGGTTAACCTCAATTGTAGGATGATATAGATCTTCCGGCATGACAATAGGTGAAGAACGTTCAACAACAATGTCCATAAACTCATTTAGGAACATTAAGTCTAATAATCTGTTCTGATGATTAAATATTCCGTTCATCTGGTAAAAATCCAAATCCAAAAAGGTATTAAGAAATTGTTCATATATTCCGTTATTAGTTGACAAAGCAGGTATCCAGATACCATTCTCGGTTGAAAAGTTCCATTTAACAGAAGGCATATTGAAATCACCAACGGAGACACATAAATCATTTTGTTTTCTACTGCTAACTATAAAATTGATAGCCTTAGCGTGTTCAACATAGGTTAGAAGAGGTGATGACGGAGGAATGTAAGAACAAGTAATGACGATGTTTCTGTTATTTAATTTTATAACCACGGCAATAAATTCAATATTAGATGAGGATTCATAAGTGAATGGTTCTGCTTGGAGAATATTTGAAACGGCAATCAATACACCCCCCGATTTTTTACCATTACCACGGTCTCTTCTAAAAATCTGAAATTTGTCACACATAATCTCAGAGTTAATTATGGTATCAACAAGCCTGGTTTCAGTAAGGGCAACAATGTGATGTTCAATGTTAAAACTGTCAACAAAAAGCGAAGACAGCTTAGTATTTAGTCCACGTACGTTTTGGTAAACAACAGAAATTTTATCCACTGTGGCGGTAATTAGTTTTTTGAATTGATTATATTTCTCACCGGAAGACGAGCAGTAGAACTATGAGTTTGCCTAACCGTAAATTCACGCACAAACGTATTAATAGTTGGTCTATAGGGAATACATTAATTGTAATTAATATTTATTTTTATATACATATTTTCTTGAAAGTTATATACTAAAACAACAAATTGTTTTCTTTACATTTACTTTAAAAAATATATTACGCAGAACAAGTTGAATTTATAATTATTATATATCATAATTCTGACATTTTCTATAAATGTGTCATTTTGATTTCAGGAAGTGTTGAAAAATGTTGGCGAAGAACAAAAAAAAAACAAAAATGGAAGTATGTGCATTATACTTATATTGAAAAATATATGCAACCAAGTAATTTCTTATTGTAACTATTCCCTGTTGCAATTTTTTTAGTGGCAACCAGGCAGGCATACATGAAACCAACATCAAACACATCCTCAACAGATGCCAACCAAATTTACCAAAGAAAAAAAATCAATGAGCCCAATAAAACATGTTGGCACGCTGCTACTTTTTTTATTTTTTGTTTATTGATAATTTTTAACTTTAAGCACAAATAGCACGTGTAGAAAGAAAAAATAAGTATGGCTTTAACCAGACGAAGTCGACTATTAAAACAATGATGAGGAACCCATTTACCTTGAAATAATAAAAATAATGACACAGGAATTATGGTTGACGTGAAAATACCACAGTTGCACAGTGTAGTGCATGCGAGAATCCTTGGTAAGTTTAAATTAAATTGAAAATATAGTCGAAAATTTTCAGTTATAATTTGAATGAATAATTTGAAGTCAGGTTGCGTGGCACCTAGGTGCAACAAATTAATTATATACTTTTTTAATAAATTAGTTAGTTCACGTTTTCAATTTTGAATACATTTTAATCAAATTTGTTTCGTTAATTAATGTTTAATTTTCTTCATTTGTTTTGATTACTTTTGAATATTCACCTTTGCTTTTCATTTTTGTTTGCTGTTTTTGACATTGAGGAAAGAGAGAGAGAGAGAGATTTGTTGTACTGGTGACTTTAACTGTGGAATTCGCCTTAATTTTAATTATTGTTAATTTTTTGAAGTAATACGAGTCGGACCTGTTTAATTTTTATTTGTGGTTCCATTAGGTTATTTTTCACTTCTTTTATAGAACGGAAGATTTTATTTTTTTACTGAGCCTACCGCGGTGTTCTGCCTGAGTCTTATATGCCCATAAGAAAAGAAAACTCACGGAAGTTCAAGTTGCATTTCACAGATATATCGTAACATTAGACAGGGATCACACATAGCAAGTTCTTATTTTGTTTTATGAAAAAGGTTAGATAGAAACATATACACTTTAAATTCCTTTCTCTATATTTCTTCAAACTGAACTAAAACCTGCGCAAGTAAACTTGATGTGTGTAAGCTACGTCTTAATGCAGACTGCTTTCAATAAACTAAAACAAAAATAAATATTGCTTGGGCAGAGGATTTTTGAGATTTCGCCTTCTAATTAATTTAAAGTTTATTTTCTTATTTTTATTTCAAAATTAATGAAGAACACGTTTGTATAAAAATAAATTTTTATACACATGTCTACATGAATATTTTTCCATGTAGAAAAAAATGTGCGTGAAGTTATATATGCCGAGTTATATATGGTTTAACGTAAAAGCTTACGTCATGACATATTTAACTTAAAATTAAATATGTTTTACCTACAAGTAGACAGCATATTTAATACCATCCAGAAACTTTTTCAATGATCTGCGAGGAATTTTTGCCGTATTTGGCCATATCCTTAGTTGTCACTCATCCGAACTATATAGAAAATGAAACTATTCCATAATGAAATTGCCATTTTGCAATTGTATTTGTGAATTTTTCTACAAAAGTTGGAAAATAAAACTTAGAAAATATTCATGTTCATTTAAACTGAAACATACGCTTTATAGAGTAGGCAGTGTTGATGCAACGTAAATAGAAGTATTCCTATAATATATACATACTTTTGTGTGGATATGAAATAACTCCATGGAAAGAATTCACATGATTTTATAGAACCGCAAACCAAATTTTTGCACTCAATTGAAAAAACTTTTCTAATTACTTACATTGTAGAAACAGATCATTAAACAATGAAAAAATTTTCATTGATACAATGAAGTGTAGTAATTTAAAGACTATGAAATTTTTCATAAATTAATTAAATTAACGAAAACTATCGTGGATATAATGAAAAGTATCTAATAAACCCGTTTGAATAAATGAATGATTTTTTTATGGTGTACGGTTTTGAAAAACGCAACAAAATTTTTTGCCGCCTTATATTTAATTTCACTTGCTTTAGATGCCTGCCTGTCCGCACGATTTTCTTCTCCCTGCTATTAAAATCTTAATTTTTATTTTTTTGAAGAATTCTTCAAATTTTTCTCGATAACGTCTTATATTGTGAGGCAATTAGAACACAATTTAAAAAAAACGGCTGGATCTCACAAATTAGAAGTCCCATAAGCTCGAACTATCCAAAAATTGGAACGTGATTTCAATGTCTTTAACCTTTTCAACATTTTTAACCGAAGGTGCTGATAAATTTTACCTTCTCATTATATTTTCTCAAATTACTCTGTTTCATTTTACTCCAACTCTGCAATAGTTAATGCGTCTTTTTATTTCATGATCTTTGGCGTGGTGTAGTGTTTAAAGTGTTTGAATACTAAACCAAGTACCCCAAGTTCATTTCCTGGCAGAGGAAAAAAATTTGCATGGTTTTTCGAGTTTTAAAATTAAATGGCTTCAGCCCCCATTCAAAAAAATCCATCCAAGAAGCTCCCTGACCTTTCCCCCCTAGAAAAGAGGATAATATCATGACAAAGGTCAGGCAGCCACCACCCTTGGGAAAAAAGTAGGAAGCAAAGATTAGCAGGGTTCTTCCTCACCCACTACACCAAATGTACAGGGGGCCTTGTTTCTAGGCAACGACAGATGACATCCCCATTATCACCTGCTACAGCACATCAATCATCTATTTATTGTAATGGAGAAAACAAAAAATTCATGGTCATTACTTGGGATGTCGTAGGAAAGCAGCTGTTGTGGTAAAATTGACAACATGCCAAACTTGGTGCTAGTTTTCTTCTAAATATTCTTCCACCAAATCAGTATTATCTTTAAACTTGGCATAAACATATTTTACCTTTTGCCCATTGGATTGTTAGTAACATTTACTTTATAAAACTTAATATTATTAACTTTTGACATTTGAGATGATATCTTGACACATCATTTTTGACGTGGGGGTTGATTTTAGCTCTTTTAAAATTTGAAAAAAAAAAAAAAATATTTGACAATAAATTTTGCTAAAGAAACTTTAAGATTACACGTACTTAAAAAATAACAGTAAGAAAGTTTTGCAATGTTTTATTGGGATTAGGAAGTTTGGCATTTTGTTTCGTATGTATGCCAAACGGTAAACCTCGGAAAAAGTTGGCCCATAAAATTATTTTGCGAATATATTTTTCAATAAGATGTTATTTTTCCAAACATGCAAACTTCCGCCAAGAAAAAGGAGACTTTTATTATAATATTTGTGTAGGCTTATCATGATGATTTTTTATTGCAATCATAAAATTTTTCAATTATTTGTTATTATCATATAATGAATTGTTTTTAAGCTTATTTAAAAGATATTTCTAAAATATATGTTTTGTAAATACTTAATATTGAAATTTATTATTCGGGAGAATATCCCGACTAAGCGTTAGAAACAATTAGTTTTTCTGCAAAATGCATTGAAAAAATGTTTGTTGTGGCTTTAGCTCTTCATATGCCGACATTTCATTGGTTGCTAAAACCAAATCGTCAGTGAAGTTTAAGCAGTTTGATAACATTCAACCTCGTATGTTTATGCCACATAAAACAAATACAATATGAGAATTTCAATATTGCATATGAATTACAACAAATACATAATCATAGTAGGCTTAGAATGTTTTTATACAAACAACACAACAAACAATTATACTCAACGTGAGTCTATTTTATTTCTCTCTCAACACCCATACAATTAAACGCCCGTTGGTCGTTAATGATTGTATTCAGTTAGTCGGGATATTCTCCCGAATAATAAATTTCAATATTAAGTATTTACAATAAAGATTTTATTTTTCATTTTTGCTAAAGTCAAAATAAGTATAAACAAGGATCAACGAAGACGTGCATGGATATCGGTTAGAGCAAGACTTTAATTCAAAAATTAAATTTAAAAACGTTAATAAATTAAAATTATTTTGTATTACCATCACAATTTTCAATCTTTTCTTATCATTTTATTTTAAATAAAGAACCAGCCGAGGAGCAAAGTGGTTCTAATTTCTGAGGTTCTACTGCAATTTGAAAAGTTGGATTTTGAAAAGAAAGATGATAGCAAAATTTTTTCCTTATATATCAGATCCACTTTATTATCAGATATAGACATGATGTATGTAAAGGGTGATTTTTATCAACTTTCTTTTTGGTAAGACTGTTTTTGGCAGCTCAGCTGTTTTCGTGTGACATGTTACTGTTAAACATGTTCATTTTGGTCAATATTTTAACCATGAATCAACTTACAAATGAATAACGCTTGCAGATTAATGAATTTTATTATAAAAATTCTTGTTCGGTTAAGAAAGTGTATCGTCCACTTTTTTATTGGAAAATTGTGTTCAGCGACGAAGCTTATTTCTGGTTAAATGGATATATGAACAAGCAAAATTCCCGTATTTGGTGTAAGGAGCAGCGAAAAGCATTGCAAAAACTGCCAATGCATCCCGAAAAATGCATTATGAGCCATACTTTTTCAAAGACGACGAAGCCAGTAACGTTACTGTGAATGGCAAGCGCTACCATGCGGTGATTAAATTTTTTTTTGCCCAAAATAGAAGAGCCGGACTTGGCTGACATGTGGTTTCAACAATTGCCCAATTGAGAGGCGAGTTAGGTGAACAGTTTTCACTTTTGGTGCAGGTTAATTGGCCACCTAGATCGTGCGATTTAACACCTTTAGACAATTTTTTGTGTGGTTATGTTAAAGCTCATGTCTATGGGGACAAGACTGCAACAGTTGATGCACTGAAAGCCAATATTGTAGAATTTGTTCCTAAGATACCGGAAGATTTGTTGGAGAGAATATGCCCAAAACTGGACCCAGCGTATGAATCATTTGACGCGTAGTAGAATGTTCTATCGACTCAAATAAAAAGATTTCATATACTTACTAGCGGACCAGGCGAACTTCGCCTCGCCCCAATTTTAAGCCTTCAGACAAACTTTCTATTTTTTCATTTAAAAAGCCATTAAGGAATAATTTCAAACAAAATTTCATACAAAAACTCGATTTTCGGTTTTTCCAATTTTCCGACTTTTCCGGAGGGATTTTCCAAAATTTTCTTCTATAAAAACCTTCTTCTCGAAAATACGAACAACCGACAAAAAAGTTTTACAGAAATCGGCCAAGCCGTTCTCATTTTATGAATTATTGGATTTTGCCACGCCCCTCCGCCCTCAGACCGAAAATAAAAAATCGGACTTCACAGTGTCACCCGCCCGAGTATTCTGAAGGTTCCCTGAAAATTTCGTCAAAATCGGCCCAGCCGTTTTGGAGCCATTACGTTACATACATACATACATACATACATACATACATACATACATACATACACACATACATACATACATACACACATCCTATTTTATATATGTATGTATATAGATTTGCATAAATTTTATGCTTTTTAAATCAAATCATATTACCTCTACAACATTGTTTTATTTATATTACTATTTTCTAATACTTTGATCAAGAAAGAAATAATAATGATGTACATACATATTTACTTAAGTACATATGTATGTATGTATGTGCATAATATCTGCAAAAGTTATATTGAGAAATGATTGTTTCATTTAATTTTGCATGAAAAATCTTATCCAACCCAGTCAGAATGTGAACAAATTTTTATTTATAGAAACATTGACATCTTTTCATTCCCTGCATTTCAATTTTTTATTGGCAAAGCAAAAAGTCAAGAAATTGAAAAACTGACGGAGTAAATTATACGAAATAAATTGAGTAAAAAACAAAGCAAAATAATTGCGTTGTATTCATATATGGCAAATGTACACACGTACATACTAAGTATGTACATTTATTTCATATAACACTGTGCAAAAAATAAAATAATAATTATACAATAAAATGGTTCTAACAAGTGATTCTGTTGGAAGGGGCTTTTCGTGTATCGGTGCTTTGAAATTATGGTAAATCGGCACGAGTATATCTAGTAACCGTTACATTTTAGGTATACGGGTACGGTCTGTTTAACAGTTTTATGTAAAACATTTATATTAACAGCCCCGATATATGGGTCTTTTTGGTCCATCACAATATCATACTTCGTACATAAGAATGTATGTATATACTTATGTATGTTCGTAAGGCAATATTGAAATGAGCATATATACATACATACATTTTATAAAAAGAGATATTAGGCAACGTTTTCTTTGATTTTGCAGTGTTGCCAGATTTTTTGAGGTAAAATCTTTAAATATCAAAATTTTTTAAATGAAAATTCAGCATCACCTTTGAAACATTTTTCTAACATCTTTATTTTTTATAATGAAAATTAATTCCGGTTGGATGCCGGCTTTCCTATGTACGAGTATAAAAAAATTTTAACCCATTTTTCATTTGTTCTTAAAAATTGACAAATACAATTTCTTAAATATCATGATTATGAAGTTTGCTTTTTTCTAAACCTTATTTATAAGACAATTGTTGGAATAATTAGAACAACTGGGAAATTTTATTAGGAACAATTTTATAAACCATTTCTGACGGCTGGCTGAAAAAAAAAACGATCGGCGGCGGCTCAAATTCTGCTGATTTAAAGAAATCATGCGTTATCTACAAATTAATGATAACGACCGATAAAATGGCTAAACTATTGCCAGTTTCAGTATATGCATGAAAAATTATCAGTTGATGAGTTGATACTTTTGTAGTCACTCTTCCAAACAATTTATTAGAGGTAAGCTTAAAAGATTTGGCTTAAGTAAGCTGTGCTTACTTATATTATTCTGATACTTACTTTGAGATCAAATTCCCCTTACGAATGTATCAATATTCGTGCTTGATTTTTTAGACAATGATCTCAACTGTTCAGATCATGTTGTGTTTTTCTCTAATTTTTTTATGGCGACAATAGTAACCGCAGGGTAAAATTTTAAAATGATCGAACCAATGCATAATGTTCAATAGTAAAAGCTAAAATATACTTAGTATGGGCTTCTTCACGTTACCATAAGAACTGTGTGTAAAACAGCTCACGGAAATTCAGACAACATAGTTTTTCCGTGCAGAAATACGTAAGAACTCCGTACTAGTCTTTAAGAAAAAAATTCTTACATGTATTACTAAAATTGTTACTCGTATGCGAACAAATTCATGCTCCTCTTGGGATTAGAAGCTAGAAAGTAAATATTACAAACAAACTGACATCTATAACATTTCCTCTCTTAAAATCATCATATAGCAGCGAACCTGATGGTAGTCCTTTCGGTATCTTGAAGAACTATGCTAATGCTCTGGCTACGCCTCTAGAGATCATCATTTTTAATGTATTGTTGCAACTATGGAGGGAATCGTACATCATTCTACTGTTTAAGTTTGGAACAGGGTTACAACTGACCATTTTGAAAAATCGTGCATTCGATGAAAGTCCAGTTACTGACGTTACTTATACCGACTTCAGCAAAGCTTTTGATAAAGTTAACCATAATCTGCTAGTGACTAAGTTTAATTTAACTAGTTTTATTGAAAATTCTTTAGGATAGATAAAAAAGTCATGCATTAAAAAGAAAAAGCAGTTTCCGATTAAAAGAAAATGTTCGTTAATTTAGGAGTCCTCAAGTCAGTCACCTTGGTCCATTATTGGTCTCCCTTTTTATACATTTTACGTCTAATATAATAACATTTTGTAAGGTCTTAATATATACTGATGATCTCAAATTTTTTCTCAGCTATAATACTCGTAACTTGTCAGAACGTATTTATTTGCCATCGTTCTGGAATCTCTCTGGACAATATACCTTAAATAGTCGCCATTTGGAGATAGTAAAGCAATTTTTAGCATTTCATAGACAAATAACAATTATAAATAAGGTTTGCGGAACTCCTTTAAGTTAGGCTAAGGAGTTTATTGCTCCTAAAATCATAAAACTATTGTACAAACCCCCGTAAGAACCAATCGTGGATTACGGCTCAGTTGCATGGGACTAAATTTGTAAAATACATTCTGATTGTCTTGGATCTGTTCAAAAATAGTTCCTGCTATTTTGTTTGAGATAATTTTCTTAAGTTTATTCTGCGACTCTGCCATCTTATGAAGGCATGTCAACAATACCAATTTTCCCACTTTAAAAAGCAGAAGGACGATGATCAATGATTACTTTGATAAAGCGTGATGTTCTTTCCGAATTTTTTTTTAACAATATACATTTTAATGATTCACGCCGATTATAATATATACCATTATATATACCATTATATACATACATATATACCTGTTTTTTACACTAACTATGCTAATGATGATCCATTTAGACAATTTTTTTTTAAGATTTTAATGATTTGTATAACTTAATTGATTTTTCTGCAAGCGTTAATGTGATATGATGATCGTGTTCTTAAGTGATTATATTTTTATCTATTGTAACTTCTACGTTAATCTTTATTGCACTTAAGGACATTTTTCCACAGAAAAATAAATATCTATCAAAGATACTCCTTCCCAAACAAAATACTTTCATTTCCAGTTATTGATAAAATGAATAATAAATATATTAAATTGAATTTGAGTCTACATTTCTTAATTTTTCTCCATATACGTACATATATGTACATACCCATATTATGTAAATAAAATATACTTTGGGTGAAAATTCAAGTGATATAGTACTCTTCAAAAACGTCAAAACAAAAAGTGGGTCGTCACTTAGTAGATATAAATTAACTGTCTGTTACTACGTTTATTCGCACGCATGTTGCCGTATAACTTTTTTATTGTAACTTATTAACTCACTTAACAAGTCGTGAATAACGACACTATTTGCAAATAAAAAGTAAGACGTTGCCACTTCATGAACGTTTTTTGTGTTTTACTTACTAAACAATCATATTTTCGTCACATGGCATAATAATAACATAAGTTCTGTGTGCAATTTCACGTATAAAGAGTGAATTAGTTATTTGCAAATAGTTCTATTTGCAAATAAGACGTGCGTATAAACGTGGTATGTGATGTTCAAATGGGACAGGGCAGTTTGCAAAATGGTGTGACTCAAAAGTATAAATGTCTTGTTATTTTAAATGTGTGTATGTTTATGTGTGTGTGTGTGTGTGTGGGTTTAACCTTACTCCAAATTCTTTGAATGCATGTTTTTATGACGATAAGCCCAAAATATATATTAAAATATTTTTATGAATGTCGCATAAAACAACACAAACAACTAGTCTAACAAAAAGAGCAGTGCTGCTAGACATTTTTGCCAACAATCTTCAAATTTTTAAAAGCGTCAAAGTCGTAAAGATTTTTGAGACAAGTCATAAAAAATCAACTGTTTGATGAAAAGTAATAGTATTTTATATATGTATGTAGGGGCCATTATTATAACTTGGAGTTAGTCAAAGGTATGATTTTGTGTTTCTCATATCATAAATTCAAATTATAACGTTATTAGCTCACAAAAATTTTTCTAGCAATAGCAAATCTCAGACTTCAGTAAAAGTGAAGCAATTTAAGACCCATAATACGAAAGTGGAGCCAATGCAGTGCAAATTGTGCAAGGAGAACCATAAAATTAGCTCTTGTAACAAGATTTTAAGCATGGACTACAAAAATCGTGTTTCTACTTTAAAAAATTTCGATTTTGCTTTAATTGTCTTGCAATAGTCCAAATGGTTGCTCCAAGTGTAACAGAAAATATCATACACTATCATATTATACATATTTTGCGCGGACAAATAGAAACAAAACAAAATTTGGCGTCAATCAAAGTAAAACCGAGCGAATACAGTCCACTAATCCTTCCCACATAGTGCAATCACACACCACTATAGTTGCAAAAAAGTTTATGCTAGCTATTGCCTGGGTACACATTGTTAGTTTTGTTTCGACATACAAAGTTAGAGCTCTTATTGACCCGTCTTCTGATGAAAGTTTCGTTTCTGAAAAAGTACAAAAATTACCGTTACTGGTAATGTACCAACACATTCTTTTACACCTTCAGAGGATTGTGGCTTACCGAAACTAGATTATGCAGATCCACATTTTTATAACAGCGGAGAAGTGGATATTTTATTAGGTGATCTTTATCCACTAATTCTTCGTGGCGGACATGGTGTTTTTGAGTCTCTAGTGGCTCAAGAAACTATTTTCGCCTGGATTGTAACTGGTTCAACCTTCAGTGTCTCTCCAAGAGTCGTTGCGACGTCACACTTGACAAAGGTCTCTATTGACAATCAGATTAATAACTAAAAACGGTCACTTTTGATGTAAACTGTGCCCCGTATTTGCCCCTGAGAACTATTCTTCAATTACCTGATGATGAAGAGCGGTGTTTCCCTGTAGGTTCTCGAATTTCGCGCGAATGTATGTATGTCGACGATGCTCTAGTTGGTGCTCATTTCTTTTCTGATACCATAGCGGCACGTGACCAATTAATTGTCATACTTAGGATGGGATGTTTCGAGTTGCGTAAATGGACATCTAACTCAAAACAACTTTTGAAAGATTTAGTTTAGTATCCACTGGAATCCAGCAGAAGATGTATGTATTTTTCTTTACTGCAATGGAAATTTAATTAAAACCATCCCATACTAAAAGAGAAGTTCTGTCAATAATTGCTAGACTGTTTGATCCAGCAGGCTGGTTAGCACCGTTGGTTATTACAGCGAAAGTTTTAATGCAGCAAAGTTGGCTGCCGATCTAGCAAACCCGGGGGCTGACTCCTGCGGAGTTGTGTGAAAACAACCTTTGGTGCCTCGGGCCAGATTGGCCATGTTTTGAAAAAATAAACCTTTTGGCATGAGGGGCCTTCTAGTTCAATAAAGAAGAAGAGGTGAAAAGGCCTCAAACTTTCGTTGTTAGATCAGATGACAAAGAATATATACTCAACCGTTTCTCAAGTTTGCCCAGAGCATATCAAGTGATAGCATACATATTTAGATTTTTTATTCTCACGAATACAAAAAGGTATAAGAGGTATAATTTCAACTCTTTGCGGCTCAGTACCTCTGAAATAAGTTTTGTAAGAAATAGGATTTTTTTTCTCTGTCTCAACAGTTTTGGTTTCCGAATGAGTTCAACCAGGAAAATCGATTCCCATAACCCTTTGTTAACTCTGATACCCTTTTTTGATGAACAGAATATAATACGGTCTAATGGTCGCCTTAGCTCTTCCAGTTGTCTCTCATATAGCGGACGACATTCTATTGACATACGGCGGAAGATTGACTCGTCTTTACGTGGAATTCGTCCGTAAAGTCGTACTTCATGGAAGATAATGAAAGCCAGATATCTCATCAAGACGGAAAAAGCTTCTATAAAGTCTAAATTATAGTACCTTTGCCTGAGGAAAGAACTCGTGTGCGTCGCCCTCTTCGTCTGTTTCCCACGAAGGCGATTCACCTCAAAGCGGTAAGTGATCTGTCCACTCCTGCCTTTTTAGTTGCCCTTGCTCGTTTCATTGCCCGGCGTGGTTGCCCAAGCTCTATCTTTTCCGATAATAGCCGAAATTTTGTGGGAGCTGCACGGGAATTAATGTCAAAATTTGTCCAACACGTAAAGGAGCTCCGTTACTCGGCAGTCGAAAAATATGGCCACCAGCGCCTAAAATGGAGTTTTATCCCTGCTGCGACTCCACATATCTGAGGATTATGGAAGCGGGCGTAAAAACTCTTAAAGCCAATTTTACGAAGGCTGCAGGACAGATGAAATATGCCTTTGCGACCTCTTAACCCCTTGTCTGAAAATGGACAAGACTTATTGGTCCTGACGTTTTCTGATAGGCTCTCCTGTTCTTTCTCCCGCCGAACTGGAAGAATTTTGCTATTCCATTAGTACTACAAATCGCTGCGCAGAATAAAGGCATTCCACCAAGAAATGTGCCGTCGGTGGAATGAGAAATACCTAAAGGAGCTACATAGTGAAAATTCGCTCAGGTCGATCTAAAAGAAAATGAACTAGTAGTCCTCGAAAATGAGCCAGGGAGTCCCATAGAATGGCGTTTAAGGCATATTACAAAAGTCTACAGAGGTACCAACAACAAAATTCGGGTAGCTGATTTGACAACTCAATCTGGAGTTATTACTTGATCGATCCGCAAATTAGTCGCTCAACCCAGTTGTGTCTCATGGGACTTCACTTTCATTATCCATATTCTATTTCCTCTTAAACTGTATCTCTTATTCAATAAATATAAATATGCTTTCAGAACACGATAAGTAAAAGGAACCTCAAACCAAATTTTTATTGTCCGATGTGCAATTAATTTTATGCTATCCGCCAGTGCTCCCGGTTTGTGGTTCTACCGGTTAAGGAAAAGGTGCATGCCGTTGCTACAATTGTTTGCTTCAGTCGCACACCTTGGCCCAGTGAAAAACTTTGGATCGATACCACCGATGCAAACTGGATCATAAAAGCTTGCTACATCCTATGTCAGTGGATCGAGTGTGGGTCCAGATGAACGCACTCATTCGAGTTCGTGATGGGTCAGCCAGGTCCACAATAACGCGGAAGGAGTCTGTAGAATCAGCTGCCGAATGAAATCCGGCCGCACGACATTGTCCATCTACCATCGTGAGAAACTTCATCGCCGCACCGAAGTGGAGCACGTGCTGAAGCATAACTCATATGGGCGAAGCCTTCTTGCGATGTCGACCGTGACTATAAGGATACCCCAGCCAACCGGCTCTGGTGTCAGAGCCAGGAATGTTGGGGGCGGACGTAACGATAGGTCCAGGAAAGGGTAAGTCGGGAAGCCTGTACGTGCAGGATACTTTATTCTGGATGGCGTACTTCGGGGAGGCAATGCCCAGTTCCAATAAATAGACGAACGTTTTTTTGGGCCATATTTTGTAATTTAATATATTTTTCTTTAAACATGGATTGTCTTTTTTCCTTCCTCCTAAAAATACTGGAGCAAAAACTGAAGAAAAAATAAAGAAAATAAAAACCCACACCATCACCAGAAGTTTTTATTTAAGACAGGCTTGAGCGAAGAAAGGCTAGCAGCAGAAGCGAGCTCCATAAGGGGAACAACGAGAAAAACCCCAGGTGTTGATAAAGTTAGTAGAAAAACCACTGAACTACTATAGCATAAAAAATATACTTATAATTTTTAATGCTCCTCAACACTATCCGACGATGATTACTATGATCCGGAAAGAGCCATGAAATTGTGGAATCATACAGGCCTGCAATATGAGCATGTTCTCAAACATGTACAAGTGGTAACTACTTGTAAGTTGCCTAGTCCGAATCAACAAATCGGTTTCAGGAGGAAACATAGCAGCATCGGAAAAACAAACAGATTGTAAATTTGGTTAGAGAAGGTTTTGAAGAAAAAATGTTTTTCAGCTCCCTTTATTTCAGCAGGAGTTCCTTAAGGCAGTATATAAGGCCCTATCTTCTACTTGATATATGCCTCCGAAATGCCAATAAGCAATAATCTTCACATATCTATGTTTGTTGATGATATAGAGTCCTCGAATACCTACAAGAGCATACCACAAATTGCATTAATGTACATATGTATATCAATATTAGAAAAATGGGAAAAATGAGTTGAAAATAAAAGTCAACAGGTAAAAATTTGTTCACATCACTTTTATAACATGTCCCCCATTCGAATTAATAGCTAATCTATACCGCAGCACAAGAAAGTCATGCACTTAGTCATTCAGATTGATGATCGTTTAACATAGAAGTTACATATAGACGCCAAGTTCGTTGAAATGAAATTACAAACTTCTTCTATACAACGCGATCCCAAAACTAATACGGTGCAATGGAACTCAGTTTTGAGGCACAGTCTGAGGATCTAAAAAAAAATCGAAGGCGCCAAAATAAAATCCTTCATATGATTACAGCGGCTATCTGGTATGTTAAAAATTCGCGCATTCATTAAGACCTGGATGTTCCACTCCGCAGATGAGAGACACTCCTGATCTCACCTGAACACGAGAGATGTGAAGTCAACACAGAAAAGATCGCAGAAACTAGTGCTTTTTGGCTGCTATTGGCGGGGCTTAAATAAATAACAATATTAGATTTAAGATTTGAATATTTATTGTTAGAAAAATTTGTATGGAAGATTTAATAAATAATAAGACAGTTGATAAAAACCTTTTTCTATCCGAAACTTTAAGGACAAATTGTAATAATGGGCTTTTATCCAAAGGCCGCAGTAGTTTAAAATATTTAAGGAAACAAAACGGTACAATGTGAATCATTAAATTTCAATAAAATTTCACAGGTCTGTTACTAGGACTAGGTCAATCGGTGTGAAATATCTGCCTTAATATCGGGGATATATTTTTAAATTCATACCGTTTTGCAAATTTAGCGAGATCTTAATTGTTAGTGTATACCAGCCCAAGTTTAAATAATTTATTTCATATTTCGATATTTAAAATAAAATAGTAACTGTAAAAACTATAAACTTTTGAAATTGGGGCATGTAAAAAGAAAAGTTTTAAAAACTGCAGGTCAGCAATCATATTAAGGGAAAGTATTTTATTTGGGATATTCATACATGTATGTATGTATTTGCCCGTTTTAGGAATTTCAGTATTCAGCAACAAAAAAAAACATGAAGACGAATTTAATTCTTCTAGATATCGCTTTGTGTTAATGCGCCTTAGTTTAGCATCTCTGTCAAGAACAGGATAATTCATATCAGCTAAACTCACCAGTACACCAGTGTGCTATCAATTCCACCTGCAATGAATTTGCCTTCGTTAAGAATAAAGTTGGATGCCAACAATTCTGCAAAGTGTGTCGGATGATTGGTTCCGACAAATCTAAAAAATAAAGTAAACGTGGCACAAGTATTCAAATCTGTTGTATAGAAAATGTATCAGTAGAAAAGAAAGTACAGATGAACATTCAAGCAGAGGGTAAATATTTATTTTCTAAACCATTTCAGAAAATTACTGGCTCTCAACAAATCAGAGTTGTATTTTAAAGCATGTATTTTGAAGGTGGTGACAGTTCTATACAATAATTACAAAACCAATATACATATGTATATTTTATTTTATCTTGCCAACACGAGTCAAGTAAATTGTACGCTGTTTTTGTAAATGTTTTAGAAATGTTACACCATTCTACTTCACACCAATAATGTAACCATGAAAAAACTTACACACTGTCCACATTTGCAATTTTGTGCATGAAATTCTGCTACGGAATTGCTTTAGTGTCCACATTACTCACTGTACACACTTGCAATTTAGTTGCAGCAATTCTTGGTTGTTTTAGGAGAGAGGGGTAAGAAGCTAGGGGAGGGGTACAGAGTTTCATGTTCTCTGCAATTCTGTTTTGCTTTGCTATCCTTACTATTCAACTTGATGTTTGGTGTTGTTGTATTTGATGTTTTACATACGTTTTATACAAGAATTGCAATACTAGATTTTTTCTAATGTGGACACTAAAGCAATTCTGCAGCAGAATTGCATGCAACAAAATTGCCAATGTAGACGGGGAGTTAGAAAAAATCTGGTATTTCAATTCTGGTATAAAACGTATGTAAAACGTCAAATACAAGAACACCAAACATCAAGTTGAATAGTAAGAATCTCAAAGCAAAACAGAATTGCAGAGAACATGAAACTATGTACCCCTCCCCTAGCTTCTTACCACTCTTTAACAAAACAACAAAGAATTGCTGCAACAAAATTGCGAATGTGGACAGTGTGTTACGACAGACTTTTGTTCTCTTTTTCTTACATACCGAGAGAGTTTCGTTTTATTTTGCTTCTACATAATCTTATTATTTGTTTACAATATAAAGCCGCCTAAAGTAAAATCTCCACTGGTGGCAGAGATGAGAAACATTTGAGGTTAAATGTTTTATCATAATACAACGCAACACAAACGTGATCCACAACATGTATGACAATGACCATAATGATGGCGATGATGATGACCGTTATAACAAAAGATTATGTACAATATTTTATATTTAAATGACAGGCTGGGAATAAAGAAAATGTCAACGGTGTATGAAAACACATTCAACAACCTTGCTGGTTGATTGACGTTAACAAGGAAAGAAATTGAAAATAAAAATATTGCGAAATCGAAATAAAAATGATGAAATATTGTTGACGTTTTAACCTAAAACTTTTGCGTAAATTTCAAGTTTATTTAGAAAATTCTCGTGCTTATGGCTAACAAATACATACATACATATGTATGTAGTCGCGTGGTACTCCGATATAAATATTTATGTAAGTATTTCAGCTATATTTCTAACATCAGACGACTTTGTCCAACATATCATTTAAACGTGAAACAAGTCAAAATGAATTAAATGGATTTGAAATAAGGTTTGATCTGAACTAGTTCAAATAGAGTCATTGAACGAATTTTGTTCATAGTGTTGCAATTCTACATAAGTACATAAGTATGTATACATATTATATACTTTTCATACATATATTGTACAAGTGAACTTCACACTAATCACAGGCCAAACTGGGATCTACTCATAGAAAAAAATAAAAATAGTTAGTTATTACACTCAAAAAAAGAGACATACTTACATAGTACTTACATACTTACATACTTACATATGTATGTATGTATGCATATAAGCCATGCTATAGCAAAATTTTGTTTACAAGTCTGACCTCCATCACCAAAACGGCAATAAAAAATCGACAAGTCGCCAAAACAATTTACATACTTACTTATGTACATATGTATGTATGTATGTACATACATACATACATACATATGTACATAAGTATGTTTTGTCAAGAAGAAAAAATTACCGGAAAAATTCCTGCTTATTTCCTTAATGAAATGTGTGAAATATTATTCATAAAATTTAGTTAATAATATATGTACATAAGTATGTACATAGGTACATACATATAGAAAATAATAAACATGAACACGTGCTCTGACTGACACATGTGCCTTTGTATGTACTTAAGTATGTATATACATACATACATATGGTCGTGTGTACGTGTTTTACAAACACAAAAATATTCATATAAGTGTGTAAGTATGTAGTTAAAAATAATAATAGTAATTATAAATAAAAATCCAAAAGCCGTTTCATTTTTACTGTTTTCGATATCATACAAAGTATTGGTATTGGTTTCTTATGGCTTGTTTTCGACTGCTGCAAATGTCATTTACATTCAAATAATTAATTATTATAATTAAGCAATCTTAAGGTTAATACTGTATGTGAACCGCGACCGAATACTGATACAATTTGATATAAGAATACTTTTTTTACGCAAGATTTACTACTTAGAATAATCAACATATTGAGAGCGGCAGAAATTATTTTTTTTAAATGCAGTACGTACATACATACATACATATTTTGCAACATATCTTGAATTACAGAAAATTTTTTTACATTTTGCTGTCGAAAATCCTTTACAAATTTTAAAAAGCTTCATATTTTCTGGTAAATGATTCAACATTTATTTTCAGTTCCTTCTTATAAAATTGTTATATGATCTGACGTTAGATCTACTTACATACATATGTACATATGTATGTACATAAGTATGTACATATATTGCTTAGTTCAATTTTCAATCTCAAAGTATTAAAAAATTTATGAAAATAAATTTATTGTAAAGGGTAATTATTCATGCATTATTTCTACGTCTATGTGATCAGACTGCAATTCCAGGCTTAAGTGATGCATTTTATTAACAATCGGTTTCGAAAATATCAAAAATCTGCTAATTTTCGACTCATAATTCGTTACAAACGTTTGAGCATTATATTATTTTCGGCAGTTGATATTAAAGGAAAATAATATTTAATCTCGACCCATTACTCCAAACTTTTAATGGCACTTCCATATGACAATCAATGAGAAAAAATTCGCCAAATATTTCGCCACAATTTCTTAAGTCACCAAACAAAAAATTCGGTCGTCAAAAGAATTTAAAAATTGCCAAGTTTGGCGATAAATCACCACATCTGATAACCTTGATAGAAATTTTTAATAAATGAAAATACCTACTTATTATTAAATTAAGATTGGGATCAAGGGAAGAATTTGCTTATTTTGCAAAGCAAAAAATGCCTCTTGGATTCAATTTATAAATACATATGTATGTATTTATATAAGTACATACATATGTATATGTAAATACTTATACAGTACAATTTCAATTATTCTTAATGGTCGGGACCAGGAGTATTCCGAATAATTTATTTTCCCACTTAATTGAGTAACAATTTTGATTTTTTTAAATATTGTTTCTTAATTAATAAATGAATATTGTGAAATGTATTTACCATACAGTGATGTTTGTCTCTTCTTTTTTAATTTCATATTTTCGTCTACAAGCTTTCTTGGATGCGATAAACTTGGATTTGATACAGAAATGTACTGGATGCATGTATTTCTTCCTTCAGAATTATTTTTGAAACAAGTAAATCAACTTCATCAAATTCTTCCGAGCTATGTACTTATGTATGTAAGTATCTTCTCGCTCAGTTTCAACAGAGAAACTTGCCACAAGTTTAATTTCTTCATCGGTACAAACATAAAATGAAAAAGCATTTTCATCACAGCTGGGCCAAGTTTCTATATCCTCAATGCAAAATCGCACTGCTTCCGACTCATCGTATGCAAACGAGGGATTTCTCCTTTTTCGTTTTCTTCACAGAATAAATTTATGCTTATAATCCCGGATAATAGATACCAAAAATTTAAGTCTATGCAAAAAAAACAAGTGTTCTTTTTCTTTCCCGATTAATTGCTGTTGCCGTCTAATCGAATCATAAATAATCGGGGCCTCAGTGTATATGTACATACATACATACATACTTATGTACGTCATACACTAAAATTTAGTGACTAAATAGAACACGAGTTACGCTCAGTTTGGTATGTACATGTATGTATGTGTGTGTATGCATGTACCTTTGTGTATATTCTGATAAATTTTGGAATATATTTTTGTATATGTACTTATATACTACATAAGTACATATGTATATGTATGTATGTATATGTTTGCATGTACGTATACTTATCCAGAAATAAGTACGTACGTACGTATGCATATGAACGAGTACATACACACATATAAATATAAACAAACAAAAAAACGTGGTCAATCACCTTTAAAAAGTATTCAATTAAAAATCGTTGCTGCTTGTCTTAGGGTAAAAAAGCATTAACCTTTTATTCACTAATTAGATACAAACATACTTACATACATACATACATACATCGCATGCATGTATAGGTATACATATAATAGTGATGTAGCAAATGTCACTTTTTATTTTATACCCAAATACGAATACGAGTATCTGAGGCAATAATCACGTGTATGAATACTTGGAGTTAGTTGGAGGTAGGAGTTTATCGAACGGATAAACAGTTTTTCATTATTGCAACTTTAACCTAAAAGTAGTGGGCGATGTTACCTGCACCTTCTATCGCGAGGTCTAGTCATTTGTAGTTGCCACATTTTCATGTTGCCATATTTTCGACTTTATTAATTACAGCCGTATAATTTTTGGACCACTTCCTAGTCGATTGAGTTAAGACTTCCTTGGACGTTAAAATTGTATACTATGTCTCACTTATTTTTTATGCACTAGAAATAAATTAACAGCAAACATTTTCATAAAGGCAAATGGTATATATGTACGGCGTTGCCACTGTATTAAAAAATATTTAACCATCGCTTTTATCACTTATGTCAAAAGTACCTTTAACTATCGTCTACTTTACGCCAAATTTAAATAATGGGTCTTAGAGATTTTTAAGTCTATTCGATTTATACTTCCGCAAAGTGAAATATTTGAAATGTTATAGAAAAAAAATTAAAGACTGTCGTACAATTACTTAAAAAAAACATACAAATACAAGTTTCTACCATAAAATTATTGGATTATTATTAGCGGCAAAATTGGGGTCCAGGGGGTGTAATGATAAGGCAAAACTTCTGATTGGTTCTACTTGGTGAATCCAGAGTGATCCTTATCAATTACACTTCAAGTCGACTCACAAACCTCCACGTGGTGGTCCCTGGGCGATGTTCTTGACACCCGTCAAACATCGGCGAATTGTGAGAGGCGCCTGCAACGTCTGTTCTCCTAGTTGGGGCGGTTGCAAACGGACGTCTGTTCTTATACTAAGCGGTTCGCTATATAAAATGTATTTCACACTCAGCCAGTCTGTTGGCTTAGATGGCAGCCCCATCATCAGACTAGGATGCAGTAGACTAATCATTTGCTCATCCGAAATATAATGATTAACGAAACCTCAAACAACATAAATGAACTATCCGATCTATCGATGACGACATTTAGCATGAAAACAAGGACACGATTTGGATCCTGGAATGTACGAACGCTTTTAGAACCGTCACGCCTACCACAGCTCTGCAAAGAAGTACATGATTACAACCTTCTTTTTGTAGGAATCTGCGAAACTCGTTGGCCTGGAGTGGGTGAACACACAACATCTAACGGGCTCACCTTTCTATACTCGGGCAAACCTGAAAATCTACCCAGATCAAATGGTGTTGGATTCCTTTTGACAAAAAAAGCGAAAAGGGCACTTATTACGTGGAAGCCGTTTTCTGACAGAGTAATATCTGTGAGGTTCCGCACCCGCGCACGGAATCTTACTTGCATCCAACGTTACGCCCCTACAGATGCTGCCGAACGCGCTAGTAAGGAAGAATTCTATAATATTCTTGACAAAGCAATAAGCGAAATCAATCGCGGTGACATACTAGTCGTAATGGGGGATTTCAATGCCCAAATCAGGCCCGACAACACCAACTTAAAGTCAACCATGGGCACCCATGGACTTGGACACAAGACTGAGAACAGCGAACTTTTTCTGGGAATGTGTGCATCCAACAACTTAGTTGTAGGTGGGTCCGTATTTCCGCACAAAAGGATACATAATGTAACCTGGGTATCTCCTGACCAAAGAACAGAGAATCAAATCGACCATGTGACAATAAGTAGCAAGTGGCGAGGATCTCTTTTGGATGTACGAAATCGCAGAGGCGCTGATATGGCATCCGATCATCACCTAATTGTGGCAGAAATACGTACAAAACTAGCGGCGATACGAAACAGCAACAACAACAGCAATACGAGACCTGTCAATGTGCAAAGCTTAAAAAATCCAGTAGCAGCCTCTACATATTCCGAAACATTAAGGCAAAATTTTCTTGAATCACATGAGAATGACTTAAGCTGTTGGGAAAGAGTGAAATCGGTTTTTATGGACCCGGCTATAGACATCCTCAGCTATAAAGAAAACCTGAGGAAAGAGTGGATATCAGATGACACTTGGAGCATTATCGAAAAACGCAAGCTGGTAAAGGCTAACCTTAATAGAGCAAAAACTCGTGGTGCTAAACTTAGACTTCAAACACAGCACAACGATCTCGACAAACTGGTAAAACGAAGCGCACGACGCGACAAACGCAATTGGGTCGACGATATCGGCAAGGAAGCTCAAACGGCAGGGGAAATGCATCGCACTAGTGATATGTACAGGTGTTGGAGAAAACACACTAATGGACACGTAACGTCACAGAGGCCTTTAAGAAAACGGAACGGAGGATTCGCAACATCTTCGGAGGAACACGTAGATGTCTGGGCAGATTACTACAGTGAAATGCTAACCTCAAATGGACACAGCGCTCAGATTGGTTGTGAATGTGAATCACACGCAGATGACCCAGATATATCTTCCGCTTGCCCCAACGTTGATGAGATCATAAACTCAATCAATAGTCTTAAAACCAATAAATCACCTGGTATAGACGGAATCCCTGCTGAATTATTAAAAGCTGACCCTTATACAAGCGCCAAAATAATCCACCCAATCATACGCACTTTTTGGGAAAATTAAAATCTGCCTGACGAAGTGATAGAAGGCATAATAATAAACATTCCGAAGAAGGGAGATCTTACGAACCTAAATAATTGGCGTGGTATTACTCTGCTTTGTATGATCAATAAGGTCATCGCCCAAATAATTGCCAAACGAATCTCCGCTAGGGTAACACCGGCACTGAGACAGGAACAGGCGGGATTCAGACCTCACAAATCCACTATTGACCATATAAACAGTCTCCGTATTATCGTTGAGCAATCTGTTGAATGGCGATCACCACTCTATATATGCTTTATCGATTTTGAAAAAGCCTTCGATAAATTAAATCACAACGTGATTTGGAGCGCACTACGATGCAAAAACGTCCCTCTTAAACTTATCTCACTTATTAGGTGTCTTTACCACAATGCCAGCTGTTGAATTAAACATGGTAAAACGTTAAGCAGGACGGTAAAAGTGGAAATCGGTGCTCGCCAAGGATGCGTCGTATCACCACTTCTATTTAATATAGTTTTAGACACAATTCTCAAAAGCGCGCTGCAAAACGGAAAGGGAATTACTTGGGGGCTGCAAGGCCGTTTAAACGATCTTGATTACGCAGATGATATCTGTCTATTGGCTCACAGCTTCTCAGATCTTGCATCAAACCTGCGTAGTATAACGACAAAAACAGATGCGGCTGGACTCAAGATCAACACTACAACACAGGATACTATCACAAAGTAGATAGAGGTGTCACGACCCGGAAGATATTGTATTTTTTACCTATCGTTTTTTGCTTAACATCAATCTTTTTATTTTGTTTTGATATTAATTTTCTGGTGATGTAAAAATTCAATGTATTTAAAGAACATAACAAATTCACATATACGTTATTTGTCTCATTCTGTCAGTACTTCGAAAGAAAATTCATTGTTTAAACGTTTAAGTATTCAATTCTGTGTACTATTTCAAAATTATTATTTTTTTGTGCCTTATAGTTATTTTTGTTTACTCTATATTTTTGGGATGAAAACATTACCAGTCTGAATGTCATGAAATAGTCGAATATTCGAGTATAAAAAGATTTTTCTCATCACTAGAAATATGTTTTTTCAAGAGAGCTACAAATACGAAATTAGTCTAATTAATAAAATGAGAAAAACATACATAAATTTGTTGACTAATATCAAAATAATAAAATATTTTTCTTTATAAATATTTTTTATGGCAGTAAAACGAGAAATATAAAACTACTACGTATTATGAGCAAAATTAAACGTACAAAAACAACGCTCACACGTTTCTAAGTTCAAGGTGATTTTACATATTTTGTAATTTCAAACAAAAGCACATACATATTTACATAATAAAACGCTTTTAAAATGAATTTGTTTATTTAAATTAAATATGTTCGCTCAATTCACATGTATGAGTTGTAAGTTGCCCGATGCTACGATAGTTATAAGAGTGTTACATTTTCTATGTAAAATATGCCAAATTCTTTGAATCAGTAAATACAGTCAAGGAAAAAACTATACATACAGGCCTTACATATGCAACTTTTTAAGGCATTGCTCCATAGGTTTATTTTCATAACCAAAATGTATGTAAGTATGTGGTCAACAAACATGGCAAAAACAATAAACAAGAAAACAGAAAATTCACCAGAAAAAAATGTATATATGAGTACAGCCACGAGGAACAAAATATATTTCGTGAAAATCTTAATATTTTTACATTATTTAATGTTTAATGGCCTTCGTAGACTAGTAGGTAGTGTACTAGGCTCGTACTGCGAAGGTCGCAGGTTCGTAATCTGTGTTCTGTGGCTCCCCAAAAAAACAATGCTACCACCTACATGTTTTATAGCTGGTATACTATTTTTAGGATCAAGTACTGTATTTGATTTTCTACAAGTTCTAAACCGCCCGTCACTTCCGAAAATGATGAATTTGCTCTCATCAGTAAGCAAAACGCGACTCAATAATACATCTCTTTGTCCACATGTTGTTGAGCAAACTCAAGGCTTTTGTCCGAAATCAATGACTTTTTGCGTGCTACTCTACTCCAGTAACTACTTTTATGCAAAGCATTCTGATGGTCCTTGGATGCACATTCTTGTGGGAAGTTTTCCGAATATGTTCGACCAATTTTGGAGCGCTTATTTGCAGGTTCCTGTTTACTTCTTTAAGGTTACAGCTAATATCTGGTCCAGATAATTTTTTCAGTCTCCCAGACCGCGACTTATGTATTTTCAGTATTTTATGGCTACGAATTCTTGTTTGTAGCCTAGATCTATTTCAGCAATTTCCCCATATTTTCTTTCCACTAATATTTATTTATTGTATCTTCAAACTGAAATAACAATAAGTATTCAAATCTTAAGTATAGATATAATTATTAGGCCCAACCAGTGTCGGACATAAACTCAGTGATAGTAATTAATAATACATATGTAAATGTCGTGTTAAGCACAAATATAAGTATGTATTTTCAAAAAATTTCAGCTGGAGTGTGGCGTATTAAAGCCGTAGTGTTCCCCTTTTTTTAAGCGGATGTGTCCAGTAAAGTTCAAGATATTACGAGCAAGGGGATTAGGATGGGACTCGAGTTTTGTTAAATATTTGCCTCCATATTTTGCAATTTCAGCAGTCACAAGTGGCATATTCAGATAACGATGTAAAATTGAATTTTTGATGTACCATGGAGCCGATGTTATTATCCTTAAATTTTGTTTTGCCTTCGTTGGATTCTCTCTACATCGGAAGCTGAAGCAGTGCCCCATAGCTGAATTCCGTAACACCACATGGGTTTCAAAAGCGACTTGTATACCAATCAGCCAATGTATCTGAGTTAATTTAAGCTTCATTTGTATTAGCTTAGCATCAATGTGGTGTTTCCATGTAAGCCGTCGGTCAAGGTGTATACCAAGGTATTTCACATGTGAATGTTGAGGAACAACTTGATTGTTGATTCGAATGGGTGAACAAGTGTCTCTTCCTTGGGTAAATGTGACATGAACACACTTTTGTTAATTTACTTTTATTCTCCATAACTTCAACCATAGTTCCAACAGGTTAATATGTTCCTGAAGATATCGGGATGCCTCGTGAGTTTTTTCATGCATACTAAGGCAGGCTGTATCATCGGCAAATGTAGAAGTGAAGATGTTACTGCTCAGAGGCATATTACAGGTATAAATCAAATACAAAACTGGTCCCAGTATACTCCCTTGTGGCACCTCAGATGAGATAGTTTCGGGCACACTCATGAAGTCTCCTTCCACGACAGTGAACTTCCGGGCAAGAATGTAATTTTCCAAAAGATTTACAATGTTTATTGGTAGATATGTCTTCAATTTTAAAATTAGGCCTTCGTGCCACACTTTATCAAATGCCTAGAAACATCAATAAAGAGGGAAGAGCAATACTTCTTTTCTTCAAATGTTCTTCTTATAAAATGAACCAATCTATGAGTTTGTTCAACGGTACTATGCTGACTTCTAAAACCAAATTGATGGTCCGGTATACACCCATTATCAGTTAGAATTGGGGAAAATTTTGTCATGAGCAGCTTTTCGAAGAGCTTTGAAATTGTTGATAATAAACTTATTGGCCTATATGACTCAGCCTTGGTAAGATCTTTGCCCGCCTTTGGAATCATTTTGACCATGGCAAGTTTCCAGCTGTGTGGATAATACTCCAGTCGTAAAATGCCATTAAAAATAAACAACAGGATTCTAATAGCAACACGAGGCAACTTCATCAGCATCTTGTTACTAATTCCATCAATACCCGGGGCCTTCTTCGGATTGGTTTCAGCAATTAGTTTTTGCACATCACGCATCTTAAACTTTATGGGTCGAGGGGGCAGAGCAACTTCACTCGGAAAATCAACAGCACCAGTACATGTGTTTGGGGTAAATACGTGTTTTAAATGCTCAGCAAATATGTTACCTTTTTCAGTATTGGTTCTTGCCCAAACTCCAGTAGAAGTGCGCAGGGGTGGTTTAAACTCAAAAAAAAAAGTTTTCTAGCAGCGCGCCACAAGGAGTAATGCTCCTGTGACATCGAGACCTTCCAGATAGTTTTTAAGAGATGCAGATTTTTCAGATGCAAGCAACTCTTGGAGTCGTTTAGTGCATTCCTTAAGTCTGATTTTATGTTGAGGTGATCTGTGCTGTTGCCATTCCCTTCTAGCTCTTCTTTTTTCACATACGAGACGTTCAACATCCGTAGAATAAATTCTATTAAACCCAGTCTGCGGATGGGAGGTAGTAGCATTTTTAGCAGCCTGTTTAATATTTTCGGTAAGATTGGCAATGTTAAATTCAATATCATCGGAAGTTCTAAGCTTGATGTTTTCCGTACAATGAGTACTGAGATATTTTTTGAACCCCAGCCAATTAACACGATTTATCATCTTCACATATGGGTGAGGTAAGTCACTTCTTAGTTGGCTACAAATTGTAACGATCGTTGTAGAGTGATCGGAGGAGAGATTATGAGAAGTTTCAACATGAATTAAATCCCTAGAGATATTTTTCATGACGCCAAAATCTATAATATCCGGAAATTTTTGTATATCAGTAGGCCAGTAAGTGGGCTCCTCGAAATGACATCAATCCATTTTTGAAATTGTGTTGAACAATGCTCGACCTCTAGGTGTAATAAGACGCGTTCCCCAGAACGTATGTGTTGCATTGTAGTCCCCAGCTGCTACGAAGCAAGGTCCAAGAGTTTTGTAAAAATCCTCGTATTGATCCTCAGTGATTGAAAATCTGGGAGGGGAGTAAACTGATGACATTATGAGATGTGTACAAAAATGTTCGAACAAATATTTGTAGCTTGTAGATGTTCCTCACAAATGTTCTCAAGAATATAATGCTTAAGTCTTAACTTTATTAGAATTGCTGATCCTCCGCATGCTCTTCCTCTCGGGTCCTTTGAGTCATATAAGGTGTAGCCATTCATTCTAAAAAGGCTTCTCGAAGTCAAATGAGTCTCAGATACCAACATTATATCAATATTCTTCACCGTGGGGAAGTGCTCAAGTTCATTTTTATGTTGGCGAATGCCGTTTGCGTTCCAGAAACATAATTTTATCGTTTTCATGGCGTGTTAACTAATGCTTGAAGCAGTGTGTTCTGCATTCGCAGCATTTCTTGCATCATGCTTGTCATATTTGTTGTAAAATTGTTTATAGTTTGCACCAAATTGTCAATAGTAGCTTCAAGGCGAGAGAAATTAAAGCTTGGGTTTGCACTTGTTGTATTAGTTGGTGGTGACACTTTTTGAACGGGAATAGAGTTGATCTTCACAGCGTCAGCATACGATATTTGTGGAGTGATTGGTTGGGCCATTAGAGGATAAGTGGCGGATTACGTATTTCTTGTTTGCGCTAGGACTACTTTAGGCTTTTGACTCATAGCCTGTTTAACGAAAGAGTATACAGGACATCCCCTGTAGTTAGCAGTGTGATTACCTCCACAATTACTGCACTTCTTTTCCTTCTGGTCCTTCGACTTATTGCAAATAGCAGTGTTGTGTAATTCACCGCACACAACACAAACAGTAGGTAATTTACAATAAGTTTTCGTATGGCCATATTCTTGACAATTATGGCACTGTACGGCTCCCGAACGCTTGTGTGGTTCTTCAACTGTGATTTTTCGGTATAATGGATATTTCAAATTATAAATGGGATGGGACTAATTTTTCTCCAATATTACATCGCTTAGCTCCAGTTCAACATGAAAAAGAGGTTGCGGGATCTTATCCCTGTTTATTATGTTGGATACATTTTTTACCTTGAATCCTTTCAGGGTGAGGGCATCTTTTATTTCATCAGGAACAACGTAAGAATCTATGCCCTTCAATACGATCTGTAGGCCTTTAACACTCTTAAGCTGGAATGTGTAGAAACTTGTTTTATTTTTTTTCAAATACATTAACCATTTTGCGGAAGTCTTTTTCATCATATATTTGAATTTTTGTTTTATCAATGTTACCACGTTTTATTGGAACTTCACATTGTTCCAATGACCGAGACTAACTTTTTAATAAGTGTGTTAGAATTTTTTTATCTAAGATAGATTGGTGGTGGTTTGGATGTTTTTTTTTCGAGGATTCTTCAGGATTGCCGCTGTCATCTTGCAATATTTTAAAACGGTTTTGATGGTTAGCTGAGGCGGCGTCGATATCCCTGGATATCTTGGGAACAGATGAGATCTTTGAAGAATTTGGGCTTCGCCCGCGCTTTACTACTGTGATATATCTGTCCATTCTGACAGACACCTTAGGTTTCTGACTACTGTTGTATCATCCGATTTTTTATTTTTATTGTGTGCATTAAGAATATCAGAACTCACAGTAAAATAGGCATTTCTGCCGTTAGAACTCACTTCACAATTATTTGTTTTTGAGGTACTCATACAGAGTATTCCTCAGTCACTTTGTTTGCGGTTGTTTTTTTATTTCTTTAAGACCGGCCTTATAATAAGAAGCATACAAAAAAATTTTAGTTTTTTCTGTTACATTATATTCTTTCTTGGATGCTGCTGCACTGTATGTGGACTTGTTTCCACTTAAAAATATCGTTAATTAATAATTGTGACTTTGTAAACGCAGTTATTTCTCAATATCTCAATAATGAATGTATCTGTATAATTTTTTCTTTCAATTTCTAAAAAACTTAAAATAACATGCTGTATGTAGAGTTTTTCCTTTGACTGTATTTCGTGTGAACGCGGATTTACAAATCATTTTGTAAATTATTATAAAAATTTGGTAAAAATTTAAATGAAAAAACTTACTTATTTTTTGTACTGTAAAAACTTAAACTAATAATTAAGAGACAATAAAAAATGGACTGAAAGCAACATTTTTTTGTTAGAATTTTTGTGTGGAAATTTTAAGTTTTTTCTGTATAAGTATGGGTGATTCCAAATTTTTTTTTTTTTTGCTCAAAACTATAATCTGAGATTTTCTACCAGTAAGCCACTCCGATACTTTTTAATGGTTACAAAGCTATACCCCATTAAAATTGGAAATATCACGCGTTTTTGTAAAAAAAATTAGTAAAATTAAGCACTTCATAACTTTGGCACGTATCATCAGATTCGAATAAAATTGGTGTCGTTGAAAGGCGTTTTGCTTCCTCTTAGGTGACATATCTTCTTGCTACAAGGTCCTCTAAAATGAGAATATCAAATGTCTTGACCAAGAATCTTATTTTTTTATACAAAAAAACTTAAACTTGAAATTGGTTTTTTTTGGGTTAAAAGTTTGTATTGTATATTGCAATAATTCGGACAGATATGTTTCAATCCTTAGTCCGGACTAGAGTTAAAAAAATGTACAGAAAATACTAGAAATACAAATTTATTTTTGTTGGAATACAAACACATACTTCTGTGTAATTCGTCTGTTAAGTTTTTTAAATTCTTTAAAAAGTCGAATTTTTTTTCTGTAACTTATATTTGTTGTAAAGGTACTAAGTTTCCAACATTCTGAATTTCCTCCAAGGTCATCAATATTTTAGTTAAAACTAACCGATTGAACTATATCTTCATCAGGGTAATCGAAAGCGTATTGATTTTTGTCACGTGCCCAAGTATAGATTTTAGAACAGTTTACTGAACTAATCTTTTAGTATTCTTTTATTCTAGCTCATACATAAATAAATGAGTGCCGAAAAATCTGTTGTCCGGTCTATAGAGGTAGAATTTCTAAGCTGTCCGGATTATTTGATAGTGGATTGGATAATGGGTGTCCGGATTATGGAAGTTGTACCGTATATGTTTTAGACATAAAATATTTTGAACGCCGATGTTGAAAAACTGTTAGAACCATATTTTTTAGTCTCAAACATATGCTGACGCGTTCTAAAGTTATGATGTGTTTAATGTTACTAATTTTTCACAAAAATTGTCCGATACGTCACACTTTGGAGGTCTTTGACTTTGGAGCCTCAAGTACTATTGTTTATGCACCCTACAATGCGCAGATAAAAGGAGAACATGTGTATTTAGTCTAAGAGCAAATTCAGAAGGAGACAAAGTACAGGCTGGGTTGAAAAATTTGATAATTACCCTTACGACTATATTTTTCAAATGTCATAGAAGACTTAAATTTTGCATACTTGGCAGATATGGAAATCCATATGAAGGAATGAAAAGCAGGGAGGAAATTTAAGGGTTTGTGGTTCAATGAACGCAAACGAAGTGGAAAATGTTGTTTTTATTGAATGAAATATTCCTTTCAAACATTTTCCAACACAATCCGGTTTTGCCATTTCTCCTCAAGTTCTGTTTTAAGGCTATTTCGGTTCGTGACCTGGTGTTTGAGGACTTTCTGATCTATTGATAATGATTGCTCATACATTATCAATAACATTTAGAACACCTAATTGTGCAGCAGTTGCAACAAAAGCGGATAATTTCAAATAAGCCATGACTGCACAAAACCTGATTTATGTTTCGAGTCGTTGTCCTGATAGATGCGAAACTCCTCCTTTATATACAGCTTTTCGGCACTTTGCGCTAAATTGGATTATAGGATGCAAAGGTTTACATTTTTCACTATTTTACACTCAATAAACTGCAAGTTTCCTACATGATTTGACGATATACAAGCCCACACCATGGCAAGCCTACCACCATGTTTGACTGCCGGTTTTTATTTTCAAGCTCTGTATTATATGGTTTACGTCAGAGGTACGAGAAATTTTAGGCGTCCGAGCGGAATATATTAAATTTGGACTCATTTGCAAGAACAATAAGTCCTGAGTCTTTGGTAATGTATTCCTTAGCGAATTGTAAGCGCACTGCTTGTTTTCTTCTAGAAATAAAAGACCTTTTCAGCGCAACTCTGCCATCAAAATAATGATTTCGAAGAAACTGCGAGTAGTTTCTGCACTGCATGTTCTTTTAATTTCAATTTTAACTTCTGTAACCAGTTTTGAAGCGGACAGTTTCGAGTTTTCCCTTATTTTTCCCACAAATTTAGCGTCCATCATTTTCATTAAAAAAATTTGTTGGGAGTTTTTCTACTCATATCGTGCATTTTGTTTTCGTGTATAAGCCGAGATGTTATACTTTGAGGTTCACTAGGGCAGACTATTTGACAAAATTTTCGACGGGAAAGGCCGTTTTTAAAATGATTAATAACTAGTTCTCTGTGTTCTATAGTAATGTGTCATCCCATTGCCGAAATCAAACTAAATGCTTATTTAAATAATCGTAGACATAACTACAGGAAACATTCAAGTTTATCGTTACTTGAGGAGTGATGTCAATTTGACAGGTTTTAGAAGTAGCTAGTTGAAATGAGCTGTGATTATTTATGTATGTAACTATTTCTTTGTTTTTGATTTTTTAACACTGTAAATCTAAGACTGAATAATTTTTTTTCTAAATTTGGAGTATATTCTATAATTCCTAATGTTAATTTTTGTAATACCTTGTTTCACTTCGAAATTATACACGATATATCTTCTTAAGAAATTTTATTAAAAAAACACATAAATTATATTAAATTCAACAAATTGTTTAATATTAACTATGAAATTCACTTATCTACTGATAACGAACTTAAAATCAAAGTCTATATACATACTTAGGTACATCATCTTGTTAAACTTTGAAGTTTTTGTGTTTGGGCAACGATTATATAAAACATATATAAGTAAATGAAAGTGCAATTAATTTTATTTTTTAAGACTACTTCTATTTTGTTTTTATTTAAAATAGTTGGTACAAATATTTTTTCAGATCCCTCATATCGTCCTACTTTTTCAAGAAACTAACACTTAAAAAAACTTACAAAAAAGGCAAATCTTGCAATATTACAACGCTGGTCACAGGCATGAAACCTGAAAGCTAATTTTGAAGATTTAAAAATAATTGTGCATTACAAAAAATTTTGTTATTGTTGTAAGGTATGCACGTCGACATAAGCATTAAAATGATACATAGTACATAAGTATATACTTCTGTCAAAAAGTGTATTGATTTTCATACCGTTTACTTTTGCTCTTGTAATTGTTGCCGTATTAACAGCCTTGGGTACATACTCGTATGGTTTTTCTTGTTACTGGAAATTTCTCTGTGATGACTGACTCTCCTTTAGAAATACGTGCAATCAATCTCTAACTTAAAAAACAGGCAAAGCTCGATAAAGCAAATGTAAAAGATATACTCGCTATAACGAATAGTAAAACTAAAGGCAATAGCAAAACAAATCAAGCAACTACGGGAAATGTGTGTTTTTATTTTTACTTAACAAATGTTTTGCAATTATTTTTACAAGTATTACATTTTACATTGTGAAAGTGTAAGCGCAAAACAATGGGCAACTGAAGAAGAATTTCACTGGAAAAAAAGTTACAATTATGGATGATTGCAAAAAAAATAATAATACATAAATCTGTGATATTTTCTTGAAATATGGAACATTAAACTCGTAAATTTGCACACTGAAGAAAATGGAAAAAAAAGATTATATCGAATTTGAAAGACAAGAAGGACGATTTTTTAAAATCTCGCTAATTTTTAATATACTTATGCACAGAAAAAAAATTTTTAATTTTTTTATTCAACATTAGTTCCTGGAAAATATTTTTCAATTAAAATATTTAATGGTTGCACCGGTAGGCTATTGTGAAGGTTGTGGGTTCGCCTACGACACCGGTCTCCTTTTCTTCAGGAGAATGAAGTTCTATTTTACTATGTTTGGTAATTTATAATTGTATTCAATAGATTTAAATACATAAATACATTATATTTGTATATATATATATATATATATATATATATATATATATATATATATATATATATATAGTAGCGGACCAGGCCAACTTCGCCTCGCCCCAATTTTAAGCCTTAAGACAAAGTTTCTATTTTTTCATGTGAAAAGCCATTAAGGAATAATTTCAAACAAAATTTCATAAAAAAACTCGATTTTCGATTTTTCCAATTTTCCGACTTTTCCGGAGGGATTTTCCAAAATTTTCTTCCATAAAAACTTTCTTATCGAAAATACGAACAACTGACAAAAAGTTTTACAGAAATCGGCCAAGCCGTTCTCATTTTATGAATTATTGGATTTTGCCACGCCCCTCCGCCCACAGATCGAAAATTAAAAATCACAGTGTCACCCGCCCGAGTATTTTGAAGGTTCACTGAAAATTTCGTGAAAATCGGCCCAGCCGTTTTGGAGCCATTACGTTACATACATACATACATACATACACACATCCTCTTTTATATATATATATATATATATATATATATATATATAAATATAAATAAAGAAATAAATATATTTAAATATTTTAATTTTTTTTTGATTAAAGTATTTTTTATTTGATTATTTTAAATTGAAGTACGGGGCACAGAAATTTATGGTTTGTGTTCTCTTATTTGACAAAACTAATACGTAAATAATTGTATATACCGACATTTTATTTTTCATCTCAAAAAAATTTAAAGCCCCTAAATTCAATTTTTTTTTTTTTTGTTGTAAATTCCCAAGTGTAATATTTAGTTAAAAATTTTATTTGAAATGTATTTGATTTCATGTAAAAACACTTAAATTTAATTTTTTTGAAAAACTGCAAGAGATATAAAGCATAGTTTTATTAAAGCTGGTGAAGTTAAATATTCTTAAAATTTCAGAGTTTTCGCTGAATTTTGTGCTGAAAGGAGGGCAATTATGTTGACGGAACAATGTTCAGCAATAAAAGCAGCAATTTTTTGCTCTGAAATCTTCCTTTCTTTTATAACATACGGTTTAAGAATGTTTTTAATGGGTACATTACGAGTAATTAATAATTATTTCAGCACAGATAAGCAAAATGTTAAGTGTTTTGTTTTCGCCCCCCCAAAAATTTCAGTTTTACCACCAGATTTGCACTTAAAAGAAAAAATCCCTTAATCCAGGAAGAAGCCCTCAAGTTGGCAACACTGGATATACCCAGCAAAAAAAAAACAGACTTTATCTCAAATGGAAATAAAAGAATACTTTTGATATCACTAATGAGAAGATGCCATTTGTCAAACATTTACTATCTAATGAACATCTACATGAGTCTAAATTTTAGTCTCAAGTTTGTGAATAACGAACGTTGGATATCAAGTGATATTATCATCGTATTGTTGTTGGGTAATATCATTTTGTTTTTCAGTTAACAACAACCTTTCGATTATAGCTTTTATTAATTCTCAGTTTGTAGTCAAGAGCACAGAATAGCCTATGGTCGAGTTCATTTCGTTTTGTGCTCCCATTCGTACATCTTCACACGCATGCACACCAATAACAAAATGTTGCAAGGTCTAAATATGTAGATTTCATAAACAAAAATTGAGAAGCAAAAGTAGATTCGTAATCTCGGTCTAAGCAAGCAAAGGTGAATGTGTATGCATGAATTGATGTTTGTACATATATTTTGTCTTGCTTGTTATACACAGCATTTGATAAAAACATATTATTAGTTGCGTTTAGATTTTGTGCCGTCTAGGTCAGAGGCTAAGGAAATACAAAGAAGAATATTAATATGTATTTTATTGCGTGTAGATAAGTATGTACTAAATAAAGGGCGATTTTTTAAGGGCTTTCGGATTTGATTTCAAAAAATCACATAAAATTTAGAGAAATGTATGAAATCTTTATTTGAGTCGATAGAACGATCTATGTATATCTATACATATTTCACTGTTTGGAAATAATTTCATGTAAATGTTGATCGCGACTAGGTCATAAATGGTCTATACGCTGGGTCCGATTTTGGCATACTTTCTCCAACATTTCGGCCGGTATCTTACGAATAAATTAACCAATATAGGCTTCCAGTGCGTCAACCGTTGGACATGAGCCTTAACATAGCCAAAAAAAAAAAAAATTCTAAAGGCCTTAAATCGCATGATCTAAGCGGGTAATTGACGTGAAATAAATTGTTCACCGAGCTCGGCTCTCAATTGGGCCATTGTTTAGCGTGATGTGCGGCATGTGGCGCCGTCTTGTTGTAACCACATGTCAACCAAGTCCAGCTCTTCTATTTTGGGCAAAAAAATATTGTAATCATTGCATGGAGCGCTCGCATTCACATTAACATTCCTGCGTCTTTGAAAAACTACGGCCCAATGATGCTACCGGCCCATTATCCACAACAAATAGTGAATTTTTTAGGATGCATTGGCAGTTCTTGCAATACTTCTGACTGCTCTTCATACCAAATATGGCAATTTTGCTTGTTCACGTATCCATTCAACGAGAAATAAATTTCGTCGCGGAACACAATTTTCCGATAGAAAAGTGGACGATGCACTTTCTTAACCGAGCATGAATGTTAATAATAAAATTCAATAATCCGCGAGCATTGTTCGTTTGTAGGTCGACTCATGGTTAAATTATAGCCCAAACTGAACATATTACACGAATACAGCTGAGCTACCAAAAACAGTGTTGCCAAAAAAAAGTTGCTAAAAAATCATCCTTTACATATGTACTAGAGATAAAAACAGAAGATTATTACTTGCGTTTAAGATTTTGTGGTGTCCAGGTCAAAGGGTAAGAAAATATAAAGAAGTATTAAAAAATGTATGTAATTCACTGCGTGCAGATAAGCTATACTTATATAAAAATAAAATGTTGGCTGACGTGAATAAAACAGAATATACGTACATACATGAATACTTATGTATGTAAGTACGTGTTGATGTTTATATTATTTTTCAAAGCAATTAAAATAACCTGAATAACATTTAAACGTAACAACATGCTTGTGTTTTTGGAGCGTCTTAAACCCATTTGTTATAATTTATTTTCGTGAAAAGGTACAGACTTATTGATACTGCATTAATTATTCGCTTAAAAATACACATTTTAGCGAATGCGAATACCAAATACAAGAGAATAATAGTTTGCAAATGCGAACATTCGCTTTTGAGCAAAAAAATTAAAAAGAGTGTTTTCTTTATTTATATTATGCTTTATCAAAAAAAAAAAAAAAAAAAAAAAATTTAAATGGAAAACAATATTGTTAAAAAAAACTGAAAATTCAACAATTCTATGAAGGATTTTGTTCACAATTGCTACACGAGAGTGGCATCAACGCCACTATATGGAAAATGAAAAATAGACTAATCATTAGCTCTATTTAGAGTTTATTATTCTCAAATAAAGCTTGAAAATAACATCGAATACTTCTCGTGTCATTGTTTTGGTTTGCCAAAAATATATTAGAAAACTGGATTGAAGCACATATGTACCTGACAACAAAAGAAATCACAATCGATTTTTTTTATATACGTTCTAGTTTTTTGACCGTTTTATTTAAATTAATAAACTTAATTATTTTTTCAAATGTTATTATTTTTAAATTTAAAAAATGTTTGTTGTGGCTTTAGCTCTTCATATGCCGACATTTCATTGGTTGCTAAAACCAAATCGTCAGTGAAGTTTAAGCAGTTTGAAAACATTCAACCTCATATGTTTATGCCACATAAATCAAATACGATATGAGAATTTCACTATTGCGTTTAATTGTATGGGTGTTGAGAGAAAAATAAAATAGTTGTGTTGTTTGTATAGAAACATTCTAAGCCTACTATGATTATGTATTGGTTGTAATTCATATGCAATATTGAAATTCTCATATTGTATTTGATTTATGTGGCATAAACATACGAGGTTGAATGTTATCAAACTGCTTAAACTTCACTGACGATTTGGTTTTAGTAACCAATTAAATGTCGGCATATGAAGAGCTAAAGCCACAACAAACATTTTTTGATTTTTTCTATGCATTTTGCAAAAACTCTAATTGTTTCTAACGATTAGTTGGGGAGAATATCCTAAATAATTTATTTCAATATTAAGTATTTTTAAATTTATATAAAATAAATATCCTGAAGATGGTACTCGATGAGTACCGAAATATCGATAAATAATTAAAAAATTAGAAGAGACCTTAAGCTTAAAAAATAAATTAACTTTATTTTTTCCTGTAAATTCAAAACATATTTACAACAAACAAAATTATGCGTTGAAAATTTTAAAATGGGATGCAGCTATGAGCGAACCATCAAAAATAATAAACCTAATCAAGGCTATGTATACCAATGCCTCAATACAAGTTCGTCACAATGGGATGATAAGTGAATCCTTCAGTACAAACGCAGGGGTGAATCAAGGTTGTCCTCTCTCTGCATTGCTTTTTGCCATGGTACTTGATGAGATAATATTAAAACTATGCGCGAACAAAAGGGGTATTGTGTGGGGATTTCGCAAGTAAGTAAGTAATGTAATGGGAGTTTGGCCCATTATGGCCCTTTGCACTGCGACCATTGCTGATCTATTGTGCTTCCACTGTCCTTAACAGTTTAATACGTTCGCAAATAGGATTAGCTCCTTCAGTGGGAGCATTAGCAGATCCTCTTCACTCAGCGTATATGCATGTAGAGTTCTGTGTCTCCTGTGGCACAATGCCCCACAATTTGTTATCAAGTGTTCCATCGACTCCTCATCTTCACCGCAAAATCTGCAGATGTCCGTGTCAGATAAGCCCATTCTGTATAGGTGGGCTTTGCAGGTGTAATGGCCTGTGAGCGCCCCTACCAGCGTCCGTAGGCTTTTCCTGTCCAGTCTTAGAGCCAGATCCGCCCTCCCAGCGTCAAAGCGTAGGAATTTCTTGGAGTGACATAATCCATTGATGTCATTCCAATGTTGTGCAATCCTGGACGATGTTCATTTCGAAATCTCCCCTTTAAGGAGACTTTTGTTGAAACCAAAAGAAGGGGTGGGTCCAATGAAGTTCCCCTCAGCCCCTCTTCTCGCACAGATGTCCGCCATCTCATTCCCGGCATGCCCCTGATGCCCTGGTACCCATATCAGAGTAATCTGATTATGAGTCGCCAGGTCATTGAGCCTGTTTTGACATTCCAGTAATAATCTGGACATGTACGTACAGCCTCTCAGAGCCTTAAGAACCGATTGGCTGTCCGAGAATATCTTAACCCGTATTCCACAGGATCTCCACAGTTTCCAGTATCGCGTAAAGTTCCGCTTGGAAAATTGTCGTATCCTTGCTCAATGTTATAGACCTGTGTGCTCTAGGCTCCACTATTCCCGCCCCAACTCCTTGGAGCGTTTTTGAGCCGTCCGTGTACCACATTTGCGATCCATCTCTTAGCCATCCTGGGTTTGCGCATCATTCTTCTCTTGTGGGGAAGAGGACCCTGTATTTCCTGTCGAAGCAGTATACCGGGTCCATATGGTCGCCCGCCTGAGACATATCAAGTATGTCCCCGATTCCCCTGAGGATAGCCAGATGATCAGTTAGGTTGCCCGCCCTAAGGTTCTCTTTTCCGTAGATAGAGATTGCCCTTATAGCTGCCTCCTCTTGTATAGCCAGATGGAGCGGTGCAAGGTTCAGAGAGCTTCCATACCCAACGTTGGGGTTGTTTTCATGGCCCCTGTGACGCATAGGCATGCACAGTCTCGATATATTTGTCCGTTGCTCAGTCTTTCTCCACCATACCAGAGCCCCGTACAGTATGGTTGGTCTCACCATCTGGATATATATTCAGAAGGTCATTTTGGGGCTCAGACCCCAGGATCTACCAAGTAGTTGCCTCGCTGTTCAAAGGCTCCTCGTGGCCTTTCCCAGTACTGACTCGAGGTGCGGTTCCCAGGTGAGTTTCATATCCAAGACGAGACCCAGATATTCTACCCTCTCCTTGGGAACTATCTCGATGCCACCCATCCAGAGACTGGGTAAATGGTACAATGATCGTCTTCGCTGGGTTAACAGATAGCCCTTCCGAAGTGCACCATTCATGCATATTGTCTAGGGCGTCTTGCATTTGGTCCGCAATCGTCCCTGCATGGTTCCCCTGATTATTACGGAGATATCGTCCGCATAGCCGATGGTTCTGTGTCCCCTCCGGTTAAGTAGCCCGATCAGGTCATCCACTAATACAGACCATAGAAGGGGAGATAATACTCCGCCCTGTGGGCATCCCTTAACCGCGGTGACTGTGAGATCCGTGGATCCAAGTGAGGCCCTAATCGACCTTTGGTTCAGCATGCAGCTGACCCATCGTACTATCACAGGATCAGCTCCTCCATTGCGAGGAAGTTCGCATTGTCGAAGGCACCCTCAATGTCCATGAATGCACACAGGGCTATTTCCTTCGATTCCATGGCCTTTTTAATATCCCGAACAATATTGTGCAGTGCCGTGGTAGTTGATTTGCCCTTCCGGTAGGCAAATTGGAGCCTATGCAGAGGTCTCATGGAAAGTACCTCCATCCTGAGGTATTGGTCCAATAGTTTTTCAATCGTCTTCAACATAAAAGATGATAGACTAATTGGTCTGTAGGACTTGGGAGATTCTGGGAGTCTGTTTCCACCCTTGGGTATGAATATGACCCCTACCGCTCTCCAAGTCCTTGGGACATGTCCTATTGTTAAACTTGATCGAAATATGTTAACCATCTTCCGATAGAGGATGGTACCTCCTCTTGACAGGGGATTTCGCAAACATCTAGAAGACTTGGATTTCGCAGACGACATCTACCTCAGTTCGCACAAATTCAACGACATGCAAAGCAAAGTGGACGATTTGGTCAATTTAGCAAGGGCCGTTGGTTTAGAAATAAACATTGAAAAGACACATGAAATGCGAGTTAATAACGTCATTGATAACCAATTCAGAATACAAAACCAGACGATTAAATTTATTAAGCGCTTTTGTTATCTGGGATGCATGATGTCATTTGATGGCAGCATGGAGGAGATGTGTCTAGTAGACTAAAGAAGGCAGGGTCAGCATTTGGTCGCCTAAATAAAACATGGCGGGCCCCACAAATATCACAAAACACAAAGCGAAACTTGGCTGATGACAAACACTATAGCACACAGATTCCAAGTATTTTTAAACAAGTATCTACGAATAATATGTCGAATATTTTGGCCAAATACAATCACAAACACTGAGAAAGTAGAGATGGATAGGGCATACTCTCCTTAAACTTATTGGCAGCGGTACGAGAACCGCATTAGAATGGAATCCCCAAGGAAATCGACGCTGCGGTCGTCCAAAAAATACATGGCGTAGAACAATTTTAAATGAACTTAAAAAAGTAAAAAATCTTTTGATGAAATTAAAATAATATTGTAATGATAGAATTAGTTGGAATTTGATTGTAGAAGCCCTATGTTCCCAATAAAGGAAATTTTTTTTTTTTGTAAATTCAAAACATATTTACAACAAACAAAATTATTCGTTGAAAACGTTAGTTAGCGTAAAAGCAATTTGAATTTTTCTAAAGAAATTTATTTAAGTATTTTTCAGATGGTGCAATGATCATAATTATAAAAAAATGCAACAAGAATATTAACAATGCGCGTTATATTAAATGTTGCTAATACAGGCAACTTTTATAAAACAAACTTAATCATAAAAAACGAACTTTATAATAGATATAAACATAATGTTCTCTTTGTTAAAGTGGAAAATTCTAACGACATAAAATCCTTAAAGAAAATTGAAAATGAGATTGACAGGTGCCAAATCTTTAGTACCGTCATTTACATCTAGAAGAACATCAAATATCCTCTTTGAATAATACATCAAATGATAATGTAAAATTATATGGTTTTACATCTGAATCTCCCAATAATGTACCGAATATGTTGGTTTAAGTAATAACGTAATGTGTTAGTTTAACTAATAATTTGGTATTTTAAAAATTTTCTATACAGATGGAGTTCCAAATAACACTGAAGGCTCAGTGGATAGCAACACTATTGCAGGAAAAGCCTTTATTGCTGAAGAACTTTTATTTATTTTACTGATTTATTTATGGTAATACGAACTGGTCTAAAAATATATCGAATTCATCAGTAGCAGGTTTAATTAACTCTCCGGTCCATATATCAACAAACTATGACAAAGAAGCGTTTAAGTGGCCTATGTTGTAAATATTTTCTTTACTCGGTGAGATTTTTTGTTATTATTTTTAACTGCCGAGATGTAAAAACTGGAATTTTTGGACGATTTTGTTCGGGAGAAATTCAAATCCACTAATGAAGCACTCTAAACTGCTTTTGTGTGCCGAATGCGTATACATACATACGATTATAGCTCAAATGGTTGCGCCCGATAGTAAATTTAATAGAAATAATGAAAACGATGCTGCAATTTCTCATGCAAAGATCGTATAGAAGCAATACACGAAAACAAATTCTTTAAGGCTACTAATGGGTGCGAACAAAAATTTAGCAATTAATCCAATACTTTAAAAAAAGGATCAGTTGTCCCTGGAAATTTTGAAACAATGCGTTAAATGTTGCTTGTATACTAATACATATATTTATAAATTTGTATAAAAACCATCGGGAGAAAAATTAAAAATTCTTTTCTTTCAAATACTTGATATTGAAATTTATTATTTCGGTAAATTCTCCCCAATTGTTAAAACAATTAGTTTTTGCAAAATGTTTTGTTTCTAGTGGCTTTAGCTGTTCATATGCCAACATTTCATTGGTCGCATATGAATGTTTTCAAACTGCTTAAAGTTCACTGGCTTAGCGACCAATGAAATCTCGGTATACGAAAAGTTAAAGCCACAACAAACAAAAAAACATTTTACAAAATTTCTTATCTCCATAAATTACTTATCCCAAGAAATACATATTCAAATTTCTCCCAACAGCAAAAACCACAAAAATTGTGCAAACACAATATTTTTATATTCGATTGTAGCACAAGGGATTCCTGTAGCAGAAGGTATATTAAGTAATCACTCTTCTTGGATATCTGCTGGCAACAAAAGTTTCCTGTATAAACAGCAAATAATTTGGCCATTACCAAAGCGAATATGCATCGACTAATGCTATTATAATAGCATTATTATTATAATTATTAGACTTATTAAGAGAAATGAAATTTGGAAAGCATGGAGGCATGGACAATATTCCTGATCTTATTGATTACAGCGATTTGTGAATCTTCCTCGAAAGAGTGTCAAATTATTTTTTTCTCTTGAAAATTTCGGAGTCAAAAAATCATTCAAAATTCAGTATAAATGCAGCATCATACAAGCAGAAATTACTGCCATTATTATCCATCAGTTGTTATTACATGTATCATAATAAAAACATTTATAGGATATTGCAGATTATATTGAGAGGGAATCTGAAATTAATTATTTCATTAATTCGCCTTTGAATTCATTATTAATCGCCACGATCATTATTGCGTACGACAAAACAAAATTCGAAACAATAAATATCTGTATTTTGAACTGTTGTAAGATCTGTTCAGTCCAGGACAAAAAAAATATGCAAATTTTTAATTATGCATATCCGTGCCTAAAATTTTTGTATATAAAATAAATAATTTTTTGTTGTAATGAGTATAATTAAAAAGAAACATCGGTTCAAGGGTTTTGATTGATTTAATATAAGGTAAGCGAATAATAACGACTTAATCGATTAGAAGGGTCTTTCATTAAGCGCTTTTTAGCTCTAAATTTAAAGTCCTATTAAAGCCGTTATGTATGAAATTTAATATTGTGCAAATATGATATAATAGCATAAAAGTAGCGCCCCACAAGAAAAAATCTAACAGCAGCCACTTCACATCACCCCCAGGTGAGATGATCGTGCCCTCAAATTGCTCGAGCAGAATGTCCAATGTGGCAAGATCTATGTGGCACGTAGCGCCGTCCTACTTTAACCACATGTCGTTGGTGTCCATATCACCCAATTCAAGCTAAAAGAAGTTGGTAACCATCGACCAATAGTGCTCACCGTTGATAATAATGGCTTGGCCAACGTCAAACTGAAAGAAATATGGACCTACGTCGCCGTCATCCCCAAAATCCACACCAAAGAGTGGGTGTTACGGAATGCATTGGACGCTCTTGGTTCTCATGTGGATTGGTATAGTCCCAAATTGGAAAATTTCGTCTATTGACAAAATGGGTCTAATCGCTGAATATGATTTTTTGATAGACGCGCGCGGAACGACGCCCGAACAAAACAATAATTTTGATAACACAATTTTTTTGTGCGCATTATTGAAAATTATATCCCCCATGTCAATTTGGCAAAACATATTAAATAAATGAGAGCTACTGTGACAGCAGTAGCCTGAACAAGGAAGGAAGACCTGATACTTATACTATATACTACTAGTGGTGCAAGAAACACAGAAGCAGGTCGATATAAAATAAAAACGTTGATTGCGTGCATAGTTACACTATATAGCACAATAAAACTCTAATCATATACTTAATAGCAATAACAGACTCCATTAAAAAGGTTTAATTCCAATGTTTTATTTAAAAAAGTTTGTCAGAAATCACATACACATAAAGTATATGTATGTACTTACATATGTATGTATTAAGGATATTGTAAACACCGTAAATATTTTTTCGCCTACGGCCGTGATTTTTCAAAACCTGAACAAAGCAACAAAAAAAAAAATGGTGAAGGAAATTTTTTTAATACATTTTTATATATAGAGTTTGACAACCATCTTACTTATCACCTGGACAGTTGGACGGACCTTATAATGAGCTTTGAACAAGCCAACAAAACAATATAAAAATAGGTATCAAACCGAATTCATACCAGGTAAACTCTCACGTCCAACAAATACTTACATTCCTCATATATTGCACTATTTCAAAAATAGCAGAATAAAAGTAGAAAGTAAAAGAAAATATTCAAACAAGTAAATAATAAAAACAAATTCTGAAATTGAGTCATGAAAATATTTAGAAAAATTTATTAGATGTGCTGCTAATTTCACCTTTTATAAATTCATCTTGATATCTCTTTACTTCAATTAAGAACAGTATTTACTTTTTGCTTACATCTTTCATTTTATTACATGTATAATTATATAAAAACGAAATGTAAAGGCATATTAAATTTTTTGACAATACATATTTAACAATTTTCATTTGACTTCTGTCTTACAGAATACAATGAAAAACCAGACTTGTTTTATAATGTAAAACGGCCTTTAACAATGCATTTGCTGGTACTAGGAAAATAGGTTATGGGAAGGAGGATAGTGTCTGTGATAGTGTCAGGAAAGACCTCTGCAGGCAAGTTATTCCACATACGAATTCTTTGGATAAAGAACGAATACAATGCGTAGTGCGATTTTCTGGTACATCGACCACGAAGGGAACTAGTTGTAGTTCGTAAAATGGGGTTCCCTTATTTTATTGGATCACACTCCATTGAAGTAAAGATACAACAACGAAAGACATCCAACACTGCGATTAGGCTCTAATGAGTCAGAGGAGTTGGGAAACCGTTCCATCTAATTTACCATAAAACTATGCTACACAAATGATCACAATATCGCCAGCTAAATTTTTTTTTAGCAATAAAATGGATCCAGTTCTTAAAAATCCTTTCTATTTTAAAACATTATATGAAAGTAAATTTACTACAAAAATTGCTGAGAAAACAAGAAAGACGGAGCAGTCTGAAAGTCATCGTTCCTCGTTTTTTGATAATCATATCGACGCCTCCATTGTATAACATTCTAAGTCGAAAATGTAAGTTTTGAGTTACGAGCTCTCAAAGTTTTTACGCGATATCTCCTAAACTATATAAGATACGCCATTTGTTCTTTCACTGTTTTTAGTAGAATTTGATTAGAATTTTTATAGTATTTTCTGAATTTACAAATTTTAATTGAGTCATAGCTAAAAATGATATAAAATGCTTTAGCACGGTGAAAACATTGGCTATTGGTCGTCTAAGTGTACTTAGCATTTTTTTTGGATAGGTCTATTGTTTTTAAGTTAATCACCTAAGTATACATATGTATAATATTTTAGTTTGGACAAAAATTTTATAACGTTAAGAAATGTCCCTTCCATAACATACTAAGTCAACTTAGTTTTCAAGTCAATTTAAAATTGTCCAAGCAAAAGTATTCTAAGTGTACTTACTACATTTTAGAATGGAAAATTTTTACGACTATGTGTGTCGTCTAAGTATATTTATGCCTATAACTTTGGAACGGATCGGCCCATCTTAACCAAATTTTGACAGTATTTAAATTAGAGAACGTAGGATTCAAAAATTCAAGAACATTAAAAACGTTCTAAGTACACTTAGAACGCTATAGAATGGAGGCGTCGATATATTTATGTACATACATATTGAAGCTGAAAATATGATTTACAAGTTGTAGAACACCACTACTTTAATTTTATGGCATATCTGTATGCCATTTGTGGATGAATAATAATTTTAATTCAATTTGGTTAATTCATTTTAACTTTAGCTTAAAACTTTCAAAATTGTTGCACGCATTTTCTTTTCACTCCTTTAATGCAACATGGTCAAATCTCAAAGAATCAAAATGTTTAGTTACTGCGAAAGAAGTGTTTCCCAATATCATCTTTATACTTGCATACAAAAATAAATAAGAATTATGTAAATATGGACATAAACCGAAGTTTTACGAAAAGGTCAATTTTGCAAACTTAATTTTTTAAGATTTTTTTATAAAAAAAAACGTCTTCCAGATATGTATGTATTAAAAAATTCTTTAACATTTACTTACATTTTAATCCAATTGATACTAAAAAAGAGAAATTCATTCGATTAGTAAAAATGTATTTAATATCAACAGAAGTTTAAATATTTACCGCTAAAGGGAGCGCAGCCAATGTACATACATAAGTATGTACATGCATAAGTACATATAAACTGACGAACTCTTCACGCGCTTTTAGAAAATATCAAATAAACTGCAAAAGAAATTTGCTTAATACGTTTTCTCTACAAAATATAATAAACAAAAATTTTAAAATTTTCAAATTTGAAATGTGCACGTTTATGGTAAATTTAAAATCCATCAATATAAATTCCAATTAGATAGTTAAGAAAGCAACATTGACAAAACAATAACAACATCAATATGTCGCCCCTGAAAATCAAGTGCATATCATATGGCATTCGCCCTTGCAAAATTTGTTTTTTTTATTTTTTCTCTTTAAATACCATGTTCTTAGTATTAAAATAACTCACTGAATATGTATATTAATTTTATATAAATTCCTTAAGTTACACTCTTGTTATCGTAATAATTTATCAACAGATTTTTTTAACAAACACGTATTTATTTTCTTTTTTTTAATATTTTTTGTTTTTGTGACACTCAAAGAGCTATGTTCACCACTTGTAATTGTTATTTTGTTGTTGTTAGCGATGACACAATTGTTCCTAGTGATGTTAAAATATGGTTATAATATATTTTAATAACATATGGTGTAAATTGATATGAAACTTACAACTTCAAATGGGTCTCTCCACGTTTTAACCTCTGAGTTGCAAGAAAGCTCTAGTATAGCATGTTTCCACGACAACTTGAATCTCCTATTTCGCTTTCTGAAGCAAGTTTATGAATCATGCTGTTTACACGACTCATCTACCTGCTTCGATTTTATAATTTTTTTTCTTTCCATTGTTTTTTAACTTTTATAAAATTTAAATAAATTAACTTTTCAATGAATTCAAATTTATTATTACGCCTAGGAAGCACACACAAAAAACAATTATATTTTTTAACTTTTCACTTTTAAATTTGCTTTGTTTACAAAAATATTTAATTTAGACAACTAGTGCAGATAAACTTACGATAAAAATTAGAGAAGAGAGGATTTTGTCTTGATTCGCAAGTAGATTCAATATGAATCTACCTGCTTCGCTCTCAAAATTTTGTATGGCGAAGCAAGTTGATTCGCTCATGATTGGGGTGTGAAGCAAGAATAGAGAGCAAAGGAAGTGGCGTGGAAACATGCTATTAGTGTAAACACGTTAAATCAATTGCTAATACTCTTTCGAGATTGCGCATTCGCAACCAATGTCAATATAATGACATTTATTAAATTTTCACGCAAAAGCATATATGTCAATGAAAGTAAAGTAGAACAAAACCCTTATTTATATTAACAAAGCAGATAAATAATAAGTAAGACTAATTTTTTAAATTATTTTTATTGCAGAACGAAATGGTACTATTTACAATGATCACGACATCAAACCGGTATAAATGTACAGTGAGCGTTAAAATTCTAATGCTTATATGCGGTTTAATAGGCTTATATAATAAGAGTTTAAATATGTATAGAAATTAAGCGAAAAGCTAACAAAATCAGAAAAGCAGTTTATTCCAAAATACGCGTTAAAAGTGAACAGCACCCATTGTGTTAGAAAATTAGGTCCATAAATTAAAATTGTTTGTTTTTCGTTTGCATCCAGCATTGCGTGAAATTTTCTTAGCATTGACTCGACAAGGTTACTAGATATGTCTGGAGAAATGCTTTTCTATTCCTCAATTTTAGCTTTTTTGAAGTCGTTTTTGTTGGAAATTGACCTCTGTCTAATTTTTCTATCAAGATGCTCCCGCAAATGCTTGATAGGATTAAGGTCTGGAGACTGCGATTTATGATCTTAAGTCGTAGGTGTTCGGTATAACACCCATTCCTTAACAATTTCCGACGAATGTTTCGGGTCGTTGTCATGTTGACAGACGCAATTGCTTGGCAGTCTCAATTTTTCAAATGTAGTGGCGACATCTCTTTTAAATATTTAAGTAATACATTTTAGTCATTGTAGACTCAATAAAAAGTAGATTCTTAACTCCAGATGCCGTTATTTAGTCCCAGACTATATACAAGCCATCGTCGTGTTTGACACTGTTTGTAACAAACTTTTCAAGAAAATCTTCATTCTCTGCCCGCCAATATTTTGAGGGCTTTTTCACTTCAAATATTTTGAATTTGCTACCAACGCTATATAAAATATTTTTCCAGAGGTCTACAGCCTCTTTTTTGCGCTTTTTGTGAATTCAACGCGATTTTTGTCGGTTTACTTTAGATATGTAAAGCTATTTTCGTGGAACTCTCCCATATAATCCACTGAGCCGTCTTGGTCGTCCCGATTGGGCTTATTTAAATACTGTATGATGTTTCACATACTTATATATACGTAATTATTTTTACAGTGCAATGATTCATAGCGACGATTTTCCCAATTTTGCGCAATGATTTATATGTGTCTAAAATGATTTATCGCGTTTCTTTGGTCATAAAGTTTGTTATGTTTGCACTTTTTCTTAGTAAAGTTAAAGTTAATATAAAATTTCAAAAAATATTTTTACTACAACGGTTTGTTGGATTAGTGACTGCTTTTCAAAAAATTTCAGATTCTTTTCCGAATAAATTAAAGAAGAATCAAGGAATAATGCCATTGTTTACCATTTTTTGATGCAAAAAATGTCAGTATTTTGAGATAAACTGATTTTTTTTGTTGATTTAGTTCACTTTTCGTTTGATGTTTATAAGGAATTAAACTCTACTAAACTGCATATAAGCATTTTAGTTTTTATTAATAATTCTACTGATATAAAAGATTTTAAACATATTAAAAAACTATTAACTGTTTCACAGTATATACATATATACCAAGGTTTTAGATATTAAGCCATAGGAATGAATAGAAGATAAAAAGCTAAACAATAAACACATGGGAATTTCACACTAACATATATTGCCAAGTTAACATGATAAATTTTTGTTATTGTAATTTTCTCCAAAGACACAAATATGGACATTTCCAGTTTTCCGTTCACCGCACCTTTTATAAATCGGTTTGAATTATTGGGCTAAATAGATATTGAGGTGAATAATTATACCCTTAGGATTAGTAAAGAAACTATGGACTCAAAATCAACGTGAATATTAGGAAGGTTATAGATCAACTCAACTAAAAGGCTCCTGGAGAAGTATTAAACAATTTTTATTCTATCAGAAATAAAAGCAAACTTTATTTTGAGGACTTATCCCCACATTTGGGGATGATGGAAATTTTATGTTCAAAAAAGGTAAAATCATACTTGTTCATTTAACCGAAACTGAACAGAGTATTGTTTATATTAAGGAGCTCATACCATTTGGCTGAAGTGATTTATAATAAATCAGGTTCTTGATGTGGAAATAAGACACAGTTGAGGTCAGCAAACTTGTTTTTTTTACCAAAAAAAACTTCGATTACGATTGTTTTTTTTTACTATCACCATTGTACAAGATAAAAATCAAACCACATTAATATAGCTTATTTCATTCTTAACTAGTTAGTTTCTTGGGACAAACCAAAGTCAAAATCGAAGATTTGATTTAATATTACCGCTGTCATTGATTGATGTGATTCGGTCTACAACTATATCTCTGGTTTTAGGTGCGTAAAATTTAATTTAGAGCACGAACCCGGTCATTGTGATATTAAGATTTGAACATTTCCCCAGCATATGCTAACTGCAATGAAACCAATCGCATCGCAAGCTGTAGGCGATGTCCATCCTTCAAATCTTATAAATGACAAAAGAAAGTTATTGGCCATGTTTAAGAAAAAGAAGGATGAAGGCGCAGCTTTGCTTAACTTAATTCATAAGATTTCGTTATCCCTTTTTATGAAGCGTCTTTTATATTGCTCTCTTCTTATTTTCTTCCGCCATGCTCAAGAACCGTTTGCTCTGAAGCCTTTTATGTATAGAACGAACATCGACAAGAAAGTTTTTAATTTTCAATCCAGTTTGTCTATATTAAAGACTATGAATAAACTTAAATAAACTCTATACATAAATTGTGTTTGTTATTTTATATGCAGTTTGCCTGTGTAACGACTGTACAATTTTTCACCAGTCCCACTGCAATGCTAGATTATAATTTTGTACGTGTATTGAACCCTTTAGAATTTCTCCAAGCTATCGATAATTGTGTAGCTACGACCCTATGAAAGTGTCAGCCCTAAATTAGATACTTATATTGTTATTAAATTATTTTGTTTCGCGCGGAGCCGGAGATTTTTTGTGCGTGTTTTTCTTTTAAATTATAACTGTAAAATCAATTCCTAAAAGTTAAAAATATGCCTCCAAGGCCACACTTCAATAAAGCAGCTATTAAGCATGACTATGCAGATCAATCACCAAAAGATGTACATTAATTTACAAATACAAATTGTCCATTCATTTCCAAATATAATTGTCTTTTTTTTAAATTGTAGGTAAATGAGGAATCTGTAGATGACTTGTTGGCCAATGTTGATAATTTTATCGAAAGTGTATATCGTGATTTGAACGTAGTACCAACGCAGGAAGCATACATTGGTGGTTCTAGAGTTGACAGCAGAATGTCTTTGAATGATACATCATCAAGTTCATCAACACCAACTTCTCCAGATGGTGCTTCGTCACTGTTGAGAAATAAATTTGTACGTGAAGCTACGCCTATGGTTTCTCCAGTTGCAGGGTTTAACAGAGATGCAGATATTGAAAGAAGTAAGATGTCAGACTATGTTTCATTTATTGGATTCCGAGAATATCGGGTAGCATAAAGCTAAAGTTACTAGTGTCCGATTTGCGTGTTAGAAATGTGTGGTTTTAATATCAATCAAAATTTTCATTAGCAATGGATAAGTTGTGAAATTCTTAGAAGATTGTTACATGAGTTGACTTGACTTTTGGACATTGAAGGAGAGATGTAGATGATAGATGTATTCATTAGATCTGAAATTAAATTATCAGAAATTAAATGTTAATCGTCTTGATGGTCTATGGGCTGAAATTACAAATTAAATAACTAGCATTATTTATCTGGAATGGTAAGCAAGGTTTCATCCATTCCTGTATTCTAAAGAGTGTCTAATATATAGGATACTTGCTACATTATTTCTATAGTTAAAAATTATACGAATCGCTTTATTCAGAGACACATTAATATTAAGACTCGCGCATTTTCGTTTAAATCAATCCAAACTGGGTTGCACTTTCGATATCAACAGCACTCATAATTTTGTTGAATTAGCTGCTACCTCCACTGAAATAAAATACTCCGCATTCAGTTTCATTGTAGGCAATTATAAGTTTTGTAAAAGTGTGTATAGAACTTTCTAATACTTAGTTTTGCTATTTTTACTCGAGTATTTGTTACATATAGATAGTAAGGCTAACTTGGGTTATCGTGAAACTATAAAATTGAATAAATTAGCAAGATGTAGTTTCGGCTGCAATAATGGCAATTTCTGTGAAAATTCTGGTATTGTACGCTTTTACCGCTCTATGTACGAGTATTTGGTGTTTATGCATTTATATACCATATACATATTGTATTGGATTATTTACATTTTTAGTAGATTAATGAAATTCGCATACAATTTGTTAAATTTTTTTTAAATAATTACATTCGTATTGTTGTATGCTCTATCGATATTTCATTGGTGCTAACCAAATCATCAGTGAACTTAGATCAGCTTGTAAGCATTCAAACTCGTATGTTTATACAAAAAATAACATATACATCATGAGAATCATGAAATATCGAATTTTTCATTACGTACTTTCTATCTTTAAGTTAAAATTTTATTCATTTAAAAGGCCTATCTATCAATGCCATTATGTTTGAAGTATAATATTGTGCAAATGTCCGCCGCATCTTTGTTGAGTGCCGCGCACTCAAAATATACGATGTTCAAAGACTCTGAGACATAAATCAGGCTGAATTTGACCAATAGCATGGATTTTGTGGACGTTGGGGCCGCTGCAGCTTGTGGCTTATTCGGATAGATCGGCGACTTATTTTTAAACATCTTCCAAACGTTTTTTTTGCGATTCGATATTTTTCATAGTGACGCCCAATTCACACGATGATTTAAAGGCATGACTTCAAATGATGAAGCAAACGAGAGAAAAAAACACAGTTTCTGTTTTCGTTACTTTTTTCACATTGCTTTTTACAATAAATTCAAACAAAAAATCATCGTATGAATATAAAATATTTTTGGAAACAACTTCAAAAGATAACCAAGAAAAAGGACATGTCTTTAAAATCATTACATAAATTTCTGTTACACATATTCGAAAAACGAAAAACAAAAAAAGCCGTTTGTTGCAACCCCCAATTTATAACACCACGTCTTCACGAGCCATAGACGTATGTGTATATTTTCTATAGTGGAAAGTAATTTAATCTCACATAATTTTCGAACTTTGTTGGTTAAAGTTGAATCAACTTCGATTTCTAAACTTGAAAATTAAGGTTAATAATTTTTTATTATTTGTTTTTAATTTCCTAATAAAGCAATAACTTGAAAAGAATAATCAATCTGAATCATTAATTTCGAGACTCCAAATTAACTAAATTTCAATTAAAAATACGAGGGATGGTCAATAAGTCCGTGACTTTTTGAATGAAACACAGATTTTTAAATAAAAACATTTTATTTTTCAGCATAAGCTCCTTTGAACTCTATAAACTTTTTCCAATGTATCTTCCATTTTGTTATTCCTTCCAAAACATAAGATTTATCGAGGTCATTAAAATAGGTATTTGTTTGTGGGGTCAAATCTCTTATTGCCGAGTCATTTCTTCAGGTTTGGAAACAAGAATCAACCATCCGAGGCTCTATACTCGGATAATAAGACAGATGAGAGAGATAGAGGAAGAGCAATTCATAGCCTAATTCATGGAATTTCGCCATGCAAACTTTACATTGTGCACCCGCATTAAAATTCAGTAAACCACTTTTATACCACTGAAAATTGATGGTGCAGAATTCCCATAGTAGTTATAGTCTAACAATTATATTGAGCAAGATACTACTTTGTATGGGAGGTATCCTTAACATATCGGGTGCTATCACATATTGGGTGATATTGGATCATATTTGGAGCTTAGTTTTTAATTAAAAAAATTAATATTTACAATGGATCCACATATAAAAAACATCGACGAATATGTATCAGCTTCAAGGATTTCAGTAGGCTGCGCATATAATATGTTTTTCTCGAACTCGTTAGAGGCAATATTTGCAATCGGATGAATTTTGTTTGTAAACAAGCTTTTATATGTCTACTTATTTACTTATCAGAAGCAAATTCTTTTATTTCTATTCCAGTCAATCGAATGTGTGACAATGTTGACCGTAATTTGCGTTCAATTGGTCTTTTTATGAATAATTCCCCAAATAACAGCGTTTCAGAAAATCTCTCTAATAGTGGTAAGTAAATAATATTAATACTTTAACTTCTGTTTCAAAGTGATTTTGAGTTTTTTAATATCAAAATATATTGTATTAATAGATTTGACCAATTCGCCGCATTCTACAGCATCTAATGTAACGCCAGCAGAAACTCCTATATTAAACGCTAACGAAAATTCTCGAAGACGTGGAACATCAGGCTTAGTTACCACACAGGTGATAGATTTATCAAATTCACAAGCAGACATATTTACACAACCATTTCATTGTAACAATCACAATGATAGTGATAATGACGACGTTATATTGGTCTCAGCTAATATTCCTCCTGTAGTAGATCTATGTACACCATGTGGTTGCCGGGAGAAGCCCGAAACAATAAGTACAGTAGGTCACAGGCAATTGAATAGGAGACGTATATATAATTATGATGACGGAGATACTCATTCCGAGGGGGGGACAACAAGAAGGAAACGTCGTACTGTGCCTTCTGTCATGACATCAGGAGAAACGCCCCCTGATTGTGAAATTTCACCACCATCAGCTGCAAGTGATGGTGGGCCGAAATTTATATGTCCAGTTTGTATGGACTCGTATCTACAACGCCAGCCAACTACAACTCTATGTGGTCATGTATTTTGCAAGGATTGTATTGAACGTGCCATTAGTTTGACACATAAGTGCCCCATGTGTAATAAGAAAATGTCCTCAAAAAAAACATTTCGCATTTATTACTAAATTTGTTTATATAGAAGCATGAACACAATTTTATTAGCAATCTGCCTCATAATTTCTTTTAAAATGAAAAACTCGTATTTTCGGATTATAGCATTTTAATTTTTTTCGCATTTCATATAAGTATTTCCATAAAGACGTTCTGTTGTAAAAGCTCCACTTTAGGAGTTATTCTTAATCCAAATTTTTTCAAAAATCATCATTCAAATACTACTTTTCTATTTCAAAATAAAACGGTAAATTTCTAAATTTTGCATTTTTTTGAATTGTGAACTACGATTTTTCCATTTTTTTTAAAATAAATTTAATTAATGTGTTTGCAACTTATTCGTTAATTATATATGTATTTATTTTCAACTTTCATTGCTTTAATAATTTTTTCATCATTTTTTAATAAATTATCACGTAAGTACGACTAAAAATATATATGTGTGTTTAAAAATTGGCGTTTCTCAGACTCAGAAAGTAAGAGAAATAAATCAAAAACTGATAGTTTTGTAATTTGCATTTTCTAAGAATCACATAAATAAATTTTAAAAGCAAAAATAAAAATCGGTCATGACTAATGTTTTGTTTATAAAAGCACTTGGAAATGATTCAAAAGATGTTAGAAATACCAATTAAGCAAGCCTGCCTATTGCTCTAAACAATTTGGCGTTGCAGTATTTTTGTCCGTTTAAACGCAAAAAGAAAATGCGTTTGATTTGTAAAAACAGACTTCGGAATGTACATAAGTGCATATGATATGAAATAGGGAGGTGCCACGAAAATTATGATTATGATTTTTTTATGATTATTACAATTTCGATCTATTTGATGAGTAATCTGCGTGGATCTTCTGAAAATTTTGCTAGAATTTTTTCAAAAAATTCGTCCTTCTCGGTTACCGAGCTTCGGTGGACGCTTAGCATACATAGTCCTGCAATATACAATATACTAATTTTTTGATAATAAGTAAAATTGCACATTATTTTACCGTTTAAACGAGCTTCGGTCATTGTGGAGCGCAACCATGTTTTTACTCGCCTTAAAGTGTTAATCCAGCGTCTTTCAAAATACTCGCCAGCTCTAAGTCGGCTAATTCGTCTTTACCCATTTTTTTGTTGCCAAGAATTATACCAAAGCTGAATTTCTCCTTCCAATTCATCCAACTTATAAAAATGCTCAAACGTTTTTGTGGCATCTTTAAGCTCTTCCAGCTTCAAAGAAAGCATGTTGACGGGTGCAAACAATGAATTGCAAACGCTGGCCTATTCTCTTCATTAAATCTTCTGTCCAGTGATGAAATTAAAGAATCTATATAAGGAATGTATATAATCGCTTCCAGTATTCAGCAGGTAATGAAAACGGGGGATTTGAACGGTGCGTTTGACGAGAGAATATCCTTTTAACAGACATCTCTATTCCTAAATTGGCTGTGTTTTCTTGACTAGAAAAAAGCAATCGGTCCACAATACCCTGTGCATTTTTTAATAATTTTATATTGTATGCATGTAAAAAAAATTATTATAGAATTAGGTGGGTGCCACGGCCCTCTAGGCCCATACCTAGCTACGCCCATGCATACTACGTATGAAGGGAAAATAGCTTTGTATATGGGCATTACGAATATCGCTCCTTCAGTGCAATATAACCACATCTAAAATAATCATACTTCGTAAAGTGCGATTAAAGTTTTTATGATTTTAGCGTCCATATCGAAACTTTTCTCGTGTACGAACGACTTAAAAAAAAATTATATTTTTCTTATAGAATAGTTATATGGACATATAATCAGCAAATGTTGATTTGCGTATCAGCTCATTCCGAATTACATATTTATGAATACTTAAATATTTAATACTTAAAATTAAGCTTTTCTCGTCTGAGAAATTTTTTATCCCAATTGATCTGAGTGCATGGAAGGGTTAAATAGCGCAATGAGCTCAATCAAGGCGAATTCACACATACAACTCTATTTTTACTATCAAAAACAGAAGAAAATAAGTATATATAATCAAAGAAAATAACCAAAACAAATAAACAAATTTTTTGCTTTGAAAAATTTAGAAAAAAACTTTTCAGCTGCGCTGTCAATTCTATCTATCTCCCCTAAGAAAATGATTTGAACTCAATTACCAGCCAGCCAAGGCAAATTCACTTAAGTAAATGAATTCGCCCGGCAATCAGCTTTCGTCTATGTAAATGTTTTTGTTCACTACTCCTCAATAGAGGGCGCAGATTTTTAAAAAATCATGATAAAAACGTTAGTTTAAATAATTTTTTGAAACAATTCTGTAAATAAATTGAAATCTTTTAATGGCATCAAAAATCGAATACCCCCGACCCTTGCCGAAGTTCATAAACGAACACATAGCCCTTGAAAGTGGTTTCTTTCCAACTGAAATTGTGGCCTTACAAAATGGTTGGCGTTTGACAAAACGATGCTTAAATTATCATGCCGCCAGGATATACATGGAGTAAGTACAGACATAAATTCATCCATGCTTATGGCGGTTATAGACTGCTTGCTTCTGATATCTGACTTTTAGGTGTAATTTCACAAACCTGTTAAATTTGCCAATTTACATGCAAATGTGATTAGAAACATGTGTAATTACATCTGACATAATCTTTGAGTGTTCACAACTGCATATTTTACTTAGATTTTTCGCTTTTTTTGTGTACAATAAATAATACATTTCTTATCAACGACAAAAAATTCATGTAGACGATTTTTACGTTTTTAATATATTTTTTTATTGTGCCAAAACAGCAGCTGTCAGATGAACGTCATAGAAGACGATCTAATTGAAATGCAGAAGCATAACTCTTTTCATAGAAGAATTTAGGGAAAGTTTCGTGGACCCAAATAGCATGAAAAGCCTTACCAAAACAAACCAGCAATTAACCTTTTCACTAATAGCACGTAAACTGCATTTGAGGTGCACATATGACGCTACCTGCAATAAAATTCTAAAACAAATAGGCTTCGTTTTTTTTTTTGATGGTGTCGACATAGTTCCGCTTGAACATTTATGTAAAGAATACATTTTTATTCATGACATGTTTACATTTCAGCCAGCGCGTGTTACACACACGCACTCAGAAAATACATGTGCTGACATGAATATGACAACTGAAAGAGTTTGTCAGTGCAGCTCAGTTTTCCAGCGCTTTTTTAATTTTTCAAAAAGTTTACCGGGCTATAATTTTTCCGTGTTATTCGACGCGTATTTTTCCTAGTGGTATTTTTCTAGCATTTTTAGAATTTTCAAAAAGTTTGTTGCACCATACCTTTTTTCTAAAAGTCGCCTCGAATATGAAGGATCGGTATTTGTGTGAAATTTCGACTGCTGGTATCGCAATTATTTTCATGCCAATTGAATTGGTAGTTTTCGGCATGGAAGCAACAACATGAACAATTTCTGGTACACAAATTGTTGCTTTTTAGCGTTGTGCCATTGTATCGAGCTTACGCAGGACTGACACACCAACTTTTTGAATAATTATTTTTGTTTCCTTTTTATTCCAGTACTAGCGGACCAGGCGAACTTCGCGTCGCCCCAATTTTAAACCTTCAGACAAACTTTCTATTTTTTCATTTAAAAAGCCATTAAGGAATAATTTTAAACAAAATTTCATGTAAAAATTCGATTTTCGATTTTTCCAATTTTCAAACTTTTCCGGAGGGATTTTCCCAAATTTTCTTCCATAAAAACCTTCTCCTCGAAAATACGAACAACTGACAAAAAGTTTTACAGAAATCGGTCAAGCCGTTCTCATTATAAGACCACAGACCGAAAATAAAAATTCTGAAGGTTCCCTGAAAATTTCGTCAAAATCGGCCCAGCCGTTTTGGAGCCATTACGTTACATACATACATACACACATCCTATTTTATATATAGAAAGAGAACGTGAGAGAGAACGGACGTGTTTTAAGCTCTGCAAATTATTGTTCTATTTTTTGAATTTACTCAAAAGTCTATCCAACTAAATTAAAGAAACTTTTTAATCTGCAGTTTAAGTTTTGTTTCTTTGTGGATTTATAATATTAATTTGGTTTTGGTAAATAGTGATACTTTCAAAAAAGTGTAAAAAAAACCTTAAAAAAAATTAAATAAAGTAATCAACAACACAAATAACAATAAGGTTGATTCAATCTACAGTTATAAAAAGTACTAAATTATCAATAGCGAATACAACAACTCCCACAACACATCTTTCTACTTGAATATTAATTTCACAACTTGAATAATAAATATAATAAACATATTATACCCAGCAAACAATTTCAGCGGCATATTTAAATATTTGAATAAATAATAGTTACACTTTTTCAAGATGATGTGTTCAAAACCAAAGTGCAGAAATAAATCTGAAGATCAAATGGTCTCTTGTTGGATATGTGATTCGATCTATCACGGTAAATGTGTCGATTTGGCTCCACGGACTATTGATAATCTTCGTGATGTTAAAGGCCTCCGTTGGTGCTGTAAAAAGTGTATGGAATACGATATAGAATTCTTTGCATTTTTTAGAAACTCTCGTAATAGTTTGGAGGAGATTAATAAAGACTTAAAATCTCTTACTAAAAAATTCCTTGACTATAAGGAACTATTGGAAAAATCACTACAATACTGTCAACTAATGGTAATACTGCTGGTGAAAATGATAACAATGATGGGAATAACTTGCAGTTCTTTACACCGTCAACTTCCTCGCAAAATAATAATATCTTGACTGTTCCGTCTGTTGCATCGGGCGGATCGTTAACTCTTGTTCAGCAGGATGTACAGACACCAACACGTAACACGCCATTGATAAACAACGCACCTGCAGTGGCTTTAAATGCTGATGTCCCTGATTCTATGCCTGTGAGGAATCCTCCTATACTTAGGATTATTTCGCCGAAGAAAACAATTTTTGCTGCTCGTTTTGCATCTGAAACTACCACTGAAGATGTTGCTCAATATGTGAAAAATAAAATTGGTCAAGACATTGATATTAAAGTATTTAAATTTAAATACACCGAACGTAGGAGTAAATCGTCCTTTAAAATAATTGTTCCTGAGGAAAACTTTGAAACTATAGTCAATACTGATTTTTGGCCGCCTAAAGCTATAGTACACGAATATATTTATAGAAATGATAACCGTTCAGACATTGCTTACTTACCATCACTATCTCAAAATAATACATCAAAAAACTAATTCAATTGCCTACTAATAACTCTATAAATATTATATATCAAAATGTCCGTGGTCTTAATACAAAACTAACATCTCTTCACGCAAGCAGCTTCGATTTTACACATCACTTTATTGTTTTTACAGAAACTTGGCTCGATGAAATGAAAAATATTCATAATACTGAAATATTATGCCCAAAATACCAAATATTCCGCTATGAAAGGGCTCACAAATGTGGTGGTGGAGCTCTAATTGCTGTATTAGATGTTTTTCCATGTGAAGGTATTGACTTATCACACAGTGTAAATATTGAATTTGTTGCTGTCAAAATTAGACTTACTTATGGATTTTTATTCATCACTTGCTCCTACATCCCTCCTAATTCTTCTTCCGATATATATGATGCGCATTTTTCTGCAATTAATATGGTTCTGATGCAATCTAATCCATCCGATATATTTGTGGCGCTTGGAGACTTTACCCTCCCAAATATAATGTGGCATCAACCTTGCGAATTAAATTATTTAATCCCAACAACGTCAAATGCATTTATTCTATCACTACTCGACTCTGGGCTCTTTCAAGTAAATGATGTTCGCAATGCCTCTGGAAAACTTCTGGACCTAGCTTTTGTTAATTAGCCTATGTATATACACGTCCAAAGTACCCTTCCTATTACGTATCCTGAAGATCTCTACCATCCTACAATAGATGTCGTAATTTATCTTCAATCAAATAATTCAGCACCATCTTCAATTAGAGGTAAACATAGTCTCAACAAGGTCTTTTGCTTTCAACGAACAAATTACACAAAACTTAATTACCTATTATCTAATGCAAACTGGAATACTATTCTTTCTGAAAATAATTTCGATGATGCTTTGTCTAAGTTTTATTCAGTATTACACCTCTTCATCTCTGAAACTGTCCCAAAAATAATTAATCGCGATAAAAAAGGCCCGCCATGGAATAATAGATACTTAACTAATGCTAAAAATAAGAAAAACAAATGTTTTAAGAAATATAAGAGATCCGGCTTATTAGCTGATTTTAGAAATTACTCTATTGCTCGCTCTGAATACAATACTATAAATAAATTGGCTTATGATAACTATTTAGCTCGGATGAGAACACAGCTAAAATCAAATCCTAAATCATTTTATAAATTTATTAATTCGAAACGGCGAGCTGCCGACTATCCAAAATGTTTTAAATTTGGTTCCAGTACTACAGATGATGTCACATTGATAAGCAACATGTTCGCAAATTTCTTTGCTTCTACATATTCTGCAAATACGTACGATCAAAATTCTCCCTATCCATTTACAATATCGCATTCAACTGGTATACACTTCTCATATATGAACAGCGAAACAGTTTCATCAAACTTAAAATCATTGAAATTGTCGTATAATGCCTGGTCCAGATGGAATACCTAGTTGTTTTCTCAAAAATTGTGCTGAAACTTTGTGCGGTCCACTCACTAAAATTTTCAACAAGTCTATTGAACTGTGCTATTTACCACCCGAATGGAAAAAATCATTTATAATTCCATTGTTCAAAAGTGGTAGTAAACTTGATATATCAAACTATAGAGGAATTGCTAAGTTGAATGCAATTCCTAAACTTTTAGAAAAGATTTTAGCGGACGGCTTGTCACATCAAATTTCTTCGTTGTTATCTCCTTGTCAACATGGCTTTTGTAAGTCACGTTCCATAACAACTAATATTCTAGAACTTACTACTATGGTAAATGATGGATTTTTAAAAAATATGCAAACGGACGTAATATACACGGATTTCAGTAAAGCCTTCGATAAAGTAAACCATGAATTGTTACTTTACAAGTTAGCACTTATGGGATTTAGTTTTACAGCTTTGAAATGGCTACGTTCTTATCTATCCAACAGAACACAACAAGTAAAGTTCAGGAATGTTACTTCAGCAGACATTGTGGTTGCTTCCGGTGTCCCCCAGGGAAGTCATCTAGGACCCATACTGTTCACATTGCTTATAAATGATCTTCCCTCCGTTATTTTACATTCTAAAGTTCTAATGTATGCAGATGATGTCAAAATACTCAATAGTGTTAATGACTGCAACCAACAACTTTTACTACAGTCAGATATTGACAAACTTTCACAATGGTGTACAATTAATTTAATGGACTTAAATATCAAAAAATGTAAACATATGACATTTTACCGTATAAATAAACTAGATTCTTGCTATTTTATTAATGGAACAACACTGGATAAAGTAAGCACTATTACCGATCTGGGATTATTGTTAGATCACAAGCTTGATTTCCGAGAGCACATTACATTGACGGTCAATAAAGCGAATGGTGTTCTAGGTTTTATAAAACGTTGGTCTAAAGAATTTTATGATCCATATATCACGAAACAACTGTATACGTCTCTAGTTCGGCCTATTCTGGAATATGGATCTGTTATATGGGATCCTTACTATCTCATTCATATAAATAGTATTGAATCGGTGCAAAAGCAGTTTTTGATTTTTTGTTTACGAAGCCTCGGATGGAATTCATATGTTCTACCGTCATATGTTGACAGACTGGCCCTTATTAAGTTACCAACATTAAAAAGCCGACGAGTAATGCTAAGTATATCTTTTCTACATGGACTGATTCATGGTAAAGTGGATTCTGAGTTCCTGCTCGGAAAAATAAATTTTTGCGTTCCAACTCGACCCACTCGAAATTTTCAGCTGATCAGCCTAAATTACTACAGATCTAACTATGCTAATAATGACTCCTTTCGTCGCATCTGTGAAAATTTTAATAAATTGTATCAGATTATAGATATTTCTGAAAGTAATAATGTTATAAAATGTAAAATTATTTTGTTTTTAAATACTTAGTTTTAAATTTTCATTTTGTATTATTCATTTAGTCTGTAAGGATTAATAATCTATAGACCTCAATAAATAAATAAATAAATAAATAAAAAAATATATATAGATAAGAATTATTATTAAAATTAATTAAAAAATATTTTGTCTGTTGTGGTTTTAGCTGTTCATATGCCGACATTTTTTAAGCAGACCGAAAACATTCAAATTAATTCTTATAGTACATTAATTCTCTTCAAATTCTATTCACTGATATTATATTATATATCTAATATAGGGAACTACAAAGAATTCCTTCTAAATGTTTCCATAATCTGTGTCTAGAAGATAAGATAAACGAATCGGAAGAGGCTGCCACCATATTCCATATTCCTTCGTTCTGTCTAATGAGCGAATTTTTGCAAGTATTTTCGTACCTAATTTTTTTATAATCATTGTTTTGAATTCCTGCGCTTCTTAGAAATCTTCAATTTTGTTAGAGTTAGTTTCAAAAGTTAGACAGTTTTCAATATATAACAATAAAATTTTAAGCCGTTAAATATTTCCCTACAGTTTAAAATATTAAGGAACAAGGGCGAACCTTTTTATAATATTAATATCGACGTCTGTAATTTATAATGCCGCCACATCAATTTAAAAAAAATACCGTGGAAGTATTACTATCATTCAAACTCCGATACCCTTTCTTCGAACAGTTTACTTACAGTCCTTCACTTCTCTGTCAGGGAATTATAGTCAAAAGTATATCCTTTACGCGGGAATGCATGTGCAAGCTCTGAAATGAACTCCATGCCCCTAATTCTAACATGCAATGGAGAATTAGAGGCGTTGAATCATCTAAATTTGGAGACTTTTTGTGCATTTTTACATGCAGCTGATTTCAAAGTTGACGAGGTATTTGTAATACCCTTCAATACTTTGACATCAGTCATTGTAAGAAAATATTCATAATTAATCTTTTATTTTATTTATAAACAGGGTTTAGGTCTTGTTATGAAAAACGAACTTATTTTATTTCAATGTGACAATAAAAAATTAAATTTTTCATATGATATTATCACATTTTTTTTAATTTGTTTTTAATAAAAAGACCTAAAGCTCCTGTATAAAATAAACGATTAAAACAGATCGATAATAGTGTTAATTCATTCATGATTAATATTAAGGGGTTTTCCAAGGACACGGGGCTTAGGTTAGGTTAGGTTGACTGGAGGGGTGTGATAGCCCATGTCATATGACATGCACTTTAGCCAGTGAAGTCTTGTTGTTGGCTCCCTTTAATTATCAAACACAAACTGCCAGAGTTCTGCGGCAGGATTCGAACCTGCGACCTTCGCACTACGAGTCTAGTACACTACCTACTAGTCTACGAAGGCCAGCCACTACGGGGCTTAAGTTGATTAATTTGATATTTTATATCGCTTACTGTGGACTTGATTACTTCTGAAGACTCCTCAGCGAATCGAAATGATTTCGGACGACAAAAATGAACTGATAATGATGGGCGAGGATTTCTCGAATGCTCGAAAGGTTTCACTTCTCAAATGTAAGCGAACTAAAGAAGGCATGGACAGATTCACAACTGCAACAACTGTTTCTCTTGCAGTAATGATTGATTATAAATAGTCTGTCGGTATAATCCCATCTCCACTTATTGGTTAATGTTAGTTTATCAGGAAGTTGTTCTGCCTGCCTCCAGATCCATCAGGTCTTGAAGTTTTATCTCTGCCGACACCTGAAAACTGGCATCTGTAATTTTTCCATAATGGTACGACGCCTTAAAACCGTTTATTTTTGTTTTGAAACTTCCAAGGTCTCTCCTATACTTTTTATTAGGGTGCATTGGAATACCATCTCTTATCCTGTACAGTTGCACTGGGCTTACTGTCGCCTCTGAGTTTGCAATGTCTGATCTCGCCTTTTTTGATCTCTTCTAAAGTCGACATATTTCAATATATTACCTGTACGTACCCAAAAATTGTTAAGCACTTTTTCCCATTTTCAATATTTTTATAATCAATCTAAGTCTACTGTATATAGAGATTTTCTAAATATGATTATTTGTTTACAGCTTCTTTAGCGAAAACTATTTGCTGTTGGAAAAATTTAAAGATCCGGAAACGAACAAATTCAATATAAGTAGTTTGCACCAACACATTGGCCATATTATGAACTTTTATGGGCGTCTCATTGAAAGTGGTCTCAATGATGTGGCGTTTACGAATATGCTATTGAATGAATTAGTAAACAGACATAAATTACATGGAATTACGTATGATGACGTTAAGGTAAGAAAAATTGAAAAGAAAAGTGTCTAAAATATACGCTAAAATTACTTTTTGGCGATAAGGGGCAACACAATCGCATGTCAATTGGTGTCAAGTGAATAATTATTTAAATACTTTTTAGCTGGGAAGCTTTTAAGACTTAAAGGAGAGGAACTGTATTAAACTTATACGTCCGCATGCAAAATAAATATTAAAACAGTTTTACAAAATGTATTGAAAAAAGTTTGTTTCATGAAAACTTCAAAGGTTGCTTTGATCAGACCTCCTAGTTTTAACCAACTTTAAGGGAATATAGCAAGGTGTCTTTACTTATAAGGTGGCAGCACGAGTACAATAAATACAACAAAGTAAAAACTACGTGTATTTTGTTTGTGTAAAAGTTTAGCTCAATGCCAATGTATGTGACAAAAAGAATGAAGTTTAAAGTAAAATGAAAATAGAAAAATTATAGTAAAACAAATAAAATATTTTGTAAAAACGCGTATAAACAAACATGTCATGTGTGTTAAAGAATTGAAGTGTATACGTAGAGCCTCTTTACCACAACGCAAAGCGAATTCCACAAAATTGTAGACAACTTCAAACCTGTGAAAGATCATGTTCATAAAGCCACCCTCACACAGTGAAACATTGGCACTGCTTAGGGCAGTAAGGAAATTCTGCCTCCAGCATGCATATCACATTTTGCAAAGTGATCAATGCAGACAGAGCTGGTTTTTTTGAAATTATGTTTGCATATTTTTGCCCACTTTTCTCTTCTTTCCTGGTCTTGTGGGACATAAAGAAATGTTCCACTGCCAGGTATATATTTTTTTTCCACAAATTACACAAACATGCATTTTTAAATGTTTTTGATTGCAAAATAATTTTAAAATTCTTTTAAATTTCAACTTGTTCTGAATTCGAAAATTCGTTTATAGTAAACAAAAAATAAAGATGTAAACAAAACATTAGAAATTTTGACATTAAGCTAAACTAAACAATATCGAGCAAAAAATTATCATATCAAGCGATGCTGCCACCTTGTAAGTAAAGACACCTTGGAATATAGATTGGCATCAATTTTCCGTAAAGCAATTGACCTTCCGGCATCGATAACGAAAAAAAGATTTTTTTATTTTAATCCATTAACCGTCATTACATCAGTTATCAGGGGCACCGGAGCATCTAATTATTTTTCTGGGATTTGTTTAAAGGTGTAACAACAAAATTAGTGAAAATGTGTGCAAAGTGAAGTAATTCCAACTCTTTTAAAGGATGACCAAATATTCACTGACCCGGTTGATAAAGCTAACCTACTGGCCGAATTATTTGCAAGTAACTCCAATTTGCCGGAAAGCAATCAACCACTGCCCTACCTCGAAAGAGTATCTGTAACTATGCCAAAAATATTCTTTCGAGCACGTGCAGTTAAAAAGGTATTGGTATGGACCGGATGGAATCCCAGCACTGGTCTTGAAGCAGTGCTGTTCGACGCTAGCTCGTCCATTAGCAAACCTTTTCAGTACATTGTACCATGCTGGAGAATTTCCATTGTGCTGGAAGGTTGCTAATGTAACGCCAATCCCCAAAAAAGGAGAGGCTAATAACCCTGAAAATTACCGCCCAATAGCGATATGTTCCGCACTTTCCAAAGTGATGGAAAGTATGATTAACTTTCATCTTGTGAGGTATTTAGAGTCCAACAATTTACTAAATGACCGACAGTATGGTTTTCGTAGGGGCCGCTCTACTGGTGACCTACTGGCAGTCCTGTCGGAGAAATGGTGTCATTCTATTCACCATTTTGGCGAAAGTAAGGTGGTGGCTGTGAATATCTCCAAGACGTTTGACAGAGTCTGGCATGGGGCACTTCTGGCAAAACTAATTGCTTTTGGTGTTGATAATGGCCTCACTCTGTTTATATCGAGCTTCCTCAGTGATCGCACTATACGAGTTGTTATAGATGGGATCTCATCAGACGAGTTCAAGATAAATTCAGGGGTACCACAAGGCTCCGTTCTCTCTCCTACCCTGTTTCTTGTTTTTCTTAATGACTTACTATATAAAACTTCAACCCTATCTACTCATTTGCAGATGACAGCAGCATTAGCCATTCTTACTCATTTGACCATAGGCCAAGTCCGTTGGAGATTAGGGCTATGAGGCAAAATATGGTCGAATCAATAAATCAAGATCTTGCAACAATCTCCGAATGGGGTCATGCGAATCGGGTCGATTTCAATGCCCGGAAGACTCAGTGCTGTATGCTTACGCATAAACGTATGACCGTACATGCTGCTCCATCTGTAATTATGGGTGATATAAATATTGAGGAATCAAAAGCTCTTGATGTTCGGGGCATGAAAATTCAATGCGATGTTCGTTGGTTTGAGCACATTTTTCATATCGCCAAAGAAGCATTCAAGTGCCTCGGTTTTTTAAGACGGTGTAAGAGATACTTCACCCCTTCTAATATCCTCACTATTTATACCACCTATGGGAACATATTCCCGACATCCGCTCTTACTTACGAGCACACGTTCCTCATTAAGAGCACATCCATTTGTGGTCGATGTAACAGCGAATCGCACTACGCATTACAGAAATAATTCGTTCTTTGATCGAACGGCTCGTATGTGGAACGAGCTCCCTGCAGATGTCTTTCCTGCCATACCGAGCGTGGAGAGATTCAAATCGAATATCCATAAGCACTACTCCCGCTATCCTCCTCCCCTATCCTATTTTCCTAGTTGCAGCACAATGCCCTGCATAAATAGGGGTCATCCCCTGAGTACTGGTCCAATTGCAAAAAAATAAAAAAAGAGAATACTTTTCTTCGCATGATAATCCTCAGATGTTTGTGTTTGACGTTTGACCAGTGGGAACTGTTATCGTGCAACACGACAATGCAAAAATAACGATTGCGTCTAATGAAGAAATTGTACGTTTGGAAAGTCGCAGAATCGAGCTCAGGAATCTGATAAATATGATATACGAGTATACAATTGTTAAAGATGGCGTTAATGCTTCGATTCCCCAACTAGACTTTTTGGAAAATTTAGTCTTTTCGAGCATTACTAAACGAGATTAGTTGTGTTAGTTAAGAAAAAGAAACCAACCACATTGAATGCATTTTCCCGTAGAATATAAGAAAGTTGTATAATATTTTGTCGTGTAAATGTAAATTCTTGTTAAAATGCGTAAAAAATCGATTGTAGAGAACGTTTCGAGTCACGACCATCACGGATAATCGGTAACTATCTGTGTTTCCGAAATATCACTTTATAAAGGGTAACTTTTTTATAGCAAGTTTCTGTTTGGCAACACTGTTTTTGGCAGCCCAGCTGTTTTCGTGTTAAACATGTTCAGTTTGGTCTAAAATTTAACCATGAATCAACCTACAAATGAACAACGTTTGGAAATAATTGAATCTTATTATCAAAATTCGTGCTGTGTGAGAAATGTGTTTCGTAAATTACATCTATTTTACGGTCTCTATAATCGATTCACCGAACACGCTATTCCAGTTGCTGTGACCAAATTTCAATTTCGCACCAGTTTCACTTCATTGGTCATTAATCCACCAAGCCGTATGCGAAGAGTGCGTACCGAGGAGAATACTCTTACAGCTCTATCGGCCAGTGTCAACAAAGACGTCAGTATGTTAATTCGTTGCCGTTTTCAAGGCTTTTCACTGCCTTGCGGATTGTAGTCCAGGACCAATCTACAGGTGTCTTTTAAAAAAAACTCAAATTAGCTGTGAAAACATGGTAGAGTGGCAATTCAAGTTCATTTTCGCGCCTTTGTCCTGTAGTGCTCGCCGTTGACTGAACTGGCGTTTCTAGCATATTATCAAAAAATGGGACAATCATGCCACCATTCCAAATCTCCACCAAACTGTCACTCTTTGTCCTGACCTTTCGTCAGTGACGTGCGGTTTTTCCAATCCTCAGATGCCGCGGAGATGATTAATGGCCGAATTTGATGTCCAATTTTTAACAATGTTTTCCAACGTTGTTCAACCTACTAAATTTGATCCGCGGTGATATTGACTGATAGTCAATATTTTATATAGAAAAAATCTATTTGTCAAAATAACATATGAGTTAAAAATATAATCGTATTTGTACCACCCGTTGTTGTTGATGTCTATGATTATGACTCTTACATTTTATTTATTTTCAGTTGATTACCGATTATATAAAGCAGTACCTGATCGACTTTTTGGACAAGATCAAATCACCCACGTTTCTTAGCGGCCTTGATAAATTAAGTGAACTTATAGATGAATATCACAGGGAAAAATCTGAAAACGAAGACGTTTCATCAATTGAGCAAAGCGATTAATTGCACCCTTTAAAGTATGAGTGCCATTAGGTATTTAAATATGTAAGTCGAAAACTACTGTCCAACTGTGCGTATGATTAATATTATTTTGATTGTTCATGACACTTATACGTCCCCTATAACTACAAGTTTAAATTTGTATTGTGAAAAATTGTGAAATAAAATTATAGAAACGTACAAGAGCTTCTGTTGGATTCTCATCTATGGTAATGACAATAATGTTTGTTTCATATTCTTTAATTCGAGCTGGTGTAATAAAACTAATGTATAATTATTTTCTTTTTGGTTTTTGTTTATCTGACTTTCCAACTCATTTACCCCCACCAGCGCTCATGCAGCAACAAGTGTTGCTTTTTTGCTGGCGTTGCATGTGTTTGTGCGTATCTGTTTGTGTTTACTATTCAATGATTTTACGTCTTTGTAAAACTGTTGCTTTTGCACGAGTGTTAGAAGCTCATTCATATATATAAAAATATGGAATTCAAGTTGTGTTATTTAGCGTCTCTCCTTAAGAATTGTTTAGTCTAACGTTGGCATCCGACAACTACACAGTGTTTGTATCGATTTTCGAATTATTAAAGTTTTTGTAATATTTTTGGAAAAATCTGTAAGATTTGTTGTTGAATTGCATATGAAATGTGACAATTGAAAAGATCATCAAATATATTAGAAAATTAATAAAAACGGAAATTAAAAATGGTTGATGTAGCGGTAACGGAAAAGGTAAATTGAAATGCTATGGATACGGATATTCTCTATATCGAGCTCTATAGTTACTCGTATGCAAAAAATAGCAAACGTTTATCTTTTAATTTTTTAAATTGGTTTAGAGATTAACCGAATTATTGCAGTGATTAATTATATTCCCTGTTGTAATGCAATGTTTTGCCAATGTTTATGATATTCTCTGTTAAGCTATTTTTATGTAAGCTAATTGGGCTGTTTTCGGTTTCGTTTTGATTTGTTATTCCATTTTTTAATTTAGATTCCCCTGGAGAAGTCAACAAATAATTGACGAAACGTCGAGAAGAAAATGTAACAAAACGTTGTTTTATTACATTATAAAATATAGGCCCAATTAGCTTACATAAAAATAGCTTAACAGAGTATATTTCCTGTTATTATTTTCTTCCATTCCATTACCCTCATCGTTTTGTCTAGATTTTGTTTGATTAGAAATTTTTAACAACAGACTGACTGACGGCCATCAGGCAGGAAAAGTCCAATATATAACAAATATATATACCGCTTAGAGATTGTACTACAAACAGCTATAGAACAGGTCAATAGACAAACAAAAATAGCTGAATAATATGTGATCTTGAAGAAATATTTTCCATGTACATATGTGCTGGATTTTTATTTAAAAAAGAATGCCACAAAATTCTCTTCAGACTAAATAGAAATCCAATTATTTATGGAATAATTCATGTCGCAATTAATCCCTACAGATTTACTGGTATACACCAGAGAATGACAACTATTAATTGCAATTTGTAGTTTCTTAAATATTTACTGGCAATTTTGCGATTGCGAAGCCGCTTAGCACAAAAATATTTCCTGCCACATACATACGAGTACATCCATAAACGATTATGCTTTCCATCCGAGAGCAAGGTTTCTATACATACACAATTACATATATGAGTGAGAAAGAATATGCATAATGAAAGTATAGTGTGTCTCCCACATTCGCACTGGTAAGAGTGGAACATCTGGGGGTTATTCCCTATTGCGATGCGTAAGCTAGTTCGATGCGTTTGATATTTTGTTAGCGCAAGATATTTAGTTTTAACGAACGATTTTAACATACGCTTTCGTATTACAGAGTAGGCTGATGCCAGGTTTGCGAAAGTGAAAAAATTAGATGCGAAGGGAAAATGCGTAATCGCAATAAAGGGTACCAATTATCCGATTAGGTACCATTTCTCTTACGCATCGCAATAGAGAATAACCCCCTGAAATAGCAGGAATTTTTAATAATTACGCGATTGTATTCATGTATGTATGTGTTTAATGTGGGTGTGTGTGTGCGCGTGTTTGTGAAATGACAGAGAATAATGTGCCCCAGAGAAAGATAATTTTAAATAGAAATACAGAATAAGAAGGACTTAGTAGCTAAATTTCATATAAATAAGTACAGTCGAATTTGAAAGTGGAGAATTTCTGCGATTGCTTTTCGTTTAAACAAGGTTTTCATTTAAACAGTTTTCAGACAAAAGAAAGCCGTTCCGTTTAAGCGGACATATTTAACCAAAACTGGTCACTTTTTAGATGTAGATGAGTTCCTTTTTGTGGTTTGGGTTACTTGTTTTGCAATAAAAAAAATTTATTAATTTTACTTAAAAAACTTATTTAACAAATTAAAATTCCTCAGAAAAGGATGTTATTAATCAAAATAAGAAAAACAATTCAATAAAGGTGTACGTACGTTGAAGAAAACATTTAATTTTTTTTGAGAAAATTGAGAAACCCCAATCAACAGCTTGCAATAACTTAACAAGGAGCAAAAATCCGAAATAAACACAATTATTATAAATTAATAGCTAAAATTTAATATTTCAAAATTTTACTATTAAAAATTATTCTTAAGTCTATGAATTCGATCGGCAATAATATATTATAAATGGAAGAAAAGGAAAAAAAAAACAAAAAAGAACAATTTGAAAAACTCTAATAACTGGTAAAATTTCAAGTTTCCAAAAGATAGTATATTAATTACGTACTTCGTAATCAATTACGTACATCCTCCTTTTCTTTGGAGCCTGCGAGCGATTTAGAACGTTTCCCTTCGAAAGCACTTCAAAGGACAAACAGCTGATTTGCTTCCCACTAAAAACTCTCAGAACGAAAAGTTGAACAAAAATAAAATTTAATTTCTGTACAAATTTATGTTCCAGCAAGAAACTTTTCTCTCATATATGAGAGAGCTAATTTCATTCAAGTTAATATTGACATAAACATTGAGGCGTGAGGCGAGAAGTACACTTCTCTCTGTTAAAAGTAAAATACATTGCTCCAAATGTATGCCAGCACAATGTGAATCTGAGGCTGACGCTGACGTAAAGCCTGAGGCGCAAAGTTCGAACATTTTAACTTGTTACAGCACCTCAAATTAACAGCGCTTCTTTAACATATGTTCGTTTACATTTTTTTTTAACGAATATTTTTATTTTTCCACAAAACCTTATTTTTATTTTTGTACAAATACACAAAGAATTTAACGGCCTGTTTGCCGATGTCGAAAGAAAACTCATGCGAAAGAAAGCTAGTCACTCACATTCGAATCAATTTGAGTTTGTCTATGTCACTCACTTTCGTTCGCAGCTACTTACGTCAGTCAATTTTTGTATCTTACGTGTTAATAAAGCAAAGTAGTGCCAACTTATAAGAATAATTGTTTTACAGCAATTTCCTCTAAAAATACAAAAAAATACTACTAAATTGTTTGAAGTCAAATGCAACTCCTTTTGAAATTAATCAGCTGTCGAAATAAAGAAAATGTAACCAAAACAAACTAAAAGTTTACAAAATAAAAAATATAATTACAACCACCTGTTTCCTGCATACTTTTTTGTTGTCTTTTTGGTTCTAGATTTCAAATCAGATTTCAAATCTGCAAACAATATGTGTCATTTTTGCAAGTAGCAAATACAAAATAAGTACCTATGTATGTATGTATGTACATATATGTATATGTATATGTAGGCAATAACCCACCCCAAATGTACATACATATGTATGAATGTATGTATGTACTCACAACTAAAAAAGCTATTTGTTAATTAAAAATTTTTTCATAAAATATTTGTTGATTTATATATTTTTTCAACAAATTATTGTCATTCGAACACAAAATAACTGGTGCCTGATTTTGAAATTTGTGTTCGCAAAGTTGACAACAACTTCGAAATAGACAAACGCATTTTTGTATGAAAACACTTACGTTTTCATTCGAGTTGTCGTTCGAGTCATCGTTCGCATAGAATCAATTTAGGTAAACCCAAATCAGTTTTCTTTCGCTTAGATTGCGAAAGAAATTTTTCTTTCGACATCGGCAAACAGGCCGTTAAATTAATTTTGATTATTATGTTAACATTGATTCTTAACAGATTGTGTTAACATATTAATATATCCAGAGATGCCAATAACATTTATCATTAATACAAATTCAATACATTTATACATAAAATTTTGATTAAGTACAATTGGCAACAATGAACTCACGCCTCATCATTGTGTTCGTACTTCAACCTCCGCCTCAGCCTCAGCCACAACTTCAGCTATTGCCTTATCTTCAGCCTCAGCTGCACATTGTGTTCCAGCCTTTAAAATCAGTTCTAAAATTGAAATAAAATGCTAGGAAATAATTGAATAACTAGAAAATATATACTTCTGACATAAAATGAAAATGTTAAACCATTTGTATTCATTAATGACACAGAGGACGCGCTTCAACAATGGGTTAGGTTGGGTTAAGCTAAAGAGAGGGGACAATTCACATCATATCAAAAAAGACATGCACATACATATGTAGGTCAGTAAAAGCTTGTTGTGTACTCTTACATGGAAAATATAGGAACTCCGTGTCGTGAAGATAGTCCCTCAGTTCTCTCCAGTCAATACCCCTGAGGTGTGTAATTTCTAGTAAGATGTCACCCGCCTAAAATTGGGATCTTGTCTGGACAAGAGCTGATAAATAATAGAAGAAGTGTTCTACTGCTTCCATGTTCTTCCTACATATTCTGCATTTGTCCTCTTCTACCGATCCGGTACAGCTGTGCTCATCAGTTGAATTGTTCCGTCAAGATGTCAATCAACTTACTTAACTCCGGCTGTCTTAGCCTCAACAAGACCGTAATTTTATTCTCGTCTGGGTCGCCTCATGGTACTTTGGTTACACACAGTCCCGCTGTTCTACTGAGGGTTTTCTGAGGAAAGTTTCGACAAACCTTGTAACTCGGCCCTCGCAGCTCTAGTACTAATCGTTAGAGTGTTAGAACGCTCATTTCCAATCATTCCTAAAAGGGGCGGATCCTGCCAATTGGCTATCCATGAAATTGTTAACCTCCATAGGCCTGAAATTTGCACTGAGCTATCTCACGCAAACTGTAATTACAGGCACTTCTGCCTGAAAGACTCTATTGTACCCATACACAATTCGTCTGTAAGGAATCATAAGCGGGCCCTTTCCCCCAGCTTACGATATACAGGGGTGTTTTTAAGGCATCGGTATTTCACGCTTAGTTTAAACGCTTTTTTGAAGTACTCGGTCAGAGTTTCCAATATGTCCTGATGGCCTGATATGTAATCGCTTTTCATCCATTTATGCATCGCCTCAGAAGCTCCTTCATATCTTATACGAATATCCATAAGTTGGACAGGTGGTTCCCATGTCATCGCTTATATAAGGCAACACATGCGCTGAACCTCCTCCAATATCTTAGTTTTAGACTTCCTCCACATTGACCTCCACTATACTACTGATGCTTAGGATAGCATAAGTTTTATTATAAATATTTTCGAAGAGTCAATGTGGCATTTTGGGATGGAGTACCCATTTTGCACCAATGGCTCTTCTGCATAGTGACCAGCATAAGTTTTTCCTGTTCACTCTCTTCTCTATGTCTCCATACCACTTTCCGATTTAGAATAAATTCCAGGTGTTTTATCCCATCGGATAACCAAATTGACTGTCTCAAATTGCATAGTCCTTCCAACTGTTAAAAGAGCGTCAAGAAATTTTAATTCGGTCAGCGTGAGTGATTTTTGAAATGTCTGGAGTCAGTGTGGTATCGGAGTAAGGCTGATTATGTTGAATTTTCTATAAATACAACGCGATTATTAATTTATTTTTCTTTATATACGGAATTTTTTTATCTAAGTCAACTTTGATTTAAGAAATTAGGTTTGTAAATTATAAAAAACTGCTTGTTGTTTGAAAGAAAGCAATTTCAGTTATTAACAAATGGACTGAATTGTTTCCATAAATGGTGCTACCTTAAGGGATGGTTATAGACTCATAATCAATACTCTACGATCGGTATATGAGACCCGCAGAATAGAAAGGGACCTAAGGGTAAGGTTTTGTTCAGGAGAGCCATTTTAAAGATTTAAATACATGTATCTTTGGTGTACCATCACTTTCATAAAACGCGCATATCTCATTTGGGGCATGGGATAGGTCTCATTCGATGCTCAGATTTTGTCCACATCAAAAAAAATTAAAATTCATTTTTTTACCCTTAGGTCCCTTTGTCTATGCGCTGTCACATATATAAAACCAAGATGTCTTAAACAAAGTGCTGGCACTAGCACAGCTGAGATAGGAGGATAAATGTCAAATATTGTTTATGTTTTTATTTATGGTGTGCAATCTGCAGAAGAAAAGATATTTTTCTATTGTTGATAATTTTTATAAATGTAACATTAATTAAGAACTGACCTTCGTAGACTAGTAGGCAGTGTACTAGACTCGTAGTGCGAAGGTCCCAGGTTCGAATCCTGCCGAAGAACTCTGGCAGTTTGTGTCTGATAATTAAAGGGAGCGCACAACAAGCCTTGACTGGCTTAAGTGTATGTCGTATGACATGGGCTATCACACCCCTCCAATCAACCTAACCTAACCTAACCCAACATTAATAAAAATTAAAATACGCATTACCCTATAGTCAAATTGGAAATTTTCTAACCATGAACTGGATTCAAGTTACTCAAACAAATAAGATTTCGGAACAATATCATGTTTTCCACGTCTGGCTTTTGCCCAATTGCCTGTTAGTACAAAATGACGGTTACAAACTGGTAGGAGGTGCTTTCGGAAAAAACGCTCCTAACTGCTGAAGAAGGAAGTTTATGCAGGACAATGATTCTAAACCGTCTGATAGAAATGTGAAATCATGGTTCCTAAAAAATTTATTATTTGTAATGGACTTTAGTTTTATAGGACACTTTTGGTTCTAAAAATCAGATCAAAGACTTTTACGTTCTTCAAAGTATTGAAGAAATATACACTTATTTTCATTATTTTGTAATGCCTTTTGGGAAGTATTAAAATGGAAATAAATTTAGTTTTAAAAAGTGCACGATCCTATTATTTTTTCTATTTACCCCAGTAATTTGTACCAACAAAATATCTGTTGCTTTTATATTGTTCCCAATGAAAAAAATGGAAGTTGTTATTAAGAAATGACATTTTCATTACTTCCAAAGTATCCACTAGTGCAGTTTTTCAACTTGCAAGGAAATCAATTTAAGACAATTTTTTACAAACTGGAAAAAGTAATTATTTCTTTAGATTTATATGATTTCTTTTTTCAACTTTTAGCTTGAACACTTCTATTTCTAGTGATAATTAGTTTATTTGGTACATAATTTCTTTAAAAAAGAAAGAAACAAAACAAATTTTCTTCTCTTATTAGCACGTTGAAGGTAGTTCAGAACTCAGTTAAGGGCATTGAATAAATTTAACTTTATAATAAAATCTTTTAGGAAAAAGCTAAATTTGCCTTTTTCTGCATCAAAATCCTTGCAGTTGCGTGAGATATTAGGAAGCTATTTTTAAATATGTCTCCGAAGATACTTTTACTCTCACATATACTTTCTGTATATATTATCTTACTACCATTACTGTTTTGGTTGGTTGGTTGTCTGCAGGCAAAGTAGAATCAAGAGACTCTGTTTTGACAAATGAAAAGGGGTGAAACTGTGTCTTCTCTATCTTGCTGTCAGCCATTATGGTAGAACTCATTAGAGGGAAGTCCCAGCGTACTAGCATGTCTACCGATCGCCAAGTGTCCCGTCAATACTGCGAGGAGCCTTGAGATGACTTTGTGGCTGTTATTTATTAATTATATTGAGCGCTTATCATAATAGCCAGGCCATATTTTCCCAGCGACTTTGCAAGTATGCAACTTCAGCTCTTTGACGAAAATATCTGAGAATATTGTTGGTAATAATCCCGAACAGTATTGTAACTGTGTCAGCCTTAGAGGCATCCATGAACCAGCCCTGGCGAGCTCCTCCGCCTGCTCATTGCCAAGGAAGTTGCTATATGCAGGAACTCAAATAAGAGTAGCATCCATCTGACAACCTTAACTGGATAGTACATCCTTGCATTGGCCAACTAAAATTGAGAAAGTCGAGAAAGTGTTGCTTAAGTGACATAAGTGCCACCTGGTTATCAACGAAAATGCCGACTCTCTCTTAGGGTTTCCTATCAATGAATAGTCTGCTCGCCTTCTTCATGGCCAATATTTCAAGCTGGAATACACTTGAAGGGGGAAAGAGTGGCACATGCCAACATCGTGTAAAAATACTGCAGAGACAACACTGCAGATCATTTTGTGGTATCATTATACACCCTGAAGTCATAGTCCCTTTCTATGTGACCTCCTTTCCATTCTCGCCTAGATGGAAGCAAGACCTCGAAAATACTATCAAAGTTCAGCTGAGTTACCATGTCATTGGAAAATTTTCTCAGGTTAGGAGATAGCATGAGCTTCACTAACAAGATGCAGACAATCTCGCTGCACTACTTGAGGAAACAGCCATTACTTGATGAAATAATATTCCTAAGCTCAAGTTCAAGTCCAGGCGATAGATTAAAAAAAAAATAGACAAAAATCACATGTATGATAAGGAGAATTTTCATATACAGTAGAATTTAAAATACACTCTGGGGCGATAAGGCGAAATAGGGTTGGGAAGTCCGGTATTACAGACACGTAAAAATTTCTTTTGGTTCCCATCTGATTTTCACCAATGACCTTGGTTATTCCCAACATCTTCATCGCAGGGTAGAGAGGTGATACCTTTGTGCCTTTATCCATTGAATTACTTCCAAAAAGTCGTTTTCTGATAACATCTTGAACATGACTTCAAGTCCCATGAACAGGATTTTCTTGGCTTCTTTGGACCTTGTTATTTTACTGGAATGCATTTTTGGTACAACTTCGTATACCATATTAATGTGCCTTAAATAAAATTATAAAATGTCCTTCATTCGTAACAGACAATTTTTAAGTGTCTGTCAAATTTTGTTCTACGTCACACTTCTACACACACACACCCACATTCATTCGTACAGTGATTTAATTTTATAATTTTAAGTTAATGCGGGACAGTTCATTTTATTTATTTTTCGTGTTCATTCATTAGCAAAAGTTATTTACAAAAATTATTTTTAAATAACTACTGGTAAATATTTAAACAGTCTTTTATCAAGTCACAAGTTGAATTCTCAAGTCATCTGCATAATTTACGTGACGCACTGTTTTAAGATAAATAAACAATAATTTTTTAACAGATATTTCGAAATAAAAATATTGGAAAAAAATTAAATTTAAAAAATGAAATTCTTTCACTATTACACATACCAATTCATTCGCAGATATTTAATAATGAAAATATAAAGAACTTTTTATTACAAATATTAATTAAATTGCGCTGCAGGAGTACTTACCATTTCTAGCAGCCAACAGCGTTATTGTTCTATTTTTCTACCATCAAGACACAACTATTCCAAATAAGGCACTCGTAGTTAATTTTAATTAAAATGCGGGAAAAATATGTATAATTCATTTCATTCGCAATAGAGTAGAGAGTTCAGTTTAGAGAATTTGAAGATTAAAATTTATATCAATGAATTGTATCGCACAGTGGAGTAGAATCAAAATGTTTTAGAAATAACCCAGTCTTCCTCAGGACCAGATAAAAGAGCAGAGAACTATTTTTGGCTTATATTCCTATGGAAAATTTTCCAAACATCTCGAAGGTCTCATTAGAGATATGTTAACATTTTCTTTGTTTTTCAATTGATTTTAAAAATTTAATCTCACAACATCTTGATGTTCTTTCATTGTAGGGCAGAGAGGTTATACTCTTGGGCCTGTGTCCTTTATTAGTTATTATTGTTTACTAAATATTTCTTGGGATTTGGTATGAGCTTTGTGGACAGACAGTTCGCAATAACGGTCGATATACAGTAGTATGACATGGAATCCAGTTGCCAGCTGACTTTCCTCAATTGTTTTATCATTTTAACAATAATCATAAAATATTTAAAGTAACATATAACATGGTATATATGTAATTAATCATGTCTGAGAACAAATGAGGTTGAAAGATGCTTGACTTACATGACCAAATAACGTAGTCGATAATTTATTCGTCGATATATACTTTTTTTTACTTATATGCCTTAAATTTTCACATATTGACGTTCCCTAAGAAGAAGTTTTCTTGCACTAAAAAAAGGTTAAATATGGTCGACTCAGTCGATGGCAGATACCTACAGGTACTGTCAAGTAGAGTCTGGATGATCCCTTTTTGACATGACCATACAACCCATCAAATGTATTGTGGATAGAAAATATGCTGGTCCTATGATTTGGAGTGCTAGATCCACCCTGCTGGCATGAGATATCTTAAGAGATCCTTTAGCACTGAACTTTATATTTCGCAAAGATCGTCCAGTATAGCCATTTAGGAATTGTTGACTTTGTATTACCAAACCAGAAAAGGTAAAACATTGTTTCTTTTTTCCTATATACTTACAGCTGCGGCAGTGGTCGTTATAGTGTGGCTCGAGTCGACTTGTTTATATTTCTACCATCGACTGAATTCCAATATTCCCTCGAATGTTTCTGTTATAAAATAAGTGGAATATATTTAAACCTAAAATACACTGCACCTGTCGAGGAGACGATATGAAGTTCTTATATCAAATTCATCGGAGAATATGCCGAATCCCACTCTATAGTTCATCTTTAGTATGTCGGTATAAATCCTTACATTATAATTTTCTATGAGAGTAACGTAGTCAGAAGGTTGGTTGGCTTAGGATCGGTGGCAAAGTGTTTGAAATTTTTACATAAACATAACATAATAATATAATATGTTCCTGATCTCCAGCAACTAAATGTTTTGATCGCCACTGCACTGCTGACAGATTTGCCAATTGTGTGGAGGTCAATGGGAACAAGGTGCATTGTAGTATAGAGTGCCTCTGAGGGACTAGTTCATAGTGCGCCTGTAATTTCAATGCATGCTGGTCTACTATATATCCTTTCCTTGATGCAGTCTACCATACTAAAGATCCCTTTGTAAGGAGTGTATGTATCTGTATATATCCATGTCTCTATGTTGGAACGAAGTTCCCATTGAGCGGCGAACATATTTCAACAGCTGCAGTAGTCTACGGTAGCCTTCTTTACTCTATGTAGAGTGTTCGGTCCCATGAAAGTTTCGAATCCAGGATAAGGCCTGGATGTTTTGCATAATGATTTAAAGCGAGAATTCATAAAGATGTTATGGCGATAGCGGCGATTAACATTATTATTTGAACATACTACACATTGTTTTTACGAACGATCGAGTGAACTTGCACATGATTCATTTCAGAATACTAATCCAATCATAACGAGTCGTATGACGATAAATATTAAAATGGCTTTTTTGAAATTGCTTTTATACTAGATGTAAAGTGTTTCGTACATTTTTCATTTTGCATGTTTTATAGTTTTTTTTACATTTTGATATGAAAAGTTAATTTATTTAATTTGTATCATATCATGTCATTTTCTAATACAACTTTCTTTTTCTTTTTAATTTGCAAGTAAATTTATTGACTTAAGAAAACGTACACGTAGCGAGGGCTGTCTAAACATTTTGAAAGGCTGTCATACACTCCCTTATTTTAGACATTTTTAATTTAGCTCATATCGTATATTCAAAATGCCAGTAGACATTGTTGGCCGCATTTATTAAGCATAACAACGTTAATTTACTCAGGTAATATGCAATTTTATAAACAAGATTGAACAAAGTTTTATGATTCATTGTAATAAGAAATATTTCCAAATATGTGGGTGTATTTTAATACCCTCTTATAAAAAATATAGTAACAATAAATAAATAAAACATTTTTTATTAGTAAAAGTTCAGCGTTTAGTCCAATTAGTTGAATCACTCAACCATAATTGATTTCATTCGTACCCATCGCTTCCGACATGATTATCCGTTTCATCATTACAAATTAAAAGCTCGATAGCTTCAGGTGGAAGTTTATGTGGTTGCATGCATCGTCCTAAATATTTTGTACAAATAACAGGATGAGATGTACCAAAAGTTCTACTAAAAACATCCAAACGACTATTATTAACTGGACGGGTTTTGCGAGCGTCATAAGAAATCCATTGGAAGCACTGTGTTCTCAATGTTCTGCTTTGAATTAATACCATGGAAATTAAAATTGTAAAATTTTGTTGCTTGAAAACACACTTTTTGCTCAAATTACCATAAATACATCATATTCGGGCAGTTTTAAACATTGCAGTTCCCCAGATATAGAAGAATTAGTAACTACTTTGTGTGGACGTACCCATCTCACTCCTGCTACGTCACGAGGATTTTGTTAAAAAAAGCCTTCATGGGTGCATGGGGATACCTTTTAACCTGCACTATTATAAAAATAAATAATTTTATTTTAGTTTCCCGAATGTTAGTCAATAAAACCCAACGGAATATTCCCTCCTTTCTTGATGTTCTAATCGTTAATGGTTTTTTCTCCTCAAAATAATTTCATTTTTAAATTTGATTTGGTTACTTTATATTTGCTGGGGGAACTGCTGGGAAATTGAAAGTAAAATAGAGAAAAAAAAATGTGAATTCAGTTCTGACTACTATTTATTTTATTGATTAAGGTTAAGAAGAAAACATTTATAAATTATGTACAAAAAAGAAAATCCATATAAAAAATTAAACAATTAAAATTTTTATAACGATTTCGCTATCTTAGTACGATACACTGAGCTCTATCCAGGAACATACTTTATGTTACATTCATGTAACTTTGCTAGAGTGCGAACTTCAATTTGTTCAATGTTTTATATAATATTACAATTATATAGGGTGATTAAACAACAAGTATATTTTTAAATACTGCATTATTTTCACACCGATAGAAGTTTTCTATCAAAAATATTTACCATCAATCGCTATCATACATCTGCGGACCAAAATGAGGCATTTTGCGCATGGACAAATTTGAGAAATTTTGCAAACTTTCTTCCAAAGTGAGTGCTGTGCTGCCTAAAAATATGTCAAAGATTTTACGTCAGTACCTACCCGAAGGCCTTACCTGACGGTGCTCTTCGCACTGGGTGAATAAAGCCGTTCACCACCGTCCCGTTACCCCTCCCAGGGGCACATGCCGGGTGAGGAACGACGTGTGCGCCTACGAGGGACAACTTGGTAGCAAATTCTGTACAGGCTGCAGAACCATGTACAGACATTTTGCTGAAGTGTTGGAGCTATCTAACCTCCTACTACCCCAATGGCCCGGCAGCAAAATAGTGCCCCCATCTTACCTGAGGCTTCGCCCACCGCAAAACACCAGAGCAGCTTTGTCGAATAGCAACAACACCTAGAGATATACGGCCTGAAGAGAGCATCTACAATCAGTCACTAGCACCTCTTGCAGACACACTCATCTGACCCATAACTCTTCCCGCGTATCTTTGGCTTTTAACCACAGCCACCACGTGATCCCCGAAGGGGCCTCACCAATAACCAGTCTAGGACAAGTCCTAGGGGCTACTGGTTCCCGTGGCACCAGATAGGACTCTGGTCAGCCGCGTGTTAAAAACACCTCCGATTTTAGGTCCCGTGCAAACCTGAGGTATCGGTAGCACCTCTACCCAAACAAGCATAGGCAGAGCTACTTCCTTAAATTAAATATATGCACCCCCGTTGCCCTGTTATGTCCAGGGATTGGGTAGTAACATATAAGTTCAAGGGGTAATTGGCCAAAGGTCAAGGTCTGGAAAAACCAGATTACCCACTTACCGGACGAGCGAGCGAACCCACTTTCACCTTTAATTTACTTGCATGCGCGCCCGTTGCCCTGTTGTTTCAGGGATTGGGTAGCAACATACAAGTTTTTAGGGGTTATCAGCAAAAAGGCCTAGGTCCGGAAACCTGATAACCCTATACCCCAGGAAGCACAACACCAAGCCACCAAGACAAGATGTATTGACCGTGCCCCCCGGGGGCTGTGCTGCCTAAAGTGTGCGTTTGTTAAAAAGATGTAAAGGTGGAGGTACATAACACGCGTTGATGCGTTGTATTAAACGCGCCAAGTTACATAACACGCGTCATAATCATTCATACTCAATCAGTTGGTATCAACATTTACTTCAGTTTTGCGTAAATTTTTTCTGAAAATGGACAAAAAGATAAGTATGCTTCAAGATTTTATGGATTTTGTTAAATTTATTGAATTAATTTTAATGAAAATATGTAATTAATTAAAATATGTAAACAAATATCAGCTGAGTAGCCGCCATCTTTAAACATGATGCGTCAAAAGTTGAGAGTTAACGAACTTTCTGCGTTAGACCCGTTGCCGACTTTTTTATGTACCTTGTTATTTGAAAATACTCAAGTTGAACTTTTTTTGGACAGAAGTCTACAACGCGCTGACGCGTTTTCTTTCATATCAAATTTAATCACAAATGAGTTCTTACTTCTATTTCAAAAATATTTCACTTCATCAATAAGTAACAGCATTCCTATCAAATTATTCAACTTTTCTACCAGTGTAACTCTATTTCACTCATCCATACTGTTCGACTAAATTTGCTCGCCAGTGTAAATTTTACATTATTGGTTTCAGTCTGTATTCTACTTTTCTTTTTACATTGTAAGTTAGTGAGTTGATGGCAGCTATAATGTTTGGTTACTGAGTCTAATAAACTGGAGCTTAAAATCAAAATTTTGTGTTTCTTATCGAAAAGATATAATGCCGATAAATAGAACTTCTCAACATATACAAACACAACTTATTTTTGCGCGTCACTGCCTCAAAGGCATGAGTGATACGTGTGCAGCTTTAAACGGTGTTACTTAAAAAAATATCGAACCGTTTTAACAATTTAGTTTGTACACATCTGTAGCAAATTACTTTGAAATGGAATGATTTTTTTAAAAATCGACTGCATAATGTGAGCGAAAGAGCCGAAAAGTATGCTTTATTTTGTGCGACATGAAATCTGCCACGTTTGTAATATCAACGTGATGGCAGCACAGATAGATGTTTAAATAATTTTTTTTCATTATCATTAATTAATTATTAAATTCATGGAAAAATTTTAAATCAAAGCAATGATTTTATATAATTTTATATCGAAATAAAAATTTTACATTTATTATTATTTTTAATGTTTATTCTAGCCACAGGGTTTCTTGGTTTAAGTAATTCTTTATTTTAGTTAAATTATTTTGCAATATTTCGCCCACAACAACCAAAAATATTTCAATTTCAATAAATTTATTTCGTTTTGAAAATTTTTATTTTATTAAAATTCTAGTTAATATTTTTTTAATGAAAGACAATTTTTAAATTTAAGAAATATAGAAGTTGTGGGGTGTATTGCTACAGCATCGTCAGGAAAGTTTATATAATTAACCAATGAAAATATAATATTTGAAAGGCTATAATTGACTGTCACATGTATGGCAATATTGAATTCTAAAAATTCCGATAGTGTATATATGTTTTTGTATTAAAATATGAGCTTAAATGCATTTCAAATATTATGGCCGAACTATACTGATTATGAGTCATATGCAAGCATAGCTCTCAATAAATAAAAAAAAAAAAATTATATTAATGTTATAGTTATTATTATTATTATGTTCATTATTATTTTTATTAATTTCGTTTCACGTAAAATATGGAAGAGGATAGTTTTCCGTGGTCGCCACACCATGTTTCATTAGCGTTCATGTGTCGGTTTTTGCCCACTTTGTAGGTGTCTGCTGGTATTGAGGAATGTCTACTTTTGTATTAAATAGATTTGCGAGTGTAATTGGCTCTTATTAATTTTTTCCTTAATGAAAAAAAATTTAAAAATCTGTTAATCTTAATTGACGAATTTAATAATTTGTCCGCAATTTATTCGACCAGCCAAATCTTTTACAACTTCATGACGGCATATTCTTTGCAGTGCTCAACGATTTTTATTTCTTTTCTTTTTCATGTGTCTGTTTTAAAGAAGAATACCACTATATTATACGTTTTTAAGATCACAGCTTTCTGCATCTTACAGAAAGTTTTTACACCCATTTCCAATTTTTGGGATCATAAAACTCTTCTGGGGAACAGGGGTAATTACCATCAATATTGATAATGTTATTGCAAGTTCCTATTGCGTATCATTTAGTGTCTATCGCCAATTCCTGAAATATGGAATTTTTTCGGCATTTTTCTTGTGTATATTACAACTCGTATCATACGACACGCTGCTTATTATTATTATTATTATTATTATTATCATTATTAATTTCACAAAATAAATTATAACAATTTTTCAATTACTATATTCGGATATTTCTGAAACTTGATTTACATTAGAAAGCCACACTTTTATTTGACCACTTTAAGCCTAAAAAACCTTTATCTTCAAGTAGATAACCACACCTTGGTATTGTATCCTGATGATTTGTTGCAAATGCTTTATACTGTATGGGATTTGGAATCGATATCATCTTACACCTACTACGCACTACCAAATTTTTTTTTCGAATGATACGTCTTTTCTAGATCTTTGGCTATAGATACATATGTTCATATAAATTACAAGTTCTGGAAAAATTTTGTACAAGACGTTAATTACCTCGATGCAATATGGAACAGATCATCTGCTACATACCAAAATTCAAGTTTTGCCTTTAAAATTTTAATACACTCGCACTTTTTCACCAATACACTCATACTTTTCAAAATTGAAACGAACTTGCTCTCAAATTCTCTTTCAAGTTGAGTGTTTCAGTTTACGTTCAAGAAAACAGCTGATAATAGTTCTTCTGGCGTATTTTTCGGTTTTATTTCAAATATTTGCAGCATTTCAAAATGTTTACTTGAAATATCATAAATAAATAAATAAAATAAGATAGTGAAATATGTTTGTGCATAAAAGTACTAAGTACAATGATGTGTTTCGATTCATAGAGCTGTACAGAAGCCATGAAACTCTAAGAAATATGAATCTTTCATCATATAGGCGAAACGATTTAATAGTGAACTAAATTGCTTTCACGTTGCGTGCAGCCTACGTCGCAGCTATTTACTCAAATGAATTTTGACGAGCAGTACGAGGAAAGGGTGAATTTTAATTTTTCTCAAAACATATTTATTTATTCATCAATTTCTATTTTGTCCTCTTCAAAGTATTCCCCCTTAGAAATAATACACTTCCATCGATTCCTCGATGCAGTTTTGATATTCACCTTTTGGTATGGCCTTGAGCTTTCCCAGCGATTCGGTTTTATCTACTCAATCGTCACAAAACGACGTCCTTTCAGCAGTCACTTCAATTTTGGTAAAAAAAAGAAGTCGTAGGGCGCTAAATCTGGTGAATACTGTAGCTGAAAAAATTTTGAAAAAATTTTAACCACTTGTAAACAAACTCAGAGTACAATCACCATACTAAATATATGATTGAGTTCTATTTGAATTCTCGTATAGTATTTGTAGTCTGTGGCATAAGTATACGAGGTTGAATGCTTTTCAATCATGATTTGGCTAAAAGGGTACTGATGATTTGGTTACCGCCAATGAAATGCTGGCATATACCTAGCTATGCCAACAACAAACGATAAAATATTTTTATTTTTCTATATATTGTTCTTTTTCCTAATAAAGAGCTGGGAAGCTACGTTCTCTTCGTTGAATATTTGTAATGGCTGATCTTACCTCTTGACACCGAACAAACTTTGTAATTGCAACGCTACAAGAAATAAAAACAGTAAAAAAGTAATTTAAGTAAGAAAAGACCTCGAGATTGACCGTTCATTTAAACAATTACAAACATTGCAAATAAAAAAGAAATACTAAGACGCCAACGAAGCAAAAATCCAATAAAAATAAAATGTTTATCGGTATTTGATTGATATTCATAAAAACAAAACGTGCAACTGGCAGAAAGGAGTGCTGCAGATGACTGACCTTCAATTATTAAAACAAATGCAAAGAACAAACACACTTAAGAATGAATATGTAATTTAAAAGAAAATAAAGCAATAAATAATAAATGTATGAAAATATGCATATTCCTGTTCATATGCAAGTATTCATACAGAGGCATTCTTATACATATTTTGCATATTTTGCAATCAAACACACATATTTCGAAGCACAAAATAACGTCTTATTCATAAACTTGTTGCTTCTATTACGTATTTGAATGTATGGTGTGTGTGTGTGTTTGTGTGTGTTTGTGTGCGTGTGTGTGTGTGTGTGTGTGTGTGTGTGTGTGTGTGTGTGTGTGTGTGTGTGTGTATGTGTGTGTGTGTGTGTGTGTGTGCATGTGCAGTTTATATTTTGGTCTATAAATTTGTTTACATGAAATGTTCCATGTCACTTGGTTTTTTTTTTTCTAAGAACATAAAGTGGGTGTGTCCAAGACTCTGAGTACAAGAGAAATTTGTTTTTGTGCACGATCTGAAGGAATTGTTTTTGTGCTCGGTTTGATATGAGTGTTTCATTTATTTCGTGCCGGCGACAATTTTCTTATTCGACATTTCCTTCTGATGTTGTGTGTTTTCCTTTCTTCTTTCTTCTTTATTTTTGCAATTTTATTTGTTTTGACGTTGGTTTTGTTTAATTTAGTGGACTTTAATTGAAATATTTTGCAAATATGTAATTTCAAATGTAAATCAATGAGTCTTAAAAGAGTGAATTCCTTACAAGAGTAAGGAATATTTGCATGCATACAGTATGTGTATGTATTTATGTGTGCATGCATTAATGTACATACTTATGTACATATTGGAAGGAAAATACATGCAATCTGGTTTCAGTTCCGGTTATTGCGGAAACCGAGTCATAAATTTTTAAAGGGTAACTGTATGTCTGGAACAGAAAATGACAAGGAATACCATGAATCAGTCATTGTGAGGCATGTAATATTGGGTATGTTTTGTGCGAAGTTCAGTAAGTGCTGGCCACTGAATTGAGAATTGAGGGAGTAGTAGTGTCTATGTGCACGTGTTAGTGGTATTACACTGAACACAATTTAAGGCCGTAACATTACATTGGTTGGTAATGGTTTTAAACGATTATTTAGATTGTTTTGATTGCTTTGAAAAATAGAATATGTGACATGACGTATATTCTGGTCCACTGTCACCAATGTTTCTCATTATTATACAGACTGATACAATAGAACACACAAATACTTTCATTTACGAAGCGCCTGTAATACGACAGCACAATACTGAAATCCGCACGACGTTGACTGAACTCATAACGTTATTAGCTATTTCGCACTTTATAGATGACTGAGCTGCCGCTGCTTCAGCAGCAGAGCTTGTATAGTAATCTTTCATGTTTCTAGAAAGTTGTGGAATGGGTGTTAATTTAAAACGTTTATTTCACCAATAACGGCCGCTGCGCCTACGAGACCAATGTAGATCTTACTAGATCATAATTGTTGTTCGCAGTTGCTTAGTTTTGTCCGGTTTATGTATGTGTATCACTCAATGTTTTTGTTGCTATTTCGGCTTTTCATTATTGATGTTGTTGCTATTTCTTAGTAATTTGTTTTTAACGTGGATTGCATGGCTTTCGTTAGCTTTGTTGTTGCTGAAGATTGTGTTGTTTTTATATTCAGATACTAGGATCTTCTTTTATACAGTGGGGTAGAAGTTATTATTATCTGATAAAAAAATAAATAATGATGAATAAGAATCAGTATTTCTCAAATAAATTTTCCTAAAAATATGAATCTATTTAGAGCGCTTAAATTAAAAAAAACCTTCTGACTCTTGGTTTTGCTAGACATTAATACTTCTTTGTGACGCTGTACGGCACGGTAGATTGGTCTATAATAATATTAGAATAAATTTTGCAACATTGTTGATGAAACTAACAGCCAGCTGCCTTTTTAAACATAGTTTTGATGTGAATGTACATGGATCTTTACCACAATTACACGTCAAAATAAGCACAAAATGTCAAACAATTGCATGAATTTTACACGTTTGGAAACAAATAGAATTCAACGAAATCTGAAGAACTTAAAACAAAATCCATCGGAAGTATATCAATATGTGACTTATTTCTTATAAGTTGTCTATTTCTCATAGACATATTAAAACATCTAGAGATCCTTTTTCAGGATATAGGAGAATAAATAATATTTTCATTTTTAATGGCAGTGATTGTAGTTTAAGTTAATAATTTAATAAGCCGAAGTCCAAAATTTTTCAATGAAACCAACCTTATTTGAATCTGGATATTTTTTCTATTGAGTACCTTAACAAAAATATATTTTGTACTCAGATTAACGAACGAACGAATAATATATGTAAGTATAATTAGTATATTTGAAAAAAAAAAATAAATTATACACAAGCATGAGTTGTGTTGCACGTACCGCTTTTCTGTTGAAACCACATATCGTTGGTAATAATCTACTTATAGCTGTCAACCTTTGCGGCGATGATATGGCCAACGCAGTTGTTAAAGAAACATCAACGGATGATGCCGCCAGCCTGAAGACTACACTAAACAGTGACTTTTTCATGATGCACTAGACGCTCTTGGATCTCATGTGAATTGGTTGACGTACCAATTCTTCCAGAAGTGAAATGCGATTATGGCAACCGTAAAATGGGGAAGCGCGTAGAATATTGCCTGAACAGAACATCCATTTTGATAATTTTTTTAATATTTTTTGCACGTATGCTTAAAAGTTTTTTTCCACCCATGGTGATTTGGCAAAACAGACTAAATTAACGAGAGTAAATTTGACAAATGTAGCTTCAATAATATGACCGGTTTAAGTCCTTATTGCAATACCTATATACTGATTGCACGCAAAACGGGGACTTTAAGTAAGCTCTGTATAATATTAACTTTTTAGCTTTAATTTTAATTAAATGAACTTCCTAGCTTAACAAACAGGGCCGACAATTTAAAGTTTCGATAAATTGGAAAACTACTACTGTACTTATGTATATCATATTAACCACAACAAATTTATAAATCGATATATTGCCTTTTAATATTCTTCTTTCGTGTTTTTCCACCAACACAAATATAAACTTTTACAAATCAGCTGATGTCAGATGTAAATAGAAAACGCTCTAATTAAAAATTTGTCTTCTGCCGTTGAATCTGACGTGCAGAACAGCACCATTTTTAAAGTACCACATGACATGTACGTATTTTGCAGTGGCACAAGCCAGATATAAAAAATTATTTCTACGACCTCCTTTAATAGTTATTTTAAACGAATATCTTAGGAGATACTTATATCGATTCATATTTCATAAATATAGACGTAGATTAGATTAGGTTTTTTGATGCTTCTGAATATGGGGTCTGGGTTTGTTGTTGAGAAATTGTAGTTTAAGGAAGGCACTGACCCATACATATCTGTATATATTGTGTCTCTTATGCACATATTCCCTACATCTAGCAAGAACTGCATCTCTTAGCATATAATTTTACTAAGTTGAAATTTTTATCATATATATCATTTAACTACTTTAAAGTTCTGGATGCATGGAAAAGTGTAAATGTATGCCAACTGACATAGACGGACTTAAACGGGTAGAAGATTAAACGAATTCAACTTATTGTTATCAAACGAAATTTAACATACAAATGATATAGTGTTCAACGTGATTTTTAAAGATTTATCATCATTAAAATAAGAATATCAGTTGAAAAAATTCATAGTTGTTGTTGTAGTTGATGAAAATAAAAAAATATATTGCAAGTACATTATGAAAAATATATAAAGCGATTCTTTTCTTCTTGAAGTGTTAAAATAATGCAAAAGTTTTTTAATTTGTTTATGTTTCACATTATTTAAATACATAATTTTTAACAATAAAATTTCTGTTGTTCTATTTGTAAACAATTTTTTCTATGCACGTGATGCAGTATAATTAAGTTTTTATTTAATAATCAACAACAGAATTAAGAAAAAAATAACAAAAATTATAATAAAAAATACACTTTTTGGCAACTTTTCAGCCCCTTTTAATATCGTGGCTCATTAAATTGAAAAATAAAAGACGCCAGACGTATGTAAAAGAAAGAATTTATTATAATTACACAGGCCAACGAAATTGGAATTTTTTTAACTTGATATAGCTGGTCCTTGCGTATTTTCATCTATTGATTACGAAAACATCACTAACTATTTTCTAACACCTATTGTTTTAGAGATATAGTGAGTGACATTTCATAAATGTATAATTTCAAAACTTTTTGTATTCTTGGCTAAATACCTAATGGGCTATTATTGCCTCTTTCCATAAACTTCAATGCTTCGAACAAACGAATGAATGAATATGGAAACAGAGACACTTAGTCTATACAGAAATGACTTTTTATTGTTTGGAGTCATGTTGGTGTATGTTTAAGGATATCTTATTTGTATTGGAAGGATATTGAAAATTATGAAACTTAAAAAATTGCTTCTTCATATTTTAAACAAATGCATAAGTAAGACATTCTATTGAGGTGTTCGTTCTAAAATATTTCAAAAAGAAACTAATTTTATACATGTTTAAGCCGTACATACAAATTTGCATTAAGCCGAAAATTTCATATATATTTAATAGTTTGTGCCAAACATATTTTATTTTTAGTTTATTTTTTAATATGTTTTCTGGCCATTTATATGAAACTTTAATTTAATTAAAAAAAACTTCTTGAATACGATTAATATATATTTAGAGAAAAAAAATTTCATACAATAAAATTTCGACTTGGTTTCCACAACAAACTCGACTTTCACTATTGCCCCCAAATTCTTTTAATTGCTTTAAGCCCAGTTGCACTCCATTACAAAACTTAGATGTCAGTTCTTTTGTATTTGTTTTTATTATTCTCTGTAAAGTTTCATATATTGCCTCTTCTCTAATGGGATGCATTTTGATCTTTTTTATGAGGTGATCAACAGTAATCACTGATCATGTTGATATTCCTAAATCGCAGGTATCGCTTCTTCATCTCTTTCATGTTCTGGTGAAAGCGTTCATTTGTTACAATCATACGGATTTGAACGCTTTTCAAACATGACGATTGAAGTCCACTGACGAGGTTGTATTACATTTAACAAAATGCTGTCTATAGCCAGCTTCTTAGCCAAAAATAAACTAGTGCAACAAAATAAAAAATATTTGCAAGGAATAACATTTTCATTGCTTCTAAGGGATCCGTAGGTGCATTTATCGAGTTCGCAGGATCCAATAGACAAAATTTTTATTTTAAATAGGAATTATTTCCACCAATTTGTGAAAATCAATTTGAAAAAAATATTTATTTCCTTAAATCTGCATAAAAACAATATTTTTTTCAGTAACTAATGATAAAATTATTTTGACATATTACAAAAGCAATCGTGATTACCTGCGAATTTGTACTTCTTACAGATGTAAAACTTATTACCAGTGGAAAATAAACCATCCTTCAATATGAAATTAGCACCTTTCTTTAAACATAATGCAGATTGCTCCCAAATCAATGAATAGGATTCCAAAAAGAGAACAAGCATATGTTGAAGTCATTGGAAATGAGCCAAGTTTGCACTACTTCCGGATCATAATGTCAACATTTGTATGACTTTTTCGGAAGATCTTATTTACTAGCGAATTTAAAAAATTTTGCTTTATACAAAATTATATGAAATGATTCGGTGCTACGACTTTATTATTACTACCATATTTTCTGAATCAACACATTAAATAATTCTTAAAAAATTGTTTTTATCGTTGGCCTGTGTATTTCAAAATAACAAACTGCCTCACAGTTCTGACTAGATACAAACACTCGTATTTTGTAGTTTTTAATTTTTATCAGAACTAAATAATAGATTTTTAGTATTGAAATAATAAATTAGCGAATAATTTAGGAAAAATTAACTATTCTAGAAGGGGCAATGCTCGCATTTTCTGTTCCACCACACACTTCTGTAGCACAGATTTCTATTATAAACACCAACTATTTAACTTTACTTCTTTCTAACAAAATAATATACAGGAAATTTCTTTAATAGTAATAAATTGAATTTCTTTAACATTATGTTCGTCTAGGGGATACCAAATTTGCATTTATAAACTTTCATTGATTAAATTTTGCAATTTACGTTTACACTCATCAATTTTTGTTGGTAAAATTTTGCTTCTTCTTAGAGCTGGCAGTCTTTTTTATTAGTGCGTATACAGGGAACAAAACAGGATGACAGCACATGCATTCGCATATTAATTTCTCTTCGTCTTGCCACCCTGGCCTACAAACTAAGAATTAATTTAACTATAGTTGATAATGTAAACGCACAGCAAATTGTTAGAAAATTTATCTACTCTACTCAAACTTTTAGTTCAAATATTTTCTTTATATCCCTTTACATAATGGTCCGTTAATTAAATTTATTTAATTATAGTTAAAAATAGTTCATTACCGTCATAGTAAGAAAAGAGCTTCCAAAAGAGTAATGAAAAAGCTGATATTATGATATGAAAGTAACGAGTAAATTTTAGACTGTCATTGCAGGATGTTATAAATTTTGTATGCATTTCGAAAATCCCGAGACTTGTTAATATATGACGCCGGGATTTTTCAGGATTACAAAAATCCAGAATTTTCAACTTAGTTTAAAAAAAAAAACCTTATATTTGCTACAAAATATTTCTACGGAACACAGTGTGTTTTTTATGGTAAATCTTTAAATATTTACAGACACATAATTCAAAATAAAATCAAAGTTTGATTAGAATAAAACTGATACATTAGTTTTTACGCCTGCAAAAATTTATACATCTGAATATTCTTGCTTAGAAAGAAGAAATTTTTTTCACTGCCATAAACTTTTTTTCGAATTTAGTTTGTAATAAAAAACATTTTGTGAACTTTTTATGCATATTAGTCAAGATGACAATCCCATGATAATGATATCGCAACATATCACTTGCGATATGGAATAGTATACTTTTACTTTTCGTTTACAAAATGTACAGACTTTCATATGCCACAACTTGCAACACTTACTTTGCTTGTATATTCTTATTTATTTTACATTTTAGATAAATGAATAAAATTTTATTTTGCATCCATAAGAAATATTTTTGATTTATTATTACAATAAAATCATGAACTTTCGAAAAATCCGGGGATCAAGGGATTTGATATTTTTTTAATGGACCAACACTTAGGGTTAACCTCTACTCATGTAATGCATTGTGCTGGAACTAGGAAAATATGTTATATTAAGAGGCATTTGTTTTGAGACTATGCACGCTGAAAGTAACAAGAAAGTCCTCTCCAGTCAGCTTATTCCACACTCGAGTTGTTCGGCCAAAGAGCGCATTTTCTCTCTAATGCGTAGTGCAACTCGCTGGAACACCGACCACGAATGAATGCACTCTCAATGAAAATCGTGTAGTTCGTAAAAAGCAGCGGATTTCAGGAACCATTCACCTCATCTCCTTAGAACATACTCCATCGAAGTAACGAAAAAAACAAAGAAAGATGTTCCAGTAAGTCAGTAGAAAGATGTTCCAGTGAGTCAGTAGAAGTGGCTATACTACTGTCACCGATGAACTTCTTCGCTCCCTTCTGTACGCTGGTCAAGTAACTTCAAATTACACTTTGAAGCACCGGCCCACGCTTGAGAGTTGTATTCCATGTTCGGACGGATATATGTGGTATTAATAGAAGGTGATCAGTAGGAGTGATGTATCTCTTACACCGTCTTAAAAAACCTAGACACTTGAGTGCTTCTTTAGCGACATGAAAAATGTGCCCAGTCCATTGAGCGTCACACTGGATTTTCATGCAAAGAACATCAAAAGCTTCTGAATCCTCGATATTTATATCACCCATAATTACGAAATGAGCAGGATATTCGATCATATGCTTACGCGTAAGCACACGCTATTCGCATGACCCCATTCCGAGATAAAGAGTTTCATTTATATTCTGCCTCATAGTCTCTACATCCGACAAGCTTGGCTGTTTGAAATTCCGAATCCCAGGAGTTGCGTAAAAATGATTCGTTTGGCATCCCTACATGATACTGACTGGATAGTATTTCGGATGGAAAAAATCTCTCATTGACATACATCTATATATATAAAATAGGATGTGTGTATGTATGTATGTATGTATGTATGTAACGTAATGGCTCCAAAACGGCTGTGCCGATTTTGACGAAAATTTCAGGGAACCTTCAGAATACTCGGGCGGGTGACACTGTGAAGTCTGATTTTTGATTTTCTGTCTGTGGGCGGAGGGGCGTGTCAAAATCCAATAATTCATAAAATGAGAACGGCTTGGCCTTGGTATTTTCGAGGAGAAGGTTTTTATGGTAGAAAATTTTGGAAAATCCCTCCGGAAAAGTCGGAAAATTGGAAAAGTTGAAAATCGAGTTTTTTTATGAAATTTTGTTTGAAATTATTCCTTAATAGCTTTTCAAATGAAAAAATAGAAAATTTGTCTGAAGGCTTAAAATTGGGGCGAGGGGAAGTTCGTCTGGTCCGCTGGTATGTTATAAAAAGAAACTTTCATTTAGACCAGCCGCTATAAATTCGAAATTAGGCTGTACAAGTTCATGAATAAGTAAAAAATAATCATTGTTAGTCTTGTAAGAAAAACTGAATTAGTACCAGTAAGTGACTAGGACTACTGACTATAGTCGAACACGTGCTCTTTCCACTATTAATTGATTAACTTATTTTCAAAATGTTTTTCGTGTTTCTTTCTCAAATGAGCGAAATGAATCACAACTACTTATAGGATTTTAATGTTAAATGAAAATAAATATGAATTAACGTCAATAACAATTAAGATTCACTTTATTACGAGGTAATTTCTTTTTCAATTTTTCTCTTGTTGAAAATGAAAAAAAAAACACATTTATGTACTCGTTTATTTTTCAGAGAAAACAATAAAAATTAAATAAATTAAAAAAAGAAATACATATTGAGTTAAAATTTAGTATGTAAATCGAAACATTGCTATTTCGAGTTGTTTTCCTTGCAGCATCATCGTCATCATGTTCGCGATTCTGAAAAGAAAGATGCATAAAAATAATAATAAATAAGAGGCAACTAAACGACGGAGAATTATTCTGAAAATGTAAAGCAGATTCGAAAATTAATTGTAATGAAATTTTTAATACAAAAACTTTCGAAGAGCAATTTCAGTCTTTCAGCAGATATCGAAGCAGCAGTACGATAATTAAGGAAAAAATAAGACATTAAACCAAATGAAACAGTGACCAAAAAGTTTACAAAAAGAGATTTTTTTAATCAAAACTATATTTTATATAAAAAAACAATTTTATATTTGTGGAGAATAATTAAAAAAAAAGACTAATTGAGGCGATTTTGCTTTAAGCAAAATTATATAATTTTAGCAAAGAAGTTCAGAAAAAGACATGGACTCAGATAAAGTTGTACGCGCCATGGCGCGTTGGTGGCAGGTAAATTTTTATTTTTATTATTTGTTTGTTAGTTCTTATGATTTTTATTGTTTGTTGTATGTACACTCCTTCTTTTTATTTGTATTTATTTGCACTCGTACACACCCCTTTCGTTAGACATTACGTAGTATTAAATTGTATAATTTATCATAAATTTCTTATACATTCTTTACTTGTATTTGTTGTAGGTTTTATTTATTTCTTTTTAATTTACGAAAGCAGCTGAAGAAATTTAAAAATAGATTTTAGACTTTTATTTAATTGACCAACATTAGAGATATATATTAGATACAGTGGCTCACAGTGAAAGTGGTCCACTTATAACTAAGAACTTTGAGAAGCAGAAAATCTTAAAAATCCAAATGAAATTTGTATTGTAGATGATAAATATATTTAAGAAAAGTCTTTCTTAGAGTTACATACAATTTAAAAGGGAGGAAGTTTTCCAACAACTTTTATTTTGAGAAGTAGTAGAAGGTATTTTAAACACCGAGATAAATAAGAAATATTTCATCAGAGAGCTTATGATAAATCTTAAATACAGATCGCTACTGAACAAAATTAGAATGAAAAAAACTATTTCTAATTCAATTAGGATATCGTCGTTTGATTAGTCTTAAATATTCTGTGAGGAAAACTATTAATGTGTTTAAGAAACACAATTTCCTGTGGCATAAAATGTTTTATCGGCATATGAACCGCTAAATCAACAGCAAACTGTGAATATTTAAAAGAATTACAAAGATAATTTGTAATGCTCCCGTATAAGTGTAGGTTGCTTAGCGGTATCGCTAATAAATCGCTTAGTGTGTAGCAGTCCTTTATTTGTGTCTATTAGACCCTTTTAATTAATTCAGTTCTCTAGTGGTTGTGGAAGTAGCCCATTGTATTGAGGAGTGGGTTAGTTAAGAGGTATTAAAATATACTCTTCTTTCAGCTTCATATCTTGGGAAGCTTTTATGGTAAAACGTTCCAACTTTACCTATAAGGTAGCCTATATGGCATTTTTTATGGTTCAAGTTCGCTTGGCTGGTGTACTACCGTACTACTTAAACACAGAAATATAAGCATACTTCGGCCTCTTAAATGTCAATTGGCCACACAGACCTTACGAGTTGACCCCACGGAGTTCAAAATTACATCTTTCGCATCCGAAACGAATTTATATTCCATGTATTTACAATGGTTCGTTCTCGTTCGAGAAATATCCTCCCAAAGGCTCTGTCTGGGTCAGATAAAATCATGGAATTTGACATGAGCTCAAAAAGCACATTGATTCCTCTGGAGATCGATTCTATTTTTTTTAAATCTTGTATTGATGCACTCATACCAAACATGTGTTCACAGTTTCGACTATATAAAATTTTTTGTTTACCACAGCCATAATAGTTATAAGGGATTTGCTTCGCTCGGTGATTTTCTGATGTCGAAAATGTGGATGAAAGATCTTGCATCGGAGTAAAAATAGTTAAATTAATTGCTCTAAGCAAAATTAAATTTAGTACAAAACTATGCCTACCCTAGGTAACGGAAAAAAGCTATTAGAGGTACAAGCTCGTCAAGAAAGATGGTAAGACGCCAATGTCCAACCTCAACTTGGTCCATAGGCTTAGTTCAAGAGTTTTCTAGGGGGTCTGCAGCGGCTAAGAATTTCTTTTTGTGGGCTTTAAGAAAAAGGAAAATTTTATTGTATATAAGAAATTCCATATGAAGGAAAAATTTCGTGGAAAGTTTAGCCCCCAGCAAGCCTATCTACCTATCTAAATAATGAATTGAAATGGTGGAGAAATTAAGATATTGTGGTTGGGTAGTCGTCAAGACACTGTTAGAGAAAATGCTGACGACTTCGTATTGATCATAAGAAACTGGGTAGATTTGACCAGAAGAACTATAAATTTTTATCCAAAAACAAAACCATTATCATGCTCAGTATCATCATATTCTCCAGATTTAGGCGGATATCTGCAATGATTGAGGATATAAAGATTCTATCGTTACAAAAAGCTTATGGGAGGTGCTTCGAGGATTGGAAAAGCCATTGACACCAAAAAAATATTATACACGAAAGTGTCAATATTGTGACAATATTTGTATTGATGAAAAAAATAATTATTCTCTAAATGTACTTCGTGTGTATGATTATGTACATCATGACTTTAAGGATCCGAAAGGAGATTATCTGTTTATAGTGCTGATCATAAAATATCACAACTGTTTTAAACACCACAAATTTTAAATATTTTTTTTGTAATTCTTCATTTACTATTGCGTAGATGGACTAAAGCCAGAAAAAATCGAAAACAAAATAATGAAATGAGGAGGATGCGCTAAAATAAAAATAATGTAAAAATATATAAATAAAACAATTTCTTTGTTGATGTCTACGAACGAATTATATGAAATGAAAAACTGCCCACAATAACAATTTTTTAAAATTATGAATTGGGTAGAATGTCCCGAGTAATTTTTATAAATATATATAAATACTTAATATTGAAAATTTATTCTTTTGGGATATTCTCCCCAATTGTTAAAAAAAACCAATTAGAGTTTTTAGAAAAGTTTTGTTTGTTTTGGCTTTAGCTGTTCATATGCCGACCAATGAAAATTTAAAAATTTTTTTTTAAAAACTCATACGTACGAGTATATAAATAATATTTTACATTAAGACAAATTCTGAAAATTTTTTATACTTTGGCGCCATGTAGTCATTGACGTTTGGGTTCCCTTTCGTTTTTATTTTTTATTTCACTTTGCACGTGCACTAATTATACACGTACGCCAACAACTTTGGGGCACACGATTGTGGATCGCACCACAGCATACTCGTACTTTAGATCGAAAAGTATTCGATAATAGTTTGAATTTGATTTCGTTACTTTTATAAATATTTATTGATTTATTTTTGTTAAGTTAAAAAAAGGAACTAAACTTGAACTTTACATTGGGACCAAAGTCTGAAATTGTATGAGGCAAAATTGCTTAAAGGAATTTCACTGAACTATTTGAGAAGATGCAAAAGGAGGAAGTGCCATTTAGTTTTGAAATAATAAAAGAAATGATGTAAATTAGTTTGGTATTCTTCTTTGTTAAATTGTTAATTTAAATAAATAAAATTAAAACCGTGGAATTAATTGATTAATTGCGAGTAATAAAGGAAAATAATATTTTAAAATAGTTCATATCGAACATATTAACTATAAGCCGTAATTATAGTAATAAAAAAGCATACTTTAATAATTCTTAAGATAATTTTAATTAAAAGCATTCTTTTATCCATTGTAGACAAGAAAATCATTTTTTCAGTGTAAAAGTATGTGTTAAAGCTGCTTTTAATTAATTTAACATCAATTTACTCATAAATCGATCAATTGCTTCCAACAGAACGAAAATATCATTCGAATTTTTTGAAAATTCGAAGTAAAATAAGAAAATTATTTACATGGACTTGACATAAGGTCCAAATCCTAAGAGAAATGAATTTTGTCTACATTGGAAGAAATCGAAAACGATTTTATGAAAATTCTTTCTCACAGGCACTTTACTCTCCCTCCCGCACTATTTCCTGTTTATCCTGTGAAGAATTTGAAAAGCATTTTGGAGCAGAAGAAATAGTTTAAAGTATAGGTCTTCCATTACGAATTTTATTACTAAAAAGCTTCTGTCATTAAAATTTATTTTTGTGATTGTTTATTTCTCTGCAGTTTTTTAATATTTATTTACAATATGAGCGGTCAGCTTTGCTGATGTACACCTACTTAACCTGCTCCAAATTAAAATATGGTAAAGTTTTGACTATAATGGCAAAATAAAAATTCACATGTTTTTATTTAAAAACGTTCAGTTCTAAAACAAATAGATTTTAGTGATTGAATATTAGTTTTGGTCTTGTTACAATTTACAAAAATAATCCCCTTTGGTGTAACAAAGTCACATCTCAAAAAAAAGTCAAACATGGCAGGAGCTTAAAGTTGTTGAGACATAAATTGATGATATTATTCGACGTTTATCTTGAATTATTTATTGAGTTTGAAGTCTTTTTAAACACAATATATTTATTTTTAATTATTAATAATATTCAATATTTCTGTACCCTGTAAATGTCTTCTTTAGAAAATTCAAAAGGCTGTTGAATACAAATAATGAAATGAAAAATTTTCAGATAAAATTCTAGATTTTTTTTACCTTTTTGTCAATTATAATTTGTGTAATAATTCAGCTCAAGATCATCTTTTAATGTTTTTATTTTGTTTTTGATTATATCGATATTTCGATACTCTTTGAGTATCATCTTCAAAAGAAATTGTCTGAAGATGATGCGCGAAGAGTATCGAAATATCGATGTAATTAAAAATAAAATAAAAACATAATAAAAATTTAAATTGGTATTAAATTCTGATATATTTCTGATTATTTTATACATATAAAAAGGTAATTGGGGAATTTTTTCTTTTATTTTTTCCTCATTTACTTTTATTATTTATTGAATCTGCAATAGAAATTTAACCAACAATGAATACTCAAATCTTTTTTCTAAAATAATTTTTTATATAAGTCCTGACGATGCCGGGCAAAAAAATAACTCAGTTCCCTTATCTTCTGCTTGTCGTCAAGTCTGTCGCTTTCGGCTAAGGGTGAAAATGTCCTTCCTTCTCGGACGAATGTGGCCACTCAAGTCCAGAATATTTCAGGTTAGCGGACTTGAATGATATTCAAGCTTCTTTAAGTATGTAGTCACCTGTTTTGCAAACACAATTTAACCAATTGAACACCTAGAATTTCATAAATGTCTCAATATTTTACACACCAGGCAGCGTCTGTAATTGGACGGATGATTCTATTTTGTCTCCATTGACTTTTTTCTATATTAGATGCCTAAGTGCTGCCTCATAAGTGAATCCTATATCACATATTGCTTTTGAAATCAAGTAGTACGAGTATAATATAAGTTTAGAATTTAGGCCAATTTATTGAACTCCTTTCAAATTCACTTGTATTAATTTGGCATCTATGTGGTTCTTCCATGTTAGACGATAGGCAATGTGTGTATACACGTACCAAGACATTTTACCTCAGAATGTTGGGGCATAATTTGATTACTGATATTGAAGGTATTGAGGATATTTTTTATTATTTAGTAATCTGAAATTTTTACTTCCTAGAAAAGTTGCACTAAGAATGCAATATTTTAAAGTAGTGTCTTCTTTGAAGATTCTTTATAACATGAACTATTCTTTTATCTTAGACTGTCAGCCAAGAAGATAATGATCCACATGTCCGCAATCCCATGCTGTATGATCCACTCCAAGATGGAGTGGTTAAAACGTCAAAGAAAATGCAATATGTGGCGGCTTTAATAGGTAAGTTTGGCTTAATTGCTCTATAAAGGATTTTCTAACAATTAATATATACAACTTTTTTCCAGTTTGTCTGGGTGCCGTATCAGCGGGCACTGCTTTGGCCTGGACCTCACCCGTCTTGCCACAAATCAGTGCTCCCGAAACAAGCAGTAATGCAACTACAGTGGGCAATACAACCGATACTAATACACCAGAACTACAATTGACTTTAAGCCAACGTAAGTTAAATGAAATTGTTGCGCGAAAATTATAATGAATTATCGTTTAATTTAACTGTGATTAGATTTTCAAGTGTCAACCAAACACTATAATGAGTCCTCCGCTGCAATTAAAGTATTATACGAGTGCATAATACGATTGTTTGCAAACACTTTTCAAATGATTAATTTTTCCATTTACTCGTAGCTGTGTTTGTGTGTGTACATACTATTTTCCTAAATCAAAATGCAATAGGATTTGATTTCTAAAGTGCAGTTAGTAGAAGTATTTGCAAAAGTGTCAAGTTTCCATATCATGGATCCACTTGTGTAGATGGCGTTATAACGTCAACTTGATATTAAATACATAATTGTTTATTATATAGATGTTCCTTTACTTTGGTACTACGTGTGTAATAGAAGTATATCATGTTTGAGTATTTACTTGAAATAATTATCATGTTCCATAAGCTATTGGTCAGAGTCTTAAATATATGAGCTCTTCAAATTGATTTCAGTACACGTGTAATATAAAAAAGATTTGAAATATTTTGACAATTTGACAATGTTCAAAAAGAACAGCGGAATTATTTAGTGAATTCAATAGTTCGAATCCACCATTTTTGCTACAAGTTCAACTAGTCCTTGCCGCACTGGTCATTGTTTTACTACATTTCATAGATGTTAGTGTAGCTTGATAAAAGATATTGTCTTCCTACAGTCAAATCTCAATAGGGATGATAACGATACCCCCAGAATTATAGCTGCAGCAAATTTGCTGTCGAAATAAAATTAATGTATCCTTCAAAGCAAGGAGTAAGATTATTTATGAATAAATCATTGGCTTTGTAATTTTTTCGTGCAATACATCAACAGGCAAAAGAGCTGCAGAAATAGTGAACTAGAAGCAGTGCAAATTCTTAAGAGAATCCGTTAAGCAGTTTTATGCTTTCGAATAGTTTATATTTTCGAATAATTCGATATGATGGGTTTTATGTGTCTTTTCTTGAATTTTCATTAAAACACTTCTTTTTGTATATTTTGCTTTGTCGTATATTTGCATACATGCAAAATATGTTTATGGGAGTGTATTCAAGTAAATAATTCATCTGTCAAACTCCATATAAAAACATAAACTCCGTTTTTATATACATATTTTTATGCTTTTTGTTTGATTCAAAAATCGTAATTGTGATTTTAGTAGATTTGGATAATTTAGTTTCTTGGTAATTTAGGGTCATTTGCTTTCATCGTTTTATTAATGAAAATTATAATAATGAACAAGTCTCATATAATTCTGTTTTGGGACATATTTTCATGCTCGTTGTAAATACGTACGAAATTAACCTTTAAGCGCACTTTACGTTTTAATAATATTTTTGGTGTTCAAGTTGATCCATAGTAAAATTTTTTACAAATATTTTTGTAAGGCCTTTCCTGACGGTAGACAGCCGCCAAAAAGAATTTTTGCTCCCCTTTAAAAAAAGGGTCAAAAAGACCCTTACTGCGAAGAGTTACAGGGTTAAAGTGTTCCAAAAAAATGTTCCTAGTGTTGTTTTATATAAAAGTTTTGAACACATGTTCTATCTAAAGGGTGTTGCCTACAAGATATCCTATGAGCCGGAGAGGGCGGGGGACCTTAAGCCCCATATATAAATTTGGTGTTGTACAGTATTATTAATTGAGGGAAAATAATGTTTTTATGTAAATCCAGAAAAATAAATAATTCTCTAAAAAAGTAATTTCAAAAACTAGAACATAATTATTTGCAGGCGTCCTTGAAATAGTTTAATTTTTTAATCAAGAATTTGAAGACTTATCGTCTTTTTCTAACAAGGATGTCCTATCCAATGTACTTTATATATTGGGGTTTCATTTCTTGGAAATGCTTTTGAGCCATTATAACAATTGCAACGTATGCGACCACTGTATGTGTATGAATCACGGCCAATGTGAAGTGTTTGTTTAACATAGAAATAAATATTTTAATAAAGTTTGAAGTGTGTACATATGTAAATAATGAAAATTAACTAAAATTTAAAAATAGGGCGCCAGGTTACTGAATTGTATCCACTATTTATCAATAAATGTGTGCAAAGAATTAAAACTTTTTTACTGGAGGCATTTCCGTTTAGTGTGACTCAGTTAAATATATTTTAAAATCTCAAAAAAAAAAACTCGAGCTTGTGTCATTGTGAACACTGGAAATGTTTATATTTAGCAATTGATATAAAAAATATTCAAATTACTTTTATGAACGTCATTCCTATGGAACAGCTTCCATTATTTTTTCAATGAGAATTTGAAAGAGTTTGTAATGGGCACAATAATAATATTTTTGCTTAAAATTTTCGGGACCCATATGTAAAATGTTTCTTAGTGTTTTAGTGCGCAACAAGGTTTTGTCTCAGAGCCATCATAATGCATTTGTAATATTGACCCAGTGTTTTATGTTTATCTTCTTGAACTTGTGTTAATAGGATTTTTTAATTGGATTAGTTGCAAAATATTATATTTAGTGCTACAAGATAAAAGATAAATGTGCATTCAACAAATTTTATAGTTATAATCATTGAAATCTTCAATATTCTAATTGCTTTAGGATTCATCTAGACAGGAAAATACCTTAGAATCCCCCCAAATATAAATTTTCGTCCGCCAAATTTCCTCCTGAAGTGCTCTACTACCGAATTCGTGACAACATCGGCACGCCTTACATCTCTAATTCAAATCTATTCAGTTCGTTTAAATGCCAAAATATATGTAAGAGGTGAACGAAAACTTTTTGATGCAGATATAAGTTAAATTGGCGCCTTGTTTTTTGGCGGCCATGAGTGGCATATTTTAGAGTTGACATCAGAAATGAAAACAAGTAGTCATATCTTGTTAATTACTTGACATCGGTCCAAGGCGCAAAAAACATCAAGTCATTTGTGATGGCGTCTGAACCAATTAGTCATTTTAACAAACTATAAATGGAATATCTGCATACAAGGGAATGATTTATATACATATGTATAAAAAATCCAAGAGCAGTGGCGTCAATCATTGTGACCGCAAATAATAATAAAAAAATAAAATTAAGTGGTACTTTTGTAATGGAAGATTTTTGAAATTATTTTAAAATTCGATTGACATTTGAATTACTTAAAAAAATTGTGATTAAGTGACTGCTCGTTTGTCCCCTTAACTATTATATAGTATTGGTGGCATCTGAAATGAGGTCTAGGTAAAACATATTATTTTTGTTTATTTTTTATTGTCTTGAACTCTTTCTCTAACGCATTAATTTTTAATTTTAAGAAACACTATTAGTTGCCCTACATAGATAAATTAATTTGGCTTCAGAAAATCAATAATTTTCCATAGCAAACTACACATGGCAGTAGTAGTAGTACTTGAAACTGTAGAAAATTTTGATAAAATTTATCATTTATTAAATGGAATATGAGAAAAATTCAAGGGAAGAGAACCTTGATAGGTTTGTTAAATAAATAACTTTTCAAAGATTACAAAATCAAACATCATTGAACAGTGATGATTAGGAATGTCAGAATAAATTAATGAAATTATGTAAGCAAAGCTATTAGACTGAGTTTACATAAGATAAGATTTCTTATCGTAAATGTTATTTTATATTCTTGCACTCCTTCTTCGCAACTACAAACGGCTTGTATTCCCTGTTTCTCTTTCTCTCTCTCTCTTTCTCTCTCTCTGGTGAGAAGATACCTTATACTGCGTACAAAGGATAAGAGGCTCTGCTTTCCTACAATTGAATTCTGTTACTCTTTTTTCTCTCGCTAGCAAATAGATTGTATTCTTGTACTCCGCATTTTTTAACTCTACGACCCATATTGTATATTCCTTATAGGACTCATATTGTATATTCCTTCTTTCTCTTCTTCTATCACTTCCTCCCGCTCCTATGTAAACAAACTTGTGATAACTTTCTTATTGTAATCACAGTCTTAAGAAATTCGTTTTATTTCTTTTGCAGAGACCTGGGTTAGCTCCTTGCTAGCTATAGGAGCCTTTTTAGGAGCTTTACCAACAGGTGTGTTAGCAAAAATATTTATTTATCTTCACATCTATATTCTAGTATCCTTTTACAGGTTACATTGCCGACGCCATAGGGAGACGTTATACCGCCTTGGCCATGGACATTCCCTTTATTGTCGCTTGGGTTTGTATTATTTTTGCAAAATCCGCCAGCATGTTGTATTTTGCTCGTTTTACGATAGGTAAGCTCTGTTGGAATCTTCGAAATACAAACCTTTGAATACTGACTTATGCAATTTTATTTCTAGGCTTGGCCACTGGCAGTTTCTGCGTAGTAGCACCCATGTATATTTCGGAAATCGCTGAAGATAGTATAAGAGGCACATTGGGTACTTTGTTTCAGTTAATGTTGACATTTGGCATATTGTTGGTTTATTTGATTGGTGCTGTTGTCACTTGGACCACACTGAGTGTATTGTGTTTGATGGTACCTCTGGCATTGTTTTTAGGGATGTTGTTTCTACCGGAAACACCAACGTTCTTATTGAAGAAGGTGAGAGAGAAGTTTTAAATACTTAAATTTTGTACATCATCTGAGTATTAAATAATCGCTATGCAAAAGACAGGATCATCCGCTCTGTCTGCTCCTCTAATGCAGCGCTAGTCATATCTCCAAAAATGCGATTAAGGTTTTTAAAGTGTTGGTTTCCATATGAAACTTCTTGCTGTACTTTCGGTCCCCCCGGAAGGCAAGAATTATACAACTTGTCTTGGTGTTGTGCTTCTTGGGGTATAGGATTATCAGGTTTCCGGACCTAGGCCTTTTTGCTGATAACCCCTAAAAACTTGTATGTTGCTACCCAATCCCTGAATTAACAGGGCAACGGGCGCGCATGCAAGCAAGTTAAAGGTAAAAGTGAGTTCGCTCGCTCGTCCGGATGGGTAACATAGTCTTTCCAGACCTTGACCTTTGGCCAATTACCCCTTGAACTTAATATGTTACTACCCAATCCCTGAAATAACAGGGCAACGGGCATGCATATAAGTAATTTAAGGAAGTAGCTCTGCCTATGCTTGTCTGGGTAGAGGTGCTATCGATACCTCAGGTTTGCACGGGACCTAAAATCGGAATTGTTTTTAACACAAGGCCGACCAGAGATCTTATCTGGTACCATGGGAACCAGTAGCCCCTAGGACTTGTTCTAGACTGGTTATTGGTGAGGCCCCTTCGGGGATCACGTGGTGGCTGTGGTTAAAACCCAAAGATACGCGGGAAGAGTTATGGGTTGGATGAGTGTGTCTGCAATATGGTGCTAGTGGCCGGTTGTAGATGCTCTCTTCAGGCCATATGTATATGGTTGGTGAGTGCCCATTAAGATAGAGGATATCTTACTGCTGGGCCATTGGGGTGGTAGGAGGTTAGATAGCTCCAGCACTTTAGCAAGGTGTCTGTACATGGTTCTGCAGCCTGTACAGAACTTGCTACCATGAACATGTAGATCCCTGTATGTGCCTCTTTAAGGGACGAAGAGCACTGTGGTGAACGGCTTTATTCAGTCAGTGTGAAGAGCACCATCAGGTTAGGTCTTATGACAGGTACTGAAGTAAATTCTTTGACACAAGTATATGTACCTTCGGTTTAGCTTCAGTTATAGTTCTGGATATTTGGGGATACTTCTTTTTCTCATTAAATTGAATTGTTTAATATTTTTAGATATGACTATGTTGCACTAAAGGAGTGGTGTGTTTTGGTTTGCCCTATTATCGCATTTTTATTTTAGTCGATATGAGCTGAAAGAGACTTTCACAATACAAGATAAAATCGTAACTGCTAAGAAATAAGTGATGCCGATTTTGCATGATAAAAATGGATAAATATTGTGCCGACAGTGGGACTAAGAAATCATCAAAGTCGTCAAAATGTTTCCGCTAAATCCAATGAATTAATTAATGGAAATAATAAAAATTATACAAATTATAATAGATTTTAAACAAAATGTCACAATTTTTAAGCAAAATATTAGCCCATAAAATCAACATTCTCGAAAGTCAAAATTAACCACAAGAATTTTGAAATTTCGGCATTACATCAAAAATGAAAAAAAAAAAAAATCAAAAAAAAAATTTTAATCCCTATTTTACCATCAAACCTAGTAAGGAGTTCTCTTTGAATTTCATTTTTGAAATTTTTCATTTATTAATGCACGGAAAAATAGTATTGTAGAGATATGTCTACAGAAAATTTTGAACTTGTGCTAATAGGATTTTTTTAATGGATTAGTTTGCAAAATATTATATTTAGTGCTACAAGATAAAAGATAAATGTGCATTCAACAAATTTTATGGTTATAATCATTGAAATCTTCAATATTCTAATTGCTTTAGGATTCATCTAGACAGGAAAATACCTTAGAATCCCCCCCATTTACTTATGCATGGAAAAATAGTATTGTAGAGATATGTCTACAGAAAATTTTGAACTTCCAAGAAAATCAATAAGATAAATCTAGAGTTTATAACAATTAGGAACTTTTCCAATGAGATCTTAACACAGGATTGTCATTGCAGGAAGTTCTATTTTTCGAATCCTATTTACCGATTTGGGAGCTGTCTTCATTATAGTGAAAAATTTGAACTTTTCATGATTTTTTCGCACAGAATCGCGTTTTATATTAAATAAGGATTGCATATCTGCCACTGGTATGATTTTCGTGGTCTGTTCAAAAGAAAAAGAGAATTTTGAATTTTCGTGCATTCGACTTTCGATTTTTTTGTTGTGTTGGCACACTTGTCTCGAACATATGTTGTTACTTTAGTTTATATGTGTAGGTTAGTTTGTTTGAGAGAAGCATAACAGTTAGACGAGTTTTGCTTGTTCGGCGGTTTTCTGCTGTGGAAAAAATTTATCAAAGAATTTGCATCAAATTTTAAGTAAAAAATGGAATAAGTGCTTAAAAACACTTGAAATGTTGAATGATTGTACTCTGAGTAAGACAAATGTTTACAAGTGGTGCAAGATTTTCAAAGATGGTCGAGAAGATGTGAATGATCATGCTCGTCCTGGAAGCTCCATCACATCAAAAATCGATAAGAATTTTGAGAAAGTGAAGAAAATTGTTATGGAAAATCGTTGAATCTCTATTAGAGAAGTTGCAGATGATGTCAGAGTATCCGAAATTGCTGAACTTTAAAAAACCGTCACATGGGTATCGCTCAGGAACAAGACGAACGAGGAAAACACATCTAACTGTGCCAACGTATAGAAAAATAGTTAATCGAATGCACGTAGCCCTAGAAATTTCAAAATTCACCTTTTCTTTTGAACAGACCACGTACATCTGTAAGGTATGCAAAATAACGTTTTTGTGTAGATTTGAGGGAATACGTAATTTTTTATAAAAAGGAAACAATTTTAAATCGATTTTCAAAAATTTTTAGAAGCAGTTCCTATTTCAAATTAAAATTTTGCCAATTGGACCCTAGGAAGTCGAAAAAATGCACTAACTGATCCTTTGGCAGCAATGAAAATATCATTCCTTGAGAACAATTTACATTTTTTCACTGGGATATAATTGTCGGAACATTAATTTTTATTTCAGTGTCCACTAATACCTCTAATGCCCTGCAATCAGAAAATCCGTGTTCTTTTCTTTTTCAACTGCGAAACCAACAAACAGAAAATTGAAATGTGAAATTCAGATAGAACTCTGCATTAGGCTTAAAGTGGAAATTTCAAATTGTAAATAATAAAAATAGTTCAAAATAAAATTATTTGTTGCTTTTAATCTAGTCTAATGATACGAAACGTTACGTAAAATGCTCACAAATTCGTAGTTTTGACTTCAAATTGAAAGTTTATCAATATCGATAATTCTTACTTGGGGCAAGAGTGTAAAACTTAAAGCTTAATGTAATTTTAGTGCTGTTCTAAAATGTGTGAGAGAACTAGGAACTCTTAATATTTATATAGTTTTAAATATTCTCTCAGAGCCATAAAGAAAAAATAACGTTTCTTAAACAAGTCCATCTGATATTAATAGAACATTGGATCTTCCCCACTGCTTAATCTCTCAGTATTCGCTGCTCCCTTTTGACAATAGAGGCTGCACCACGATCTATGCACGTGATTCCCTTCAAAGTCTTTGATCCTAATTTGTAACTATTTATCTAATTGTGAATACGATTATAATTTCTATTAAATTATTTTACTCTCTCATTGCAGGGTCGTAGGGGTGATGCTGCGTTATCGCTTAAATTTCTCTGGGGTCGTTATTGCGATTCCCGTTCCGCAATTCAGAAAATACAGGCAGAACTTGATCAGGCTGGCAGCAATGCCTCGTTTTTGGATCTCTTTTATATACGCGCTGCTCGACGTGGTCTCATCATCTCCATGCTGCTGATGTTCTTCCAACAGTTCTCGGGAATTAATGCGGTCATTTTCTACACGGTGCCAATTTTTCAGTCAGCCGGCAGTACTTTAGACCCTTCCATCTGCTCAATTATTGTGGGCTTCGTGCAGGTTGTTATGACCTTAGCCTCATCGCTATTGATCGAAAGGGCTGGCCGCAAGTCGTTGCTGCTCTTCAGTAGTACCATAGTGACCATTTGTCTGGTGATCTTGGGTGCTTATTTCAATATGAAAGAAAATGGCAAAGACGTTTCCTCACTGGGATGGTTGCCCCTGCTCTGTGTGGTGTTGTTCATGGTTACATTTTCGATTGGCTATGGTCCAGTGCCGTGGTTGATGATGGGTGAGCTTTTCTTGCCAGATGTTAAAGCAACAGCTGTGGCCCTGACCGTCATGTCCAATTGGTTTTCGGTGTTTTGTGTTACAAAAACCTTTGGTTCCATGATCGCCGCCTTCGGCTCTGCAGCAACGTTTTGGTTCTTTGCCTTTTGCATGTTCGTTGCCACGGTTTATGTCTATTCAATGGTGCTGGAGACGAAAGGCAAAAGTTCCGCACAAATTCAAATGTGGTTGGGTGGTGATAAATAAGTCCTGCGATTATTTTTGTTAATTAAATGTAGTAAATAAAATTAGTTGCCTTCTAGTCTATAGTTTAGATAAATTTTTCTTTTTCATTTTGTAAATAAAGTAACAACAAACAACAATTCCCACCAAATCGGAAATAGCTTAGTAATGAACATGCGCAAAGTGTTAAGGAAGTTCATAAATTATTAATGAATTTATTATGAATGTATTTTTTAAGACAATACGATGACAAATTAGATGTCTTGTGAAATATTTTTATTTGATTAAGTAGATTGTTTCTTAGTACTTTTAAGTTATTTATTATTTGATCAGTACCTCTTATTATTTATTAAGAAAATATTAACAAAACAAACTGTAATGTGCAAATATTTAAATACATACATACAATAATTTTAAGTTCATTGTTAGAAAAAAATTAATTATGAATATTAATTGTTTTAGCCAAAAATTTAAAAATAAAAACATATTCGGATTTTTGAATGGGTCGTTGTGAATTTGTCACCAAAGATTAAACAACATTAAGTAATAATTTTGGGCAAAAAACCGACTTCAATAATCGTACAAAGAGCCAATCGAACGGATTACTAACCCAAAGCAACTATGGATTAATTTAAACCCATATATAAATAAATTTTTACTTCCAGGAAAGATTGAAGTACCTTATTAAATACAATGTTTTGAAAATAGGAGTTGTGCTTTAATCATTATTATCATTTAAATTTCTGTGAAACCAAACTGCAAGCTACGCTTTCAAATATTTTTTTCTTTTGAAAATCGATCCATAAATGGTTATGCGTTACACAAATGTGGATGGGAGAGGAGAAGCGAAATGCCCGTTCGATTTTCTAAAAAAATTATAAGAGCAAATTACAAGCAAACCTTTTGAAACAAAAAAAAAAAAATATCGAAACTCGGTCCATAAATTGAGAAGTTACCCTATAGTCAATTTTTTATATTGACAAAAAAAATTATGGGACCAACCTTTCAAAAATTAAAACATTTTGAAAATCGGTTAACAACTAAAAGAGATATTCGTGTCCAAACATAAAAAAAATAATACATTTTTTTAAAGTTGGTTAAAAATTTTATACTCGGCCGTTCCATCTAAGCTTGGTTGGGTCGAATGGGTTACTCCTCTTGAAAATTATTGATCCTGGAGCCTAGCAACCTCTTGTGGCACCTCCTACAATATTCGCCTAGATCTCCAAGACCTTCAATGCAACGTTTTCCTTAGAGAGGCAGAGTCGGTACTCTTGAGGCTCTGGAATGCACATTAATGGTACGAGCCGATGGAAGTTAAAAATTATCGTATTACTTTTTTCCCACTTTCTCAGAAAGCGCCCACCGTTTTTAGGTTTTTAAGGGCATGCTTATCTACCATCTCGTTGCTAGAAATATAACTATTTTCTATCATCGAAATTAGCGTGATATTGAGTGCATGGTTTCGACTAAACATATATGTATGTACATATTTACATAAATATTTCTTTGCAAAATGGTTTCTGCAGCAATTTTGTTTACTATTCAAATGTACATAATGTCTGCAATCATAAATTGATCCCCGAAATGTGACTATTTTTGAATTAGAACTGTTTTGAAAGTTTTAAAGACGGGAAATTAGACAGAAATTTGACATATGCCGACAAGAATTTTAAATTTTGTTTATTAAAAAAAAGAAAAATTCAGCAAATATGAACTTATAATAACTAAAAAAATATGAGGGATTTCAAGTGAACCGTGCTACCCCAAAAATTTAATTTTTCGAGATATTTGGCATGATTGGACTTCTAACAGATATGAATGTGTATACAAAATATATTTTTTTGTATATTGTTCACTTATCGAGTAATAGGGTGCCAAAATGTTGTTGTTTTGGAATTTTGTTAATTTTAAATTATCTTAAATTATTGATGAAATTCTTTTCGAACTAGAAAAATTATATTAACACAAACGATTTTTATGGGAAATTGTATGACCTTAAAAAATAAATAAATTTGTCTGACTTCGACACTAATTTTTTAAATTATTTTTAGACCAAAACTATACTGGGTGTCTTCATTATACTACAGAAATTTTGAAATGAGAGGTACCATTACCCCTATTATTTCGTATATTGTTCAACCCATGACCACTATTTCATATAAAATAAGTATTTTTAAAACAAGCCAACAAATGGCTTAAATATATATTTAGGAATATATGTATAAACTCCTCTTTTGAATTTGGATTTTAAAAATCATTAATGAGATCAAGGAATTCATTCTCTCTCATATATGCTTTAAAAATTTATATTTGTATCACAGTTTTGCATGTAAATCCTTAAAAAAATGGGATACACGCAGTCATTTTTTATTATAAGAATAAAATTTGTTGGTGCTCCTTAATGAGGATGAAAAAGATATAAAATTTGTTTAAAAACTCGTTTTTGAGAAATATCAAAAATTTTGATTTTTAAGCTTTCACAATTGAAGAGACCGACCTCACTGAGATTAAAATGAGAATAAAGCAGACGTATTAGAAGAGTAGAAGAAACTCTATGTATTTTGCGTAAGATTAGTTTATCAATATTAAATGAAATTATTAGATTTAAGAGAGCTGTTATTATGTTGAAAACAAAAGGTACTTTTAAGTCCTTGATAGTTGAGATGCAAATATCACTGATTTTACTAATTTAACCATTATGGAAATGGGCGATTTGGGGCAACCACAATCCATCACGGCACTTTCAGGCTAATGGATTGGACCTGTTCTTACAGATGTCTGTAATAGTCCGTCCAAATTATTTTTTAATTCACGCGCTGCATAATATACGATCGTATTATGATTTCTTTTTTGGAATCTGCTCTTCGCCCGCGACATTCAATATTTTTGCACAGCCACTATTAAATCTCGAATGAGCATTAATGCAAATAAGTCATTTCACAAATTTATTCCATATTCAAAGGACTACTTAGATTAAGATAAACTATGTTTCTTAAACTTAAAATATTGTTTTCTAGCTTATAATCTAGGTTTAACTAAGCAACACTGCCCAGTTGAACCCAAGTCACTGCTGCTAAATAAAAATATAAAACATTAAAAATTAAATAAATGTAATAAAATAAAATGTATTTTTCCGAAGGTCACGATGACTCTGTATATTAATATCGTGAAAAATTTAAACATCGAATTATTTTTTATATAATAAATTAAACAAAAAGACAAAAATTAAATTGTTCGTGAAATATGTATATTGAAGAATATCATTTCAGTTTTCAATCATTGAATATTTAGAAAATAAAACATCGTTGATTACACTATGTTTTTTTTATTTGTTTGTTAAGTTAAACTTAGTTAAACTTAGTTTAACTAGGAAGTGTACAGCTAGCCCTTAATTATTAAACATTAATAACAGTTTCTTTGACGGAAATCACAAAATATTTTATCTGTCAAATCTATAACACCCCATGCAAGGAATATATTAAAAAATACATACGTATTTATGTATTAATATTTAAAAGCGGTACAACTTCACTGATTTGAAATGCAAAAATTTCTGATTCATTGCCATTAAAAATACAAAAGTTTAGTTGTTTAAATATAATGCGAAGAAACGTAACAAATATGAAAAGTCGAGTCTGCAACATTTGTTTTACAACCGAAACCGATTGATTTGTTTTGAGCTCTCGATTTATTTTTAAATGAGTCTATTTTTATCACATATGAGTACTTGCATGACGTACATTAGCGCATAACTTAATGTCATCCGTTAACAAAATTGAGTACGAATGTTGATTGAAACTGTAGTAAATAGATGATGTTTTACTAAAATGGTTTTCTTTCTACTACTAATTAAAACAAATCGAATCCAATGCAAAGAGAAGTAAATAAGGAGCTTGGCTGAAAACCTCATCACGGCCCATTGTGTGGTGGTAACCTCTAAGACAAATGGAGTGATTTCTAATTGTAACACTGGAGAAACTGCTTTGATATCTAAATACTTTTAAATGAATTCATCCAGCATGTGTGAAGCTCCGTTGGTAAAACTCTTCAATCAGGAGTGTCCATTAAGTCATCATTTTACAAAATCAAGTGTTAGAAATTTAAACTGAGTTAGGCAGGGCCAATAATGCGCTGCTCCGATCTCTCAGTTTTCTGCTTATAAATTTTCCATCATCCTCATGAATAAAAGAACAAGGACGCACACTGGGTTCGATTGTAACCAAAATGGCGTTTAATTCAATGAAGGGTATACTTGAGGACATAATAATTTTTTATAGATTATTAGATATTCAAATTAATAAAAAAACATAATCTTAAAATCTTTCATGATTTTTTTGTTTAGAAAAAAATATGCATTTGCATTTGAAGGGATATTCAATAAGAACTTTGTTTTCCACAATAAAGAATTTATATAGAAATCATTGGAATTTTTATTGTATTGGAAATAATTTGACAATTCTAAATGACAAATGATATCGGACAGATGTCCACTATGAACACGCATACAGATATCGGTTCTTTTATCAACATTTTTAATAATATTTTAGCAAAATGTTGGGTGTATTTTGTTGACTTTCGACCGCATTAAACGATAAATTTAAAATATCCTACAAACCATTATTAAGTAATAATGTATTAAAAAACAATTGTTTTGTGAACATTTTAAAGCAAGCGCAAACAGGGTTTCATATTGCAGCTTAAATTTAAGTTTAAAGTCTTAGCTCTTAGCGATCGGGAATATCACAATGAAATTCATGAGAAATATAAAAAATAATAAAAATTTAAAAATAATAATATATAAAATATATATAATAATATATAAAATATATATAATATTAATATAATATTCTTTATTGAGATAAAAAAATATTGTGAATTCTTCTTCGCTCATAATATTTTTGCTGATTTTATTTCATTTTTATCATTTACTATCGTGATAGAGTCTCATAATTATTAAAAATAATTCATTTTGCTTTGAAATATTGTTATTTTTATTTGAATACTCGACTGAAACCGTAATCGTTTTGTATATCATATGCTATCAAATAGCTTTAAAGCGTTTTTTTAAAACTAATTTGAACTTTGAAGCTAAAGCAAAAAAATATTTTTTAATACGAAAATAATCCAGCGGTATCCAAGCGCGCAGTCGGGGCGGCCAATTAACTAGAATTTCCTGAAATTATGCAATGGGGAAATTTCGTTTGCAATAAATTCATTGTTTTGAGACTACCTGGCAGTGATATCCTTATTATTAATAATATGACAAAACTTAGTTGATAATGGGCTTCGTGTGAGAAAATGATTTATTCAAGAAAAACCAGCGGATCGTTTTTGAATGAATTCAGCGAATTTATGGCGAAGAGAACTGTTAGCTGACTTCAATTCATGCAGGAGTTGCCCCTTGTGAGACTTCAAAGCCAAATCCAGAAGCAAAATTCACCTCGGAACGCTAATTGTTAAGAACGTCGTAGAATTGACAAATTCGAACTTTCTTTAACAATGCAACTTCACATTGCTGTGATGTTTTCACTTGAACGACCCGGTCGAACACACATTGCTGTTGGCACATAATGTATCGAACCAGTCGGCTAAAATAGTATTGATGAAATTCCTAATAGCGATCTCAGAAGGACGATTACGTTGACCAAAAATATCAGGAATTGTAGCTTTTCAAAATACTGATTTGATTTTCGAGCGAAATTTAATTCATTGTACCAATAGCAAAACTTGTACTTCTGATATGTGTCAAACATGTCAAAAGTGTCACTTTATTCCAATATGCCCCTCTTGAAAAACAAAGTTCTTCTTGAAAAACCCGTTTATATTGTATTAGTTTGATAATCTGTACTGTCATGTTCATCACCATAAACATCGAAACTATTGTAGCCTTCTTCATCACCACAATCAAACATCATCATCGTCGTAATAATCATTATTTCCACTATCACGTGATTATCACATTTTTGATGCAAAGTATTGGACTGTATTGGAATGTTAATAGATCCAGTTCTGACTTTGAAAAATTGTATTCCTTTATTTATTGTCATATTGCTTCCTTTGCTCGATGCATTTACGAGAAAAGTTCTATAAAAGCTCTTAAAATATTTGCACTTTTTTTCTTGGGCTTCTCCCATTGCTAAAAATGGGTGTTGTATGGTCTCCGTGCTGAACAACTACCAAATCAAATTTCCAAACTCTTTTTGAATTGAAATTTTCTTCCTGCAACAGTTTTTTTTGTCGTCATTCGATCATGGTTGACATTTTTAAATTGATATTTTATACGATAAATTCATAAGCCATTCAAAACGTTTAATCTACCCATGAAGTATAGACAGTCCAAACTTAGAACGTCTAACTTTTGGCGCCACATACACGCAAATATTTCTGTATTTCTTATTTTGTATTTGTAACACTTGTTTCTATAAAATGCAAGATTTTTAATAGTCTAGAAAATCTTGTTGATGAAATCTTCAACATTTTTTTGCTACCTTAATCACTCTAGTGAGCGTAAGTGATAAAATGCTAGTCACGCAGCAAAATTTTTCAAAATACTTTCAAAACACAAATAACAACAGCAACAAACATTGAGAACAGAATAAATGAATTTCATCAGCAAGACTTTTGCAATAAACATTTAAAAATTTTGCAAATAAAACACAAATTTTTTGTTTCGGATTTTCAAGTGCAGAACTTGTAATTTCTGAAAAACCCGATTGCTGAACTAAAGCTTGTGGTCCATCAAATATGAAAAATATATTAATTTCGGACCTTTTTTATTTTTACAAAATATTTTCACACATACTTTTTTACATAAAATCTCATTTTGGTACGTTTCAATCCTTGAAAGTTTTCATGTTAAAATGGCAACTTAATTAAAAATGATAATCCCTTTTTTCTATATAATTTTATGCTCACAACTTTTAGTGAAAACACCAAGACCCATCGGGAAGAACGGAAGTTGTTCTTAAAGAATGACATTTTCATTGCTTCCAAAGGATCCGTTTGCACAGTTTTCCAACTTTGTAGAATCCAGTTGACAAAAATTTAGTCCAAAGTAGAATCTACTTCTACAAAATTTTGAAAAACAATTTGAAAGCACTTCTTTTTTATAAAACAAAAATATTTATTTAATTGAATTTTCATAAAAGCAATATTTTCCTTCAGCTAATAAATATAAAACTATTTTCATATAAAAAAGAAGTAATCGCGACTACGAATTTCTGATGTGAAATAAGTTTCTATGCAAAACAATCACAAAAAATTTTACTTTTCTCAACATAAGATAGCTTCTAAATCGGTGAATAGGAATTGAAAAAGAGTATATCGCAAGCCTGTGTTAAAATCATTGGAAATGATACAAGTTTGGACTAATTCCGGATTCTAATCTAAACATTCCCATGACTCCTTGGGCGAAGTTTCTCATAGTGATATAGAATTTTATATATTTCTTTACCTGATACACTTTGGACATATTTGAGTCCAGTGTCGGTCTTATATTTAATTTTCCTAGAGATATGATGACTCGACAACTGTGCAATTAAAATCTTTAAGGCTTAATAAGTTTAGAGTGCATTTTGATGAAGAAAACAATAATTTATCCAACCCGATTAAAGAGTACATATGCTGCACTGAACAACAAACCACAAATACTTTTCAAATGGAAACAACATGGAGATTTAAAGCCGGAATATCATTACATCTATGATAATTTAATGCAAAGTCAAAGCAATAATAAGATTACTGTTCAACGGCAATTGTCTTGTTCATTTTTAATTGAATTTCTTTTAAGTTTTTGTATGTAGGAAAAATGCAACATTTTTATTTTCACACTCTTTCGAATTCTTAATACCCAATACTTTTTTGCATCACTCGTATGTCTAATTCAATCAAAAGTCTTTTCCTCCTTATCAGATACTGCCTGATGATAACCCTTAAACAAATCGTACGTCTTTCCTTATCAACTTAATTTTTTATTAGAAATTAGTACATGATGGTAATTTTCTTGTTTCGCGCATGTACGCTTCACTTTTATAATTGTGCGATTATAAAAATTAACGCCCCTTAAAAAACACCATTAAATTCATCATATTTTTTGCAATGCAAACGTGACCTGACTCGGTTATCAATGTTCAGTTGAAAAAAAAGAAATCTGGCAGGAGATGTTGGTTCTGGTTTCTAAACAAAATATTACAATAAGTCATGGTAATAACCAGCAATAACAACAACATATGTACATATAAGTATATGTACACATGAATTAGGGACCTGCACGAATATTTAATTTCTTTAATCGGAAGGAATTCAGCATATCAGCAGAACTCTGTTACTCTATTCAGGGCACAAATACAAACAAAATAAATGAGAGAGAAAAAGAGAGAAATACGACATTCATTAATATCCTATTGTCTTAAGGTGAAGGTACATAACACGCGTTACACACGTCAGCGCGTTGTAGACTTCTGTCAAAAAAGTTGAACTAGAGTATTTTCATATGACAAGGTACATAAAAAAGTCGGCAACGCGTCTAACGTGTGAAGTTCGTTAACTTTCAACTTTTCACGCGTCATGTTTAAAAATGGCGGCTACTCAGCTCATATTTGTTTGTTATTTTAAATGTTGATTGGTGAGCAATTAACTGTAGTCTACTTAAGGTGAATTCACCGGTTCGTTCTGAACGTTCCGAACGATTTTTTTTATATGTAGTTTGACGTCTCTATTTTTGAGAGAGTGAGAGAAAGAGAGTAAATTTAATGCGGAACAATTTTTGCTTGAATTGGTTTAATTTTAATTATCGTCCCGAACGAATTGAACTGTGCTGCCAGATATATAAATTTTTTATGCAAAATTGAAATGAGCTGCCACATCATATTATATGTACATATGTATGTATTATAATATACAAGTTTAATTGTAAACTTTTTATATTTATTTAACTCAATAGCTATTAGAGTATGCACTCGACTTAAATTCATTTATATATTTTTTATTTTATAAAAATTTGCTTAATTTAGAACACAGCAAATTGCAATCATCTGCTATTGTGCTGCATGCTTGTAAAAGTAACACACAGCATTTACAGAGTTGTTGCATATGGTAGCTTTGTTTCTACAGAATATTTGTTCGACGCGGGTGAATCTTCTGTGAGCAAACTCTCAGTAAACTAAAATTGTCTCTCAACGAAAATTTCCTGCAGAACGAACCGGTGAATTCACCTTTAAAAAATTAAAAAAATGGAAGAAAAATTAATAGAAGTTAAAAAATACAAATTGTTGTACTCCAAGGGAAGTATAGACTACAAAAATAAAAGAAAACGTGCTGTTGCTTGGAACACGATAAGCAAATCACTAAATATTCCTGGTAAGTAGAAATTTATTGTACAATGTATCGACACTTGAACAATTGTTGTATAACATTTTTCAGAATCTGTTTGCCAATCACGTTGGAAAAGTTTGCGTGACCGATACGTCAAGGAATTTAATGAATCCCACTTGGCTTCTGGCAGTGCTTGCGAGATGTCAGAGAGCCAGTGGATTTATTATCCAAATATGGAGTTTTTGCGTGAGCAGGTTATTCCAAGAAAGTATGTACGCATTTTTGACATTATTTTTTGTAAAAGAAAATACAATTGTAATTTACTAGAATACTTATTAATTTACTAAAACATTTTTCATTCAATTTAGATCAATATCGAGTATCCCATCGCACACGCCAACTGAAAGCAATTTTAGCTTTGATGTTCTGGAGGCATCCGATGATTCCTTCATAGATTATAGTGATTGTGCAATTGTATGTCTAACTTAGTTTCTTCTCAAATACCAAAATCAACTTATACCATTTTATGTTTTTTGTAGCCGTTATCAACTACTGTTACTAATGACACTTCCTGCAGCGAAACAGCATCAACAAGCCATCGCAACAGAAAAAGGGCTGCTAAAACAGATGAGCTAGGAGAATTTTAAAAAAATGTCCTCAATAGCCGAAAAACGTTTCTGTGCCAAAGATGATGAAGTGTCTAAGGAAGAGGAAAGACAAAGGTTTTTTTTCTAATGGTACAAGATCTATTTAAAAAAATACCAGAGGACGTTGTTGATGAATGCAAAATTTTTTTGTTAACTATGTATTTGCACAACCAAATTAAACAACAAAAACAATAACACTGTTTACATATATATATGAAATTTATTTATTTTTTTAAATATTTTATTCCTGTACATATGTACACATATGTACATAAACTTTAGCTCAGATTTTATTTGAAAATAAATAAGTACAAAGTGAATTTCTTAAATTAAAGGCTTCCCTGGAAGAATTGTTGGATGATCTAGTCACTTTTTGCAATGGAGGAACTTCCTTTCTCCAAAAGCGTTCTACTATTTCACCATTTTGTTCTTTATCTACAAAATATGGCGGACAATATGTGCTGTCGTGCATTTTGACATAATTATGCAGAACAACTAAGGCACATACAATTTTTTCTGCAGATTCTGGTGACATATTTAAAGTGCCTCGTAGAATTCTCCACCTTGCTGTCAAAATGCCAAATGCATTTTCAATTGTCCTTCGCGCTCTTGACAATCGCTTGTTAAAATTATTTTTTTCTTCGCTTAATAAAACTCCGGGATAGGGTCGCATTAAACAAGGCTTAAGCGGGAATGCTGCATCGCCTACTAAATAATATGGAAACATATTTTTACTATTTGGCAGCATAGAGTCTGGAGGAAAACTAAGGCTATTATTAATTAATTTTTTTCCAAAACCGGAGTATGTTAAAACACCTCCATCGCTCTGACTGCCATATGCTGCAATATCTACCGCAATAAAATTGTAGTTAGCATCGCACACCCCAAGAAGGACAATACTATAGTTTCCTGCAATTAAAAAAATTGTGCTTAATACAAATTCGGTATATATATGTACATACATACATACATATGTATTTATGTACGTATATACTATACCTTTGGAATTGAAAAATTGTGAACCTGAATTTGGAGGGCATGTAATAGCAATGTGCTTGCCATCAATTGCTCCAACACAATTAGGCAAGTTCCACAAGTTGTTGAAAACTTCTGCAACTTCTTTCCACTTATTCTCAGTTGGAACTGGTATGTATATGTGGCTTAATTCATCCCATATCAACTGGCAAATTTCCAAAACAATTCTTCTTACTACTGACACAGACATTCTAAATGTCAAAGAGAGGTATTGTCTACTAGGTCCGTGAGCTAGGTAACTAATATACATAGTTAATTAATTTATTGGTTGTATCTTTTAGTAATCTTTAGTATACTTACACCAAAGTCATAAACAAGCGACAATCTGGAGAAATTGCTCTTGCAGAATTTTTTTCACATTTTTCCGCTAATTTAGAATATAGTGCATCGAACACTTCAGGATGCATTCTGGTGGCGATAAAAAATTGCTCCGGGTCATTTTTTAACTTTTGAAAACTTGATGCAAAAAACCCGGCAACGTCCCTTTCCAAGTATATTTCTCGCGACCAAAATCTTCTTTTATTTGTTCTTTGTGAAGTGTAAGTATGTACTACACTTAAAATTAACTCAATAAATTCAACGAAATCCATATAATCTTGAAGCCTACTTATTTTGTTGTTCATTTTCAGAAAATATTTACGCACAAATGAAGCAAATGTTGTTACCAGCTGATTGAATATGAACGACTATGAAGCGTGTTGTGTAACTTGACGCGTGTAACGCGTATAAAGCTTACAACGCGTTCAACGCGCGCACGCGTGTAACGCGTGTTATGTACCTTCACCTTTAGAGATGATCTTAATTTTAGTTGGTCACTAGACAGCAAGAAATGGCGCTCACCTCGATATGGAAAAGAACTCACTGGCGAATAGGCCAGAGGATTGAACGTAAAACTTCCCAAGAAAAATTGTCTAACCGATTGTAATAACTCAGGAGGCATCACTCTAATCTCCACTCGACACTAAATGTTAGTTATTACTGGAACGTGTTCATAAGAGTTCGAAAGATTTGTAAAAAGAGAGTGAAACAAGAATGTAAGAAACTAAGAAACAAAAAAGTGTTACACAAGTGTCACTAGTAGAATTTTTATTTGTAAGAATTGTTTTAACAGCTGTTTTCTGTGCATATAATTATTTTTTTTCGTAATATTAAGGAGGTCACAACTATTTGTTTGTGAATGTGACGAAGTGTTCCAATTAAAATTTAAATGTGCAAAATATTACATACATACATACTCGTAAGAGTAAATTCATACTTCTTTGTGAATATTCAGAAATAACAAAAGTGCTTGTTATGAAAATTATATTTAGGAATAACAACATACAAAAAAGATGTTTAAAAAACAAAGTGTTCATTTACTATTTTCTATTTTTATGAAATTCGAGAAAATAATACTGAATTTTTTTTTGCTTCACTCTTCCGTTACACGTTTTTATTGGGAAAATAACGAAGAGGCCTAAAGTTAGATTTATGAAAATAAAACCAGACTATTATTGAGAAATCATTACGTTATGAACCAGCCGGCTTTCATACCCATCGCACAGTGGGGGAAAATGGAATAAATCTTCTATATATATAAAATAGGATGTGTGTGTGTGTATGTATGTAACGTAATGGCTCCAAAACGGCTGGGCCGATTTTGACGAAATATTCAGGGAACCTTCAGAATACTCGGGCGGGTGACACTGTGAAGTCCGATTTTTTATTTTCGGTCTGTGGGCGGAGGGGCGTGGCAAAATCCAATAATTCATAAAATGAGAACGGCTTGGCCGATTTCTGTAAAACTTTTTTTCAGTTGTTCGTATTTTCGAGGAGAAGGTTTTTATGGAAGAAAATTTTGGAAAATCCCTCCGGAAAAGTCGGAAAATTGGACAAATCGAAAATCGAGTTTTTGTATGAAATTTTGTTTGCAATTATTCTTTTTTTCAAATTAAAAAATAGAAAGTTTGTCTGAAGGCTTAAAATTGGGGTGAGGCGAAGTTCGCCTGGTCCGCTAGTATATAATATAGGAGAGCTATTGTTAAGGTTAAGTTTGGATTTTGCCACAAGCCCCCAAAGTAGGACATCTCGTGTTTATAAAATATTGAAACCTATGCCAGGCTGCTGTTTTTGATCGGACTAAAAAATACTTCTATCATTAATACTTTCTGCTAAGAGCTAAAAAACAATTAAATGCATTTATGGGTTTTTTCTCACACTGTAGGAGATATTTGACTTAAAATATTACAATTTTTGTTTCTTTACGTGCTTTAGTTCACAAATTTGCTAAAAAAAATATATAAGTAAAATCCTATTCGATTTTCAAAGATTTTCTTTTGTTGAACTTATAACCAAGATCTCTAGTACGACAAAAATATTTATTTAAAAATCGTAACTCAGTCAAAAGTTATACGTAGTTTAGTAGTATGTTTGTGTATGTTCTGGATCACGCTTTCCATACAAAATTCCTGCTCATGCCTGGGTGGGAGTATGTGATTGTAAAAAAATTCGAATGTGTTTTGTGACATAGTGGTAAAACGTTTTCCATCCCTTACCGAAATGTAATATTTTTGATGTTGATATTCTTGTTTAGTGAGTGAGTGAAGGTGTTGCTATATTGTTTGTTTGTCAGTTCGTGTAGCTGTATCGTGTATTAGGTCACCTTAATCGTGCGACCTTCATTCAGGCATTTTTATTCATGGACCTCAATCGTCTATCGGGCGACCTTTATTCAGGCATTTTTATTCGTGGACCTTAATCGTCTATCGGGCGACCTTTATTCGAGCATCTCTATCGTCTATCGGGTCACCTTTATTCGGGCACCTCTATTGAATGTTTGTCTGGAAGCAAAGAAATGTGAGCATAGGCATCGAAGTTGATTTCAATAGAACTGTCATCACAATCATATGATTTTTGTGGAAAAATATGTGGCAGCACTGGCTTTGTTGTATCGGAAATAAAATATAAAGTTTTTTAATTCATCTATGTGAAATATTTGGCCTTGAACTAATTGACCACAGAAAAAAATAGAAACATTTCTTTTATTCCAGACAAACATTACGTTATTAGTTAGCTGAAAAAAAATAGTATGAATAAATAAATTTTAAGCCAATGAATCTCTTTTACTACTGCCCAGAGCCACCATAACATTTTCAATTTCTTGTAAGAAGGACATGGTTGTTTTCTTTTCCTGTGTTCCAGAACATTTTTAATATCGATGCGGCCTCTTTTGCGCACGTGTGCCTTCTTGTCGTTGCAATATTCGTTCCATTCGTTTCGATTGAATTTCTATCTAATGTTCTGGTTGAACCTCCAAGTTTGTGGTGTTTTTTTCAATATTCTTAATTCAACTATTAGAAATTAGTATATAATTTATTTGAATTAAAAAAATAGTTTTTGTATCAATAAATCAGAATCAATTTAATTCTCACATTTATTAATTTGCGATAAGAAGTGTTTATAGTTGTAGAAGTGTTCTACCTTTTTTGCATTTGATTGAACGAGTTCTTATCAGTGTAGCATCTAATTACTTTCACATAAGAAAAAAAAACAACAAATTTCGACTATTGGAAAATTTTTATTTTTTCCAGATGTAAGTCGATTTCCAGGGGTAAATAACCTGTCGTATTTTATTTGCTTTGCATAAGAGAAATAACAAAAACATACTTTTCTCAAATATATTGATTAGAGTTTCTAATTCGTATAAACAACAAAAATGAGAATTTGAAATGTGGAGTCTAAAGTGCATAATTTAGTACGCATTCACTGACTCAATATTAAATGTTAAGGGACACTTCCACTATAGCTGAAGAGCTGATATAGCAGGTAGGTCTTAGTAATTAAGTAATGAAAAATTTTCGTATATTTTATTTATGGCCACTAAGGTGCCCCATATTTTCTTGGGGCACTTTCACCATAGATAGACAACTGACTTCTGGCATATATACCATATAATTCTTGGTGGTAAATAGTAAAAAAACTAAAATGGAAACCAGGGCGCCCTTTATGTGGATTTTGATTGTAACTCTCCCTGGAGGATTTTGGCAAGTACTCTTTTTTACTTTCTTCATGTACAGATATGCGCCACAGCTATGCAGTGTTGGAGGGATAAAGCTTCTGCCCTCTTATTTTTTTCGGCCTACAAGGACTTCAGACAGTAGACTTTCTTCATGCACAGCCTCAAACCTATCAAACCTAAGAGGTGAAGAAATTCTCCACTTTTCACCTGCCACAGTCATCATCATGCACACTCTCATAGACAGCGGCGATGTTTTCGGCAAATCTCGTGTTACGTTAACGCTTGGGTATTTTTAATTATTTACTGCACCAATGGACTCCAATTATACACCGCACTGCGAGTAGTCCTCTCGATAGGAGAAATATGCCGACCATAAAATGGGACAAGCGCGCGGAAAGTTGTCCAAACAGAACACCTATTTTGATAAAAGAATTTGATAATTTGCACGAAGTGTTGAATTCTGCATCCGTCCATTGCAAATTAAAACGAATTGAATAAATTACAGCCAATTTGACAGATGTACCTTCAACAATATGGCCCCCATTAAATTTCGAAGCTTAGAAGTCCCTATTGTAGTCCCACATAGTGTAAATATGAAAAAGCTTTCAACAGACATTTACTCTCATTTCCTTAAATACGGAGGGAATTTCGTTTTATTTTTCTGCTAAAAAATTCTATTACTTGTGGTGCAATCTAAGGCCACCTTTATTTATAAATATATTTTGTTAAAATAATTTTCTTTAATATTTATTTTTGATATGCTAAAAATCAATATTTTAAAAGACTTTGAAATTTCATGTCGAATCGGTATCTTGTACTTAAAACATATCGAATTGAACATAAAAAATACACCTGTGTACGAGTGTGCGGATAAATGGATTCCAAAAATCTATTAGATTGTAAGATAATGAAAATAATAAAAAATTTTATGTTTTAAATATTCCATTTCCATAAAACTTAAAAAATTTTCCACTAATATTTCTGACTTTGTTACAGATGTATTTGTTATTGTACCTCATATTTAGGGTAATTAGCAAACGGCACAGCCGAAATCTATTCAATATTTATTGGCGAAATATCAATAATTTTAAACATTCTGTATTCATTTGCATAACGTGCTTTTTAAATTATGCGACAAACGTTTACGTAGGAAATAAGTCAATAGGAAATAACAAGTTTTAATTATTTTAAAATGCGTGAGATATAAAAGTCACGTTATGTCGAAGAAACTTTGAATGTCAAGTTAAAATGTTGACAGTGTGACGTAATTACATACATGTATGTATGTTAGTATGTACAAATTGCTAACAAAATTGTTGTTGTAATAAGCATTAACTCAATTGAATAAACATGTAAATAAATATGCAACATTAGGAGGGTCACTACTCACATTACGGAATCATTTAATGATTCGAAGTGAATTCAGTGTTTATCGAAATATTTACTTTGCTTTCTCATCAAAATCTATTGAACTTTTAAAACCTGAAAAAAGAAGTTTTACCTCACATTGTGAATATGACTTCTTATCAAATCAAAAGTGTTCGAAACAGGAAATAGTTCGCAATGACTATCCCAATTCAAGATTAATTGAATTCGCACTTCATCCGGATCATAATTCGTTTGAATTTCCTTTTTTGCAGGCATGTCTGGCTTTGTTCCACCTTATTGTTATATGAAATGGTTAAGGAAAAATGGGAAAAACATTTGAAAAAATTTAAATATCAGGTAAATACTAATAAAATAGACTGCTGCCGCGGCGGCCACATGCCCGAAATCATATTTAAACGTTAATGGCATAAAATTATCCTTCCAATAAAGCCAAATTGATGGACATTAAAAAGATTTTCTTGTGTTTTATTTCAATTCGAAGTTCTATACCTCTAAAAAACACCCTATACTAATAGAATAGACTGCTGCTTTTAAGACATGAGCAGGTATTTTTGAGTTTTAAAATCCTTTATGATGGCGGCTTTTATATGTGGCAAAATGTGGTACCAAAAGAAAAAGTGTGTTTCCGTAATTGCAAGCAAAAGGATTTGTTTATAAGAATGTTTTCATTATTATTATTCATTACAGTTTCAACAGTGGCTTAGTACTATTAAAGAGATGTCGCTGACATTTACTTTCAGCAAAAAGGTGTAGACGATATAATGTTGCACACACAGAACAATCAATTCTTTAAAATATGCAACCTACAAGAGATTTAAATACACAAGAAAAAATCGAAGTTCGAAAAACCGATACATGGAATGCTCTCAAAACAAGGGAAAGAATGAAATTTTTTTTTGAGAACTCATCTACAGTCGTTTGAAGAAAAAGGAAAAAACTTCGAGTAGCAAAATCAAATTGACGCATGTAGTGAAAGATCTCAAAAACACAATTTTGAGAATATAAATGGAGAAATTTTCGAAAAAAATCATTGAGGTCTTATTTGTTGCAGGAAATTCAAACAACAAAAAAGTAAGAAAATAATATTGAAATAATTGTAAAAATAGTGGAAGCCAGCCCGAAACCCACAAGGAGGATTTTAAACAGCATTCCTACAACAGGTAAAAAAAAATTTATTCCATAAGAAGCTCAATCTCCCTCTCTCTCTCTCTCTCTCTCTCTTTCTATAACCATCGAACAATATTCATGTCTTGTCCATCTAAGTGTAATTGTTAGTTCCTTCGAATGCTTTATTAAATATTCCACTGTCTTATTTTTCTAAACTCTAGTCACAGGCATTTCCATGACAAGATCATCATCAGTTTCTACCTGACATTTAGTTTCATGGCTTTCAATTGTTTCATGTTCATAATGAACCCGTTTTCATTCTTAAACGATTTATCACGTTCGCTAAACTTTAAAGAAACACAAACTTTTATAACAAAACATTTTTGAATTAAATTTATCATTACGTACGTTACCAATTATTTCTTTGAAGTCGATGTCAAGATGACTGAAACTATGAATTGAATAATTTAATTGTCAACCTTCTTCGCAACGGCCGCCAAAAAAACCTAAATGACATAATTTTAGATTTTAACTTTTTTCATCGCAATCGATAATTCACCATCATTTAAATTAATTCTGAAAAATTTTTCACTACTAAAAGTGGAATCGGAAACCTACAACAAAATCACTTTTACAGTAGACTTTTGATGCAAAGGTAGTTAATAAAAAAGCTCCCCTTGTAAAATTATGTGTTTGTCAATTACGTTATCTTTTCGCGCTTATGACTCGATATCATGTATACCATATATCAAAAGTCTTAGAGGCTATAATTGAAGTCGGTTGAGTTTTTTGTTTTAAATTTCAATATTATACTTAATATTGAAATTTATTATTCGGGATATACTCCCCAACTAATCGTTAGAAACAATTAGAGCTTTTGTTGTGGCTTTAGCTCTTCATATGGCGACATTTCATTGATTTATGTGGCATAAACATCCGAGGCTGAATGTTTTCAAACTGCTTAAACTTCACTGATGATTTGGTTTTAGCAACCAATGAAATGCATATTTCAATATTATATTAAGCAAGATATAAAATGATCAAATCTAAGTTTGTGTGGGAGGTACCCTTCCTACTGGAACTATCACATATTGGGTGAAATGGGACCAGATCTGGTGCACACAATTTCATATAAATAATTGTCTAAATCCGCCCACAAGTGGCGAAAAAGTCGCGAAACATATAACTTTCTCTTTTTTTTTAAGTCGGCTGAAAATAAAACTTTTTTAAATTATATGCATCTAAATATATAAAGAAACTTGAGGATTCAAGCTACGCGGCAAATCAATCGTGGTTTCCATCACTGACCCCACTTCCTCATTACGTTTCTTTTTAAAAACGAATAATGGCACACTATTTTCAGGACCTCATCCATTTCCCTCTCAATTACTCAACAATTTTTTTTCCAACAATGCACAAGAGTTTCGTTAGTTACTCTGTTCCACGCCGCTTCCGTTTTTCATGGACACCAGGATATGCGACCTTTCAAGAAGACTATTTCTTTAAATTATTTTTGTTATTTTCATAGCATTTTGGCCTGTAGGCTGTATTAGGAGCGTAGCATTTGGAGTCATAAACATCGCCACTATGAAGACGTCTTCCATAATCTTTTGGGTGTGATATGGTTCATTCTCCATCAACAGGAGGGTCTTTATTGGTTTTTTCTATTTAAGTATGATCCCTAATTTAGAAACTAATTAAAAATTATCGAATTCATCCATCGTGGCAGAAAGAGACAAATATATAAATTTATTTTGCTTTGAATTTTACACCGCCAGGAAAAGGGTTATCAAAACAAATCAAAGTAGCCATTGTGGGGCAATAAAGAGACGAGTCTAGCCTTTCCTGTGGTCATAACGTATTTGTGCTTAAGAATTTGTGCAAGTTTAATTAAAATTTATTTCATGAGATAAATATTTTTTGTTTAGCTTTTATTTCTTTTATCAACACAAGGTACAACTGACAGTTCTCGTGGTGAATTTTCAAAGTTGTTGAAGAGGGGAACGGCTTGTGAATTCAGCTAATGTGAAAGAAAACACACAAAAATATTAATGAGTTTGTTTTAATTAGTCCCATTGTGCATTAATATAATTAATTGTTCAAACAAATTATCCTGTTGTTTCTTCATTATTTGAATCATTCAAATAATGGTTTGTTGATAATTGCAAAAATTATTGTCATTTAATGAATACTTGTATGCAAATATGAAATTTTGATTTGAACTAGAGCGAATGTGTAACAAAATCAAACAAATTTATTAAAATCGGCCAGGAAATTCAATGACAAAATGAATTTCAAAATTAATTAAGAAATAACGTAACGGTTGACAACACATTTGAAGTGTTAAACATTTCAATAATTGAGTTTGATATATTTGTGATTTAGTTATATATTCACAATTGATAAGATAATTCCAATAAAAATACTTAAAAAAATCAAAATGTTAGGAGTATCAATTATTAAAACGACGCCACTCTTCAATTGGTCACGAATCGACATTTATTTGGAGATGGTTTCCTTTCTACGTCTATTTTTTAATTTAAAAAAGTAATCGTAAGACTCGTATCTGATCTGCTGTCAAAGAAATATTTTTGCTCTTTATTCACTAACTTGGAATTTTGTATACGAGGATCGCACATACTTATTTTCAAAGGTCGAAAAATCGGTTCTTGGCACCAGTTTGCACTTCTTCGCTTTGTCAAGAAGTACTTTAAAAATTAATTTTATTAAACTTTTTCGTCTCATTTCTAATTTTGCAATTCCTTGTCTTTAGTTCACATCAGATTATTTCGAGCGCGAGTGAAATATGCGAAAGAAGATAAAAGTATACAGAATAAAAATCTAAAAAATACGCTTTTAATGCGCAATAAAAATTCTGAAATAATGAGATCGATTTGTTTCAGTTATAATAAATATTTTATCTTTGCCAATTGTAAAGGGTCTTCCAATAGGGACTTTAAAGCTTTGATAGTTAGTTAATAGTGGCCATATTGTTGAAACTGAGTTTTAATAAATCGCCATGGGCGGATATATCATTCAACAATAAGTGCAAATTGATATATTATAATGGGTGTTCTGTTTGGGCAACGTTCCTGCGTCCATTTATAATCGCCACAATTCTTCTACCGAGAGGTCTATTCGCAGTTTAGTGGATAAATTTGAGGCCACTTCTTTAATAAATAATGAACCAGCCATCGGTACGGCGATAAAACCCAACATCGCTGCTTTCCATAAGAATATGATGGATAATACGAGGCAGTCGTCTTCGCCTCGCTCACAGCTTGGAGAATTTTGCATCGTGACTTGGGCTTGAACTCGAAAACTGATCCAAGAGCTGAAGGTAAACGACCATAGACAAGGACGTGTGTTCGCTGAATGTAACTTGTAGCAGTTGAATGGATGCGTCAACCAACAAAATTGTCGAATTTGGGACGATACTAATTCACATTAGTTCTAAGAGCATCCAATACATACCAAAAAGGCCCTTTTTGATATTGATTTTGGGCTGGTGGTGGTGTCATGGATCCATATTTCTTTGAGAACGACGTAACGTTGGGCAGACCATCACTGTCAACTACGAGGCCGATGATTATCAACTTCTTTTGGCGTGAATTGGATGATACGGACACCAACCACATGTGGTTTTAACAGGACGGTGCTATGTGCCACTCAGCTCATGCCATAATGGAGATTGTTCACAAGCAATTTGAGGGTATGGTCATTTCATGTGGAGGTGATGTGAACTGACCACGGAGATCGCAAGCATATTCTGTAATGAGCGGGGAGAGCCTTATAATACGACTGAATTTATTCAGGATATTATCCCAATTAATTGTTTAAGAATGTAGTGTAAATATTTATGGTTATGACATTCGAACTTCAGGAAATACTTTTTAGTTTGTGTATAAACCGGAAGAAGGAGAACTAACGTTTTCATAAAATACGTGTAATTCTTGTTCAGTTCGAATCAAGTAACACTTTTAAATATTAAAATTTTACTTCCTCTCTAAAAGTAAATGCAATCAAAACGTGACACTTACCAAATAATTTCGACGTTAGAATATTAATGGCCAAAAAAATTGGAAATTACAACAAAATCATAACTAATTCAAGTAGCTTTTTTTTAATCATGTTCGCACAATGACAAGCACATATCCACATGTATAAGCACTTAAGCGATTGTGGGATGTAAAAACACAAATTGTTTATATGTAGTTCTTAATTTATTTATTTTTTATGAGTACAGTACATACTCGCTTTGTGCAACCCTTAACTACCGCCCCTTTTAGCCTATTGTAACAGCCACATTTCTTACACTGTAGACTCTTTTAGCGCAATACTTGTCATTATTCGCTCTCCGATTATTCTTATGAAATAATTCTTTATGTATGTGAAGGAGCCAATGCTTGGATTTTAGATGAAAACGATTTATTTTATGCAACAGAAATCGCATCAGAAGTTAGTGAAAGCGATGATGTAATAGTTTAATTTTAATTTTCGTTCCGAACGAATTGAACTGTGCTGCCAGCTACATAAATGTTTTATGCAAAATTGAACTGAGCTGCCACATCATATTATATGTACATATGTATGTATGTATAATAATATACAGAGTATATATGTAAATTTTTTATATTTATTTAACTCGGTAGCTATTAGTACATGCACTCGACTTTTATTCATTTGTATATTTTTTATTTTATAAAAATTTGTTTCATTTAGAACACAGCAAATTGAAATCATCTGCCACTGTGCTGCCTGCTTGCAAAAGCAACACACATCATTTACAGAGTTGTTCCATATGGTAGCTTTGTTTCTCCAGAAGATTTGTTCGAAGTGGTTGAATCGTTTGTGAGCAAACTCTCAGTAAATAAATTAGTCTCACATCAAAAATTTCCTTCCGAACAAATGGGTGAATCCATCTTTAAGAAGGTATATCAATCTTTCCTGCGAGTAGAATATAAACTATAAAAGCCATGGTTACTTCGTCTTTGCATTTTGCCCGATTGGCTCTTTGTATTGAAGTCGTTTTTTGACAGCATTGTTTATATGTGCGTTCGACTGTGTATTTAATTTGTTTATGTTTTGTTATTCTTTCATGTTTCATGCTTTGAGCTTTTAATACAATAAAATAAAAATTAGGGGAAAAATAAAAATATGCCCATAATTTTTAATAAATATAATTATTTTTGTAGGAACAACAACAGCAATAAATGTGATGTTTTAATCCCTTAAACTTTTACTCGATCGAACGTTGCAAGAAATTATATTTTTGTAACAGCTTCAATCTCAAATTGTTGCACAAGATGAGGGCGTACTGTATGTGTAAAATTTTTTTTTTCAAACAATTTGCTTTGATATAGTACATTGCTCTGATCATTTCGATATAAAAAATTTAACAACAACAGAATATTTAATGCAAAAACAAGCTGCTGATCTACAGAGCGACAGTTTTTTTGTTCAAAAATTTTTTAGTACGAGCTTTAGTTGATTCCTGAACGCATTAAAAACAACACTTGAAGTGATTTTACACACACCACGGACACAGAAGCGAATAAAATACTTGACAAAAATCGCAAGAGAAAAAAAAACAACAACAAAGAAAGAAAAAAAGGAATTAAGTAGCGGTCTTTTAGCAATAAATAATACTTTTTACTTACAATAAGTGCGAGATCTATTTATTTTTGATTGCTGAATTATTTCATTTGGAACGAGTCTGGTGTTTATGTTTTACACAGTGAATACTCGCGATAAATTCAACGCATTATTATCGTTTTGAACAACAAAAGAAATACCATCTTTTCAAAAGCGATTTATTTATTCATTATATTCAGTGTACGGTTCGCTACAGTTTATCATTCTTTGCAATAATCTCAATATTGTGTTGAAATCCATTCAATTTAAGTGGTCATACAGTGTTTATTTGTTGCGTTAAAAATAGTTTTGCGTTATTACCTTTTTTTATATCAGAATTTTGCTTTTCGTACGATTTTGATAACAGCTCACAATTAAAAATAATATATTTATCGATACAAATTGTTTACGGAAATAGAAAATAACAGGCGGAATGGGTAAGTTAAATTTGTAATTTAAATTAAACATTTTATTTAATCATAGTGTCGTACTGGTATTTAAAAAACGCGACATAAATTCAGAATCGTATGTATGCGCAAGTACCAAATGTTACTGAAATATTGTGCGCAATAACTGATTAAATGGGCCGATTGGGAACAACGATAAAAATTTAATTTTAGTTTCATACGAGATCACTAGTTCAAGATGAAATTTTTTCACGGTGTTGTATATAGAAATTTACTAGCATATTTGTAAGTCTTGCAATTTTGCTATAATTTTTTACTATAATGCGTGATTGACTTTTCATCAATACTGCAAGTTCATCAATATGCGATAATTATTCTGAAAAAAATTAGCTTAGTTCTGTTTAACACTTGAGATACGAGTATTCACCCCCTTTCAGGACAATAACAACAAACAGTAAAAGTTAAAATTTTTCGTTTGTAAAGCGTAGCAATTTTTATGATTAAATGATCTCTTTTGAAACTTATAGAAAGAGCCTATATACGAAAAAAAATTATTTTGAAAATCAGAAAAATAGTTGAAACAGATCCCTCATCGTACATTTACAGCAGACCGAAATCTAGTAGATTTCAATTGATATCTTTATCTCAATCCACACCGTTTATATCATTCTTTCGTATCTCTCCATGCTGAACACGGTGGAAAGGATGGTACGTCTCGCGATTACTGGCACGATGAGGTCAACTCCTCAATTTAACACCTCTTGATACTTTTATCAAATGCATAACGGCCAGATCGGCGCTTAGACTCAAACAGTCGGGCAATTTGAGGGACTAGTGTATTGGACACGGCACCTTCCTGCAAAGCGTAGGAGGGCCAGGTGCTGGAGGTACGGACTGCTCACAAGACTCCTGTCGTGAACTTGAAATCGATCTTCAGGGACGGCACCAAAATAGACACTGGTCGGACATACATATACTCTGGGGCTTTTAATCTTTCGGCCTCACTCAGGTTACCTGATATATTCACCGTATTCCAGCCGTTGATATATGCGTAATGGAGGCTGTACGCCTCAACGCGTGTTATGTACCTCCACCTTTAAAATGAGCCGATACTGCGTGGCGCATCATCAGCAGTAAACAAATATTTTTTTTAATTTATTGTTTGTTCGGGGTTAGTCCTTTCATTTCTCAATATTATATATACATATATATATATATATATATATATATATATATATATATGTATTTTTTTTTGTTTGTTTTTTTTAAGTTATTTTATTTCCAATGTTAATTTTATCGTAATCGTAATTTGATATAGAACTATTATCTTTGCAAAAAAAAAAAATTAACTTCAAAATCGGTGTATAGGATTCGAAAAAGACAACAGGCGGAAATAATAAATTTATGTTGAGATCATTGGAAATTATCCGAATTCACAATATTTTCAAATTTTAATCTCATTATTTTTAATCTTGCAAAAATTATGGAATAATTTTTAAAATAATTTAAAAATAAAAAAGAAATACACCACAAATTATGAGTAGCAAATAATTGAATTGGGGGAGTAAAAATTTGAGAGTCCTTCACTTGGTTTACTACAAGGTAATCATTAGATATTACTAAGATATTTAACTTATTTATTGAATATCAAATTTTAATCACTCTAGTGCTTAAGAAATTCAATTTGTTTTTGTTATTTGAGGAGACTGATAGAATCTAAAGTTTGAGGCAGATCGAGCAAATATTTAGCGGAATAATAATATTTTTGGAATACATTTATTCAATTCAATTTAGAGTAATATGAAGTTTAATAGTACAACAACGTATGTATGTACAGGATCTCTTTTACAATGATAAAGCTCATTTTAAAATCCCTAGGAAACGTGGGAATTTGCAGTACTTTCAGTTCACAAGTAGTGGATCTTATTGAGTTTTTTGGAAAAGATGTACGAGTCTTTTTGATATTTATTTGATCTAACAGGAATAGTCGCTGTCGAAAATTCGACTTCGAGTTTTCAATAAATAATCTTTTTTTTTATCAGACAACATGTTATTTTGGGGCGAATGGGTTCAAATTGTTGAATGTTAGTTTTGATTATTAAATTATTAATTTTAGCTCATTTAATTATTTTAACTACGAAAATATTCTTTAAATTCGATATTGAGTCTGAATTCTCGACTCGTAAGAGAATAATCAAACATTTAATTTTTTTGTTGTTGTGGTTAAAAAGTCGATACACCATTTAGTCGGTGACAGAATCCCATCATTTCATGGGATATTTCTAACTTGTGTAATCTTCCACGATGTTTATTTCACGAATTCCTTTTGGATTTTGGATTCTTTGACCTGAATTGAAATCAAAGTTCTATGCCAGCCAGTTCACATCCGCATTTTGTGTAGGAGCTGCACAAATACAATGCAGCTGCCACATTTAAGCGAAAGCGTCATGTATAATTTTGACAAACGAAGAAAAAAATCGTGTCTTGGCCAGATGTGGTATTAATATATTGCCCGATTCAACAACTATATGTTTCAATAAAAAAATAAATAAATACAATTTAATAGACACACTCTATATTTATTCTACTTAATTTATAACTGGCGTCCATTTTGAGTCACCCTTTATAGCATATGCTAGCAGAAATAATTCCTTATATTGTTATCAAAAGAACACAACGTCGAATAAACGTACTGATCATACCATCTTGATTTGGAATTCTTTTTTCAAAAAAATTACACATGAGTTGTGTCGTTGGAGCAGCGTCGATTTGATTGAAGCCAGTCTGAAGTACGTATTTATAATTACAAACCTTCGTTGCCTGATAACATACTTTTCGAGGGTCAACATGAGCAAAAATATTAAATAAATACAAAATGAAATTTAATTGCAATTATTCCCGATTGTTTTAGATTAAAAGAACCACCATTTAAAATATAATTTTTTCTTAAATGAATTTAGTTGAAAAAGTTATTCTAGACGATCAGCAATCGTTGCTGTTTGATAAAAAAAGTCTGAAAAGTGAAATAATAATTTATATTCAATATAAATTATATATTAGTGATTGCTATATATAATATTTAATAAAATATTTTGGTAACTAAACAGAAAATTTTCTTACATTTTAATTAAAAAAAGTGTTACAACACCGCAGTGAGAGAAGAATGTTGAAATTATTTATTTATATTATTTTCTTTTCATTTCTAAAATATTTCAATTTTAGCTAAATTAAATGCTAATGATGCTAATGATCTCTATGTAAGAAATACCTGAGAATAATATTTTCCTTCGTGCCGCTTTGATGGAAACAAAATGTCTTTTTTAAGGAAATGCCAATTTACTTGTGGCAATTATGTGCAAAATGCTGCAACTGCAAAGAAAGTGCAATATTTTTACATGCGAGGGTAGTTCATTACTTCGCATTTGTGACTGTGCAAGAAAATTGTTTTAAAGCAGACAAACGTAACGAAAGAAGTTGTAAAAGTCTATTCGCTACGAATGGCTACAAAATTACTTGGGAGAAATATGAAAATAATTTCTTTATTTACATTCAAAATTGTTTGAATAATCGGGTGCCCCGGCGAGATAATGTTTTGTTTGCGAACTTAACAATCTGGGAGAAAGTCTTTGCTTTTGTATTCTTTTTGTATTCTTCTCGCAAAATAATTTGCGTGATTTAATAAATAAATATACAACTACAAAAGGAAATCGGAGCACCCTCCGGTTAATAACTAAAGGGTGGTCCACGTACAAATATTATTTAAAAAATAAATAAGCTGCTGAAACCAATAATTATCAAAGTTCATATCATCCATTTCTGGCCATCAAAAGTCTGTAATCAAGTATTGGCGTGGACTGAAATGGGGTTCTGAGAAAAATGGGCCACTGATGCCATCACTCCGAAATCTACACCGAACTGTCACACTCTGTGAATGCAATGACGTTCCCCAGATTCGGTAATTTTGTTTTGCATTATTTTCCAACGTTGTTCAAATGCCTTATTTTGGTCCGCGTAGTAATGATTTTTGCTGATAGTCAATATTTCGGACAAGGGTGTTCTCCTAGGATTCAGTCAAAAACGACGTGTCTCAAAAATCGAAATTTAGGTTATTGAGGAAAAAGAAGTTCTAAATCCGAATTACAGCTTAAGATAAGTTATGCCACGAAGTTCCGATGTGGAATATACATTTTTAAAAACTATAATCTCATATTGCCAAGATCGTTGTTGCATCAAAGGAGAGATGTGTTTCAAAAATATACTTGTATGTGGACCACCCGTTATTCTGAAAACTATAAAAAGTTTTAATAAGCCAATTTGATCGGATAATCCTAGGACCGCACTCGTACTCTGATGTACGTAATAAGTAACAAATTGATCATTATTGAATAATTAGAAATGAAAAAATAAATATAATTTATTTACCCAACTACAAAAAAAAAAAACAAACAAAAACAGAACAAAAATCAAAATAAAATCAACCACAATAAATAATTGTAGGAATGATTACTTACATATGGAACGTCTTATACAAGTGATAAAATTTTTCATACACGTGTGTATGTATGTATGTGTGTGTTTTTGTATGCGATGTATGTATGTATTCCCAAAAAAGCTACTCGTATCGAGGAAACCAACGATACCTTAGTGCAAGAATATTGAAAATGAAGTCGAAATTAGGAGGCTAAACATATTGCCGAACACTCGTAACAAATTAACTCGAAATTGTTTTTAATACATATTTTAAATTAATTATAGAAATGCAAAACACACCTTCCAACAGTCAGATAATTGGGCAGTTTGAAGAAAAGAGCACATAAATTCAAAGCTTTCCAGATGAACAAAATTTAGTTTTTTACTTGAAATCTTTAGCAGTTGGATGTTTACACTAGCAGCGAGGGGTTAACAAAATGGAATTAAAATAAAATAAATATACAAATATACATATGTATGTATATGTGTATATAAGTATGTATTTAAGGCACAACACGCATATCGCTTAATGGCTAATTTAAATATCATTTAACTCTTCTACATCCCTTCTAATTTTCTCCAATCTACGAATAAGACCCTCGTGAGTCAGTTTGACCCGACATTATTTATTTTTTTTGCTGATTAAAAATTTCTAATTGAAACACAATGAAAAAAGAAACATATTTCAGGGCGATTAATGTACAATATCGGCAATGGAATGAGATTCTGTCCCATTGTTTTATTTTCAAGGAGGAAATAATTAAAAGAGGAAAACAAGAATTGTAAAAGATTATTTTATATTCCAATTTGTATATTATTTAAACTCAATCACTTTTTATTAAACAGGTAAAAAGTTTTAATTTTATTTATAATTATATATCGATATTTCGATACTCTTTAATAGACCGTAGTCCAAATATGTCTTATAGGACTAAGTTTGTCACAAAGTCTCTTTCTTCTCCATCTTTAAACTTGTCAAACCTGAGACAACTCGAAATATTCGAAAAAAGTTTTAGGACTCATAGTTTTTTTTTTTTTTAATTGATCTACTGTTTCTCTTTTCCCCCGAAGCAAGTGAGACCCTCCCCTTGAGATTTAAGTACAGCGGACATTGTTTGCGTTGGCGAGGCCATCAGTGTCAACGGCAAACGCTATAAGTCGATTATTACCAACTTTTTTTAGTCTGAATTGGATGATATGGGCACTAACGATTTGCGGTTTGAACAGGACGGACAGCTCATGTCACATTGAACATTCTGAACGAATTTCATGAAATGTAGCTTTTACAGATCCACCATTTTCGTACAATATTTTATTAATTTAATGAGATTTTCGAACAAAATTTGATTCAATGTTACAATAGCCAAAGCCAAAGCCTTTACCACTGATATGTCAACAAGTTAAATATCAGAACCGACAGGTCATACTAAACTGCTTCTATTGAAAAACAAAATTCTTGTTGAATAACCCGATATTACTATTTCTTTTTACTGTTGAAATGGTTTTGTGTTTTTGTTGTTTACGATATTCAATACGAATTGAAACTAAAAAACACAAAATGGCTCGATTCACAGAAAATTATTTTATGACTTTTTCAGTTTTGGAAATTATTCGATTTTCAAATCGAGTACATTTAGAGAGCATGACTGTGCGCCTTAAATAAACGATTTTATAATGACAAGCTTGTGTTGAAATCAGTTGGAAAGAAGCCAAATCCTCATTCAGGAATAACGTAGTGAAATATAAAATGGAAGCTGTTCTTAAAGACTGAAATTTTTTGCTTCCAAAGTATCCGTTTATGTATTCTTTTTGACTTCTTAGGAAGTGAAGTTGAGGAAATCATGCAAAGATCTAAGAGAAATTCTTATTTTTTCAAATTTACATGAAAACTCCATTTTTCTTGAATTTATAATTAAAACTACGTATTGCTTTCACATCAGAATAAATAAACTGTGGCTCTTAGCAAGTTTTTAATCTTTCCAAATTTCAAATTCTAGACTTTTTATTTGGGGAAGAGAGAGGAAAAACTCAAAACTCTATCTCTTTTTTTGTACATTGAAGATAGTTTACAGTTCAGTAAAAGCATTTTAAAAAGATAATTTTATAATATTAGGGTGATTTGAAAATGAGGCAAGATCACATTATTTCTCGATCAATATCTCCGCGTTTTCATGACTTCCTTAGTAGCTGATTTTTATGAGTCTCCTACACAACTTTTATTCTCACAACTTGTCTCTGAATAAATTAATTTAGTGATGGTCCTGTTTTATATAACGTACTGATGTTAAATATGTTTTAATGCAATAATATTCCGAAGTTCGGACCGAATCTAATCTACAAAAATAATCGCGGGCTTGTCCCTATGGACTTTAGCATTAATATATCCCCCCAAAAATAGTCGATTGGGCCATTGTTTTGTGTGCTGTGTCAGCCACATGTCAGCCATTCCTGCCGTCAGCGTTCCTGCATTCATCGTCTTTGAAAAAGTACGGTTTAATGATGCCACCGGCCCGTAATCGACACTAAACAGTGAATTTTTCGGGATGCATTGGCAGTTCGTGCAATGCTTCTGACTGATTTTCACACCAAATGTTCACGCATCCATTCAACCAGAAATGAAGTTCGTCGCTGAACACAATTTTTCGATAAAAAGTGGACGATGCACTTTCTTAACCGATCATGAATTTTGATAATGACATTCAATAATATGCAAGTGTTGTTCGTTTGTAAATCGATTAATAGTTAAGTTATAGACCAAACTGAACATGTTTAACAGTAATACGTTCCACGAAAGCAGCTGAGCTGCCAAAATCAGTGTTGCCAAAAAGAAAATCACCCTTTATATTATGCTGTGGGGAGAATAGCATTTAAACCACTTCCGGAAAATATATTTCTCATAACGTTTTGAATATGACTTCAAATTCATTGAATGTGATCCAAGAAACAGAAAAATTATACAATGACAAGACTATGTTAAAATCACTTAAACAGATCTAAATTTTCACTGAACCGGATTACAAGTTACGGATCTTATTGATTTTTGTAAGTTTCTTCTACTGCGATATTAAACTTTCTATGCATGACTGCCCTGTATTCTAAGTGAAGTCTTATTTTTTAAATACCCATAATGTTGTTGTTAGAAACAAATATTTATAATAAATAATATTTAAGAAATACAAAAAAGTTAGAACACATGACATAGACTTTTTTAAAGCAGTCTTAAGTAGGTAATTCTGCTCACCGATTTTGTTTATTTTAAGGCGTTTTAGATTCTGAGAAAAAAATGTTACACATATTTTGCCTCTCGTACATGTAAGTGTTTGGTGCAAAAAATAACACATCACTACTTTAAGTTTTTGAGTTATTGATAAAAAAGTATTTCCCAAAATCTTCTCAGAATCATATCTGAAGTTTAGCTGAAGCTGTGCCAATCGATATGGCGTTTCAGTTAATCCATTCTTAAATGCAATAAAACTAATAATTTTTAAATTACTAAGGAAAAGGTATTCCACAATATCCCTTTAGTAGCATGAATGTATGTATGTGTAAAAAAATCAGAACTATTTCTGAAACATAGCACCAAAAAATTTCGATATGGAAGCAAAAATTTTAATCGCATTTCGCCAAGCTCCACACGTCTGTTGCACTAAGGAATCGACGTTCTATGCTCCATATGAGACATGTAAATATGCTGCACTCAACTCTGTTTCTGCGTTAAAAACTAATCCTTTTTCAACTGAAATGTTTATACGAATGAGGGTTTTGTTTTGTCTGATTTTCATTGGCGTATTCGTTTTTGTATGAAAGATTTGTAAAAAATTTTTAAATTTTGTTATATGGAAATTATATGTATATTTCAAGCAACTATTTTTGTTCTATTCTAAAAGCATACGATTATTTTTGACCTTGAAAAATGCACCACTTTTCATGTACATATATTTCGAATTTCTGCACTAGCATATTTGGAAAAAATAACAGAGAGTGTTTTAAAATTCAGTTAGAATTTAAATAAAATCGGAAACAACTTTTTTACTAAAACACAAAAAAGATCAAATCACGTTTGTATATGACCTCTACGTCCATGTACAAAAAATCCCATTTTTATTAATGCAGCATTAAATCTTCTCCTTTAAAGCACAAGCGGATGAGAGACTCTTCACGCCAAATCACCTCACAATATGAAATGCAGCAGTGTTAAATCACATGATCTGCGACTTTAATACTGAATGCCGTAATAAGCGAATTCTCGCACATAAAAATAATTGTCTGATGCAGTAGATAAAGTGTTTTCACTGATTGTTTTGCAGGTCAAGCTGACACGTTTAAGGACCAAATCATCCACATATCGCACCCATCGCACTAGTTCGATATAATTATTTAAAAGGAATGTGTCTGCCCGGTTAGCAATTGAGCCAATCTTCCCTCACATTTCATATGTGATGAAGTCAAGTCTATGCACCAACCAAATTTATGAATTTCGGCCTTCATAATTCTCTATTTCTGCTTAAAATATTCAGATTGATTCTCGGTTGTTATCGAAACAGATCTTCATTCGCTGACTTATGAGGGACACCACTTTAAGCTCAACATACGAAAGAAGGGGAAGTGTATTCAGATTTAGCAATTACAACCGAACATCAATATTTTAATCAATATCTCTCTTTTCGGTGTTTTCAAATACAATCACAAAACGCTGTCGTGGTGCTCGATAGGACTCTAGTTATATTAAAGTAAACTTTTCAAAATGTTTTGACCCCCCTTCCCCCCTACTCACATCAAGCCGCAAGGAATCATCAAAATTAGTATGATCACTAAAGTGATATTCTGTGTTAAAAAATTATATAATAGATGCAATTATATAGAGTCTTGTGTATGTAAACATTGTCAAGATATGACTAATTACTTTATTATTGCCACATTTGCAAAAATATTAAGTTTTTTTATATGGAAGTCGTGAAAACGGAAAATGGTTGAAACTAACTTTATTCCTCACTATACCTAAAGGTACCTTAAAGTAACATGAACTTTATAGGTAAGTTGTGAAAACGGGCCTAAAAGTTTTTTTTATTGATATGCACAAGTATGTCGAAGTTGAATTTTCGACCGCGACTATTTGCGTTAGATCAAACAATAACATAAATATTTTCTTTAATCCAATAGAAATGACGCAGTCGACACTTCGAAAATGGGGGTCTCTCTCAAGGAACGATATTTTAATTGTTTCCAAAACTCCATTAGTGCATCTTTTAAACTTTTTATGAAGTAAATTTTTTTAATTGAAAATCCGAATTACTTCGGCCAATATGTAAAACTCGGTCTGTAATTTTAAAAATACACTCTTTTTTAAACCTTTAGGAAAACTCTATTTTTCTGCAATTGATGATTGATTAAATCATTTTCCAAAAGAAATAAAAATAAATCGTGACTTTTGGTTTGAAACCTTTCCAGATATAAAGTGGTGGTGGTACATAATCATTCCAAATTTCATTGAGAAACTCCAAAGGTAGGCTGCCGATCATATTGTCATAAAATTTTTTTTAAAGAAATTTTTTGGAAAACAAAACAGTTAAAAGTTTTAAAACATCATCACAATCTGACTGATAAAACCCGCCAATTTTTTTCTTCATGAAAAAAAATCTTTTATCAATTCATGAAAAATCGGTGAATAGGAATCATAAAGCGCAACATCCTACAATGACAATCGTATATCAGTATAATTATAGCCATCATCAATATGGTCTTTTTACGTCCCCTGATACATAGTGGTTCCCCAGTCCTATATATACCCACGTCCTTTTCCCGAATAACTAGTTCGATAGAGTTATGCAGTGACACAGGAGGTTTTTCCTCTATGTTATAATCATCGAAAATGATTCCACTGCTTTGGGATTCTAATCTGAACATATTCACAAATCAAAAATACGAACTGGTACTTACTTTTGTTGATGTTTTTCAGTTTTATTTAAATTTCAAACCTTGAAGTTAGCATATGTGTACAATATGGCAACTTAAAATCTAAACCTTACGATAAAAGTTAAGGGGAGGACGTTCCTCCCTTTTGTACTTTTAGATTGAAGGGAAGTTGTGAAAGTGAAAACACGTTATCTGGACGATAAAAACCTACTTTTACACTATCGTTAAGTTGTGAAAACGGGCCTTAGAGTTTCTTTTATTATATATATTTTTTTTGAAATTAAAGTTTTTTTAAGGTCTTCTAGATTTTTATACATATTGTTTATCTAATTGAACCATTACCAAAGGTATGACAATTATTTGATTTTTTAGGTTTCACGACATTTTTATTTACATATATTCTATTTTGTAGTTTCAAATTTTTATATGAATATTTTTTAAAATTTCTGTCTTTATTCTATAAGAGAATTTTTTTTGTTGCAATTTAATTTTTTTTACGAAAATTTATAAAAATTAGTTTCTGTTCACATGTTCCTCATATGCGAACCGATTTTGCTGATTTATAAAAAAAAGTCTTTAAAGCTCAGAAACGAATGTTTAAACTTATGATGGTTGCAAAAAAGTGTTCAACCCAAGCTAGACTTTCACTTGAAGGTCCTTTTCCAGGATATTGAATATAAGGGAAATTTTATCATTTCGGGCTTCTTTGCAACAAGAAGGCGTGTCACTTAAAATATTTATATGAGAAGAGGCAGTCCAACATTTTCCAATGCCATCAATCTTATTTTAACCTGATGATGACACATTTAAAAGCTATGAATTGCATAGGCGTAGTTAGAGAATTTTCTTCGAGGGTCATACAGCTCCTGAGAATTTTTCAGGGGTGCTGCAACCCTTTAACGAACAGGAAATTTATATCATATACATATAAGAAATTCTACAATAATCTATGCCCATGATGAAGTGTTCAATGTTACTAGTTCGTCACAAAAATACCGAATATGTCCAACTTTGGACCGCTATAACTTCGGAACCATAAGGTGTAACACACCGGCATATTCACCCTATAATGCGCAGACAAGCAAAGTATACTCGAATGTACACCAAATTGAGTTAAAATAGAAATTGTAAAAATATTTAAAATTTTGTTTTTGTGCAGAGAAATATTTTTAATTATCTCATGCACTCCATGGGATGATGAAAGCATTAGAACTGATTGGGAATTTTTACTCTATTACATTGAAAACTATATCACAATCGCATTAGAAATCGTAGCTAGTGTGAAACTTCTTTTGGACTGAAGCATTTGTTTACATTTTCCATTTTCGTTGTTGTTGTTGTTATAAGTCTAGTACGAGTATTATTACACTGTCGCCAAAAAATTTGCAATTGATTGCTTGAGTGGATTCGTTAGAATCACACAAAAATATAAAATGTGATGATAAGTCTTGGTCAGTTTTTAAAATAAAAATATATTTAATATAACAAATTATTGAAAGGTGATGATAAGATAGTATTAGTAGTTATTTGTTGTTATTGTCAATAATATTTTATAATTGTATACGTACATACATACGTATACAATTGTATCACTGTATGTAAGCTTGGGTGTGTGTGTTTAGTCATGTATGTAAAAGTCTATTTACATTCATATCGATGAGTTTGATTACAAACAGATAAATACAAGTACAAGTATTTTATTCTCCTCTCGTTATATGCACCCGTATTCATTAAGTGGCATTTGTAAGGAGGTGTTGTTGCCACTCAGTGCTTTTTTTCTAATATATGTACATACTTTATATCGCTTAACGGAATCTTTATATTCTAATGTATTGTGCCAAATACATTTAATTTAGTCTTGATTTTAAGCAATTAAAGGTTAGTGTCGTCTTTTTGATTTATGGTGTGTAACGTAACCCAAAACAAACTTGAAATATTTGAAAATAATTAGAGGACGCCGAACATTACTTGTATTATCGGCGATATGCAAAAAGGATATATACAAAACAATAAAAAATATATGAAAAATAGTGTCTGAATTTTTATCAAAATAAAATTAAATTATACATTTCAAAGGACTTTTGACACCATTAAACTGAAAAACAATTATATATGATTAAGAGAAAAACATTTTTTACAAGCTTTCGGCGAAAGGATACAAATATATTTGCATCAAATTGTGGCAAAATGTCAATATTAATATAAAAGTGTTACTTGAAAAGCTTTCGTTAAGAATTTTGTAGACTTCCAAACAAACTGAAAATAATTATAATTTGAAAAAGGATTTTCTGCATGTTTAAGACCCTCAAATACATCAGACAAATGAAAATATATCAAACACAAATGAAATAAAGTACAGCTTCGAAGTACATTTAGCTAAACATGAGTCTGCAATGTATAAAGTGAAGTTGTTGCAAAACAATTTTATAAACTATGTGAAATAATTTAATTCACGTCCCATAGTGCATTGCTCCAATATTTGACTGGTTGGCTCGTATTATTAAAGCTTGATCATGGTCATGATCATTTCTCATATATATTTTATTTAAAAAAATAACTTTTAAGCCAAAAATTTTTAACCGACATCCTTTGCTTTTTGATTTATATACAAGCAACGATTATAATCTAGTGCTACAAAAAAGAGCATATATTTCTATGTCTAGCTTCTTTTGAAATTTAATTTTAATCTGAGCAATTTTCAGAAATTAAATCAGAGTAAGCATAATTACGATCTAAATGCAGCAAAGCTGTGCAACTATTTCTAATATTTGCTATTAATCTGATTGGTATATTCAGGTGGTTGTCTTGTATTTCAATAAAGTGAAGCAAAATTTTTTGTTGCCTTAATTTTAATTGCTTCATTGATTTGCCTTATATGTTTGTCCTAAAACCTTAAATTTAAGTTGCAACCATGATTAATGCACTGAAAAACTTATAGTCTTAAGTTTTGTTGTTAACTTCGTTTTCGTCCCTTCAAGGACCCACTTTTGTCCATATTTCCTTTTAATAAAAATTTCAATGAAATTGTACAGGGTGGCGCAAAATTAATGTCATAACTTAAACTAGTTGCCATTTTGGTATAAATGAAGAAAAAAGCTTTTTTCATAAAAAGTTTATTCGTATTCGTGTAAAATTGATGACATTAATTGGAAAAATTTATATCACTCAAATGGTCATCTCCCGAGTTGATGCATAATTGGGCTCGTTTTATGGCATTTTAAAGTGCTGGTTGCAAAACAAAATTTACGATTTCTGACATTGAACAGCTTTCAAAACTTGAAAGCTCCTTGATTTGTTGTGGTAAATGTGAGTTAAAAAAAAAAAACAAAACAAAAGGAGGAACTCTAATGCTGTTAAAATTAGCATTCTTGACGGCCAGATCAAATCTCTAAAATGGGAGATCTCACGACCTAGAATTGGTATCCATCTTTGAAACCAAGAATAATCGAGAACCAATGCAGCAACTTGCGGCAAAAAAATCGTTTAACAGCTCCCTCTAACGCTCACCATTTGCAGTTACGGTATTACAAATTGGCTTCTTAAAAGAAATAAGGCCCAATGGCTCTTCATTGTTTTATGTGGATTCTCTGTGCCCCAGAAACGCAAACTTTGTTTATAACAAAACCACTCAAGTGGAAAGAATTCATGAATTATGAATTCATCTACTTCTTGCAGCAGGTTTAACAGAAAAAGGCTTAACTTAACCTTGTGACTATAATAATAATTTATTAATCATACTTTTCACTGCGTGTAGTTGAATTTACAATATTTTGAAATTATTATTATATTCTACACAGAGATAAACATTAATTAGTATGAAATGAAATTACATAATTAGATGAACGTTTTTTTTAGATTTAGGTTAGGTTAGGTTGATTGGAGGAGTGTGATAGCCCATGTCATACGACATGCACTTAAGCCAGTGAAGTCTTGTTGTGCGCTCCCTTTAATTGTCAGACACAAACTGCCAGAGTTCAGCGGCAGGATTCGAACCTGGGACTTTCCCACTACGAGTCTAGTACACTACCTACTAGTCTACGAAGGTCAGTTTAACGTTTTTTTTAACTTTTTCAAAAGAGTTCACCAAAACTTCTCTTTATCGAAAACTTTGATTAACAAACCGAATCGAGGGATTATTTGGCACAAAATAATTAAAAATACTTTTGAAACAGTTTTGAAAAATTATCAAATTATTTCCTTAATTTTACAAAGCTTTTTCCGAGAATTTCGTGAGCATAAGCTGTCTTAATTTACAATCGCGAGAGACTAAGCCAAAGGACATTGTGCCCGAGGTTGAATTAATAAAATATTTTTAAAAGTCAACGTGCAGATGTCCATTCTCCTCTGTAGAATTTATCGAGCGGAGCTAGATTTCCTCAAAATCTTGTCGAATGTGCGTATTTCTTACCTTCATCGCTGTACCAAATGGATACATCCACCGGTAGCCCAGCGCTACCGTTGGGTGTGCGAAAACACATGGCTCCTACGTAGGCATTATATTGTACGTTGTATGCGAGGTTGGTTTTATTCGGATTTCCTATCCTTAGCCTTTTGCTGATAAAAGCAAAAAGCTGGAAAGTTGCATGCCTCCCAATCCCTTTAGAAAGAGGGCAACGGACTTGCATATAACAAATAATGTAAAAGCAAATTGCGCCTGCTCGTTTGCGAATATAGTGCTACCAAGACCACACATTGCACGGGGAATTGAATTTTAAAATCACGTCCAACCAAAAATCTCTCTGATACCACGGGAACCAGTAGCCTTTGCGACTTGGTTATAAGCGGTGTCTCTTTATAGACTATATATTGGCTTTCGATTAGATCCAAGTTTGTTGATCAAAGGAGAGGGGATTGGTTCAGCAGTAGTGGCAGGATTCCAAAATCGCCTGCTACCAACAGTTAGACCTCTAGATGCTGTTGTTAAACAACAGAAGACGCTGCCTACAAGCGGTGGAGCTTAGATAGCTCCAGCTCCTTAGTAAGGGCGTTGTGTATAATCTGTGACCGTCATGTACATAAATTGCCGCCAGCATATGGAGTGGCAACTGCATATGTGACCCCGTGTTGGATGAATTGAGTTCGCCCAGTTTTAAGATTAGCGACACGCCGGAATCCACGATAATATTAGACACATTTTAAAGTATTTTTTGTAACTTTTGGAAACTGCGTAGTGGACCTCGAAGTACCACTTACCTGCCTTTTATTCAATTTTTATTTGAATTTTGGCCATTTATATTGGTACTATTTCTAATGTATTACGTGTATAATACCGATTATTATGATCGTAAACCTGGAAATTTGTACTTATCCGCTGCACGTGGAATGCTCTAATATTGTCAAATAGTCTGAATTGGTTTGCCCACATATAAAATTTAAAAAAAAATTTCATTAAAATTTTGCCCGTGTGACAATTAAAAAAATTACTAAATTTGCAACAAACAAACAAAAAAACTGTTATAAAAAATAATTTGAATTCTTTGAAAAAATAGCAAGTAGTCCCTACTCTCATATGACCGGTATACAAAATTTGCATAATGTTTGCAGCAACATAGCATTTTAAAAAAATTTTATAATAAAATAACTATTTCATTTAATAGTTTAACAGGAACAAACTTTCTCTTTTTTCAAACGTTTTCTGCTTATTTTTTTTATAAAAACTTTGCGCCACAAAACTAATTAAATTATTAACATTGAACTTGGCAAAAGTTTCGCGTGGAGTGTATTAGTGGTCTTATGCATTTGTAACTCCTTCATGTCACTGAACATTTGATACTAATGACTACCCGTCTGCAGCAAAAAATGTTCTAATACACGATAATGCACTGAAATGTGGCGAGTAACGAAAATCTTAAAGCGAATTCGCCGAATTTAGTTAATGTGTCTTGTCATTTGTCAACTTTAATATAAAATGCATTATTCATTTCAAATATACACAACAATTTACGATACACCCACATTTGCCTCCATTAATGCACGCCGCACAGTGGCTGAAAAACGTTTTTCATTGGCCAAAATTCTGTAACTTTTGAACCGATCAAAATATTGAAGTAATTCTTTTTTTAATGGATAGATATTTAATTCAGCTTGACTCAGTTTTAATTACATTGAAATTGATTGAGTACTTCTTAAGGACTTCTAGGTCAAAGTTGAACTTTTGATTTTTTTTTAACTTTTGGAGTGAAATATGGGTTTATTTTTTTTATTTGCATATTAAAAAATTTTATATTTTGATCTTAATAATAATTATAATTATTTTTTGTGATAATGGAATTTTTTTAATGTTACACTCAAAAAAATTTTTTACACTGAAAAAAATTTTTTACACACAAAAAAATTTTTACACTCAAAAAAAATTTTAAAATTAACTGGAAACAAGGATTTAATCCACTCCTGTTCTTTCAGATGCTGTTTCTGGCTCTGAAAAGAATCTTCGTGCGGTATTGCCATCATTTGTATTGCCTGACCCTTGTTTTGGCTGATCTATAATCAATCCAATTTTGCGATATTCATCTTGAACATGTTTCTTTTTTGAACTTCTTAACTCTTTGTTGGTTTTATTGTTTCTTATGGATCCTGAAGACCCGAAATATAAATCATAATTGATTTTTAGTATATGTTCCATAAGTCGTATTCTTGCATGTAGTGGTGATAATCTAAATTCATATGCATCGGTATTATCTAATGATTTTGTCGGAACTTGGTTTAATTGGGTTTATGCTGCTTGGCATATAATGCAGCTGGATGCAGCCTTCGTGTTAGTCAAAGCCTGACCTATATTTCCATTTATCATTGTAAGGACTAATTGGTAGCTTACTTCAATTTGCTGCCCATCTAACTGTAATTGTAATGGCTAATGGTAGTGTTGCAATTTGGGCCTTGATATCACTAATTTCTTTGTTAATGGCATCACGAGTTTCTTCTTTGAATTCAAATTTGATTGGCCTGCAGTATTTCGTAGAAGATGGTGTCTCATTTTTCCAAATATCCATTGTTTGCATTGTACTAGTCGAAGGCTCTGAATCTTCCAAAATCTTTTTCAATCGCAATGGTACAATTGATACCATGAACATATCCGAGTCCGAAATATTTTCACATACAACTTGTTTGTATTGGTTATGTCCCGAAGAACCATCACATCCCCACTTGCAAAAAAGAATTAGCTTTGTGTTTCCATATTTCTTTAACGCATTTCCTGGTATTGATTGTAGCAAGCGTTCGGCTGTGTGATCAAGTAGAGATTGTAGTTGTACCTCTGCCGAAATTGGTGTGTTTGGTTAGTATCCTTTGATGGAAAACAGTCCATTTTAGTAGCAGTTATGTGATGATATGCTGGATAGATATTTGAGCCATTTCAATCGCACGCAATCTGAGCTTAATATATTGCTGTTTTGTTAATTTCAAATCCAGAAATAAGGCTAATGCCTCCTCATTTGTGCACTGTTTTGCATCGCTCGGAGTTGGTATACTTTTAAGAATTCGTTTTGTTCTCACTGGACTAGCTTTAATAACTTTTTCAATGATATCCACTTTTGTTAATTGGTTCTGTGATCGTAATTGATGTAGGAAAGATTCTTTTATATTTGTACAACCAATTGCATCGTTAACATCTTTAAGTTTCCGCCTCTTAGATTTATCGCTGCAGTTGTCCAATGATTTGCGTGGTCTTCCAACCTTATCTTGCTTTGCTGTTTCTGCAGCGACCACTTCTAAACACTTTTCACTTTTTATATAAAACTTTTGTTTACTGTAGCTAACTTCTTTGTAGCGTTTTTTTAGTACTTTTACAAAATTAGATAATTGCTCTTGTATTTCGGTGCTACACGAATTTAAGCTTAATTTTATTTTAACGTAAGTAAGAACATCTTCCTGGTTTTTATTTCTAAAATACTGTTCGGCCAGTTCTTTATAACCGAAGCTCTCCATATTTTTCTGAATATTTTTATTTGAGTCTGTTATGATTTATCACTTGCAAATATACGTACGTACACGTAAAGGATTAACTTATTGTGTAATCCCTTATTGAATCCGTAGTTTTATATATTTTTAGATACATGTTATTCACACATTGATCTTCAATTTCATAGCAGGTAGTACTTAAATTGAACAAAACTGCACGTGTTATCCAGACCTTAATATCAGGTAAAACTAATTAGTATCTCGCCAATATGGGGTTCTTTTTATCTTTAGTGGTTTAATGTCGCGATTATTATTATAAAATTGTTTATGACTTTGGCTGACCCTAACAGTTATATTAGAAAGAGATCATATGTTTACTGTAGAACCTATTGTGATATTTTTATTACTGATTTTTTGCTGATCAAAACAAAGCCATAAAACCCTTTCGCAGGTATTATATTTAATTATTTTAGTTTTAGGTAGTCTAAAGTAAAAATCATAAACCTTTAGGCAAAAAAGTGAAAATTTAATACACCATTGTATACGAGTAATTATAGGGCTGTTTATATTAGAGTAATTTGATTTTTTTTTGAGTAATTTCATTAAAATTAAAAAAGTGTTCTACCGGCGGGTCGTGGCGGGTGCAAAAGTATATATGGGGTGAAAGAAGACACCTTCGCCTTTCTTCGGGTGGTATACGTTTCTTGTTCCCTTTTGTTCCCTAGAAGTTCTATTCCACTAAAGTTTAAATTTTAGAAAAATATAGTAGTTTCATAAATATTTCATAACACCTCTAATATTAAACGCTAGAGCGGTAACCACTTACAACAACTAAAGACTATAATCCTACCAACATTATAAAAAAGACCGCAGGCCATTATCGATGATAGCTTGCGAGTAGTGACCATTTATTTTTGACAAAAAACTGATAAAAAACACCTTTTACTGAAATAACAAAAAACAGTTGAGTTTGACAGCATGCCACGCCCACAATTATCAATAGTTTAACCTAATTTTTTGGCTACCTTAATATGGATATATTAGCTCCAAAATGGCGTAAAAATTTTAAAAATCGGTGACAAAAAAAAATTTGACTTTTGGCCAATGAAAAACGATTTTCAGCCACTGTGCGCCGGCCACCACTTGTATTCCCATCCATTCCATTCATTCATTCATACATTCGCAATTTCGTTTAGTGTGAGTGGAATTTATAGTACGAACATTTAAAGCTTTGGATAGTTATTGTTTATTTTTTTCTTTAAACTTTATATGAATGTATTTGTTGTATATTTTGTAGCTTTCTTAAGTGCCATATGCCCGTTTGTTAAATGAGTTCAGACGAACCACAAATCAAATATCAAGAAGTAAGTCCATTTCAAATAAGTGAAGGATTTACATCGACGCGCAGTCATAGAATGGACACTGTAAAAACTGGTCGTATATTTATGGCCGCTATAGCGGGTGAGTGTTTTTCTTCTTTGGCGGTTCGTTAACATTTGTAATGTGTCATGTATTCATTATTTCAGCTAATTTATCTGCTTTTGCTGTGGGCACTTGTTTAGGCTGGACGTCGCCCATTTCGCCGAAATTAAAATTAGATGACACGTCTGATTCTCCGTTGGATCATAAAATTGATGCCACAGCCGATGCTTGGATTTCCTCTATTGTAGCTTTGGGTGCTTTAGTCGGTAAGTTCTCAAGTGAATTAAGTGGGAATATATTATTGTTTACAATAACACAAAGAATAACTTCAGCAATAAGCAACTTGGCAATGAAATCGGTCAAAAATTTAAAAATACTCGTACTTAAAAAAATTTGTTACGGTTTAAAGAGTGAAACTCGATTGTGGTTCATTAGTTCCTTTAGAACATGGTGTGTATGTGTATACATCAGAGCTGTAAGCGAATGATTCTTTTTTGAATGAAACAGCGAGTAATTCAAGTGATGAATTGTAATATTTTGAATGTATTCACTGTGAACGAAAAAATAAATGAATTAAAATGAGAATGTGTTCACAGTGGGACGAAAATTATTTGTATTAGAATATTAATGAACTCGAGAAGGATTAATTATTTTTGAATGCATTCATTTTACAAAAAAAAAAATTGTTTCGAATTTATTTAATTCACTATTCGAGATATTCTCCAAAATAATAATTTAAAAAATTTATTGTTTGTTGTTGGCATACACTCAGCTAAGCCAACAACAAATAATTAATGTTTTAAACAGTTTTGAATTGACATTTAAATTAAATTATCATACACCGAAAATATTTGAATGCAAAAACAAAATTTAGAAAATTCGTTTTGTCTCTTATATAATTTTTTTCAACGAACAAACGTATAGAAACTCGGACGTCACACATTGTGGCAAAACAAGTAGAAAATAGAGATTAACTCAGGGAAGTAGATATGGAATTTTTTCAATTGTATATGAATTAAGTGGTTGTAAATAGATAAAAGAATAGTTTTCTATATAATAAAATTTTGTTAGGCGTCATTCAACTATCAGCTTCAAGTACGTACATGCCAAAGTTTCAAAGATAATTTTAAAAATTTTGATTTCTTGAGAGTGTGAGTTAGTTGGACTCGCAATATTATTTCAATTGTTACCCAAGTAATTTTTTTTGCGCAATAGGACTATAACTCCAATAATTATAAATAGGTTAATCGTCATCCGAGCTCATTTTTGGATAATAATGCTTTCCACTGGCAGTAATCATACTGTTTAGTACAGATATGTATGTCCAGGTTCTCTAGAGGGTATATATAAGGTTGCACAGTGGAACAGAAGGCCGTAACCTGCAAAGGGTATATTAAGCAACATATTTTAACAGTCAGAGATTTGTTAAATATATAAATATTGATATGTAAGTCTATGTACAAGTAATATACATGCAATATGTAAGTCTATGTACGAGTAATATACATGTTCTTCCTTAGAAAAGGACGAAGTAATATAATTATGTTATTTATAATTTGTAGATCCTGTTATGAATCTGTATATAAATATAACACCATGAAAAGTAAGATGTATAGAAAATAACAAGTCAAAAGTGCTGAATGTGTTTATAGATATATACGAGGTCAGGTCAATAAGTTCGTGAAATGATAAAACAAATTTTTTTTATTTTTCAATATATGCACTGGTGAGCTCTGTACACTTTACCCCACATTTTTTATTTCCAAAAAATATTTGTTTGCTAGATGATTTCATCGTTGGAGTCAAATCTCTTTACGTCGAGCCATTTCTTCAGGTTTGGACACAAAAAATTGTCACTCGGTGCTAAAAACGGAGAATGGGGTGGAAAAGTGGCAATTCGTAGCCCAATTCATGGAATTTTGCTATGGAAACTGCACTGCTTGCATTGCCTTGGTGGAAAATAATTTTTTTTCTTGGCGGTCGTTTTATTTTCAAATTTTCATTAAATCGACCCAATAAGTTGGGATAATATTCCCTCTTTTGGCTATTGATTTTTATTATTGTTGGCTGGCAAATACACCTTCGATTTCTTTGGCGCCGATTAACCCTGAGAAACGCACTGTTTTGCCTTCTGTTTGGTCCCTGGTGTGTTGTGCAGGATACACGTTTTGTCCACTGTGACGAAAGAGTGCAAAAGTTCGTCTAATTGCGGTTGAATAATGACTAATACACCTGTGAAGTTGTCACACAATTATATTTGTGATCGATTTTCAGCAAATGCGGCAGCCATATTGTGAAATGCTTCCTTATACCCAAGTGATAGTTCAAAATCTTAGATACTGAGATATGTGATATGCCTATGGATTCCATAATCTCTCACACATTTAATCTGCGATGGGCCAACATCATATCGTGAATTTTTTAATTGTTTCGGGTATGGAGACTTCAACGTTCGAAATTTTTCATGCTTGTTGCGCAACAACGAAATTCAGTAAACCACTTTCTAGTCATTGAAATTGATGGTGCAGAATTCCCATAGTATTTGTCAAGCTTATCTTTGGTTTGAGTGATTATTACTTTTTTTTGCAAAAAAAAAATGCTGAATGAGCACATGAAATTCCCTTTTTCTCCATTTTATCCACAAATCACGCGGTAGTATGCTATCAATGGCTGTCAAACAGAAACTAAATATCGCATATTGTTCAAGTTTTGGCAGGAGTCAACTGACAGATGTTTGTTGGCAGTGTTGGTCTTTCATTTAAAATGCCATCGTATTTTATACTCCCATCTTTTTTTATTTGCAAATCGTCACTAAATTAGTAACTTTCAATATTAGTTTTTATGATCATTAGTTCTCGATATGAGAGTGATTTCAAACAAGTAAATTTTGTAAAAACAATGAAAGGATAATTTCTTTCATATGTATTTTATGTGTATTAATGTAATAAACTTCTGTATAAACGGCTTTAAATCTAATCCAAATAAATATACGTAGAGGAAAAGTTAGTGGAATTGTGTATGTATTTTATGTGTATGTATTTTATGTGTATTAATGTAATAAACTTCTCTATAAACGGCTTTAAATCTAATCCAAATAAATATACGTAGAGGAAAAGTTAGTGGAATTGTGCTATAATTTTAAACACTTCTGTAAATACGTCATATATAAACAACGTGCGCCGTTTCGACTATCAAAAACAAGAATACATTTTTAAAACTGAATTTTTTATTTTTAGCATCAAAAATTATTGGTTTATAATGAATTAATTCAAATATGCAAATCAAAATGATTTTTGGTAAATTGAATGCATACAAAAAATTTCAAATTCATTCAAATATCAATTAAAATTATCCTTTTGTGCATTTAAGGATTGTTAATTCATTATGATTGCGTCTATAATTTAATTCAATTCCTTTTTTTTAAAGGAACACATACAAATTTTTGCTATTCATTGCGTATAGGAAAGAAATATAAATCATTCCTTTACAGGTCTGACATATACAGATATTTGTATTTCTTTTTTGCTTTTTTTTGTTATTTTTTATTATTAAATAAGCTTCTAAAAATATCTCTAGCATATACCCAAACTGCTTTTAAGCCCAAAAAGGGTATTAAGTTTCGCGTAAATAGTTAAAATAGGGCAAGACTATTAAGGGTCAACGCAAAGGGGCAATTTTTTAATGTGTTGCAAAGTACCGAGTTCCATTTATTTATTCTAATATTTTCAATGGTTAGTAAAGGATTACTGCAATGAGGAAAAGGCGTACCTCATCATATCCTTGCATGATTTTAGCAACGAGTTCCTTACTTCTTATGAATCAGAAAGCAACCATTATTTTTAGCTCTGAACTTTAGGATGCACTTTAATGAATTCCAAACAAAATAATTATAGGGCTTCGACAATGGATTCTGACAAATAACAAAAAATTTAAAGTTTATGCCTGACTTTCATTTCAGAGGGGCTTATATAGTTCATGCCGGTTTTTAAGTATGAAATATGCTCAGCAGATTTTTGAAAAGCGTTACGAGGACAATTTTGTGGGCCATTTCAACATATGAGGTTTCTTTTTGGAGTCTTTCGTGAAAGGCGAGAAAAAGCCTTTAAATTAGAATAAAACGCGATAAAATATGCCTCAAATCGCAAAGATCTACTATAAATCTCTGAATACATCAATGTTAAGGATATGACTTGAGTGACAGAAACAAGTAGAAAAATCTCATTATTTATATAGATGTGGCAAAATGTCAAAAGCACTAGTGGCCAGTCTTTTTTGACCTAGAAGTAATTAGTCAGTTATATTTCGTCTAGTAAAGCTCTTACGATTGTATATTTTTATCGAACGCTTTGGTCGGTTATGTGCCAATTCTAAGGATATTATATCCTTTCTCAGGTAAGTTATCAAAAATAATTATATTTTGAAGAGCTAGCGGGCCAAACTGCTCCACAAAATTGCTCCTCGTTGTATTTTACCAAAATGTGTTGAGCACATTCGACATCTACCATATAGGTTTACTTTGAATGTGTACCACAAAACTGTACAAGACCGCGGTAACTTTAAGGACCCTTCGGTCCTTTTTGTCAGAGTTTGCTATTAACAACTTATTTTGATTTTATCGTACAGTGTAATAAGAAGTCTTTTCAAAGCTTTTTTGTTATACGTAGCGGCCAAAAATATTAGATAAATAGATAAATGCTTTAGAGCAAAAAATAACCAATTTATATATTCTACTTTATCGCGATTGTCGATTTTTAAATTTGCCATATTGAACTAGATTAAGGACTTTTCTTTAATCTAGTAGAAAATTTTTAAATCGTATTATTTGCACTGTTTTGTAGATTTGTAAGAGAAACTTCTAAATCAAACTTAATTTTGTATTCTAGTCATATAATTACTTTCTAATGCTAAATAGAATATAGATAAACATGAAAACTAGTTTTAATCAAGAAATTTGTGATATCAATTAAAAATTACACAGATTGCACTGTGGAGCAAATTAATAGCATTAATTAAATGTTTGCACTTGAATAAGTTAAAATGATTTTTGATTAAATATTAAGAACAAGAAATTTACTACTTGAGCTTTTGATCATTATAATGAATTTTTTAATGACATTTTCTTCAACTTTACGAAAAAATCTAATTTTTTAATTCGACCCTTTAAGAAAAGTACAGTAGACTCTGAGTAGAGAGAACGTATGAGTAGGATTGAAAAAACTCGTGGCTTAAGAGGACAGCAAAAGTTCTTTCAAGGAGTATTCTGTACAGGAAACTTTCGATAGATTGAACATCGGAGTTGTGTGATTTTTCACATAAAAAAGCTAAACAACTAAAATAGAGAAGTTGTTCCATACAAAAAAGGTATTACTGTTGCCTTGTTTTTCACTTACGTGTATTACATGTACAATTATTTATTCTTTCCATATGTCTCTAAGAGAATTAATAATTCTGTAACATTTGAGATTAAATGCGAAATTGTACAAATGCTCGATGAAAGCTTTACATTAAAATCATTGGCGAATCGGTACGATGTGACCACATCGACCATGTCATTCATTAAAAATGTTAATGAAAACTTTTGAAAATAAGCGAAAAGCCATGAAGAAGGTTGAGTTTTTTTGATGCGGAGGATAAGCAACATAAATGGTACATCACCCAAAGAAGCCAACATATGCCAATATGTACACAGAAAAAAGATTTTGTAAATATAATTTTGTAAATTTTATCTTCAGTTAAACTTTTGTATTCCCACAGTTAATTATTAGATTGAGTCTGTAGAATACAAAAAAAAAATATTTTGTTCAGTTGAATGGTTTACTAATTCATGAATTCGCCTACTGAAAACGAAATTTAATATAAGAATTTAATATAGGTATATAAGCATTTTTCACCATTTTTAGTACTTTTGTAATCAATCTCGATAGAGGGAAACACCCTTAGTTGCGGGCATAGGCCTTGCACGAATTAGTCCCCTATACCCAGAGTCTACTGTATTAGAATTTGGATAAAATATCGTCGAATTCGGGAAAACTAAAATTGTTTACTTATTTTTTTTTTAATTTCAAATCATTTTTCTTCCCTGGAAAGCAAGTTCGCTTAACGAAACTTGAAAGTGCAAGATTTTATGAATCAAATGACCTTTAAAGGAAAAAATTATTGATTTATCGCTGAAGAAACATCATGTCGTCTCGTCTCGGCATTACATGCGACCGATAAAATCTCAATTTCAATTCAATTGATTTTTGTATAATAATATGAGGCTTTTCAAATATGATTTGGTTGAAGAGTACTGATGATTTGGTTACCGCAAATGAAATGCAGCCATATACGCAGCTAAGCCAACAACAATCAATGAAATGTTAAAAAAATTTTACATATAACATTTAATGAAAAATTTCAACAAGTTTTAGTCTCTTTTTAAATAAATTATTTAGTTTTATTAATTTTTGAAAATTTATTGAACATTTAACAAAAGTTTTATTTATTGAAAACGAGTCTGATGAAACTACTATATAGAAAATGTTCCGAGCTTTCGGAAACGCATCCTACTGTAGAGGAGTTAAATTTTTTTATTTTAAAGCTGATAAAAAACTGTTACACATTTTTTCAGAAACAAAAACGCCATAAGACAAAAGTCGAACTATTTTATGTATTCGGGTAACCGAATAGTACACTCGCTGACTTTAAACAATGCAAAACTTTGAAGGATGGAGGACACAATCTCTGTACAGTGCAGTAACAGAAGACATACACAGACACTGTCTGATTGTCAAGCAAGCAAATTGATTAGTAGTTGAATATAACAACTTCCAACGCAGCCGCTGCGATATAGATGATGTTCCTCTTTCGAACAGCTTTAACCTCATTTAGTTATTCAAATCCTGCACGTTTTGTCGTTCGTTATGTGACCACCCGACCTGTTCGGATAACAATTAAATTATTTGAAATGAAAGACAATATTTTACTCCAAATGATCTGATTTTGTCTTAATTTTCCCACAAGTTCAGTTCAGTTAAGCCCAAGTGGTTAATAAATATTTAAGTTTGAATTTTAAATATTTGCGTACTAAGTTTTGCTGTACTCGTATGAATCTTGTCCCCAAAAATTCATATACGAATATAAAATAAATTTTAATCAATTTGTATACGCGTTTAAGTGATTTTTAAAATATTTCCCATGGAGATAACAAGTGAAATTATACGTCTGAGTGGAAAGCATATTTTCAGCAGATTAAACCAAATATTTAAAATAAAATATGATTGTGACTTTTTTCAAATTCCATTAAGCAGAGACAGTTTCAAATATGCAAATTCCTGAACTATTTAAATTTGAAATACTTAATAATGTTTCACAAACATTGCTAATTGATTACTAAATAGATTAAGTTTGAAATATCTAGAAAAGTGTGTGGCAAATCAAATATTTAATTATGATAATCGCATTTACTAAAGCGATACGATATACAGGAGAACACGGCTACGATGAGCAATATTCTAATGTTGTCATTATTATTTTTAAATTCTTTTTGCACCTGAATAAATCAGCACTTATAATGAACAGATCAGAATGCACATCTATTTGGCTTTTGAGAAATCAATTATTTGTGTGATCTTTTCTAAGTTTTTAAGTAATTCATACACTCTAACACAAAGTGGTCCGATCTTGGCCAAAAAGCAATTAAGGCGATAAAAAAGATTAAATACATTAAAGAACTCATGGGAACTTCTTTCGCACGAGCTTTTGCTTTGGGCGAGTTCAGAAAATAAAAAGTAATCAGCTGTTTTTATTTATACAAATAATGATTTGCTAATAGATCTGTTCGTTTACTTTCCCAGTAAAAACTTGTAACGAGAGAATAATGCAAGAATTTACAAAATTACTCTCCCAAATTTAAAAAAAAATTGTTGAATTGATTTACTAGTAACAACTTGCAACTTAAACAGTTGCACTGCTGGATTCCTTCAGCTGTTTTAAAAATCTTTTCCGCGTTGTGTTGCTGTTTCTTAACTTAAGAATGTAATTATTTTTTGGCGCAAACCCCTCTTTTGTTTTTTTTTAAATTCACAAGGAAGTACATACATTTTAAACTTCTTCTTTTAACCGGTTATTGACTATTAACCGGTTACCCGGGTTACATTTTTAAATCAAATAAGGAAGTTGGCGGGGTGAAACTTCAGATCGTCGCGATTAAGGTATTTATAGAATTTTACTAAATATATGTTTTTGCTTTGCATTCGATACTTACGCGGGCCAATGACCGGTTACCCCGGAACTCGTGCAATTTCTTAAGGCCCGGTTAGCCGAACGTTCACGTTAGCTAATGTAAGGGACGTTTGTTTTTGGCATATGAAACCAATGCAAATGCTTGCCCAAATTAAATGTCACGTTGACGGAACGGCTGAACCTGTATAAAATAGAATTTCATAACGTTTTCACGTGACATTTGTATATCAGTGATGGGACTATTATATTGTTGAGTTGTATTGTGGCCCAAATTCTCTTTCCGGTACTTTTAATGATATATGCAAATTATTAAGGATCTAAGACAACTTTAATAAAATTTTCGAATTTTCAAAGTCTAAAAATGTAATGTTGAGATAATAATGTTCATGAAGAGATTTAAAAAAAAACAAGTAAATACTATTGAATGCAAATAAAATCTTAGATTGAATTATAAATCCAATTATATATAACAGTTAATTATTTTGAATATAAAAGTTAATATACGCGTATAAACATACATATTTGTTATTTTGCCACTTGCATACTACATATCTTGAAAAATATTGCAAATTTGCAAGTCAAAAGTTTTGTTACGTATACATTGTGAAGTAAGTACAAATTTATATACACATAATAAATATATGGACGTACGTATGTATGTTTATTCTTAAAATTTTAATTTTCACACGAACTTTTCAAAATGTTGACTTTTTCTTTCAAAAAGTACTTAGTATAATTTTGGTACGTTTTATGTATAAGCATGAATTACGCGAAAGTTTTCAAATACCATCTCTATTATGAACAGCTGACTGTATATTTACTGAAAAATTTACAAGTGAAATTTTGTTTGCGAGCTGGTTTAAAACATCAACAAATAAGTCTTCGAACTGCATTGAAAATTTTCTTTATTTGATTTGTTATAATAAACACAGGAATATTAATATAATTTTTTTAGAAAAAAGAAAAATACACAAAGTAGGGTGTACAACATTTTGTTTTAATTTTATCGACATTCGACACGTTTTAAAAGATTCATTAACCGCACAAACGTCCGTACGTTAAAGAACGTTACGTTTTTCTAACATCAACGTTCGGCTAAACGGGCCTTTATTGTTTCACTCTACTGCATACCACTCCTACCACTTTTTATGATTGAAAGCTTATTTTTTACGGCTTCTTTATTTTCAATAAGCTTTTTATTTTGATTTAAATTATTTTAAAACTTTTATTGATATTTCTTCAGTATAAAAATCCAGTAAAAAAACTGGTTGGTTCTTTGTCACTGGGAACAGGCTTTGCATCTAGAGGTTACAAATTTCGCCAATAACCAGGAATTCTTTTTTCATGTGAAAGAAAATATAGGAATTATTAATTGAAGAAAAATATTAAAATACTTAATATTGAAAATTTATTCTTTTGGAATATTCTCCCCAACTAATTGTTAAAAGCAATTAGAGTTTTTAAGAAATGTTTGTTTGTTGTGGCTTTAGCTTAAAGTTCACTGACGATTTGGTTCAGCGGCCAATTAAAAACATTTAATCCACTTAAAAAATCAAAAATTTTATTACAGATTTTACCTTCTATAAACCAAAATTAAATTGAAAAATAAAAGGGCGCAACTTATTTGTATGTCCACACTTTTAAAAAAAAACTTTAGTTTGTAACTCCAGATTTATTTCGCGAAGTATTAGACTGATCACATAACGAGGAAACATATCAAAATTGCTTTAAAATTATACGAATTTGCGAAAATTATATCGAATTTGCACAAATTTGATGTAGATCATAATGTACTAATACGTTTTATGTGTGAATCCGTCATCGAAATGGTAATAATTTATCAAATTATTAAGTTACAGTACAATTTTTATTTAAAAAAACTGCAAAATTGTATTAACAATATAAAATTTATTATTATTTTTTACATTATATTACTCTTAAAATTAGTATTGAAATATAAATTTTGAAATTTTTAATGCAATCAAATGGCTTATATATAATATTTTTTATATAATAAACCAATATAATATTTACCAGCAATCTTGCAGGTCAAAAATAGGGAGCAGGCTAATGTTTACTAGGGCAAAAAATAAGTGAAATTAAATTAAATTTATTTTATTACTTTGTATTAGTGATGTGAATAAAACATAGAAAAACTCGGTACCCCGATAACTTTCGAATTATCTATTAAAAATGCAGGTTAATCTATAAGACTTTTAATTAAAAATTTAGCATTTGAACATGTTGTTGGTTTGACAAAACAGCCTTAATAAATGACAGCCAATTTGACAGATATATGTAAGTAGGTTCAACAGTATGGCTGCTATCAACTGTCAAAACTTGAAATCCTCTATTAGAAGACCCGATATAAATTATATAAACGTTATTAGCAATTAAACAAGTTTCCATAACATGTTGGTGAAACTAATCTTCCGTACGACGTATTCAATACAAGAAAACAATGAATGTGAATTTAAAACTGCGTTAGATAAATTTAGAAAATCTAATCACTTTCATTTTTAATAGATTTATATTTTTCGCGACCTTTTCTCCTGTTTTGTTGAGAATTTTAACGATTACTAGAGGCGATTTCTAAACTAATCATTTTGGCGATTTTCGAGGATTTTTAACATGTAGTTTGGTGAAACAGTTAAAAAGGCATTAGATAATTCTAACAAGCCAAGGTCTTTTCGCCAATGATTTCGGAATTTTAATGTTTCAAAATAATGCGTTCAAACTGCAATGAAGAATTAATAAAGAATATTTCTATTAGCATTTGAGTTCAAAGTTTTTTAACGAGAGTTTCTCCTGGAGGCATCAAATACCTCTTCTAACAACATTCCTATGAAAAGTTTGGATATTTTTTATACAGGAGAATATATTTAATACGTACATATTGTCAAACGTGAACTAAAATGAAAACTTGTTAATATTCTTTTACTAACACAATATAAAATGTAAGTTATTTTGCAAGAAAAGTTTCTTTGAAAACAATAGTATATTTCATGGAAAACACTCTCAATTCTAATCGGACCGACAATTGGAACGAATGTTTTCTCTGTGTGTATGAATTGTACGACACCTTGTTGCAACATTTATGTACAGAAACAAATTCAAATGAATTAAAAAAATTCAATATTTAAAATTTTTTCAGTGTTTTCTATGCGTTAAGCTTCATTTAAAATTTTAAATCTGTTTTTGCCTTCTTTTAGCACCCTTCATTGCTGGCCCTTTGGCTGACAGGATCGGTCGGAAGTGGGTATTACTATCGAGCTCAGTGTTCTTTGTGGTTGCGTATGTGCTGATGATGATTGGCGGAGAAGTTTGGGTGTTGCTGGTGGCACGTTTAATACAGGGCTTTGGCGTCGGATTCGTCATGACCGTCCAGCCAATGTACGTGGGTGAAATTGCGACAGACAGTGTAAGGGGTGCCACAGGTTCGCTCATGCAGCTGTTCATCGTATGTAAGTTCAACATGTTGCACTTCTTGTTATTGATTGCATATGTTTTATAAACTGTCTTATTTCTAGCTGGAATTCTTTATGTGTATGCCATTGGTCCATATGTCTCGTACCAAGCCTTGCAATGGTGTTGCATAGTGGTGCCAATTGTGTTCGATATAGTTTTCTTCTTTATGCCTGAAAGTCCCTATTATTATGCCGGGAAAGGTCGTAAATCGGATGCCCTTAAGTCTTTACAGTTCTTGAGAGGACAATCAGCTGAGGCTGTGCGTGACGAGTTGACTACGATACAGGCCGTGGTCGAAGAATCTATGGCCAATAAAGGAACCGTAGTTGATATTATTAAAAATCCTGGTAATCGCAAAGCTTTAATCATTTCTGCCGGCCTGGTTGCGTTCCAACAGTTGTCCGGAATCAACGTAGTGCTGTTCAACTCACAATCCATATTTGAAAGTGCCAATACGGGTCTGGACCCTGCTATTGCCACAATTATTGTGGGTTCCGTGCAAGTGGCTTCTTCAGGCTTAACACCCATCATTGCTGATCGTTTAGGTCGCAAAGTTATTCTCCTGACTTCAGCCGCTGTCATGAGTATTGGTTTGGCTGCCTTGGGAGCCTTCTTCTACGTCAAACTTGTTGTGGGTGATACCTCGAACGTTTTATGGCTGCCCGTTCCCGCCCTAGTGGTATACAATATTGTCTATTGCGTTGGTTTTGGGCCGTTACCGTGGGCCGTTATGGGCGAAATGTTCCCAGCTAATGTCAAGTCCATTGCCTCCTCGATGGTGGCCTCAACTTGTTGGATTTTAGGTTTCCTGGTCACATACTTTTATCCCTCGCTAGATGCTCTAGGTTCATACTACGCTTTTTGGCTCTTTGCAATTTTCTGTGTCATCGCCTTCTTCTTTACGCTGTTCATTGTAATGGAAACCAAAGGCTTAAGTCTGCAAGAAATTCAAGACAGGCTCAACGGCAAAAGAGGTTAAGTTCCATCAGTTAAGGAGGGAGGGTTCAGCACTTACGTTATGACGTAATAACTAAGATATCAGCATTTGTATGTGTATGTGCGTGTGTATTGTTATTCAAAGATTTTATAAGAAACAAATCAAAAGTATTTCCTTAAATGTTTAGTCGTTAACTTAGTTTTAAATATACGTTATGAAACGTCTTAAATAATCGTTAAACTATGAATAAAGTGTTAAAATAATTAAATATTAAATACAACTACTACGTAAAATAAAGTTGTAAATACGTTAAAGAAACAAATGTGCATTTTTAAATGGTTGAGGTGATAAGTTTGGAAATCTGAATTACGAGTTTAAGCAATGGAAATTAAGGCTAATAAACAAAAGGATTTATGGTCAGGAATATGCAACAAAAAAAGATGCAATTCATGCCGCATCAAGTGATTACACAGCTTCGAAAATGAGGTAAGAGCTTGGAGCTCTTATGGGTGCTCTTGGTGACCTGGTTGCGAATGAACTGTACAAATGAACCACATATCAGTGTATGAAGCAGGTAACATTTTGCGGTAATCGGACCTGGATTAGACCGTATAACTTGCATTGAAATTTTGAAAATTCCATAAAAAATATGGGAACGGTTTAAAGATCGATCTCTGGCTTGTGTCTGTAGAAAAAAGAAACTTCCAAGGGAGTTACTAAGAAACCAAAAATTCGATCTGAGTCCGGATCACTCCTAATGGCTTTATAATGAAAAAAGAATGTCTATTCATCGGATTCAAAGTAACGTTACCAATATTAAGGAATTTGCTTATAAGTGTGCAGCACTTGGACCAAAATTTGTACGCTTGCGCACAAGTAAAAGTGAATTGCTGAGGCACATTTTGGTGCGGCACATGAATAGGTGGATATGAGCAGGCATATGACCACGTGATTTGACAAAGGTTTGTTATTTTATTGCAAATTTCTATAATATTCATTTCCGATCCCATAAAATTTATATCTTCTGGTTCTTTATCGATAGAAGAATCGAATTAGAAATGTCTATCTCATTCTATACGAAACATGTCAGGGGAGACGGACAGACGAACATCGCTAATTCGATTCTCTTGTCCATAAGGAAACAAGAATACTTTGTATATGTATATATCCTGTGGTGTTGCAAAAGAACATTGTAGAAATTACCAACGTGATAACTAACCTTTGTCAAATAACTTAAGGACATTCGCTTCTTATATGCGGCTCCACATTCGCCTCGTCGTAAGCCATTTATGTGCCAATCATTTGGTAGCAGCACATTTCAAGGGTGGCGTCTGCCGCCCTTGAGTGCCCAAGTTCGTACACTAACGTATAGTTAAAAATGTGAGAGCTTTGAAAGTTTAATTTCTGTTTAATAAAAACATACTCATATAAGTATATCCAAAGTCTTCACTTCTGCAGGCTTTGTGTACTAGGGTTGAGTTGTGTAAAATAAATTTTAGTTGGCAGAAAAACTCTAATAAGCAACTCAAACATACGACTCTCAGATGCTAGTCGCCATACGTAATACCATTTTCAGCAAGTGCCAACTGAATTGGGGGTCGGTTGCCATCTCTAATCGATTTATTTATCTTTATTCACATACATATAAACATAGTCGTATGTAAATAACTTTTTTTAACGATATTTGAGTGGACTGACATGAGCAGGACTTGAAATAGACAGTTTTTTATACCACAATACGTTTAAAAGTCGACGCGGTTACCAGTGCGTGGCTGAAGTCATCATCATCTAAAACAGCAATGGCACGAATGCGTAAAATGACTTTGAGAAAAAAGTTTTTGACAGAGACTCGGTTAGAAGTCCTGAAAATGCTAATTTGTATCATTTGCAATAGTGGCACGTTCTAACGAATTGGAAAAATCCTTAAAACTTTTGAAATTTAAATAGTCAGTCCTTATATATTTCTATCTGCTGATTACGAAAATACTACCCGAGTATTGGAAACATTTCATAATTGTATAATTTCAGAATTTTTTTACACTCTTAAATATAATAAGGCGGTTTTCGATTAATTCACATTTTTCACACGATTAATTTGTTTGACTACACACATCTTGATGTGGTTTTCAGGATATTTAATTTAGTCTTGAACAATAAAATTTTTTAATCTTTTTTCTATCTTTTCAAAAGTGCACAGATGCTGGACACTTAAATGAGATCTTTTTGTAAAAAAATGGCAATCCATTAAAAGCGTCCTGCCTATCAATCCAACCTAAACCAACCTATTCAATTAAACGTTTTTAAAATTATATTTCATTATAATTTTTCAGGTATTTTTTTATACCAAACAAGGCCCCAAAATCAAAAATGAAGTAAAATATTAATTTCTCTTTTCTGGGAAGTTTTTCGTATCTAATTTCAGAAGCTGTTCCTTACAGCCTAATAATTTAAGGTAGTTCACCTTCCCCTTATTTGCTGAAACATTTTGCAATCAATTAAATCTGAAAAGTCAAATAATGTCCCACCATCTATGGTAAGTCCCATTATTTGATGATTATATTTTAAATTTTCCTTTTTTTAATTATTGCACAAAATGAAATTGTATGAAATTAAAAAACGAGAATTGTGCAAAACACAGGATTATTCAATTTAATAGAAATCCAAGCATTTTAAATAACAAACAATAAACGCTTTAACTGTAATGAAAAGGTGAATAATCGCGATTCGTCTTATAAGAAACAAATGGAAAAAACATATTTATGGACAGACATCTAATCTAAGGCAAGTCAAGAAAATAAAAAGCGATGCAAAATATGAACTTTTTAATAACTTGGAAAATTTTTATAAATTAAGCAAATTGCAAATATAATATTTTTTGTTGTTGTTTTACACTGATAATTGCAGTTATTTACATCCTGTATATAAATTCATGTCATATTCACTGTTCCAATTTAGGATGTTCTCTGCTGGACTAAGAATATTTTAAACTCCGCACATGATACTTTTTCTAACATTTAAAAAAATTTTCAAATTTTATAACGTATTGTTTTGTTAACTTTTTGAAATAGTTTGCATTTTGCTTAACAGATTTCGTACAAAAGTTTAAAATCAAAGGTTTTTAATAATTAAACATAAAAAAATCAATTCATGTACATCTTTCTTAAAGCAATTTTCTTCGACTTGCTTTGAATTTTTCTTAAAGTCCAATCAAATAAAAACAAAATGTTTTCAGAAAATTATCTTAATAATTTTTATTATGATATAAAGATCTATGACAATTATGTTTGAAATAAAATATCGGCCAAATGCTCGCCACGCCTTCAGTGGCACACCTCTATCCGATGGTCCGTATTTTCAATTACTCTGAGATATAATTGAGGCTCAATGTCGTTAACGGGCCGAACTATCTCATCCTTTAGCTCTTAAATTGTTCTAGGGTTGTTGGCGTACACTTCTTTTTTTAAATTTCCCCAAAGAAAGAACTCCAAAGATGTCAAATCACATGATCGGGGCGGACAATTAACATGGCCACAACATGAGACAACACGGCCATTGAATTTCTCGTGCAAAAGAGCCATTGTTTCGTTGGCACTATCCTGTTGGAACCACACATCGTCCAGGTGCATATCTTAAATTTCTTGCCACAAGAAGTCCGAATCATTCAAAGAATACAACCCGATGACTGCGCGAACTGGTCGAGCATGCACAGGTGTTTTCACATTTCCTACAGATGCGCTTTGCTGAAATTTGCGTACAGTTCTCCCTATTGTGGACACATTTGGTCGTAAAAGGCTTCAACAAACTTCACGCGTTGCTCAATTGTGTACCTCTTCATGGTTGAATTTGTCAAACACTGAAAGAAAGAAATGTCAAATTAAGTTGGGCAAAAAACTTGACGTTAAGGTGTGACTCACAATTAATATTGTACCATTTATTTTAACAAATGAGCTTTTAGGTCAACTGTATTATATATAATGTGCATAAATTTATTTCCTGTATTTCTTTGCTCCTTTGTGTGGCATCGGCAGGACCATTTTAAAATTCAATAAAAAAATCATTATTTTTTGTGGCCTTAGTTGTTCATATGAGGACATTTCGTTGGTCGGTGAAGTTTAAACAGTTTGAAAACATTCAACCTCATACATATGTTTATGCCAAATAAACCGAATACAATATGAGAATTCTCTATCGTATATGATTATTACAAAATAAATAATCATGAGTTGGGATATTCTCTGTCTCTTAGTGAATATCAATTGTTAGATATTCGCGATTAAGAAAACGAATATTAAATGTAAACTTTTGAGATGTTTTCCTGAGGCTCGATTTATACGTCCGCTAAATGAACTATAGGGCTTCCCAAAAGCAACTAATTCTCTGTATATTTACAACCTACAACTGACAACTAGTTCTCTGTATATCTACATCCTAAATGTTCAAGCAGAATGAGAATTTATGTCACTAGAGTCAATACGCTTCCAATTCATGTATTATATGTAAAAATTATCAAATACTTTTAATGGTTGTCGTTCGATTACCTTAGAAAACGATAACGAATTACAAAATTTTTATCATAAAGTTACTGGATTATTATTACTGGGAAAGTACTCAAACACACGTCATTTGTGGTCCTTTGATCTTTAACGAGCTCCAACATGGTCTTTGATCAAAGCTCCCACTGACTGACTGAGCTCCCACTTACTGCGCTCGAATTCGGAGCAATTTTTATAGGCAACACAAGTTGTTTGTTTGTTGCAATCAGATTATTATTTCAGGTTGAAAACAATGTCTTTTTTATTAAAAATTATTACAAATTAATATTTTTGTGTGCTTTTTTGAACGGATATGCTCCGCATATATCGCCAGAATTTGAGGAATAGACGTACGAATCCGAATGTCATCAAATAGGCGAATATTTGGGAATATGATTACATCACTACAGTCTAAGCCCCGCATTTCGTAGACTTCAATCATCATGCTTAAAATGAAATAAAAAAAATATTTTCAAAAACTTGAACCGAGTTTCATGGGCTTGTGGAACTAATTTAAATTTTATATTATGATTTGTTAGAGTCGAATTTTATGCCTCAGAATTAATGAAAATGCCGTTCCTTTAAAATGACTACTATTTTTTCTTTCATTGGTTACAATCTGTTCGTCCACAATTTTCTTTTTTTTCAGTTTCTATAAAGATCGAAATACTTGTGTATATAAATATAATTTTTTTAATTCCTTTAGCTTGTTATGCCGCTGGTTGTTTGGCTGCTACGGTCGGACGCAAATGGGTATTACTTTCCAGTTCGTTGTTTTTTACAGTTTCCTTCGTGGTGCTTGTGTTTGCATCAGAGGTTTGGATTATAATATTGGCTCGGGCGCTTCAAGGTCTCGCCACAGGTTTCGTTATGACCGTTCTGCCAATGTATGTAAGTGAAATTTCCACTGATGATATAAGAGGTGCCACGGGCTCCTTAATGCAGTTGGGCATTGTCAGTAAGTATTTGAACGAATCATATAATTTCAGAGGACAATAAGAACAGGGTTTGTGTCTTTTAGTGGGTGTGCTTTATGTTTATGCCATTGGCCCTTTTGTTTCCTATCAAGCTTTACAATGGTGTTGCTTGGCAGTGCCCATAGTGTTCGCTGTCAGTTTTGTATTTATGCCTGAAAGTCCTTATTATTATGTGGAGAAGAATCGTTTGGAGAATGCCTCCAAGGCATTGCAATTTTTACGCGGACAATCAGCCGAAAAAGTAAAGGATACTTTGGAAAGCATAGAAAAATTTATACAAAATAGTTCGGAGAAAAAAGGAGCTGTTAAGGATATATTTAAAATACCCAGCAACCGCAAGGCATTTATTATATCGGTATTCGAATTTGGAACGATTTTCCGTCATCCCACGTCAAATTTGGTTTATGAACAGACCGGTTTCGGCTTTGTGCCATCTTCAGTGTTCTCGAATACTAAATCGTTTTTCTCGCTGTACGTTGTCTTTTGTATGGTTCGTTTTTTTCTTTCTTTGCCCCTTTGTGTTTCTCTCTCTCGTCCTTGTACGCCTATGTGTCTCTCATTCTCTCCCTCTCTCTACCTGCTACCTGTTCCTCTCATTTTTCTATATACCATGTCTGTGCTCCCTGTCTGCGATTATTTAATAGGTGTATTATCTGTATGCAGGTAGTAATCTATGATTGTGCGTTTTTGGATTGGCCTTTTGTCTTGTACATCTGTTGTTATATTGTTCGGTTCCGTTAAATTATTGTTCTCTTTTGTGTAAAAATATTTTAATGGTTCAAATATTATGTCCGAGGCAGTGTTTATTTGTTCATTTATTATTCTTCCGTCAAAAGTTTTCTGTTTGTATATTTCCATGTTTTCTAATACGTTCAACCGCCGTCCTTTATGCTGTATGTGTAACAGTTTAACCGTTTTTCTAATATGCGCTGGTGTACATTTTTTGTTGAATATGTGGTTCGCAAAGTTCGATTCTGGTGTTGTTCCTGGTTCTCTCATTTTTTTGTTGTAGTCTCTCATATGTTCCCGAAATCTGGTTTTTATCTTTCGTCCCGTTTGTCCGATGTAACTGTGTTGGCATGTGCAAGTTAATTTGTATACTCCTTGTTTATCCAGACAGTCTGTCTCGTTTGTGCTGTCTTGGAGTATTCTACCCAAATTGTTATTTGTTCGGAATGCTGTGTTAATGTTGTGCTTTCTAAAAAATTTAGCAAGTTTGTATGTTGATGTGCCCATATATGTTAAAGTAGCCCAAGCTTTCTTCTCCTGCTCCTGTTCTTTGTTCCGTTCCCCACTTGTTTTGATATCTCTTCTGATTTTGTCTACCAATTTTTTCCTATACCCGTTGTTTTCCGCTATGCTATAAATTATTTTCAACTCCTTTCTATATGCCTCCCGCGTTAGTGGTATTCGTTCAAGTCTCGTTACTAATTGTCTAATTGCCGCGTTTTTGTGTTGTTGAGGATGGTTTGATGAATTGTGTATTATTGTGTCTGTAGCAGTTGGTTTCCTGTATATTTCGTATTCGATCCTATTTAAGCTCTTGTTTGCCCGAATTGTTAAGTCTAGATAATTTATGCTATTGCCTTCTTCCACTTCCATTGTGAATTTTATGTTTTTGTGTTGTTTGTTCAGTAGATCCAGAATTTGTTCCTCTTTATTTCCTTCCAGTATACATATAATATCATCTACGTATCTCGCATAGAATGTAACCCCGAAATTGGTTTTTAGGTTCTCGACATATTTCTCTTCTAAATTTTGCATAAATATTTCCATTAGGATTGCTGATGTTGGATTACCCATTCCTAGTCCATTGGTTTGTCTATATATGTTATTGTTGAATTTGAAATAATTTTGCTCCAATGTGGCTTTTAGCGTATTTGCGAGTTGCATTGAAAACTCTACGTCTTTTGTTTTGTTGAGCAGTGTTTTATGTACAATGTTTATTGTCTCTGTTGTTGGAATTGATGGATACAAGTCTTTTATATCAAATGAGACTAGCCTAGTGTTTTCTGTTATAACCACGCTCTGTAGCCTATTAACTAATTCCGTGGTGTTGGCTATTGTGTGTTTGTTTTCTAGGTCCAAGTTGTCTTTCAGTATTGTTTTTAGGTATTTCGATAGTTTGTAGCTCGGGGCCGATTTGTAATTAATTATGGGTCTCATTGGTGTATTCGGCTTATGTATTTTCGGTAGAGCAATCATGGATGGAGCGCATGGGTTCATGAGTGTTAACGAGTACGATATGTTTGGTGTTATTATTTTGGTTGCCTTTTTGATTATTTCCCTGACTTTCGCCTGGTATTCGTCTGTAGGATCTTTCCTAATTTTCCGACATTTAGTGTCTTCTATCAACTGCTCCGTTTTGGTAATGTAATCATTTTTGCTGATTAATACCGTTGTGTTTCCTTTATCTGCTTTTGTTGTTACGACATTATTAGATTTAAGTTTTTGTCTTAAATTTCTAACAGCTTCGCATTCCCTGTTTTGACTCCTTTTAGATTTGATCTCCTTCTCTATTATGCGTTTGCAGGTATATCTGGCTTGATCCTGCTCCTCGTTTGGTAGCATCGATATTGCCACCTCTGTGTCCACAATGGTTTGCTCTATTTCCCTCCTTTTATTATTTTCTTGGATATTGTGCTTTAGCCCCTTTTTCAGTAACTGAGCTTCTTCATCATTGATTGCCATTTCAGTTAGGTTTATAAATCTAGTGTGGAAGTTGTGTTCTCTGTGTAGCTTGCAGTTTGCCGATCCTGTTAGTTTGTCGAGTTTTTTGTTTAAATTCTTGTATTTCTGTTCAATTGCTCCCGCGTTCGCTGTGTTTACTTGGTCAAATATGTCCATCAGTATGTTGGTTGGGACTCGTTCTGCTAATTGTAAGTGAATGTGTAGAAGTTCAGAGTTCGTCATTTCCTTTTTCTTATATAGGCTCTGGATTTCAAATTTTACGAAACTTCTTTCCGCTATTCTAACAGTCTTCTTACTAGCTACTGTGTTTGTCTTTAGTTGTATTTTAGCGTATTTTGGTGTGACATTCAATGCAAGGCATTGTTTGTTAAACCAAATGTTTGCTTTTATTGTACTTATTTTCAGTTGACGTAGTTTGTAAATTGTTATAAGTCCAATTGTGTCCGAGTTATAAGCCTGGCAGGCATTTGTCGATTTTTGTGATATTCTTCCGACGGGGTTTGTTTGAATTTGGAACGATTTTCCGTCATCCCACGTCAAATTTGGTTTATGAACAGACCGGTTTCGGCTTTGTGCCATCTTCAGTGTTCTCGAATACTAAATCGTTTTTCTCGCTGTACGTTGTCTTTTGTATGGTTCGTTTTTTTTTTCTTTCTTTGCCCCTTTGTGTTTCTCTCTCTCGTCCTTGTACGCCTATGTGTCTCTCATTCTCTCCCTCTCTCTACCTGCTACCTGTTCCTCTCATTTTTCTATATACCATGTCTGTGCTCCCTGTCTGCGATTATTTAATAGGTGTATTATCTGTATGCAGGTAGTAATCTATGATTGTGCGTTTTTGGATTGGCCTTTTGTCTTGTACATCTGTTGTTATATTGTTCGGTTCCGTTAAATTATTGTTCTCTTTTGTGTAAAAATATTTTAATGGTTCAAATATTATGTCCGAGGCAGTGTTTATTTGTTCATTTATTATTCTTCCGTCAAAAGTTTTCTGTTTGTATATTTCCATGTTTTCTAATACGTTCAACCGCCGTCCTTTATGCTGTATGTGTAACAGTTTAACCGTTTTTCTAATATGCGCTGGTGTACATTTTTTGTTGAATATGTGGTTCGCAAAGTTCGATTCTGGTGTTGTTCCTGGTTCTCTCATTTTTTTGTTGTAGTCTCTCATATGTTCCCGAAATCTGGTTTTTATCTTTCGTCCCGTTTGTCCGATGTAACTGTGTTGGCATGTGCAAGTTAATTTGTATACTCCTTGTTTATCCAGACAGTCTGTCTCGTTTGTGCTGTCTTGGAGTATTCTACCCAAATTGTTATTTGTTCGGAATGCTGTGTTAATGTTGTGCTTTCTAAAAAATGATTGCTCTACTGAAAATACATAAGCCGAATACACCAATGAGACCCATAATTAATTACAAATCGGCCCCGAGCTACAAACTATCGAAATACCTAAAAACAATACTGAAAGACAACTTGGACCTAGAAAACAAACACACAATAGCCAACACCACGGAATTAGTTAATAGGCTACAGAGCGTGGTTATAACAGAAAACACTAGGCTAGTCTCATTTGATATAAAAGACTTGTATCCATCAATTCCAACAACAGAGACAATAAACATTGTACATAAAACACTGCTCAACAAAACAAAAGACGTAGAGTTTTCAATGCAACTCGCAAATACGCTAAAAGCCACATTGGAGCAAAATTATTTCAAATTCAACAATAACATATATAGACAAACCAATGGACTAGGAATGGGTAATCCAACATCAGCAATCCTAATGGAAATATTTATGCAAAATTTAGAAGAGAAATATGTCGAGAACCTAAAAACCAATTTCGGGGTTACATTCTATGCGAGATACGTAGATGATATTATATGTATACTGGAAGGAAATAAAGAGGAACAAATTCTGGATCTACTGAACAAACAACACAAAAACATAAAATTCACAATGGAAGTGGAAGAAGGCAATAGCATAAATTATCTAGACTTAACAATTCGGGCAAACAAGAGCTTAAATAGGATCGAATACGAAATATACAGGAAACCAACTGCTACAGACACAATAATACACAATTCATCAAACCATCCTCAACAACACAAAAACGCGGCAATTAGACAATTAGTAACGAGACTTGAACGAATACCACTAACGCGGGAGGCATATAGAAAGGAGTTGAAAATAATTTATAGCATAGCGGAAAACAACGGGTATAGGAAAAAATTGGTAGACAAAATCAGAAGAGATATCAAAACAAGTGGGGAACGGAACAAAGAACAGGAGCAGGAGAAGAAAGCTTGGGCTACTTTAACATATATGGGCACATCAACATACAAACTTGCTAAATTTTTTAGAAAGCACAACATTAACACAGCATTCCGAACAAATAACAATTTGGGTAGAATACTCCAAGACAGCACAAACGAGACAGACTGTCTGGATAAACAAGGAGTATACAAATTAACTTGCACATGCCAACACAGTTACATCGGACAAACGGGACGAAAGATAAAAACCAGATTTCGGGAACATATGAGAGACTACAACAAAAAAATGAGAGAACCAGGAACAACACCAGAATCGAACTTTGCGAACCACATATTCAACAAAAAATGTACACCAGCGCATATTAGAAAAACGGTTAAACTGTTACACATACAGCATAAAGGACGGCGGTTGAACGTATTAGAAAACATGGAAATATACAAACAGAAAACTTTTGACGGAAGAATAATAAATGAACAAATAAACACTGCCTCGGACATAATATTTGAACCATTAAAATATTTTTACACAAAAGAGAACAATAATTTAACGGAACCGAACAATATAACAACAGATGTACAAGACAAAAGGCCAATCCAAAAACGCACAATCATAGATTACTACCTGCATACAGATAATACACCTATTAAATAATCGCAGACAGGGAGCACAGACATGGTATATAGAAAAATGAGAGGAACAGGTAGCAGGTAGAGAGAGGGAGAGAATGAGAGACACATAGGCGTACAAGGACGAGAGAGAGAAACACAAAGGGGCAAAGAAAGAAAAAAACGAACCATACAAAAGACAACGTACAGCGAGAAAAACGATTTAGTATTCGAGAACACTGAAGATGGCACAAAGCCGAAACCGGTCTGTTCATAAACCAAATTTGACGTGGGATGACGGAAAATCGTTCCAAATTCAAACAAACCCCGTCGGAAGAATATCACAAAAATCGACAAATGCCTGCCAGGCTTATAACTCGGACACAATTGGACTTATAACAATTTACAAACTACGTCAACTGAAAATAAGTACAATAAAAGCAAACATTTGGTTTAACAAACAATGCCTTGCATTGAATGTCACACCAAAATACGCTAAAATACAACTAAAGACAAACACAGTAGCTAGTAAGAAGACTGTTAGAATAGCGGAAAGAAGTTTCGTAAAATTTGAAATCCAGAGCCTATATAAGAAAAAGGAAATGACGAACTCTGAACTTCTACACATTCACTTACAATTAGCAGAACGAGTCCCAACCAACATACTGATGGACATATTTGACCAAGTAAACACAGCGAACGCGGGAGCAATTGAACAGAAATACAAGAATTTAAACAAAAAACTCGACAAACTAACAGGATCGGCAAACTGCAAGCTACACAGAGAACACAACTTCCACACTAGATTTATAAACCTAACTGAAATGGCAATCAATGATGAAGAAGCTCAGTTACTGAAAAAGGGGCTAAAGCACAATATCCAAGAAAATAATAAAAGGAGGGAAATAGAGCAAACCATTGTGGACACAGAGGTGGCAATATCGATGCTACCAAACGAGGAGCAGGATCAAGCCAGATATACCTGCAAACGCATAATAGAGAAGGAGATCAAATCTAAAAGGAGTCAAAACAGGGAATGCGAAGCTGTTAGAAATTTAAGACAAAAACTTAAATCTAATAATGTCGTAACAACAAAAGCAGATAAAGGAAACACAACGGTATTAATCAGCAAAAATGATTACATTACCAAAACGGAGCAGTTGATAGAAGACACTAAATGTCGGAAAATTAGGAAAGATCCTACAGACGAATACCAGGCGAAAGTCAGGGAAATAATCAAAAAGGCAACCAAAATAATAACACCAAACATATCGTACTCGTTAACACTCATGAACCCATGCGCTCCATCCATGATTGCTCTACCGAAAATACATAAGCCGAATACACCAATGAGACCCATAATTAATTACAAATCGGCCCCGAGCTACAAACTATCGAAATACCTAAAAACAATACTGAAAGACAACTTGGACCTAGAAAACAAACACACAATAGCCAACACCACGGAATTAGTTAATAGGCTACAGAGCGTGGTTATAACAGAAAACACTAGGCTAGTCTCATTTGATATAAAAGACTTGTATCCATCAATTCCAACAACAGAGACAATAAACATTGTACATAAAACACTGCTCAACAAAACAAAAGACGTAGAGTTTTCAATGCAACTCGCAAATACGCTAAAAGCCACATTGGAGCAAAATTATTTCAAATTCAACAATAACATATATAGACAAACCAATGGACTAGGAATGGGTAATCCAACATCAGCAATCCTAATGGAAATATTTATGCAAAATTTAGAAGAGAAATATGTCGAGAACCTAAAAACCAATTTCGGGGTTACATTCTATGCGAGATACGTAGATGATATTATATGTATACTGGAAGGAAATAAAGAGGAACAAATTCTGGATCTACTGAACAAACAACACAAAAACATAAAATTCACAATGGAAGTGGAAGAAGGCAATAGCATAAATTATCTAGACTTAACAATTCGGGCAAACAAGAGCTTAAATAGGATCGAATACGAAATATACAGGAAACCAACTGCTACAGACACAATAATACACAATTCATCAAACCATCCTCAACAACACAAAAACGCGGCAATTAGACAATTAGTAACGAGACTTGAACGAATACCACTAACGCGGGAGGCATATAGAAAGTAGTTGAAAATAATTTATAGCATAGCGGAAAACAACGGGTATAGGAAAAAATTGGTAGACAAAATCAGAAGAGATATCAAAACAAGTGGGGAACGGAACAAAGAACAGGAGCAGGAGAAGAAAGCTTGGGCTACTTTAACATATATGGGCACATCAACATACAAACTTGCTAAATTTTTTAGAAAGCACAACATTAACACAGCATTCCGAACAAATAACAATTTGGGTAGAATACTCCAAGACAGCACAAACGAGACAGACTGTCTGGATAAACAAGGAGTATACAAATTAACTTGCACATGCCAACACAGTTACATCGGACAAACGGGACGAAAGATAAAAACCAGATTTCGGGAACATATGAGAGACTACAACAAAAAAATGAGAGAACCAGGAACAACACCAGAATCGAACTTTGCGAACCACATATTCAACAAAAAATGTACACCAGCGCATATTAGAAAAACGGTTAAACTGTTACACATACAGCATAAAGGACGGCGGTTGAACGTATTAGAAAACATGGAAATATACAAACAGAAAACTTTTGACGGAAGAATAATAAATGAACAAATAAACACTGCCTCGGACATAATATTTGAACCATTAAAATATTTTTACACAAAAGAGAACAATAATTCAACGGAACCGAACAATATAACAACAGATGTACAAGACAAAAGGCCAATCCAAAAACGCACAATCATAGATTACTACCTGCATACAGATAATACACCTATTAAATAATCGCAGACAGGGAGCACAGACATGGTATATAGAAAAATGAGAGGAACAGGTAGCAGGTAGAGAGAGGGAGAGAATGAGAGACACATAGGCGTACAAGGACGAGAGAGAGAAACACAAAGGGGCAAAGAAAGAAAAAAACGAACCATACAAAAGACAACGTACAGCGAGAAAAACGATTTAGTATTCGAGAACACTGAAGATGGCACAAAGCCGAAACCGGTCTGTTCATAAACCAAATTTGACGTGGGATGACGGAAAATCGTTCCAAATTCAAACAAACCCCGTCGGAAGAATATCACAAATATCGGTATTCCTTTTGGCATTCCAATAACTGTCGGGGAATACAACAGTGCTTATCAATACGCAGTCCATCTTTGAGGCGGCCCATACCGGCGTAGATGCAGCCATTGGTGCGATTATTGTAGGTGTAGTACAAGTTATTGCTTCGGGTCTAACACCTTTAATTGTGGACCGTTTGGGACGCAAGATCATACTGTTGGTTTCTAGTGCCACAATGTGTGTCGCCTTATTGGGCTTAGGTGTCTATTTCTTTATTGAGCTCGCCGGCGATGACACCTCAACAATTTTATGGTTACCTCTAGCATCTCTAGCAATTTATATTGTTGTGTATAGTGTAAGTTTTGGACCCATACCCTGGGTCATTTTGGCTGAAGTGTTTCCTGCTAATCTCAGGTCTATGGCTTCTGCTATTGGGGCTTCTATTTGCTTGCTGACGGTATTCCTTATGTCTTTCTGCTATCCTTTATTGGACACTTTGGGTACTTATATAATATTCTGGATATTCGGACTCTCCTGCCTTGCAGCTTTCTTTTTCATTTTGATTGTGGTATTTGAAACAAAAGGCTTGAGTATGCACGAAATTCAAAATAAACTCAATAAAACAAGTATTGAGTAAATTTACATTCAATATAAAAATAAGTATTGAGTAGCTCTTTCCAGGATCTTGTGCAATTTGTTTTACATCAAAGGATTTTCTAAATGGTAGATTATATTTTTGCATTTATGCCATTGATTAGACACGCATTAGGTGTGTTCGTATCAATTAGAAAAGAAATCAAATTTAGTCTGTTAAATTATCAAAGTTAACGAAAGCCGCTGGAATCTGAGAAACCCAAAACTTTAAATTCGAACAGCTGTGATTTTAATCGCTTAAAACTCATAAAATAACGAAACAAAACACATGTATTGGCATGTATATTACTTCAATATACATTGATTGAACCTACAATAAGTATTCGAATCCTCTAACATATTCAGACATGCACCTTAATTGAGGCGATTAAATTTTAAAATTTTGTTATGGTCCTTGGTGTTAACACAGATCCAATTTAGCATAATCAATTTAAACTAAAAAATTTTTTCTCAATATTTTAATAAAAAATCATCATGGCAAATACTTAATATTGAAATTTATTATTTGGGATATTCTCCCCAACTAATCGTTAGAAACAATTAGAGCTTTTGCAAAAAGCATTGAAAAAATTACATTTAAGTCTGTCATTGTACAGAATTGTTTTTTTTTGGCTGACCATTCTTCATAAGGGTTGCATGAGGAATTAAACTCAATTTATGCTACAATTAAGCACTAATTGCTCAATTTATAAATTGTCTTCTTTTAGGATAAATATAACTCAATTGCGTAGATTTCCTAATTGCTCAATTAATTTGCATGTCTGAACATGACATTATTAAGTGCTACAAGAAAAAAAAACAGTTTCTCTACCTTCATTTGTAATCGACTTCACAGCTCCAATGTTCGGCTGAGAGAGAACAGACGAGTGAGTGTGGCGAGTATTATTCAGAATGTTGCAGACTAATGGGTTTTAATGGTACTCCAATTTCTTTATATATGCTGTCACGTGTTTTAAAACCTCAGTTTTAAACAATAGAACATCTGGATCTTTATGAATACGGGAAATTTTCGAATACCAAGGAGGGAAAGTAATCGTACGAAGGACTTTCTTTTGTCATCTTTGTACTTTTTTTTGAGGCGGTACCTCATAATTAAATTCTGGAGTACCATGTTGGTTTCAGGAGCGAGTGTTACAGTTTCAATCAGAAGCTTGTTTTCATAAAGAAACTGTTCAAAATAAGAACATTTTCAAAAAAGTTTTAAATGTCATCCATTTTATAGTTCTAAAAAACATTTTTTTTCAATATTAAAGAGATTTCCATTTAATATTATTGTAAATACAACACAGCTGATGATTTAATTCTTGTCCATACTTTTCTAAAGAAAAAGTTCATGTAACATTCGGTAAAAGTGAATTGAAACTACTCTCTCGTGAGTTCTGTTCAATTATTTAATGTCCGTCTTTTGGAACGATTTTTGACCAAGTTCCGATAACTTCGTTATCGACTTGGAAGGCCCTTATAGCATGTTTCCACGGCACCGCTTCGCTCTCTATTGTTGATTCACACCCCAATCATGAGCGAATCAACTTGCCTCGCCATACAAAATTTTGAGAGCGAAATAGGTAGATTCATATTGAATCTACTTGCGAATCAAGAAAAAATCCTCTCTTCTCTAATTTTTATCGTAAGTTTATCTGCACTAGTTGTCAAAATTAAATATTTTTGTAAACAAAGCAAAATTAAAAGTGAAAAGTTAAAAAATATAATTGTTTTTGTGTGTGTTTCCTAGGCGTAATAATAAATTTGAATTCATCGAAAAATTAATTTATTTAAATTTTATAAAAGTTAGAAAACACTGGAAAGAAAAAAAATTATAAAATCGAAGCAGGTAGATGAGTCGTGTAAACAGCATGATTCATAAACTTGCTTCAGAAAGCGAAACAGGAGATTCAAGTTGTCGTGGAAATATGCTATTACTATTCCAATTATACAATAGTGTTGGAGGCAGCAAAAAATTACTCAAAAATTTATTGATTACTATTTCTACTCTGAACAAATTTTTCAGCTTGTTGTTAAAAAGCATAGAAGTTAGATTTTTCAGTAGAATTTATTATTTTTTCAAACAAAGCGTTGAACCAACAGCTAACATTAAAAAAATAAGAGTAAATATTCATAAAAAAGTCATTTTCCCAATCTTCATCAAGCACTTTGCTGCACATAATTTGTACAAGTTGCGCCACGAACCTCTTTGACCTGTACTTATAATTACCTTTATTAAAAAATCCTTATTGTAGACATTTTTTAAGAAGTATTCATAAAACAGCTGTTTTAATAGTTTTTACAACTAAGAAATTTTAGAAGCTACGATTTATAATCGTTTTCGTTTCCCAAATTTTTACGCTCTATTTTCTCAATCGCTGGTTAAAGATTTTTAGAGTACATGAAACATTTAGTTAAAACTTTTAATTGCTGAACAGACCTAATAATCTATTACTGGTCATTTCAAGAATCTGGAGAACGGAATGTCTCTTTATTCCCATAACAGCCCTTCAGTCTGTTGCAACTCAGACTCTTAGAAAAAAGTATTTCGAAATTGAATTGGCTTATTATGTCTACCAATGCAAAAAAAAAAACAGATTGTGGGTTTGATAATTGGTCTATTGAATGAACATAGATTTCACTTTAACATAAAAGCTGAAGCCATTAATTAACTCTATACATTATAGGAGTGAAGATAAAACTCAAAAGGAAAAAGAAGTTTTTACAAGTTTACTATCCTAAGAAATTTGCATTTCTCCGTCAAAAATCTTCAAACCTGCACTTCGTCATTTATGAGGGATAAAATTTGCAAAAAGCACTTCTGGCAGCACCGATTTTAAACAATACACAAATAAGTTGTATCTGCTTTGGTCGTAAAGTTGTATTCCTTCGAGTATGTCAACATTTGCCGCTATGTATGGGCCGGTACTTCGAGGTCTCTTTTAAAGTTACTCGACAGCGCACAGGAGAAGGCGAAGTAACTCATTGGTGACAGTAGTGTAACCGATTCTATTGACTCACTTGAGTATCGTCGCATTGTGGGATGTCTTTCGTTGTTTTATCGTTACTTCAAACAGATTAGGGAATTAGTAACCAAAAGCCGTTCCCTCTTACACACTACACGTTTTTCATAGAGAGGTGGATGTGGCAGCGAATTGCACTACGCATTGCAGAGAAAATTTGTATTTTAGCCAACCAATTGGTATGTAGAATAACTTGCAGAGTTCTTTCCTGTCACTTTCAGTGTACAAAGGTTCAAATCGAATATCCAAGGACACTACTCCCTTCCCATAACCAAATTTGCTAGTTCCAGTACAATACATTGCAAGAGTAAGGGTCATACACTGAGTCTAGGTCCATTAAAAAAATGAAGAAAGTTTAAACTGATATTATTAAAAAACATACATATATATTACGCAATCATAATGCATTTAAAAATAATGATCACCTAAAATACTTCATTTACAATTTGAATATATTCGTATATATAGTAAATGTGCAAATATATACATATGTAAGTATGTATATGTGGTGGCAAAAAAAAAAAACAAGAGTAAAAACTTTTGGCGTCACAGTTCATTTATTATATGAAAGAAAGAAAAAAATTAAAAGTGGTAAATAAATAAGTCGTGCTTTACAACTAGTGTTGCAAACTCAACCAATATTTACAGGCCATACATACATAATTAATGGCAAGTGTTTACAACTTTGCAATCTCAATTGCACATAATTGTGATTAGGGCTATTATATTATTATTAAGGCTTTGTAATTATATATATATATATATATATATATATATATATATATATATATATATATATATATTTATTTATTTATTTATTTATTTATTTATTTATTTATTTATTTATTTATTTATTTATTTATTTATTTATTTATTTATTTATTTATTTATTTATTTATTTATTTATTTATTTATTTATTTATTTATTTATTTATTTATTTATTTATTACTTACATTAAGCATCAAGACTATATTCTTTGTTGTGGCGTATGTATATGTAAACTTATTTTATATAAATAAATAAATGATATAATTAAAAATGTATGATATATCTACGAAAGATAATTTTTACAGTAAATAAAGAAATACCCTTGACAGACATATAGTTTACATACCCATGGTACTACGCTTTTGAATGAGCGACAGACTATGGTATTTATATTATTGTTTTTGTTTTTATGTTTGAAATGTCATTTTGAAGACATTTTATCACACCGAAATTAAAAGAAATAAATTATAACTGTCAAATATCAAAGAATTTATAGCTCACTTTGTACGTATATACAAGTCCTATGACTGTCAGGAGTATTAGTAACCAGAAATACTCCTTGAATTATATTAATTTTAATGCTATAATTTCTGTAAATTTCTAGCAAATATAAAATTTTTGCATATAAATAAGTTCTTATTTAACTTATAGAGTTGTTAGTACAGAGTTTCGGAAAAGTTGATCCCCAAATAGTAAGTAATAACGTTTAAGAATAACTTCAAAAAATTGCGGGCGATTTCGAAAGCTGTACTGTAATCGGCTCTGCCTTTAGTAAGGGGGAAGTGTATTCAATATAAAGGCTGACTGGGCTGCAATAACTGAACATGGACATGAAATTATAAAAAAAGCTGAATTCGAGGTGTTAAAAATAATTTTTATGCTGCATTTTACGAAGCGAAATCACTTCGAAATCATGATCAGCATCACGTTGTTATTAAAATATCTAATCTTATCATTTTTGGTTGTTGTCTTATGTCCCATTCGTGGAAGAACAATAAAATCATTTATATAAGTTTTGTGTTTTAAAGCCAATAGCTCTGGCTGTTGCAGATGATTTGAAGGGAAAATGTTCATTGAACTTGCCAAAAATGAAAGTCATTGTACATTAAAATTTTCATCTAATTACGAACAAATCACACATTAACTTTCAAAGTCAATCAATCAAGTTTCATCGATACAAAATATAAGTGTTTAAGAAAACTAAAAGGATGTTTTATACAATTATAAAAAAAAATATTGCTATAAGAAATATTTTACATTTAAAGACACATTAACCACACATGAATTTCTGTATATAGACCATGAAGTCGAGCTATAAATAATAAATAAAAAATTAAGGGTGAAACATTTCCTAACAGTCAAACATATAAATAAAAATTTATAAAATATAATGTGAATAAATAAATTAATAAGAAAACAAATTTTTCTTATTCCCAGAAAACACCAAAAACTAAAATTATTCGACTACGAGTCGTTATAATTATATCCGTAAAAACTTTTATAAGGACTAACTGACGAGGTAGAGAGAGTTAAGAAATAATTTTAAAACTTTTGAATTTTTATATTTATTACATAAAATAGAAACTCTTCACGGTCTCTAGAATAGTAATTGTAAAATATTTGTTAAATTCTTCTCATAACTTTTGTTAAAATATTGATTTTTTTAAGTTTTCCATGGGCTCAACTCAAGAATGCGTTTCGGTTAAACTTAGATTTTTACTTAAAAATCTTTATTGAAAAAACATAGTTATGTACATATATATTATTACTAGAGTTTTTTGCATGTATAAATTTAAGATATTTGTTATTCCAAAATTTTAAAAATCTCTCAAGTTTAACGGTAATTGTTTTTTTTTTTAAATTATTCATAAACTACATACCGACTACCGACGTTAAGGCAGTGTTTCATTTCTAACTGGAAATGTTGTTTAATGGCTGAACTGCATTATCCATAATATATTAAACAGCTGTTTCATCAATGCCCTCTGCATGTGAGACTAAGAAATCTCATATGTGCTGTCAAACAGCGAGTTGACATTTTGTGCGATACTCGTCAGTTCGTAAACAGCAGCCGTAGTGTCTAATACAATAGTTTGTGGTCCGGTTGTACGTCGTGTTGCGCGAGTGCTGTTATTTATTATTATTTATATTTGCACTGTTAAATCGCGTGTAGCAAATCTGTGTTGTTAGTGTTTTTTTTTACAAGAATGAAATTCAATAATTATTACCATGAATGTAATTTAAGGAAATGAATGTGATTAAATTAAGCTTTTTGGTTTACGAGTAGAGCAAGAAAATCATAAAAAAGTGCTGCCTGGAAACGTCAAGTTTTTTCGTGTGGGGAAACCAAAAAAGAAGAAAAGAGCTACTGCGAAAAAAAGTTAAGAATCAGAAGAGTAAAGTGGAATTAATTATTAATTTATTTAAATAAACGTAAAAATTCTATATAAAACTTGCGAGAGTGAGATTGAAGAAAATTTATTAAATTCGCTACTTCATTTATGCTTTTGCTAAATAAGGGTACTCAACTTATTGGAGTTTGTTGTTGTTGTTATTATTGTTCTTTATCTAACGACTTGACCAAAACAAATAATACCATAACAGCAGTGATAAAAATTCCAACAACAAATAACAAAAACAAAACAAAAATATTGCGAAAAATACTATAATATCAAATAATATTGAAACAGAAAAATTAATTTATTTTGAAAATACACCACACCCTTTAATGAGTTTCTTAAATCAGATCTAAAGTAAAGGAGAAGATAATACATAAAGCAGAAAACAAAAGAAGCTTAAACAACATTTGTTATTTAGAGAGAATTGAATTTTTGTTTGATTTGTCCTTGGGTATCTTTTGAGACAAAAGACCAGCAACAAGAAGTTTGAAGGAAAGAAAAAAAAAACTTCAGACGAGACCACTGTCAGTCAGAAAATACTTACATTTGTATGTATAATTAAAATAACAACAACAATATGTATATAAAGAAATTAATTATAACAACAAGATAATTAATGTGATCAAGACTTTAATCATGCCTCTTGCCCAAATGTCATCGCTTTAGTGCTGTTGTTGATTGTTAGTTTATTTACTCTCACAGGAAATGATGTCATTTTAATAAACCCAACTCTAAAGCTCTCTTATGTTACATTGACTCTTTCACATTATCAACTTAAATACTGGCCTCAATATCCTTGACAAGCTGACAAATGTTTTCTGACAGCGTAGAGCACAGCTAAGCAAAAGAATTTCGTAAAAAAATAAATGCAATCGCTCTTATTTGAAATAAAACTGCCAGTTTTTGTAAGAGAATTTATACCACAATTAAAAAAATAGTGTTTTGTGCAAATAAATTTGTAAAAATCTGTTATTTTTCACAAAAATGCCTTTAATAAGGCCTCCTCGAAAAGTTGTGCCTCCTTGTAGCAGAAGAGCATCAATATCAGCATCATTATTATCATCGGCTCTAAATGTTTTTTTATTCTATATGATCGTACTTACCATATGTCTGCCAATCTTTATCGATAATAGTAGTCTTGGAGTTCGAGCTGCTGCTGTAAATACGGCGACATCGAAATCAGCAAAAACCACAACGAACCATCTGAAAGCGGATACAGCACAGTCAAAAGGTGAGTTTAATTCTAAATTGTGATTTCATATATGAAACACATTTTGAGATTCAAGAACTCTTTGGAATTTAGAAAATGATACATAAAATAATTTTATCGATTCGTCCCCATGCGAATTAATGATAGAAAATATAATTGAATTGATGGATTGCTTAAGAAACTTTATAGTAAAAACTTTGTAATAAATTGTCATTTATAGCCAGCGAAAATTAATTTTCTAACAAGTCAATACAATTTAGAAGTTGTAATCTATAAGTTGCTTGAACTCGGATTTTAATATAAGTTTGCAATTTCAAGATCTTCACTTTTTTAAATTCCCATTCATGGGAATTGAAGTTACGTTAAAAATGTAAATATAATATTTTTTGGAAGTACTTTATATGTTATTCCTCCTTGAATATATTATATATTGTAACGTCCGTAATTTTCAAGAGTCAACGTTCATCATCTAAAACACACAAAGTAAACTGTGAGAAAAAATTTTAGGCAGCCACTAAAATAAAAGCATTCGAAAGAGTTATGAAAGTTCATAGGCTATGATCCGGAAACTTTAATTCAACTGTACTTTGTTTCATTTCATTACTCTGTTTATCTCTTTAAACATATATTTTAGCAAATATATGTTGGCGGTAATCTTCAGCGCAAGGGGCATTAGTGGTATTCTAAGAAATATTATTTTTCTTTCAGCAAAAATCCTACAGATCACTCCTACATTCAAAAAACGAATATCGCTTAATACTAGTGTGCTTCGCTACCCCATTCTTCATAAAATAAAATAAAAGTCTTTCTACTGTGACCCTTTTTCTTCAAAGTAATCAACACGATAACTCTTCTCAGTATTATAGCTATTCGAATAAAAGAAATGGAGTTATTTTCTTGTAAGAAGGCAACCTTTCTCCCTCGCTTCTATCCCGAAAGTTTTCTTCTTGACTATGCACTTTATTTTTTAATCAAACCCAACAAAATTGTAAGAATTTTTTTAATTTTAAGTTTTCTAAGGGGTACTCGTCTTCCCCTCTTATTCCTCCAAGATTTTGCTCAAAAATGAACTTGTGTTGATTTCCCTACTGTTTGTAAGACGATTCCAAAATTTTCATACGATCTGCCTTGTCGCTTGGCTTCCCAGAACGAGAAACATACAAATACAGATTCATTTGATGTATATAGATACATTAGAATATTAAAAAAATGTAAATAATATTCGACCGATTGGAAAAAGTTTGTAATATTTAAATATTATCTGCGTTACTTGCTGAGCTTTGGAACTTTGGCAGTAAACAGAACTCTTGACCTTGGAGCTTTTCAACATTTGTTTGTGAAAAACTGTTGCAAACCCAACAGCTTTTAAAATAAAGGTTAAATGTTTTTGTATATTCCAAATTCAGATTCACCAGTTTCATGTTCGCCTTCACCAAAATTGTTGCCATTTCTTTAATATGTGGTTTATAGCAAAATATTTTATAAACCACATACCTCACTGCGGGGTGGATATTATAGTTTGCAAATTTATTAAGGGTCAGAATTTTAGTTAAAGTAATCTCCCAAAACCGATGTGTTTTAATTGGTTTTCATTTTCGGTTTAAACCGATAAGCAATTCCTATTAAGTAACACATAAAATCACATTTTAGTTATTTACATTTTTATTATGAAATTAAAAAAACCGATCAAGTTAAAGTTATTTTTAATTAAAAAAAGGAAACTCAACCTGTACCACTCCTTATAAATTAAAATAATCGTTCAATATCAATATCGCGTGGTAGAATCAGTCCGTTGCATTTCTTAATTAAATCGATCTAAACTTTTATATTTTGATAAGTTTAAAATGCAATTAGTTCACTGGCCTTTGGTTCTTACGAGTAGTTCACTGCTCCCGTCTTGGCATATACACAAATAATTTCCAAAGGAATTCGTTTTATTAAACGAAGACTTTTAATACTCAAAAATTGTATATCTCATTTGCTTATTACTCTTATCCAGCGAATATAAAGGTTTAATTAATCGAGTTAAAACCAAAATAATACAAGCCATCAAATGTTAAGAATCGAAGAGTAAAAAATATTGTCGAAATACCACAATGCCCAACTACTTGTATAAAGGAATAATATCTAATTTCTAACATCTACTCGTATGTAGTGATTTTAATTTGTAATATTAATACTATGACAGCCATTCACTTCTCCTGTGTTCGACTAAGAATGGGTGGGAGTGTCCCCTTTTCTTAGCCGAGTGCCTCTATAATTTACTACTACTCAAGTCTCACTATATTCATAATGTACTCCAGCTGCTAAATATATATTCCATCATACACTACCATGTACTTATTTTTCATGGTTTTGATTTTTATAAAAAATATTTATTATTAATTGAAGTACATATACATATCAAAAAAGATTTAAAGAAAAACACGGAAAGAAAGGTGACACCCAGGCCCGAATTTATAAATGTTAGCAGACGGATGAAAGCTTGTAAAGGTGGATTTAGAAGAAATACATTTTTCGTTTAACTGCAAAATTTATAATTGCCGTGCGGAAGCTTTGAAACATTGCTTCTGTAAAAGTCAGATGAAAAAATTTCAATTAAAACGTGTTCTATTCTCATCTGATATTCACAGTTCTACCATAGCAAATGTGTTTTGACGGGAAAAACAAAAAGAAAATAACGTACAAGATATCAGAATATTCGTGGAAAATTTTTATATGTATTCGAATCTTCTAAGCGCTGCTAGTTGATGTTGATTGAAACGGAGCCTAGTAAGGAGTCTATTCGTAGCTACCTTTTTGGCTCCTCCATATTGTTGTTGCCTTATATATTTTTTAGTTTTACTGCAGTTATGATTAAAATGATTCTGTACACCGCAACTACAATGCTTTTTGAGTCCATTTCACGAACTTTATTTAGAACAATTACTTTAAAAATATTGAAATATTGTAAACAAAAAATAATAATTGTGCATTAAATCAGCTGTTGTGAGAATTTAAAATTTTGTTTTGAAGGCTTGTTGTGCGCTCCCTTTATTTATCAAACACAAACTGCCAGAGTTCTGCGGCAGGATTCGAACCTGGGACCTTCGCACTACGGTCTAGTACACTACCTACTAGTCTGCGAAAGTCAGTCAGATGTAAAAAACATGTCATATAAAGCCACAATAGTGATTAAATTATATGGCAAGAGGTCGCTAAGACCAATCAATTTTTTAAATTAGCATTTAAACCGTTACATTCATTTTGAAAATTTCGAAAAAATATTTTAAGTTAAAAATTACTTTTAACAAAAAATTAGTTCTATACGTTAACGTTAAGATGTTATTTAATACAGATGGATCGTGAATAGATAAAGAAATAAAGACGAATGTTTTTATGACTTTTGATTGCTATTACCATTAAAACTGAACTTAAAAATAAGTTTTATAAATCTTACGCTTTAACATTTTCAAACACGTTGAACTCTTTCAAATTTATTGCCAATTAAAATTCAAACAAGATTTGATTTTTAATTTAGGCTGCTTTAATAATATAGCATTTTTTTATAAAACAAAATCGCTCAAGTTATTTTAAATGATTTTCGCTCATCTGTTTTATTTTAAGCTCTGCTTTTGTCATTGCAATATTCAAAAAAAAACAAGAACTTTCACTTTTTAGTTTCAATGAAACATTCATCGCCAGATCATTGTTTATTACTGGTGGGGGTTACTAGTCCATGGCCATTTTCACTTCCCTTTCTACACACTATTTCCAATGGGTTTTAAACTAATTTTAATTGAAATATATGATTATACGATATGTGTTTATTTACTTTTTAAGATTATTTTACTGTCATTACTTGTGTAATGCGTGTTTGGGTTTTCGCTTTACATAATTTAGCACAAGTAAGTAATTCAATTTATTTGTATTAAATCTATTCGAAACATAAATACATCTCTCCCTGATCTTACACACCTCGTTTTCGATCTTGCACAGTTCCTAAAATCATAAATTTAAATAAAGTATGTAGAAAATTATTAACTTAGACTCCACACGAATTTATTTCTACTGAGTTACAACAATACTGCCAAAAATCTCTACATACGTACTTTGATAAAAATATAAAAAAATTATATTTCACCTTTTAATTGTCAAGTGTTAACGTGATTGCAAATAAGTTGATTTTGAGCAACAAAACGAATTTTATCGTTGCTTACACACATACTTTAAGATTTTTACTTTTTTATAGTCGTCTTCCTTTTACACGGGTTTTTTCATTTTTCCCAATTGCACTGTCTTATCAAGAACCTGTCTTACGTGTAAAACCGGGGATAAGTGTACCACCATTATGCTTTATAATACAGTGTTTTCTTTAGTGCGTTTTCTGGATTTCAATTGCTTTAAAGTATCATATATTTCTTGCAGTTCTGTAGATCAGTCACGTTGTTTTTTAATGTATTAATCAGTTTGATTGGCAGTGCTCTAATTATTCAATTGAAAACTGTTTCACTCTCCAAAAAAACTCTCCATATATGGTGAAATTGTATTAATTCTTTGTGGAAAATTTCCAATTTGAGAAGCTTAAATTCCGACTAAAAAAGATGTAACGCTTGTCACTTAAAATATTGGCGAATACGAATATCTGAAGCGATACAAGAGATATTTTTATATATGGTCCAGTTTATGAAATATTAAAAATTTAATTGAAACAAACTTTGATCGCGTACCCTATTCTTTGTAGAAATTATCCCAAAATTTTAATGAAAGCTATTCGATTACCTTAAAAAACGATACAAAATACAAATTTCTAATATTAATATTACCGGGAAAGTTGGATAGATATGACTATACTTCTATATTTAACATTAATAATATTATCAATGTTTTGCCAGAACTACGATTGGCATCGTCAGGAAAATTTTTATTGTAATTGGAATGCCAGTCGAACTCCCTGCGAAATATTGTAAAAATAAAATTAAAAATATTTCATTAAATTAAAAAGACCTTCTGCTTGAATAAACATATTTCCAAAGTTTTTTTATGAAAAATTATTACAAATTAATATCTTTTATACGCAAGTTAAATACTTTGTATAGTTTCTTTTATTCGATAAACATTCGTCAGAATATTGAGAATGCGAATCCGATAGGCGAATATTCGTTACATCGCTAGAATGTACATATAAACACATGTATGGATCAAGTTGATGTTAAAACCTATTAAAAAAAATTTATTGAAAAAATAAAAATTTATAATTTAACGTGTACTTAAAGAAATTTATATTAAACTGTAGTAAACAAAATTTTCCAAAAAAGCTGAAAAACTGTAAGTTTATTTTAAGTTTTACTACAAATAAAAGCATTTTATTGAATAAAATTTGGATATAAAAATTGCCTTTAGTTTCCTTAAAATTGTATAAATTGATATTTTAATGCAATATTGTCATGTCAGAATATTTAATTTACTGACGAAAAAGTGTTCTCCAATATCCTCCTCATATATAGAAAAAACTTATTAGAAACTTATTGGAATTATATACCAAAAGTTATACACCAAAATGTGTCGATATGGTAGTTAACATTTAAAAACTTTAATCGCAAATGGCATTTATCAGTTCATGCCTCACTAGAACTTAAAAGAGGATTTTTAAAACTTCAATCAGATAAAACTAAGGAATAAGGAGTAGTTTCAAAAAATATTTGGATCTAAATTAGTAAATATTTATACCTTTAGCTAAAATAAATGATTCTAACGTTCATCTAGAACGGGTTGGGTAGCAAACGGTTAGAGTCCTACATTATTAAAGAGAAGATTTCTGTTTCGTTTCCTACAAAGTGCAAGCTGTAATTCTTCCCACATTATGGACTTATTTTTTAAACTTATTTATTACGGCGATTCGGTACAAGTTGCATGTTTATAAAAATTTTCGAAATAATTAATTGAGATTTTTTATTACAACGTAGAATATAAAAAAATAAAATAAAAAGTCAAGGAATAGATTAATTGGTGTAATACATTTAAGTTCTTTGAACGGGTCTGACTTATATATTGAGATTATTATCATAAACAAATAACTTTTTAAACTTCTCAACATATGGTGGGAGATGCACATAGCAGTTGGCAATAGCATTAGCGAAATGTCAGACTTATAGACCAGTTTTGAACCAACAACAAATACATAAATTAATAAAAACATAATTTAATTTCTATATCGAAATAATTAATAAGAAAAATTTTAAAATATTAGCAATATTTATTGACTTTAATCGAGAGAAATTTAACGCTTTTGAAAATACATTGTAATGAAAAAAAAAAAATTCCAAAAAAATTTTTAAACAAACTAATCAAAAATCAATTTTTATTTCCACTTTTAACATTAGAGAGGAGATTTTTTTAGTAATTCGTAGTAAAAAATTCAATGAATTTTTCTAAAGTCTAGTTCATTATTTTTGTTCTAGAAAAAGTAAAAATTATACCTAAAATTCCATTCCGCCTAAATATTTATCTACCTTCACATAAATAAAATTAAAAGTTAGAATTATATCAAATATACATATTTATTAAAATTCTCTCTGTATAACAATAAAAACAAGCCAACAATCATTTTAAACTTGTGGAGTATTTTAGGATTTAGAAAAATACCTGGCCATAACAACATGGGCGTTGAATACTTTGCAATTAATTTTGTACATTGTTGGCAACACAATTGTTACTATTTTTCTTAGAAATTTTAAATACATTAACTAACACGCACCCTACAGTGCTTATAAAATTTCGGCATCGCTACATTTTTAAAAATATATTAATCATTATTGCCGTTTAATCAGTTTGTTTAGATAACAGCGTCTAATATCTAATTGCCATTATAAAGAGCGTTTTCACAAGGCCAGTACGTATATTTTTGCATGAAAAGAATTTCTTGCTCCCAAATCCTAACATAATTCTAATCTTGATAGATACAAATAATATTAGTCATGATAAAAACTTGTTAATAACCCTTTTTATCAAGCAAAGAGTGCAAAAAGCAAAGGAAAAATGGCAATAGAAACATATTTGTCATTAAAAGTTTTTTTTTATAAGTCTAGACTCTAGACAACTTTAAGTCTCAATGGCGCCAGATGCCTCACTATACCTATAAATTCTTTGATTACTTCAACACAAACTCTTGTCTATGACTAACTTTATTGGTAATAAGTTCTACTCATCTCTCAACAGTTCCTTCTTTCAATCTGCCCAAACAGATCAATAGAATTTCCAATAAAATGACCACCGTGAATAAATAAAAGTGGTAGCAGTAACAACTTTAATTATGGTTAGGATTTTTAAATATTTTATTTCTCTTTAATTGGGGAAGTTGAATACGTAGTGGGCTCTCACTTGGTCGCCGAGTAACATAAGCACTTACACCCACGTACGCATGCACACGTGATAACTGTGTTTTCGTTTGTTTGTTTGTGCATTTGCTAATGTTTGTTTTTGGTTTCATTATTATTGTTTTCTTTATCTTCTACTTCTGGTGTTGTTGTACGTATGTCTGTCTATCAGTTCGTTTTCCAAGTGCTGACTAATACTTTTGTACTTAACCCCATGTGGTTATATCCCGTAATTCCACAAGGGTTATGGTTGGATTTCTTTTTGTTTGTCCGCCCTTAAATTTTCTTTGGTTTTTGTTTTTAATTTAAGTGGAAATTCATAAGAATTTGTAGCAGGAACAATTTTTATTACTTTATTCAAGTTTTTGTGGGTGTGGGAGTCAGTAATGCAGAGAGTGAGAAAGAGATAATGCTTTCATTAGACACAAAGAGAGGAAGACCCTTGTATAGACGAGTGGTAGTAATAACAAATGATTAATGTTGCTTTATCTTGTGAATTTAATTAAACTAATTTATTTGACGATTGGGCTCGCTTTGCAATTCAAATCGAGTTTATCCTAAACAAAAAATATAATAGAGCTCTTAACGAGTTAAGAATTTACTGTAGTAAAGAATGCAAATAAATAAGTTACAATTAGTAAGACTATATCAAGACTCCTACCGATTACTATAGAAACCAACCAAATACATACATAATATATAAACAAATAAGCAAAACCAAAACAGTTCAGAACCAAATTCTATTATAAATAAAACAGTTTTAAAAAAGCTCTTTTTGTATTTTATTGAAAAATTACGGCCACAGTGTGGACCTCGTACCACTAGGTAATATTAATATGTTATATTTTTTTAGTAAAGTTTTGTAAAAATTAAAAAAAATGGTATAGTTTCGTGAGGGCTTATTAAGAATATGTATGTACACATATGGAGCGTTAAACGCGAAAAAAACGTAAGTGATAAATACATAATTTTACTGGAGAAGCTTTTTTATCAACCGCCTTTGCACCAAGTCGTAGGGCTACTATACATTTGATTCTGTTGTAATCGTTAAACAATTTTTCAGAATTAATTTTTATAATGAATTAATTGCTGATGAAAAAGTGAAAATCGAAAATTATGTCAGGTTTTTTTGGCTTTAAGGGCAAAGAATTCAATTCAGATACTTTTACTGCTGTGGAATTAAATTCGTTATTGGGCAGGAATACACTTTGATGTGTAAGGTTTTTTTGCTGCTCGTACCTCTAGCAGCTCCAAAATCAACGGCCTGCTAAATTTTCCAAATAAATTAATATGAATTGTTTCGAAAATGCAAAATTAACCCAACTCTTTGCTTAAAAAATCCGTTATAAAACTTACAATTAGTTTAAGAAATACATATCGTTACCTTCAGTTGCAATAAGTATTACTCGAGAGGAAATCCTTTTATAATCGTATGCTTTGAACATAAGTGTATATGTATGTAGGTGCTGTAAAAAAGTTACCAGACGAGGAATAAAAACTAAATATCGGTACTCTCTCTAGCAAAAAATTTATTTCAACGTGTATATCGTTCAAGACAATTCTTTTATATAATCCTTAATATACAGTTTTCATCAAAAGTCTACATACAATTTTGCTGATGCAGATCTTTTTTAGGTCTTTTTTCATTCATAAAACAAGAAAGAAAAACGTTTGATGGAATGAGTTTCCCCTATTCCATGTCAAATTTGGTTTGTTTGGTCGGTTTATATATGTACACTTTGTCTCTTTAAGTTTATAAAAGCTTTTGACATACTCGTACTGCTAATAAGTAGCAAGATATTTATAGTCAGATTTTAACAATAAACAATTATTTTTCATTTTCATTTTTGTATTCAATTTTCGGTCGGATGTAGGTAGATATCAGAATTAGTGGAGTATCACTTACACCGTCTTAAAAGGCCGAGGCATTCATTAGCAATATGAAAGATCGAACGAACGTCACACTGAATTATCATGTCAAGAACATCAAGAGCTTTTGATTCCTTAATATTTATATCACCAATAACTACAGATGGAGCAGCATGTGCGCTCATACGTTTATGCATAACCATACAGTCTTGCGATCATTAAAATCAACTCGATTCGTATAACCCCATTCAAAGATTAGTATAAGATCTTGATTAAGTGTACCATCTATATTTTGCTTCATCGCTCTAATCTCCAATGGACTTGGCCTGTGGTCGAATGAATAGGAATGCCTTATGCTGCTGTCAGCTGCAAAGGAGTAGATAGGGTTGGAAGTTTTACATAAAAGGTCATTAAGAAACAGGAGAGGTGATAGAATAAATATATTTGACGTGGCGAGTCACGTCAAAAACATATTTAACTTGGCGTATCAAACTTCACCGCCTTTATATCCTATAATAAATTTAAGTATATAGTACATATGTACGAGTATATAACAGAGAGTTTTTCCTTTTCGAACAATAAATTTTATCAATGATCTATCAAAATATTTGTATTTTTAGGAGAACGCAAGAACGAATAATTGAAGAAAATAATGAATACAAAAATCTTTAGATAATCATTGATGGATTTTCAATTACAATTATTAAGTGAATATGCACTCACACGAAGTGTTCTTCTATAGTGGCATAAATCTATTTATTGTTGTTTTGTGCATTGAGAGTATGTGTGTATGATTGTACGTAGAATTCTTTCATTGTTGTACAAACTCATGTCCGCATATGAACGACTACTTGTATGTGAGTTCATGTGTGAGTTTAATTTCTTAACATTTGAATGCATTTTATTTTATAAATACATTCAGTCACTCTTTTAGCTCCCTTTATGGGTGTGTATGTGTACGTCCATGTGGGCATTGGCATGTGCATATGGATACGTTTGTATGTGATATGCATGCATGCGTAACAATTGTCTGAAGGTGTTCATATGTTTATTGAAGTGTTTCTAAGATTGTCAATTATATGTTTTGATAGAGAACTTTTTTGTTTACGTTATTTTGCCATGTTTGGTTGTGTTCAAGGAGGCTTCTCTCATTTCCTCAAAGGTATTCACATTATTTGTAAAGAAAAAAGGGAAGTTTTATTTAAGGGATTTTCATTTAAATGAATAAATCATTAAAAATTAAATTTAAGGAGTGTTCCAAATGCATATACAGTCGGATTCGGATGAACGAAAATGGAAAATTTTGGTGGTTGTCTTACGTTCAAGCAAAAGTTTCATTTGAACGGACTTTGGATAAGAGCAAAGGTTTCGCTTAAACGAACTAAGCACTTACATATATATTTGTTGTTTAAAACGAAAATAGAAAATATAATACATATTGAAAATAAAATAGATGTATAGATATACGCAAAAAAGTATGATTGTTAAATGACCATTGCGATCATCATGTCTTCATTCCGGCAATACATAATTGACGCAATAAAACTATTCTTATTTAAACAGTGCTTGAATATTTGTTTCTTAAATTTGTATGCATGATTTTATTCCATTGATTGTTCCAATAATATAAAAAATGTTGCAATAAAATACATATTTCTATTAAACATTTATTTTAATTGCAAATAATAATAAGTATAATATACATACATATATTATATGTGCATAGGAATTACATGAGTATGTTCGTATACAAATTTATTGTGTTCATTGCTTGTAAGGAAGCAAGTACGTAAATGTATTTTAAATAAAAATATATTCAAATACAAAAACTTATTTTCCTCGTATTATTGTAATGAAGGTAGTTATATAAAGATTTTACATAATTGTAATGAACATAATATTTTGTTTGACAGAATCAATTGGGGAAACATGAATAATAGCTTGCAATTATGATTGTATCAACTATACGTTTTCTTTGCGTGTATTATTTACAAAATATGTGATTTTCTTCAAGACTAAAATATAAAATTAGAACTAGTTTTTAATTTTATTGCTTTATTTATTAATTTTTAAGACTGCATGAGTAAAACGAGATTACAGCAAAAGACAAAAAATATTTTCCCTATTACTCGTATATCGAGTAAAATATCTATTGCAACAGTTTGCTAATAGAAATTTTTGGAATTATCTGTTTTATTTAAAAAGCTAAACCTAGGTTCGTATTTGAATATATATATATATATATATATATATATATATATATATATATATATATATATATATATATATATATATATATATACTTTAGTTTTTATATACACTAGAGCCCCGACTTGAGTCGTTAATGGGGACCGAAGAAACGCGACGCAAATCGAAACGACGCAAATCGAATCACCTTTTTCTATATAAATGCACTGAAATTTAATTTATTGGGGAAAATATTCAAAAAAAGCAAAAAAAAATTATTTTGATAAAAAACAAGTATGAATACATTTTTATTTATTTTATTTACTTCAACACATGTCTATAATTATTATAAAGAAATAAAACAATAAATTAAGAAAAAACATAATAACAATTAAATTCATTTACATATGTACATATGTATGTATGTATATTCGTAAAAAGTAGATGCATTAAAATATTTTAATTTATTTAGCTTACATTTAGCTCTGTTCAGATGATTTTGGCAAATAACACGCTAAATTCTTACCAGAACCAGACAGTTGTTCTTAGCACCACTTATATAACAAAGAAAAGGGAATTCCCCTTATTTTACGCAATTTGAAAACTTCTTAATGTACAGGCCAGAATTTGTAAAAATGCTAAAAGACAGAAAAGATGCTATATCAGGCACTACAAATGCTAGAAATGGTAATCCACAATGCTGTAGTAAACAATTTAACCGTTTTTAGCGACTCAAATCGAAATCAAAACGACGCAAATCGAAATCAAAACGATGCAAATCGGGGTCAAAACGACGCAACTTGAAATTGCAACGACGCAAATCGAATTTTTCCAGTTTTTAAAAAGCGACGCAAATCGAAACGACGCAAATCGGGACGACGCAAGTCGGGGCTCTAGTGTACTTTATATTTACGTATAGTTGGAGTCAAATCAAGAGTTCACTTCTGTGTTTGTTAAAATTATTAAGCATTTATCCCTCACGAATTTCAACATTAGCAGTGTCCATTCCCTCTTAACTGAATGTGATCAATAGCTAAAGGACTTGTATGGAATTAAAGTTTCTCTGTGCAAAATAATATCTTTCAAATAGCTTTTCTCGATATTTGCGCATTCATACAAAGCAATAGTGGAAGCGATAGGTCTGTTCATTTGCTAAAAGTTTTTACAAATTGTTACTAGTTGTACTCGAAAACTTTGTAATGACTGTAAAAGAATGTAAAAAATTTTGTAACAAAAAATTCGTAAAAATTGGTATCAGTAAAATTTTGACTATTTTATTGGGCCAATATTCAGGGGATGACTCCTACTCGTGCATTGTGATGGATAGAGGGAGTAGCATCTGTGGACATTCGACCTGTAAGATTTATCTCAGTAAATTTTTTATTTATGTAATACATACAACAACTGACCTTCGTAGAATAGTAGGTAGTGTACTAGACTCGTAGTGCGAAAATACCAGGTTCGAATACTGCCGCAGAACTCTGGCAGTTTGTGTCTGATAATTAAAGGGAGCGCACAACAAGCCTTCACTGGCTTAAGTGTATGTCGTATGACATGGGCTTATCACACCCTCCAATCAACCTAACCTAACCTAACCTAACCTAATACACACAACAAAGCCTAACGCATATAACAATTTTTAAAAACAGAAGCATATATACGAGTGTTTTATGAAAAAATAAGTAATTCCTAAACCAATCTTCCACATATTTTCTAATTTGTGCCAGTGTGTTTGAATTAAGCTACGCAGAAAATATGTGTTAAGGGAATTTTGAACAACAAATTCACTGATTGCGGTACACAATAATATTTTTCTTAATTTCGGGAACAACGGTATACGAAAAATAATTTGAAACAGCCGAATGAAGCAGTGCAACTACTTTAGTTAAACATTTTTGCTACTAATAGATTGTTCATTTACTTTATTTTTATAAAATTATGCTTTACTCTTTCATTGCAACTATTTACCGAATGTTAACATATTTCGACAGCCACCTCGTGTGTACTCAGCTTAACCCTTGCGTTTACAAAAGTTATCATTTTCAATCTATATCAAGTCACATATTAAATTATTTTTGGATTTTTCTTTATGAATAAATTTCATGTGATTCACTACAACATAAGCAGCATTTAAATCCAGACATTTTAAATTTATTCAGCTACCAAACTATAAAATCTAGGAGTATTGTCGTCAATAATAATAATACTTCAATTGAAATGAACACACGAGTTCAAATGAAATTAAAGAAAGATAATAGAAACATCAAAGATAATAAAGAAAATTTTAAATTCCAACTACTCCATGATTGAGTTGGGTCAAAATAATTTAAAATTAGAAAAACATAAAACCATTTATTTGCTTGCAACATGAATGCAAATCTTGTAATAATAATTTCATGTCGCTCCCTCCTGCCTGCTTTGTTTGCAACAAAAAAAGTCACTCATGAATTCCAGGTACTACGTATTCTAGCAACAATTAAACGCTGTTGTGTTTCCTTCCTTTGTTTAAAAAACTTTTTTTATTTTATTATTAGAATGTCAGTTCTAGTATTTAGTAGTGAAACGCAAAAATATCTAAATAAAAATTATTTAAAACAATTTGCAATTAAAATTCATGGCATTTTTCCATTTAGAGTTTCTTTAAAGGTCTTGAATGTTTTTGTATGTACTTTTCAGATTTTGTGGTTTTTGATAACGATTATAACGTTTTTTTTTTAATAAGTAAATAAAATACACATACGAGTATATTTTTTGCAAACATACTACGTGTCGAAACAAAGTTCAGGGTTTTTATTTCACTCGTAGGAAAGTAACTAAACACTTGGATTGTGGCTGCTATATCGATTGTTCTGCTCGAAGTGGCCGGTCTCTTGGCTGGTTTACTCATTTGCGGGGTTTAGTCATCGTTGCCCAGTTTATTTCTTAATGAGAATATTCACTGCGTTCAATAGTTTGGATACACAAAAGAAAGGAAAAAAGTCAACAGTAGCCATATACTGCTTATGGGTACAGAACCAGTGAGTTACAAAAACTTGCGATAAAACATATAAAAAACAAGGGATTAAACAACTTTACGCCGAGCATTAAGAAAACGGCCTAAATTTATTTGTTTGTTCAAAAATGTATTGTTTGTTGTTGCCTCAGCTGAATATGCCTTTGTTGTATTGGGAGTAACCAAATTATCAATACTCGTTAGCTGAATCAAATTTGAAGAATATCTCGCATGAATTTAATAAATATTGTTATTGTATTACAATTTGGCATCAAAGTGGACGTTATTTAAAGCAAAATTAAGAGATAAAATGACCTTTAACGATTTTGCTTGCAAAAATATAACCGACTACTTTTGAATGGTTAAATGAGTTCCTTAAAAATTCGGTGGCAACGTCGTACATATCTTCTTTTTACTTTTTATTAAAAAATATTTCCTTTACATAAAAAATATGTCAGACATAATATAAAATGTCGTCTTCTGAAGAAGTCTTATGAAGTCTTTGAAAATATGGCAAATTGCTATTAATTAAGTTCATGAATCTTGAGGGATAAGTTTTTGTTGCCTTTGATGCTAAAAGGCATTTAAAGAAAATTTAATTAATTGCTCATTATACTGAATTCCAGCTTTAAACTTTTCTTAAGAGAAGAAAGTAAATGGCCGACTAATGTGCAAGAACATACGTGGTATTAGACTTTGAGAGCTTAGAGATGTGTCCAAAAATTTACGCGGGTATCTGCCGTATGGCCCAACTCCACGGTGCTCTTAACATAGGGTGAACTCAATTTATCCACCTCGGGACCCTATATGCAGACGCCACTGCACATACAGCTGGCAATTTTTGTACATTACGATCAGATCATACCCAAGCCCCTTATTAAGTAGCTGGAGCTATCTAGCCTCCATCGTTTAGTGGCAGCGGCTTTTGTTGTTTAGCAACTGCACCTAGAGAGGTAACTGTTCGTAGGAGGTGAGTTCGAATGCCAAACCCACTGCCTTTAACCAACAAAGTTCTAAACGCGATTTGGGTTTCAACCAAAGCTAGCATGTGATCTCCGAAGGGGCTTGAAAAAAACCAGTCTAGGGCAAGTATAGGGCTACTGTTTCCCGTTTCACCACTTGTAAATTCGGAAATCCCAATATTGATTGGGGGAACTCAAATCATCCGTGCAGCCTGAGGTATTGATACACCTCATTCCCGGACGAGTTGGGGTAACCTGCTTTTACCTTCTCATTATTTCTTATATACTCGCCCGTTCCCTTGCTATTTCTGGTACTGGGTAGTAACATGCAAGTCTTAGAGATTATCTGCAATAGGCCAAAGCCCGGAAATCCGAATAACCCTTACCTCGCAGCCAAAGCACAATGCAATGCCTGCTAGCTCGTAGCTAATGGTGATTGTTTTGGTGCTACGATCGAGGGTAGGGATAGGCACATGCGATATATCTACCTTCACTGTGTCCCCTATGTTCACAAACCTTTTCGAGGTCTTACAAAGGTACGTTTTTATTTCCCTCGGATAAGGTATCAAAAGCAATTAAAAAAGATTAGGCGCTGGAAAAAACTGTGTTGGTCCATTACCCGATGTCTGAGACGATTTGCCCTTTACAATTAAGAGATGTATGTATGTTAGCGACTAATAACCAGTAGGATATTCCCAATTATTGAAAACACAAGAAAGTTATTAAATTATTTAACACCAAGGACGTCCCGGTATGGATAGATTTGAGCAAACAAGATCCTAGCTCAAGTTCCAGAAACGCAGGATTGACGTAAGACGGAAACGGCTTTGAATGGATTTTTTACTTCAATCCTGGACCAGATTTGATATAACAAATTTTAATACTTAAAATTCTATATATTCGTTCTTTTATTTGTTTATATTTTCATTTTGCATTTTCGCATATTCATAAGCAAAAGCATTGCTACGACTACCTGAGACACTATGGGATTTTAAACATCGAAAGCAAAAAATTCAGGGCAAATACATATAAAACACCTCAGATTTTTTTACTTGATTTAAGAATTTCATGATAGATTTAATGTTATTAGCAATAAAATTTTTACGGAACATTTCCAGTGAAAGTAAGAAAAAAAAACTCAAAACGATTGATCTCTTGCTGTGTATTATCGTTGATGACAATTGACTGATATGGTTATCATTTCCAGTGTCTTATTTTTGTCAGAAATTGTTCCGTGATATGATTCCTAATTACATGTGTGCCTCAAAATGGCAATAAAAAATACGTTCTCCAATAAATCCAACAGTCATAAAATATATAATGACTGTCGATCTGTACAGTACAGTGTTGTTCGTTTATAATGAACAACATTATAAGAAATCATCGCGTATAATGAATAATATCTCCGTTCACAACAGTTTTGTACAAATATTTCATGGAAATTGTTACGGTCATAGCAAACTTTCGCTTCTAACTACCGATTTTCCAAGTACACTGTTCTCTAAAAAGTTCAAAATGAATATAATACTATATAAATGAGATGAATGAAACTATGAACTAAAATTGCACTTAGTTGTGAACATTCATTAGGAACTTTTTGGAGGTTTAATTTAAAGCCAGTTGAATTTTTTGTTGAAAAACGTTAATTTTAAACTTTTTAGAGATTGTTTTTTAGTTCGGTATGGGAGCTGCCCTCCCCTGCTTTCACACACTGGTAAAAACGCGACCATCTTTGGAGCACACCAGCTTTGAACACTGGTACAGTCCGCCAAATATACGATAATTAGGAGGTGGCACTCCTTTTGTTCCTTTCCAGTTTGGTTTTTCTTGAGACTGTTCGCATTGACACCAAATTAATTCACGCCAATTTTTAGCAGTCTCACTATTATATTAAGCAAGATGTTAGATTATTAATTACCACTGTATGGAAGGTATGCTTCCCCCATGTTGGTTAAAATGAGACCACCTCTGAAGCCCACTTTTTCATGTAAATTTTTTTTACATCGGTCTAGAAAAAAACCGAATACCTAACTTTTATTTTTTTAAATCGGTTAAAGAATATAAATAAAATAAATGAAAATTATGAATAGTTATAAGAGTCTTATAAATACATACATATATAGAAAAATAGAAAGGAAAAAATGTCATCTATTTCAATGGTGCTTTCTTTTATTTAAAAAATATAAAATATTTACTCCGGTTAAAACGAACTTCGTTTATAACAAATTAAATTTTTTGGTACCATTCAGTTCGTTATAGTCGAACTCTACTGTAGTACTTAACTTTCATTAAGTTTTGGGAATAAGTTCATGTTGGTGTGTTAATTCTTATTCCAGAGAGCAAAGATGCTGTGCGTAAATTGATAACGCAAGACCGGAAATGGAGCTACAGTTGAATTGGGGCACTAGAGTTTTAAGATTTGTTCGTGTTGCACACAACATAATTTTAGTATTGCTCCAATAAAATATAGCTTAAAATTTTTTACATGAAACTAAAAAGGAAATGACAGAAATACAAAATATAAATGTTTATTTTTCACAAAAACGCAACCTGCAGAAACATTCAGAGTCGTTAGCAGGAACCGAAACCGTAACAGAAAGGAGTCGACAGTAGGAGTGTTTCCAGATGAATCAAATCTATAAAAATTTGCTTACAGTGTACCATTGTCATTGTGGTTTTGCTCAGTAATACTGAATTAACGATTATACTTTGTGAAAAAAATATTCTGATTAACTATTATTAATTTCTTTTCTTTACTTGTTTGAATTTCTATTCCATTTTAAGCCTTAAAATTCTTTCTACACGTATTATCAGAAATTGCGCTCAATTACAGGTTTGGCTATTTAATGCCATGCTTCTGTTGCCAACATCCTGGTTTTTATGACAAAAATAGCCAAACAAAGGCTGACTAAACCATGTTGTGGTGAATCATGCAAATAAAGCGGAAACCATAGGAAGTGACAATAAAAAAAGCTGACTATGTCTCCCATTTTTTTCATTGGATTCAGTGCAAAAATGCAAATACGTTACAAATGGTTAAACAATTTGAATGGAATAAAGATAAAAACAATATAAATATGAAGGTAAATGAACCACAATGAAGCAGGTAAAAATAAATTGAAACTATGAAATTAGTGTTGCAGCAACGAACTGCTAATGGACACGCTTTTGCAACACGCAGCATGTTTGAGACAATTGTATGTAAAACCTGTTACCTTTGTTACAAAAAATTTATAATAATCTTGCAACACTTTTAAAAATCAAAAAACTTTTTCAACGAAGTTTGTTGAGCAACACAATTACGAGTGCATTATTAAGATAATTTTATCCAACGGAAATTGAACAATAGAAACATACACGTAGTCATTAGTTCACACACTGTTAGAGAAGTTGCAATTAAGGCCAGCTGAAGAGCTAATAAACAAAACTGCTGTCAACTTCTAATTGTTTTTGTAAATGTGTCTATTGGTTAGTGGGTGAACGATTTAGCAAAATTATAGTTTATGCGAAGGATGTGGGTGGTGCATTTCATGTAATTTTACGTTCGAATATTGGACATATTTTGCTGAAGGCTGTTACAACTAATATGAAATATTGTTCTTCACAAACAGCTCTGGAAATAGTCATTTATTTAATTATTTATTCTCTTAACAAAATTGTTTTATTTGCAGGTGTAAAAACTTTTTCGGAAGAACTTTATTCTTGAATTCGATGTAACATTTTGTCCCGTTAAGTGAATATGTCCCTTAACATACACGTACATACATATAAATTGGAATTGAAATAGTAAAAATTTATATTTAGGTGCTTTAGCTGCGTTCATAGTTTCCAGCAGCATATACGAAGTCTGTTCAATAGAAAACATGAATTTTGAAATTTCTGCGGCTACGTGCATTCGATTAGTGTTTGCACACTTGTGTCGATCATATGTTCTTAGTTGAGTGAGAGGCATAACAGTTAGACGTGTTTTGCTTGTTCGGCGATTTTCTGCTGTGGAAAATATATCAAAGAATTTGCATAAAATTTTGTGTAAAAAAATGGAATTAAGTGCTCAAATGCACTTGAAATATTGAGAGTGACATATGATAATTGTACTCTGAGTCAGAAAACTTTTTACAAGTTGTACAAACTTTTCAAAGACGACGTTCGTCCTGAAAACTCCATCACAATAAAACCGATGAAAGTGTTGAGAAAGTGGGGAAAATATTAAAGTGGGAATCAATATTAGAGAAGTTGCAGAGGATGTCGGCATATCGGTTGGCTCATGCCATAAAATAATTTTTTGCAAATTTTAGGCATGAAGCGTTTGGCAGCGAAGTTAGTTCCAAAATTGCTGAATTTTGAACAAAAAAAACCATCGCATGGGAATCGCTCAGAAAATATTGAATGACGTTAACGACGATCCAGATTTGCTTAAAAGGGTCATACATAACTGTTGACGAATCATGGGTATATGGTTGTGACATCGAAACAAAAGTCCAATCGTCCCAATGGAAGAGCCAAGGTGAGCCAAGATCAAAAAAAAGCACGCCAAGTTCGATCAAATGGGAATTTTTTTGCTCAATGTTTTCTGCCATTACCGTGGCGTACTAGATCATGAATTTTTGCCACATGGTCGTACAGTTAAAAATGTGTATTATCTGAAAGTTATACGCCGTTTGCGAGAAGCAATATGAAAAAACGTTCAGTATAATGAAAAAACAATTCATGGATTTTGCATCATTTTGAACGAAAAGAATATCGTAATCGTGCTTCATCCACCGTATTCACCAGATATGGTCCCCTGCGACTTTTTGCTCTTCCCGAAATTGAAGAGACTCATGAAAGAACAGCGTTTTCCGATGATTGGGGAGATATAAACCGAGGATTGGAAAAAACATAGAATTCCCCTGTGTATTATATCCACAGGGGAATTCTTTGAAGGAGACAAAATAGAAACTGATGAATAAATAAGCATTTTTTGAGAAAAATGAAAATTCATGGATCACTGAACAGACCTCGTACATATAAATTGGAATTCAAATAATAAAACTTTATATTTGATTGTATGAGATGCGTGCGGTACATTCCAGCAGCATATACATACATATTTACATAAAGACAAAGTAGGTGTTCTTGCACTATGGAACTAATTTATATACAACTAATTTATAGTACAACGTATTTTGATTTTCTTATATCCAAAATATTCATCCGCGAATAACTTTATTATTGAACAAAGTTAGGAAATATTGCAAACTTATTTGTAAAGTAAGTGCTGTGTTTCCCAAACTCTTTGTTGAAAGTAGAAGCATTCACCGCAAGTGCTATACACAAGTTCGAGGTAAAAGTTAGTGATACTGGATTGCTAGTGGACAAACTTCATTATTCCGGTCGACGTAGAGTACAAACCGACGAGAATGTGGCACCTTAATGCAAAACTGTCGACTCGCTATCGAAATCAACAACTCTCCACTTCACGTACCAGGACGATAAAAATTTCTCGCAAAATCGTCGATTTATTCACTTACATGCTCCAATCGAATCAGTAATTGAAAGCAATCGCCCATACACTTCGTTACGGCTTCTCAGGTTGTGTCTTGCAGAAGATCCAATCGGTTATCGAATTTAGCATAAAAATCAGCGGGGGTCGAAATCCAAGAGAAAAATGTCGGTTTGAATCGACTCGCTTTCAAAAAACAATTTCAATTAATAGCAACGTGTCTTCAGTCATTTTGGTAATTTTATACTTTTAAAAGCTTAAAGTATCATATCAGAAATAAAATCAAAACGTTTATTCTTGAAATCACATCCGCATTGTGCTTATATGTAAATAATATCCTTATTATGAATTGAAGTTCGCCGTTACGTCTATCAGAATATCGATCATCTGATGTCAACTGATTTTCCTTTCATTGTCGAATTTAGGATGATACTAATCCACATAAGATCTAAGAGCGTTCAATGCATCTCAAAATAGTAACTGTTTGGTGTACATTTTGAGCTGGGGACGTCATCGGTTTCCATTTCTTTCAAAACGACGTTGGTCAGGCCATCATCATTAACGTAAGCGCTATAAGTCGATGGTTACCAACTTGTTTTTGGCCTGAATTAGTTGATATGGACACCAACGATATATGGTTTCAACAAGATGATGGTCATCTCATATGGAGGGGATACAAACTAGCCACCGAAATTTTGCAATTCGTCCCCGTAAGACTCTTTCTTATGGGTTTTTGCTTTTACAAATTTAATTTTTCAATAAAAATTCCTATTTTTAGACATCGCTGTAGGTCATAGTAACAAACACATGCGGTTGTTGAGGTGAAAAAGATTACAATTTTTGTTGTGAGCTGAACCCATAACCTCTGGAACTACATGCCAGAGCACTACCAACCTACAGTATCTAATTATTAATTAACCGCTAAACTGCACTTTATATCAAATATTTACTAGGAAAAGATGACTCATTTGTTCATTCAGTTACTAACCAACATTAATGCTAAATAGTTAAACTTGTATTTAGCTTTCAAACGATTTAAAAATAAATTTAATTTTAAATCTTTTAAAGTCGCTATAAATCTGAGTTGACGGACATAAAAATAGAATTAGAAAATCATACTCGTATTTGTATTTAAACATTTTTATTTCATTTCCCTTACAATTACTGTTTATTTTCTATCAATTACATTCTTTATTAGATGTTTTAGAAGTAGGAAATCGCCATTAAGTCTGTGCATTAGACAATAAATTTAAAAAAATCTACACCAAACGAAATAGTTTTTGTAACTACAAATCAATAATATTGATTTAATATTCGCTCGTACTTGCCACAATTGTACATTTGTGTAACACGACTGAAGAATTATTGTTACAAAGTTCATATTTAAGGAAGGAAGTGCTTTTTTTTCAACTTTATTTAATTTTTTTGTCATGGCCAAATATACTGAATACTCGTATGAATTGCTTAAATCTAATTACGTTTGTTCTATGGAGAAAAATTTAAGGAAAAATGAGAATATGGCACACGTGCTGTTGTTGAAAATTATTTTCGTTACTGTCACATTTTCAATTTGTTGTCGTACTCGCATGTGTTTCACTATCAGAAATAGTTCGCATTACTTTTGAAATAATAGTCATTCACATTCGCTGAGTTCTTTGTTATTTTTCTAATGACATTAATTTGTATTTTGTTGCTGTTAAATTTGATTTAATGATACATGAGCTCAACACGCTTTTTCGTCTCTAATTGGAAACGCGAACACAAATAATGGTGGATTGATAAAAAAGTGAAAAAATAATTCGCAAGTGTATCTACTACACATTTTCAAATTCATTAGAAGGGCGTTATATGTACTTTGATTTATAGTCGGGATTATAAAGCAGTTTTTGAAACTGAAAAAGGGGTGTCTGAATTTAGCCTTTAATTTGTCACGGTGAATAAACGTAAGGGTTGTTTGGTACCCTGGTAAAATAAATAAAAAAATTTATTGAAATAAAAATTACAAATAAAAAAACGTATTTTAAACTTATAACAATACCCACCTTCTTGCACCAATACGTATGAGTCAATCTCGTCCGCATTTGGATATTTGCTTTTCTAAATGAGACTGAATATTTCAATAATTGCACAAGATAGAAAAGGATAAATAACAGGTGGCGTAAAAGTATTATCATAATTTGAATTTGTTGCCATTTTTGCAGATGACGCTAAATGTCACTGTGGTGTGAAAAAAAAAACTGGAACCACGGAAATACCTCCAGGCAGAGGCCGTGAAAAATTATTAACTCGCGCTTGAGACGGGAAATTGAACGAATGGTGCAACTGGATCCTAAACTAAGTGCAGTAGTAGTAGCCAAAAATATTTAATAAAGTAAAAAAAATCGATTAATGTACAAACCAATATAAGGCATGTTTTCCAAGAAGGAAACCATTTGTTTCAAAGAAGAATGTAAAGTTTCGTTTGGAGGATGCCACGACTTTTGGAAAAGCGTAATATTTACGGACGAAAGTAAATTTAATATTTTCGGTTTAGATGGCAGACCATTTGTCTGGGGTACAGCTCTCGAATTAAAAAATATGAGAGCAACGGTGAAACACGGTGGCAGCAGGGTGATAGTGTGGGTTGCGATGTCAGCAGAAGTAATATTAAATCTTGTGTTTGTTGAAACGAGAATGAACAAACAAAATTATTTAGATATTTTAAAAGAAAATTTAGTAGCTGGTGCTGTGAAATTGGGTATGCAAATGTATTATTGCTTCATTCATGATAATGACTCGAAACATAAGTCGAAAATTATAAGTGACTGATTGCGTGGCAATATAAAAAAGTGCTTCCCCACCCTCCACAGAGCCCAGATCTTAACCCCATAGAACATCTGTGGGGAGTTTTAGTAAATAAAATTCGCCAACACGCAATTATCAATAATCAGATGTTGAAAAGTATTATTCTTGAGAAATGGCGCAATACTGATAATGAAACCACTAACAAATTTGATTTGTCTATGAAAAATCGCTTTAAAAATGTAGTTAATGCGAAAGGATATCACACTCGTTATTAAATGTACTAGATTTAATGAATTCAAACTCAGTATAACTTTGCTGTACTGCAAATTTTTAGAGTTTGTTTTAAGCGTTTCTTATTTCTTTATCTATATATATAAAAATAAGTCCGTATATGTACGTCGCCGAACTACTCATAAACGCGTCGAGCGATTTCAACCAAACTTATACACTACGTAGGCAGTGGCCCATATATGGTTTATATGAAGTTTGGTTAAAATCCGATAACGCATGTGTGTGCGGTGCGTATGTGAAGTGAGTGTGTTTTTGGGAACAAAACCAACTTTATTAAAAACAAGTGTGTTTCTTTTCTTATTTTGTTTTGCCGTGCGAAGCAGGCAACGGGCCCGCTAGTTTTAAATAAAATAGATAATTGTTTAAACTGTCAATTTTTTTAATTTATTAACATACCCATTGCACTATCAGAAATTTCCAAGTTTTAGATTACAAATGTTTCAAACAACTTTCAATTGAATTCTAAGCTGTGTAGTGTACGAGCAATTAGTTGTGTCAGTGTATCATGCAGAGAATTATTTGTCATGGAAGGATACACACCTCAAGAACATGGAATTATTGTTACTGCTTTTCTTCAAAAAATTTTCAGTCTGTTGTTTTAACGCAGAGTGAATTGCGTGGACATGTTCTATGTGCGTTTGGCTGAACGCATCGTGCAAACTTGGTCCACTAAAGATGTCAAAAGAAATCAAATTTTCAGTGAACTTAAAAGCATTCTAAGCCTACTATACAAATACTTATGTATTTTGTAATAATCACATACGATAGAAAATTCTCATATTGTATTTGTTTGATTGGCATAAATATATGAGGTTGAATGTTTTCAAAATGCTTAAAGTTGACTGGCGATCTTGTTTACCGACCAATGAAACGTCGGAATATGAACTGCTAAATTCGCTACAATGAATAAATTCTTATAAATCCTTCATTTACAACAAAATGGTAGACAGTTCAAATTATGACTAATCAGAGTGCGGGGAGTTTTAAATAAACTGATGATTTAGTTGAAAGGCGCATCTACTCCTTTATGTATGACACGGTGGTGCGGGTCTATGATTGTTGGGCTAAAACTATTTCGCTGCGAACATGAAAAATTTTACTGATTTTTTTTTTAATCTGCTCCAAAAGGAAACGAGAGCTGTGATATCTTCTGGTAAGGTTGTGGGCCGCGCCTTTTTTAAAGTGGATGAGATTAACCGTAATGTCAACTTCAGGAAAGGAAAACAAGAAATAAATTAATAAATAAATCGGTAAATAATAACAATGAAGCAGGTTGAAGAATTGAAGTTGGCACTGTTTAAATAGATGTCTTATTTTCCAGATTTGGATAAATAGTAAATGATTCCAGTATGATGAGGGTGCCATTTCTACTAGAGAAGAATCCTTCGATGCATGTGTGGTTAAAATTGTGGAAGGATCCAAAGTGTCCAGCACCATTATACAAGCAATATTTATCGAATATTACTGTTTGAACTATGGCTCTAGTGAAAAACGAAAGCATCTACAGTTTGTCGCTATTCGAAATATCAAATGGTTTTGAAACACGTGACCCTCCAAACGGCGTTCACAATTAATTAGTTAGAACAAAATCCTGAGTACTACTCCTAACCATTATCTCCGCTCAAGGTTCGTTCTACTTAAATAATGACGTTGGTTTAAGCAAAATTTGAACATATTGCCGATAGATTTATTATAATAACAAAACAAAAAATTCAAAATTTTTTGCTTCTTTAGACGAGCGCATGCTCTTTCCAATAAGTTTGGGCTTATAATAGAAATCTAAGTACAGTGTTAGCTCCCTTTTTTCTCCTTGAAAGGGCAAAAAATGTTACACTCTTTTTTCTTCATTAGAAAAGAAAACGCAACAAGCTGCCCTAAAACTCCGAATACTGCTTCTCTATTTGAATAATAAATGGTCTTTCCGATTCCTAGGTTCCTTATGCTTCTAGTACAATATTTCTATATGTACGTACATATATACACGTATATTTTAAATACAAAAAAAATCATTTCTTTACACGAATGTGTCATGTAAGATTTCGACCATAGATTTAGAAATCAAGTCCGTTAATATTTCTATAATGATTTTAGTCGTTATTTGTGACACTACGGTTTATGTGACATGATTAGAGAACTAAGCGCCCTTTAGTCTTTCTTATATTCTTAATATGTTTTCTAATTATGTTTTTCTTTTTTCTATCTATGCATCGCTTAAGATTAATCTGATAATTTGTTTTCATTTCTTTAAACTTGAAGAAATAATTTATTAAACATGACCTTCAGCATAAACATCTCATCGATTTATGTATCATTTGGTGCTCAACATTTTTTAATTAATAAGATTCGGTTACAGTTTTCCTTTAGTCTTTAATGATCTATACTAAACAATAAATTTGATTAAGGAAAATATATAGACAATTGGTAGCATTTCCCTTTGTTCTTTTGTTGTTGTAAAAATAAACAAAGTTATTATCGCAACTACAAAACAGACTAGAATTTTATATAAAAAAATGAAAATGTGAAGGCAACAAAAAAGTTTATATGGAAAAGTTATGAAGCAGGGCTGTTGTTCTTAATCACTTTTGAACACTTTAATACAAGAGAGACTTTGTGCCTGAACATAATAGAAACGAAAACAGACGGATGGACACACGCAAGGAGGCAAGCAGACGGACAGGGCAAAGCATTGAATTTGTGAGCAGACATACGAGCATTAAGCAACTTGTGCCAGAATTATCTTTATAAAAAAGATCTTAAATTTCATTAAAATCTTGGAAACATCCAGCTGTAGATGTTTGTGAAGAGAGATGCAAAAGTATGTTTCACTCTACAAAGTAAAGGAAAGAATTGTTGCCTGGCATCATTTATGTATTCAAGAGTTTATCAATTAAATAATTATACATACATACACACATGGATATACCAACACATATACTCATACTTGTATGAGTGTAACATAACAAATGACTTGAAAGAACGACACAAAAGAATCCCTACTTAAGAGATTTTTCTAGATTTTGCTTCTCTAACGAGTAAAATAAACATTTTGCAATTAAAATCATTTCTATATTCATATACGAGCACTTATTTTTAACAAAATAATTTTTAATTCCAAGCGTTCATTACATGTTGGAGAATTATATAATTTTTATACAAGGTGGGTGCAAAAGTAATGTCATAATTTGAACTGGCTGTCATATTGTTATAAATGAAAAAACATCTCTGCATATCTACATCATAAATTTCAAAACACAGTGATTTCATTTGATCCATTTGCAAAAATGGTCACCCTGCAGGTGTATAAAACAAAACCTGATTCGTTTGTAAATATATAAATGGTTTCCAGTGAAAAGAATTAAAGCTGTTCTTAAGGAATGACATTTTCATTGCTTCCAAAGTATCGACTATTAAATTTTGTTTGCATCTGAGAAAATCTGGCTTAAATTTAAGAGAAATGCTTATTTCTTCAAATTTACATAAGAATTATATTTTTGTTTAATGTTTAATTGAAATTATGTATTACTTTCGCATTAGAAAAGAACTGTGGCTGTCAGCAAGTTTTTAATCTTTCCAAACTTTGTTTTCTCAGTAGTACAAAAAAGGAAAAAAAATCGACATCTCCTAATATAATGGCTAGAAATCTATATATCTATCTATACATATAAAATAGGATGTTTGTATGTATGTACGTATGTATGTATGTATGTATGTAACGTAATGGCTCCAAAACGGCTGGGCCGATTTTGACGAAATTTTCAGAGAACCTTCAGAATACCCGGCCGGGTGACACTGTGGATTTTTTTCTGATTTTTGATTTTCCGTCTGTGGGCGGAGGGGCGTGGCAAAATCAAATTTTCATATTGCACCACCAATGACATATACATATATTTACTTTTTGTGCTTTTTTTATTTTATTTTACTTTTTTTGGAAACCCGTTGTCATGTTCTTCAAAACGAGATATCACACTCTTAAATCGGTTATGTAGTTCCGAAGATATTTACAAAAAATTTATGTTAATAATGATTCAATATCAAAATTTTAAAACTTTCGAAATGTTGCATTAAAAAATCCGAGTTTTCGGTTTATTTGCAAAATATTTACGTCATTCGATAACGCAAGATATTCCGCTCTTACTAAGGTGCAACATTGTGCAATAAGTTAAAGATCTACACATATAAAACAGGATATATATGTACAGGGTGTTTTTTTTTAGAGGTATAGAACTTCGAATTAAAATAAAACACAAGAAAATCTTTTTAATGTCCATCAATTTGGCTTTATTGGAAGGATAATTTTATGCCATTAACGTTTAAATATGACTTCGGGCATGTGGCCGCCGCGGCTGGCTCGAATAAAGCCAATTCTACAGGTCCAATTTTCAACCACTTTTTCGAGCATATGGGGCCGTATGTTGGCAATAACGCCACGAATGTTGGCTTCCAAGTCCCCTAACGTTTCTGGTTTGTTGGCGTAGACGAGCGACTTCACATATCCCCAAAGAAAATAATCCAATGGTGTCAAATCACACGATCTTGGTGGCCAATTGACAGGTCCATTCCGCGAAATTATGCGCTCATCGAATGTTTCCTTCAATAAATCGATTGTGACGTGCGCTGTGTGGCATGTAGCGCCGTCTTGTTGGAACCACAACTCATCCACATTCATGCCATCCAATTCGGGAACAAAATAGTCGGTTATCATGGCTCTATACCGGTCTCCATTAACGGTAACTGACTCTCCAGCATTATTTCGGAAGAAGTATGGCCCAATGACTCCACCAGCCCATACAGCACACCAAACAGTCAGTTTTTGTGGATGTAATGGCGTCTCAAGGGTCTCATGTGGATTCTCTTCACTCCAAATGCGGCAATTTTGCTTGTTGACGTAGCCATTCAACCAAAAATGAGCCTCATCACTGAACAAAATTTTGCGATGAAAATCAGCATCGAGATCAATCTCATTTTCGGCCCATACACCAAAATCACGACGCATTGCATGGCCTAGCGGCTTTAATTCTTGCACAAGCTGGATCTTGTAAGGTCGCAAGCCAAGATCTTTGCGCAAAATCTTCCATAAAGTTGATGGACAAAGCTCCAATTGCTGTGCACGGTGGCGAATCGATTCATCCGGGTCCTCTTCAACACTTTGCTCTACAGCGGCAATCGTTTCTTCGGTGCGCACTGTTCGACGTCTCTGCGGATGCGTATTATCACATAGAGTAAACGTAGTGCGAAAACGATCCATGGTTAACCGAATTAATTGCTCTGGTGGACGATTATGTCGACCATAAAATGGACGGAGCTTGCGGTAAACTTCGCGAACTGAACCATTATTTTCGAAATAAATTTGCACGATTTGCAAGCGTTGTTCTTTTGTCAACCTGTTCATGATGAAATGGCAAACCAAACTAAATATTAATCACTTGACAGCTGACAAAATGGCCGCCAGTTAAAAAAGTGATGCCAACTTAAAGTTCTATACCTCAATAAAAAACACCCAATATATGTAACGTATGAACTCCAAAACTTTATGATATGTATTCCATAGATTTTTATTTAAAGGTCGTAAATTTCGTTAAACGCTCAATTTAAATCGTATGGTTATATAACTTTTGAGCTGTTTGCTGAGGGCCAGCAACGCGGACGGGGTCAGCTATATGCACATAAAATTACGTGTATGTTCGTGATCGCTAAACTCAAAAACTACTATACCGATTTTGACCAAATTTTATATGCATGCTCTATGGGCCGTGAGGAGTGTTTCTGTGTAGTTTGAAGTTCGTCCGACAGATGGCCCAATATTTTGTTTTTTCTTTTTTTCCCAATAGAGATTAGCGCAATAAGCCTATGCTGCGTTTTGCTGCAGGTGTTGGGTCCTTAATCAGCGTGTAGTGGGGTTAATTAGCCCGATACCGGTATTTGAACAATAATTGCTATGTCGATTTAGTGCAAATTTGAAGGCAAAACAACGTTTGCCAGGGTCAGCTAGTTTTAAATAATGTAGAAAACCCTATATTAAAGTTATTTAGAAATACTACTAATTTTTTCTACATCAAAATCTCTGAGTTTTCATGACTCCTTTAAAAGCTCTCTTTGCTGAGCCTCTCCGAAACGCATTTACTCTAACAACTACTCTATACTCGTTAGTGCGGTTGCTATTTGACATGCTGACATGGCGATGACGGTTAAACACATCATGATGTCCAAGCTCGAGTCCGGTGGACAAAAATAATCAGTAAACAATTTATGTGCTCAAATAAATATTTAATGTAATTTTGAATATACAAATGTATGTACTCGTATATTACAATATATATAATACACTGTGAGAAGAATAACAGTTTCAAGTACCAGTTTATTCATACCATCTAGAACATGAGTTCAAATCCAATGAATTGGATCTAAAAAAGAAAACATCTTGCAATGGCAAAGCCAATGTTAATATCAATGGAAGAGAATCGTACTTGCACTAAATCCAAAACACAAGTTCTCAGGGATCTTCCTTGATAGATATGTAGTTTTGACTATGTTTAGAATTCTTGATGCTTTTGAACTGTGCAGATGTTCTCAAAATGTTGAGATACAGACAGCCGAACTCGGTTTAGCGCATTCCATTATCCCTGCAAACGTAAGTATGTAAACTAAAGCAGGGTCGCTGAAAACGAATCTAACTTCACTTTCATACGAGTTTGACGTTCAAAAATTAAAAACTTGTATTTTCCTTCTGATCTCTTGACTGAAAGAGACAAATACGAATTTAATTTTTCATTTTACATCGAAATTTAAATTTTACATCGCCAGAAAAAACAAAATAATAAATCGTTGTCGCACAAGAAAAGTATGGTTAGAAAATACAATATCTTTTGTCTCATAACATCTCTGGTAGAAAATCCGTTTTATTTTTCTCTATAAATTTACCAACTTTAATGAACCAAATAGTGCTCAGTAGAATAGATTATTTATTAATCATATTATTTATTAATCATATTATATATTATTTATTAATCATATTGACCTTCGTAGACTAGTAGGTAGTGTACTAGACTCGTAGTGCGAAGGTCCCAGGTACGAATCGTGCCGTAGAACTCTGGCAGTTTGTGTCTGATAATTAAAAGGGAGCCTTCACTGGCTTAAGTGTATGCCGTATGACATGGGCTATAACTACGGTGACCATTAAACCCATAAAGAAATAGTGTACACATTTTTATAGATTGTATCTATTTTATTAAAAACATAACATAAAATTCATTGCCATAAACATACATAAAAAAGGGAACTAAACTAAAAATACATACACACATACGAACGAATGTAAAAATATACATACATATGTACTTTATTTTTGATATTTCTCTACAGAATGTATTTTTTGCAAAACATCAGCTCTATTCGTTAGAAATGATTTAAATTCAGTGCAATCCATTTCAAAATTGCATTTTATAATTAAGAGAGATTCTAGTGTTTCCAATTTCATTTGAGATTTTTCCGAAGTCCATATATTATTAGATATAGAAAAAACCCTTTCAGTTGGTGCATTTGATGCAGGCAAAGAAAATGCAAAATCCACTAATTTTAAAATATTTTTATAAGGAATATTTTCGTTGTCGAAGAATTTAAAAACTTCAACCCACTTTTTATCAGGATCTATTTCGGATTTTTTCCATATTTCTATTTTGTCCACGTTTGCATAACTTTTTACGGAAGTAAATTCATCAAAGACGTCGTTATTATTTATATTTATATCATTTCGAATTTCTTCTACTTTAGCCAACGATTTTTCTACTTGCTGCCAAGATGGAACTGTTTTTAAAAGTACCCAAGCAAATCCCTCAATTTCTCTAAATGATTCATCCCATTGGTTCAAATAGTCAATACAAGTTCCGTAAAAATGTTTTATTTTTTCTTTCAAAATGTTAACATCAAATCCCTCCGACTCTAGATCTGAAATAGCATTTTGAACAGCTAATGGTAGAAATACTTCATTATTTCGTTCTATTAATTTCAGTTTTAAATCTTTTAGAATTTCTGCTGCTTCAGGCATCGAAATGTATTGTGTTTCTAAACGAAGAATATATTTATGAAAGACACAAGCTTGACTGTGTATGAAAAGTAACCAAAAAATAGCACAGGGATCATTAAAGAAATTAAACAATACTGTTGGGCATTTTTCTTGTTCAAGATAGTACTCTTTTAAAGGTACAAATAATTCCAATATTCTTCCTAAAGCTGGCATTAGTGTTAGCCAACGTGTTTTACTATGGCCTAATAGTTTTTTATATTCTACGTCAACACTATCACAAATTTTTTTAAACTTTTCTACCCTAACTGTATAAATATAAAAGAATGAATATAGTTTTACTATAATTACCTCAATATCTATTGGTAGGGATTCTGCCGCAGTTTGGATACAATTATTCAAAATATGGGCAACACAATTGACACCAATTAATTTCTTTCCTAGAAACTTTTGCATTTTATAAAAAACATTGTTTTTGCCTTTTTTTGCCGCACCACCGAAGTTACAATTAGTGTTATCTCCACAAAAAGCTAAAATTTTACTGGTAATGTCAAACATACTTAACGTATTTTGTAGACTATTTAAAATTATGTCAGAAGTTTCACCATTTAATTCATTAATTTTAAGTACTTTCACCAAAGTTCCTCTGTCAGGTAAGAAATATCTCACTAATACTGGACAGAGCTTAATGGATCCATGATTGGAACAGTCTAAATATACCGATATGTTTTGGGAGCGCTTCAGATCTTCTTTTAATAATTCCATTGAAAGAGGTGCAAAAACTTTACAAGCGATTGCTCCACATTTTGTTCTAGCACAGGAATATTTACTTTCAAAGCAAGATTTAATCAGTTTGGAAGTACAATCGTTTGAACGAAAGGAAAAACTGTGTAGAACAGAATGATATGTCCAAATCCCTTCTGCAAGAGCCAATTGCTTTTCATTGGATTGAAAGTCAGTCGCTCTACCGAATATGGTTACTTTTTTATTGGAACTTTTTTCAATTACTGCCTTTTTGTGTTTGTTGGTATAAATGTGCTGTTGGATATTGTGGCGACCACCACAGGCTATTGAAAAGCTAGCTGTGCAAGTTGTACACCTTACATCGCTCTCTGTATTCCCCGTTTTAATGAATGGATACTCCTTTTGCAGATCTTTGTTGAATATACATTTTCGTCGTGGAGGCATTTCTAGATTTCATATAAAAACCATTTTTGTTATATTAAAAAGAAAAACAGTAGTTTATATACACACAATAATTTACCTCAACTCAAATACTTATGTACATATGTATATCGAAATAAACTTGAAAGTAAACTGTTTGTCACAGTTTTTTTAACAGTTATTCAAACTGGATGAAAAAACAAACAAAAATATGCGTATATATGTATGTATGCATGTGTATGAACAGCCGAAGAACTGACAAATTCTCGTCTGTTCTCATAACTTACATAAGTACATAGTGGCCAGATTATTTTTCATAATAAATGAGAATGAAACGTAGAGTTGCAAAGAATATTTATTAATGACCAAGAATAATAAATAGAACAGAAAAGTGGACAAAAGTGAACACATGAGAGAAAATATGTTTTAAAAAATGGGGCAATTGACAAAAAAATGTACAAATAGTGTACATGAAAAAAATAATGTACAAGAGGCTCAAATAGTGTACTGTCCACTATAATAGTGAACGGATGGTCACCGTAGCTATAACACCCCTCCAATCAACCTAACTTAACCTATTAATCGTATTATATATCATATTAATTCCTTATTTATTAATATTATTATTAATTTTTTTTCGAACGTATACAAAGTACAAATGATGTTTTTTAAAAATATTATTGTTCTACTTCTTATTTTTAACGAAACAGTGCATTTTTCTTTACAAATATTTATGAATTTCAGTTTATGAGGACATAGATTCAACATGTGGATGCAATCATTATCTTGGAGATTTGTTTTAAATGATAGCAATTCCTACTTGAAAGAACCACTTGCGAAAATTGCTAAAGTGGTGTTAATCAATTTGTAAAAGAAGCATATCAAGATCTATTCAATACCAATAGCAAACCTTCTATTTTCTTTCTATAGATCACAAAGTATATTACAGTAATACTTTGATATTACGAACTTCGTTATAACGAAAAACTCAATATAACGAATTTTTAGCTGAGTCCCTTGAAAAAACCTTTTTTTCATACAAAAATGCTCCATAACTATAACGAAAAAATTCTGAGTTTTAAGGCCTCTATATAGCGAAGTATTTTTTCAAAAGCCTCTATACAACGAAATTATAATTGAGAAATACATACATATGTACATAAAATTTTAATATAACATTTAAGTGTGTAAGTCATTATCAAAACTCTCTATATAACGAAGTCTTCAACTATAACCTTCATACAACGAAGTCAGAATAAAGCAAAATTAAAATTTATGCAAAACGGGAGAGTCCCTTTTAAAAATAGAATTTGGACAAAACAAAACTGTAGTTATAACGAATTTTTTCCGTATTTCTTTAAATTTCGTTATACCAAGATTTCACAATGCATATGTATAGCGAATCAATAGCTATAACGAAGTGTTTTTCGATCCCTTCTAGATTCGTTATATCGAAGTTTCACTGTATTTTTGATCGCTTTGTCAAATAAAAATTAAAAAATTGGAGAATTAATGAAAACATTTAGGGAAAATTTTTTGTTTGCGTAAAAATTTAAAAGCATTTTTCTGATGGGCTCGCTATACGCAATAACTTGTCATAGCAAGTATATGCTATAACCGAACTTCACTGTAGTCCCTTGCTAATTATTTTTAGATTTATATATTTCCCAAATCTCTCATTGGGAAAAGACGTAACATTTCCAATTTCTTATTGCTGCTGAAACCAAATCTATATAAATTAAGCCCCATTCTTCAATAAAACTATTAAATAGAATAAAGAACTACTTTGCGCATGCTTCCTTTAAACGAAGTGATCAGTCACAACAAAGCTTATGGCTTTAAGTGCGGTCATTATTTTTGAAGTGCGGCCAGGCTTGCAACTTCGCCGCCGGGGATTATATATTCAGTTTTTGTGCATTTTTAAAAGATAAATGGATTGAATGCGATGAACAACAACATTTTTGTTAATTTAAGAACGACAACATAAGAAAATGTATTTTCAAGCAGCTTAATCAACCTGTGCAGATAGATAGATACTTTACTCCCTTCTTGATAATTTCTGGGAGTAGTTTCGTATTTTTTTTTCCTCTCTCTTAGTGGAAAAACAAAACAGCAGACCTCTAATTAGTTGTGTTGGTGCTATCACAAATATAACGTTAATGTACTGGTACAGCTGTTCATCAGCTGATTTCACATCGTGTATCAAACTCTATTAGTAATAGATGAGCTCATCTGATTAGATGAACTTTGTCAAACATTCAGTCTCTATAAATAATTTTTTTTTTTAATTAACACAATTTTATAATAAATAAGTTGGCCATGGGGCATGCGTTTTGATTTAAAAGAAATTGGTTACTTTTTTCTCTATGTTTAAATTTTGTATTGTTTTGGTTATTTTTTTTGGCAATTTTGTCTACTTCCTCGACGTTTTTTGCTGGATTAAAGAAATACGTTGCTCGATATCTTTAATCTATTCACTACAAACTACAGAATTTGCCGTCGAAAATTGTCAAACGCGATAAGGGGCATATATATACACACAAATATGAATGGTAAATAAGATACGTGATTGCCGAAAACTCTCCACAAAATATTTTTCTGTAATAAATTAGTTTTCAGAATTTTGAGAGCATTGAAATTTCATTTCTCTTTTTTTAAGCAAATAAATGATATTCATTAGAATCATTATTCGCCATACTCTCCAAAATAATTATTTAAAAAATGTATGGCTTGTTGTTGGCTCAGCTGAGTATATGCCACATATACTTATACTAAAAACAACAAATATTTTATACGAATTCCATAGAATTCAATCATATTTTTCTACTTTCGGTTAAGTCAACAACATGTATATCGAATAATGAGTTTAAAAATTATTCTTATTATAATTTATTTTTCGTTTTGTAAGAAAACCAAAAAAGTCGCAGGCAACAAAAATAGTATTTTTTAGAAAATGGAAATGAATTCTTGATATTTTTAAAAAGCTTCATCTGGAGTGTTGCTTATTAAAGCCGTAGTTTCCCCCTTTTTTAAGCGGATGTGTCCAGTAAATTTCAAGCAAGAGGATTAGGATGGGACTCGAGTTTTGTTAAATATTTGCCTGCATATTTTGCAATTTCAGCGGTCACAAGTGGCATATTTAGATAACGATGTAAATTTGAATTTTTGATGTACCATGGATCCGATGTTAATAACCTTAGATTTTGTTTTGCCTTCGTTGGATTCTCTCTACATTGGAAGCTGAAGCAGTGCCCCATAGCTGAATTCCGTAACACCATATGGGTTTCAAAAGCGACTTGTATATTAAAAGTTTACAATCGAATACTGAATTTAAAAATTATTCTTATTATAATTTATTTTTCGGTTTGTAAGAAAACCAAAAAAGACGCAGGCAACAAAAAATAATCTATTTATTAGAAAATTAAAGTGAATCTTGGTTGTATTTTGGAGAAAAAAAATTTTTACAAAAAAATATTTCCTCGTGGCAACACTGACATTCCATTGAATTATTATAAAGTACCGATACCTAATGTAGCGTACCGCATTTTTTTTTTAATTTTTTATCAAGCATTGAGACTTTCAAACAAAACTGAAGGCGAAGAAAAAAGTTGCTGAGTTATTAAATAAACAATAACAATGTTTAAAGCATTAAAAAACTGAAGAACAGATAATGAAAATGATGCTGTTGATGATGATAATGACGCTGACGATGATGTTTCAGTACAAAATGTTCATCTTTTATTCTGTTTGTTATCGAAATGTTTAAACAAATATTGAATAAGAAAAAAAAATCAATTTTTATTTCTCTTGTATGGTCATTGACTTTAAAGCATCAATGTTTCTTTACTTTCTTCTAAACAAATGAACCCTTTAAATAAACGAAAATTTAAAGAAACATAAACAATTTCTTATTCATTCAATCAAGATCCATGTGGTTTTTCTTCTAAATGACGCCATTTGAAAATTCAATTTGGAAAAAAGTGTAAATTTTCAGCCTCTAAAAACGGTAGTACAGAACCCTCGAAATCAGTTTGTTAAAAGCAGTGAGAATTCTTTAACCTCAACAAATACATACATACATCTAGATGCATTTAACATATTGGCTTGTTTGTGAACTCAATTAGAACGTGATTGATACAGCCAACCAATAAAATAAAAACCATGAGTTTTACTTTCAAAGCCGATGAAGCGTTAAGGTTTTGCATCAAAACAAATCCAATATACAGTGGACCCTCGGTTAACGATCACAATTCGTTTCTGAATCTTGTTCGTTACTCAAAGTGATTGTTAAGCGAGACCATTATTCTCTTATAAGTCAATGCAAAGTAAAATAATGCGTCCTAAATAGAAAAAAGTGTACCCATAATATTTTCATTTACCTTTTTATTGAAAAAAAGTTCCATAACACACATAAAGGAAAATATGTGATCGTTGTGAAGATATTCTCCCTGTGAAGCATTTACAGCCTTAAGCATGTCCTCATTCTGGAAGATGGTGGAAATCATTGATTTTATAGGTTCAGTGTACTCGTGCGTCCTAGATCAGCCAGTACAAGTCTATATTTTTCTATTATTTCATGCTTCATTTCTAGTTTTTTTATGCAAACCGTTTTGAAGCATTTTGTGTATTAACAGAAATTAATAATAAAAACGTCTGTGCTTCATTACATACTTTTGACTCTACGGACTCAAGCGGTGCTACGATGCCACTGAAAGGAAACCCAAATACAGACAAAAGTTTGACGTACAATTCGGTATTATTTCCCATTCCATATATTTTTCTATTATCGCTTAAACGTTCAACATTTCTCTCTAATTTAGTACAAAACGTGAAAGTCGTAGGTGAAATTAGCCAAACACGATAAGGTTTATTATATTGTCAGTCACCAAAAATATGACAATGCAAAGAAAAATTTTATACGAAACTTTACACCTTAAGCGAAAAGTTTGTTCCTTGTACGAAATGTTCGCTATGTGGGGCCGTCATCAAGCGAGAGTCCACTGTATTTGGTAGTAATTTTTTTAGGTACTTTTATTAATTTACATGCTCTGAAAATGATGGTCTAATCAGCTAATTTTATGTTTCCATTGTATTATGGGAATTTTTATAACGTAAGCAGCTTAAATATTATGTAACTCTGTTACGTTATATGAGGGGAAAAATAAAAATTTCCGTTTTTGAACGAATACGCAGGTATCCATGACGCTAGAAAAGACCGTTTTGCTCGGGAGATCATAGAAAAGTTCTTAGCCGTAATTGTACATGTTGTCAAATATGGGGTTTGGACATGATCAAAATGGTATGCAATTTCGTCTAACGTTTTAGGTTTTCACTTTCGGTCCCGAACAATAAATTTTTAATACAAGAAACGTTTCTTAACAATTTGTGTTTCAATTACGTTCTTTTTAAGGAGATATAATTCCTTCAACTCTTGATTTACCAATGCAGCTCGTTAAGCGAGATCATATACTTGAAAAATCTGCTAACATCTCGATTAAAGTTAAATGTACAGCTTTCATTCGATGATCTGCTGATGTTTTGAAATAGTCTTGAAAGCTTAAATGATATGCAATTTTCAAATATTTATGTCAAATGCTAGAATATCCATCGACGTACTTATGAAAAGGTTCCGCTTCGCCCATTTAGTGATAAGGCTGATGGATGAAGGGGTACACCAACAAACAAAATTGTCAATTTTGGATGACAACAATCCACATGAGTTTCAAAAGCATCCAATGCATCCCGAAAAAGTCACTGCTTAGTGTATATGCCTCATCGGTCCATATTTCTTTGAGAACGACGTTGCCCACGACATCACCGACAACTGCCGGCGTTATAGATCTATTATTATCAACTGCTTTAGACCTGAATTGAATGGTATGGACACCAACGAGATGTGGTTTCAATAGGACGTTGATACGTGTCATACAGCTCACACCACGTTTGTCATTCTGCACGAGCAATTTGAGAGCATGGTCATTTGACGTGGATGTGGTGGGGTTTCTTGAGTTGCAGGTCTGTGCAAATAAGCCACAAATCTCAGCGTCCCTGAAAGCCAACATGACCCATGCAATCGATCAAATTCAGCCTGATTTATGCGCCAGAGTCATGGAAAATTGGACACTGCGCAATGGACATTTGCACGATGTTATATTCCAACATATGTGCAATGGCATCCATTGGCCTTTCAAATGAATGAGTAAAAATTTTAATGATTTTGTTTTATTTAAATTTTTAGATATTAAAACACTTTAATTATTTAAAAACAAAGTTGTTATTTTCTGGTACCACAATAAGAGGATGTCAACAATGTGCTTTTTCCATTTAAGTGCCACGAGTATATATTTAGCAAATCTAAAAAAAAGTAAAATATTGGAATTTTAACTCTCATATTTATTTAATGCTGGGAACATTTGGCCATCCTGAAAGTTCGTCTACACAGGTGAAAGGTGAGACAAAGCTTGACTTAATTTCAATAGTATATCTGACAGATGCTCTTGGTAATGCAGTGTAATTTAAGATATGGCGGCACCATATATCTCGCCTTGCGTAGAAGGCAAGTGCTATAATTCTCTCTGACTAATTGTCTAGTACACTAGCCTCTAGTTTACAAGGGCACTCATGATTGTTTATAGTACATCATATTTTAATTGGTAATACTTTCAAGTGAAGTGTTATTTCGAAATCGCTAATGCATTAACCAAATCATTTTACAGAGAATTTCAGAAAAGGTCGATTATTATACGGTCATAGCGCTCTTAATCGATGGTAACGGTTCTTTCAGCGTCGTTTTCCAACAAATACTACGTCTCAATGACGGTCTCCAGACCAAAATGCACACCAAACAGTCACTTTTCCCGGAAGCAAAGGCTTTTCCACAATCACCTCTGGCTTCTATGGGTCCCATGTGCGTCAATTTCGCTTGTTGGCGTAATCACCGAGTGAGAAATGAGCTTAATCGATGTAATTTTTTTTTTGAAAAAATCAGCATCGAAAGCCTTTTGCTCTTGCACTCTAGCAGCATGTTTACGGCAGCTTTATATGGATGAAGTTGTAAATCCAAATACGCTATAATTAGACGTAAGATAGGCTCAGTTGCAGAGAACGCTGTGGGATCAACAAATTCGGATTATCCGTCATAATTTCACTAACAGAATCGATATTTTCGACAGTGCGTACACTGCGACTATGCACAGGTCTGACCATATCTGCAAAGCTTCCAGTCTCTTCCAATTTCTTTACAATCTTGCCAATTCTTTGCATAGTAAAACGATTGTGACGACCATAATCACCTCGTAATGCTCAGGTAGCCACATTAGAGCCACCACTTTTGCAATAAGTTTTAACTAGTTTCACGCGTTCTTCGATTGTTAAACGATCCATATGCGTGAATAGCAAACCTTTCACTAAATAAATGACATTTTAGATGACAGATATTTAACAGCTTATGGCCTTGCCAGACTGGTGGTTTTAAAATCACTAAATGGATAAGCCAATACGTAAATAACCAAAACGGCAACCTTCCTAATACTTGTAAATATAAAAATGACATATTTTTAAAATTATTATTTTTCGACTTTTATTAATGATTTTTTGTTGAAAAATATGTAAAATAATATGTCAAAGTTCACTTCAACTATTGGCAACAAAACTACAACAAAGCGTTATCGCCCGTGTCTAAGTATACGGCTCAATGTTGCCGCAAGAACGTATGAGACGCAGCGCTTTCCGCTCTTGTTCAGGTTTGTCTGTTGAGATAACAAATTTATAATTTATTAAGATTTTAGCGTCACAAAAAAATTAAGAAAAAAATGATAAATAACTCTTCACTAACTCTTACTATCAGAAGTGTCAATCATTAGAAAATGTGTCAAAATCGAAAAGATGCGTGTACGTATGTGGTTTTGTAGGTTCGATTTTATTTTTATTTGGGTCTTAAATTAAAAATCTTTTGGACTTTATCAGCTTACGTAATCTCTATTAATTTGATCAAATACATAAATCTATGAAACTCTCCTTAATTTTCGAAATAGTCCCACGGAAATAAAATGACCAGCAGTTCAAAAAAAAAAAAAAAATATTCAATTTGCCAAGTTTAAAGTTTACTTTTTTGTTTCAAATTATTCAAATTGAACTTTAATGATTTGGTTCACTGAACCGTAAAGTTTATTTAACATTTTGTTTTGCTTTTTGTCTATGTTGCACATTTTTTACGTGCGGCGTGTATCTGAAGTCATTGTTGTAATTTTTGAAATATTTATTTTTATAAAAAGCGCATTGCACGCACGTTTCATTAAAAATAAGTTGTGAAAAGTAAATGGAACTCACCGAGAAGCATGCAATATCATCATTAATATAAAATTTTTAATGACTTTTTGTGAATCAAAAAATGTGGTGTTAAACTAAACAGACGTGTGTTTTTACAAGCAAATTTAAGTTAATAGACCATTAAAAAATCGTATGGGCATGAAGAAAGTTTGCCAAACAAAATTGTATGAGTCACTCATACTCTTGGAAAAAGAAATAACATCCATACATACGCGCATCCATTATCTATTAAATATTCTTATGTGTTTCTGTGTCTATGATGACACATTAATACTTACATCCAGAGGATTCCAAAGTACTTTTTTTCTCACAAAAACAAATAGATTTAATTCCGTTCAAAGGATTTGACATAATTTTTAAATTATTAAATTCATAAATTGCATTTCAAGTTCCCTCCCTTCCAGAGAGCACAAAGAGCACTTGTAGTCTCTTTTTTATATCTGTCATTAACAATGCTCGATTAAAAATCTTGTGACTGTAATAAATACAAACTTTCATTGGAACTCGCATTGCTTCCAGACATTGTTACGATGCATGTGTGTGAATTTTTTATTTTAATTTATTATCATTTATTTTGTGTGGAGCAGAGTGGCATGAATGTGTGTTTTTTCCGGCGGAAATGTGGCATAGGAAAGCTTTCTGTTTTCCATTTTAACACACTATTCCTCTACGAGTACATGCGACAAATTCTTGGCTGACTAAAGCATTTCATCATTATCATGATTATTAAAATATTTTATAAAAAATAACCACTTTCATTTTCTGGCTTGTAGATCGTATACACGTTCGCATAAACTAGTTTAAGGAAATAATGAAAATTTAAATGCATCAAGATGACTTAAATTTATGTATACACTTTGAAAATATCAAAATATGTATCCCAATGCAAAAATTACATTTGAAAAGTAAATCTAAATGATCTTAGTCTTCCAGTGAAAGAAATATTGGGTTGTTCTAAAGGAATGACATTTTCATATCCACCAGGATCCTTTAGTGCACTTTTTTCGACTTTTTAGGATCCAATTGACAAGATAATAAGAACTGCTTCTACAAAGTAATAGTAATAAAATTAATTAGTAATAATCCGTTTTTTAATTTTTAAGCTTAAGGTCTTTTATTTAAAAAAAAAATTAATTAAAAATAACAATCAATATTTCGATACTCATTGAGTATCATCTTTAGGACAAAAAAAAAGGAGAATCGGATTATTATAAAAGAGGTCAAAAAATATAGATACATTATTAATCTATATATATAAAATAGGATGTGTGTATGTATGTATGTATGTATGTATGTAACGTAATGGCTCCAAAACGGCTGGGCCGATTTTGACGAAATTTTCAGGGAGCCTTCAGAATACTCGGGCGGGAGACACTGTGAAGTCCGATTTTTCATTTTCGGTCTGTGGGCGGAGGGGCGTGGCAAAATCCAATAATTCATAAAATGAGAACGGCTTGGCCGATTTCTGTAAAATTTTTTGTCAGTTGTTCGTATTTTCGAGGAGAAGATTTTTATGGCAGAAAATCCCTCCGGAAAAGTCGGAAAATTGGAAAAATCGAAAATCGAGTTTTTGTATGAAATTTTGTTTCAAATTATTCCTTAATGGCTTTTCAAATGAAAAAATAAAAAGTTTGTCTGAAGGCTTAAAATTGGGGCGAGGCGAAGTTCGCCTGGTCCGCTAGTTAGTAATAAAATTGCTTTCTTATAAAAAATAGGAAATAGTGACTACTGGTAAATTTGTGCGCCTTACAGATGTGCATCTTACTGCCAGTGGTAAATAGATTATCTTGACAAAAGTACCTTTCAAAAAAGTACCTTTTAGAAAAGTACCTTTTACAAAGGTATATCACAAAATTAACCTTTAAAAAAGTACCTCCTAGAAAAGTACCTTTTAAAAAAGTCCCGGTTGAAAAAGTAACTTTTAAAAAGTTCCTTTAAAAAAGTACCATTTAAGAAAGTACCTATTAAAGAAGTACCTTTTAACAATGTACCTTTTAAAAGAGTGAATTGTAAAAAAGTACCTTTTAAAAAAGAACCTCGTAGAACCCTTTTGAAAAACTTCATTTTATAAATGGACGTTTTAAAAAAAGTGCCTTCTAAAAATATCTTAAAAAACACCTATTAAAAAGTACTTTTCATAAAAATACTTCTCGAAAAAGTATCTTATGGAAAAGTACCTTTTGTTAAGTGTAAAAAGTACCTTTTAAAAAAGTACCTTTTGGAAAAGGTACGTCTTAAGAAAGTATATATTAAAAACGTATCTCATGAGAAGTATCTTTTAAAAAGTTATTTTTAAAAAAGTACATTGAAAAATATTACCTTTTTAAGAAATGCCTTCTAAGAAAGTACTTTTAAAAAAGTGCGTATTAAATTAGTACCTGTTAAAAAGTACCTTTTGAAAACTTACCTTTAAAAAAAGTACTTCTTAAAAAAGTATCTTTTAAAAAACTAACATTTAGAAAAGTATCTCATTAAAAAGTACCTTTTAAAAGGGTATCTTTATAAAAGTACCTCGTAAAAAATACTTTTTAAAAAGTGCATTTTGAAAAGAGTCTTTTGAAAAGTTACATTAAAAAGTGCCTTTTCAAAAAGGTATGTACATCTTAAAAAGTACATTTTAAGAACGTATATTGTGAAAAGTAGTTTAAAAAAAAATTGCCATTTTAAGAAGTGCCTTCTAAAAAAGTACCTTTCGAAAAAGTAACCTTCAAAAATACATTTGAAAAAAGTTCCATTGAATAAAATATTTTTAAAAAAGAGTACCTCTGAAAAAAAAACCTTTTAAAACGATACTATTTAAAAAGTGTGCATTAGTACTTTTATAAAGGATAACTTTTGAAAAAGTTCATTTTAAAAAGTAAAAAGAAGTACCTTTTAAAAAATCAAAATTTTTTTATTGAAAATGTACCACACACATCCATTGACATATACAATTTTTAAATTTGTTTTCTTAAGAATAGCACTCTAAAACTTTTTTTCACAGTGTAGTGAACTTTTTGCTCTTGTGCATCCACAACAGTAATTAACAAGTATTTTTAAACATGATGTGTACTTGTTAAAATAACCAGCAAAATGAGTAAAATTGCAAATGTTAATTTAACGTAATTAAAGTTTGATGACCACATATGTAGTTGTAAATGTTTACACTTGAAACGTCTCTATGTACAAACCATACATAAGAGCATATACATATGCACGAGTATGTATCTATGCATGTAGTACTGATTGCAATCACAAAACCTATTTTCAAAAGCATATTTTACTCATTGAGTACTCATTTATATTTTATTTATCTAACCATCTCTGGATATTATTGAAGTACATACGAGTATTATAAAATCTATAATCGTTAACGATAATTGAAGTCTTAAAGTCCATTGGCCGTTTTTTAACTGGAACAATTTTACGAGTTCAAAAACTTAATTGAAAGTAACAAATTTTAAGCAATTTGTTTTTACTTTTTGTTAATAAAAGCAGCTATTGCGTAACTTAGTTTTTTGTTTAATTTTCATTATCTATTTAATATTTAAAATTTTTTAAATTGGTTCCTCAAAAAATGCTTTAAGTATGTCGATGTCTTCACTGTCAAGGGGCTTTCGTTTACGGAAAAAGAGTTTTTAACCATTTCACTTATTCCAGTGTCTATGTGCTTAACAATTTCTTGGCAGATCCATGGTATGGGTATCGAACGAAAAGAATTTCCTTACAAAGAAGCTTAAAATAAAATAGAAGCATCTTAAATTCAAAATGGCGACCGCCCCAAAACGGTGGATCATTAATTTTCATCCACCCTAATGGGTATCAAATGGATAGAATTTCTAAGAAAATGAATCTAAATACAATGGAATAATTTGAACATATTGACTGAAGAATGTCCTCGATAAAAGCAAAATATTCACGAATTTCTTGAATATAAATTTAATTAACAAAAAGTATTAAAAATATTAATTATTTAAGTTTAGCCATTTCTGTTGTTGTAATTCTAAGTGTTTCGTGTTCGATTAAGAACATGAGTGACCCTCCTTCTCAACCGAGTATGGCTCCAGCTTTTTTTCATGTTACCGCATGTTGCAAATCAGAGTCGAATTATATAGCACAAGTTTGCAGTTCAGGTTTAGTTTAGAGTTCCTCTCTGCTGTGCATCTATGTGGGCCTTCCATGTTATTTGACGATCAAGATGAATACCAGTGTATTTCGCCTCGGAGTGTTGGGTTATGATTTGATTGTTGATTTTGACAGTTGGGCATGTTTCCCGTGCAATAAATATGTTATATATACACATATCTGTTGGTTAACTTTCATTCTCCATTTTTTAAATAATTTTTTCAACCGCCATATATATCCTCGTAACTTGTTGGATGCTTTTTCAGGGCTTTCATGGGCGCTTTGAAATGCGGTGCCGCCACCGAAAACGGATGTATGAATATTATTATTAACTAGAATATCAATAGCGCGTATATTAAGTATAACATATGACTTATAATGCATACCGAGGGAATTCCAACTTCAATCGGCTGTGTTCTTTCCAGAATAACTTTTACAGGTAGAATCCCTTTATCGGTATCCATTTTTCCTCAAATTTGTTTTTTTGTAGAGACGCAGTTTTTTCTTTAAGCTGTTGAATGCATTCTTTTAGTCTAACTTTTTGGAGGAGTGATCTGAGTCTTTGTGGAAGGTAGAATCCCTTTATCGGTATCCATTTTTCCTCAAACTTGGTTTTTTCTAGAGACGCAGTTTTTTCTTTAAGCTGCTGAATGCATTCTTTTAGTCTAACTTTTTGGAGGAGTGATCTGAGTCTTTGTCACTCTCGTTAACTTCTGATTTTGCCATCAGCAGAGAATAATCCATTATATCTCAACTGTCGGTTGTAAGAAGACGCTTGCTGAACATCTTGCTTAAAATTTTCCTCAAGGACTCGTATAGAGCCATCTATGTCTGCAATGATCATAAAAGCACTGATATATTTTTGTGTTTACCAGTTAATACTTGTGTGGCTGCCATAGCTACATCGTAAGTGGTGGTAAAGTATCGTGAGATTATGTGGTAGCAATAATGGATGAGTAGTGTAAAGAATCATTTCACTGGGCACATCGCTTACTACTCCGAATCAATCACATGTGGGATGTCTGTCCATCTGCTGACCAACAGGTTGGCTGACCACTTTAAATTACATTTCAACTCATTTTAGAAATTGTTCAAAAAACGAACCTTCGCGATGATCGTACATGCTACGCAGCCCGTAAAATAAATAAATTGCTGTTGGTTGTATAAATAAAAAATTTTATTCAATGATGAGAATTGGATCAGCACTTGAAAAATTATTGCGATAAGGCTATAAATGCAATGGATGACAGCATCATCCTGAGCATTGTGGAAGATTGGAGAACATTTTGAGAACTCAAAACCAACATTTCAATTAATTAATTTGATTTCGAACGAGCAGTATTAACTGCTCGACGGTCTGATTAATTTTAGTGATAAGACGGAAGATTAACGCTAGTGTTCCACGCTAAACCACGTAAGAAGCAAATCAAAAATTGTTTCTGAACAGATCCTTACATGATCACTGTGTATTTTGGATACCCTATTATTATTTCATTTTTCAACAGGTTTTTTAATATACGGATCGGTGAACTCTTTCGCCCACTATTTTAAGAACGCAACAGCAACTGTCATATAAATGTGGCCTAAAAAACGTTAATTTACTATCAATATGTCCATATTCATGGATTATTGAGAACGAGTTTTCGTACAGCACCAGGGAAATTCAGTGAATTTTAACTAAAATCTCCGTGGAAAAATTCGACAAAAGATTACACCAGCAAATAGCGAATGATATTTGCTTAAAGTTCACTGACGATTTGGTTCAGCGACTAATGAAATGTTGGCATAAGAAAAGCTAAACCCATAACAAAAATACAGTTTTGAAACTAAAATAAATTTAATTGGAAACGTGTTTGAATTTTAGGACTCATTTCATACATTTTCCGATAGTTTTTAGAAAATAAGTGGAGTTGGCTGATAACATATACCCCTTATAGTGCTCTTTCCTTTCTCTGTTATAGCGAACTTTCGCTTGTAACAAACAAAACAAGTCGCTAAAACCTTTCGCTAATATTTTATATTTGTCACTATTTGACCTGTCGATCCCAAAATAATGGGAAAGAAGTGAAATATGGAAATAGATAATGAAATGTTGTATAATTTATTTTAATGTGGCATTTTTTTGTTTGTTGCAAGAACAAAGTATTTACTGCAGAAGATCGTTATAATAAAACTCTACTGTGTTTAAATGCGTGTAAGAAACAAATCTATTTTATATCTTCGGAGGGGTATTAAAATGTTTTGAATGTAAAAGTAATAAAAAGTTAAATGTTGCTCAATTTTTAATTATGAATGAAATTAATTTTATTAATAATGAATGAATGAAACTAATTGCTTTTTTCTTTATTTAATTTCAGGTGAGTTTTCAAAAACAAATTATAACAATAAAAGCAGTAAGTTTTAACACTTGAGTACATACATCTTAATTAGTTAAGCGTTAAACCTTTAAAAGAAATACTTGCACCTATACCCTGTTTTACACAGTTCACAAGTGTTCAGATCTATCAAAAATTACATGTTCTTTTATTTTATCTTTCCCGGCTTATGCCAACAAAATTGCATGTTGTTTTTGTAAATATTGTAGAAATGTTACACCAATAGTGTAAACATGCAAAAACTTGCAACAGACTTTTGTTCTCGTTTTCTCATTTACGAGAGATTCCATTTTATTTTGCTTCTAAAAACTCTTATTACTTGTTGTACAGTGTAAAGCCGCCTTTAAAAAATGTTGATCTACGATTAACAACTGCTGGTTGGGTGGTGAAGCGGAGGGTTATCGGGTAGTGTAAAGGTGGACGTATGCTTGCATCTGTTCTCAACTTAGAAATCGCATTTAAATAAAATTAATTATGGAATTCTGTTTTCTAAAAGAAAGTGTAACATGTTTTTACCTTTCAAAGATATAAAAGTTTATTTTGGAAAAAGCATACAATCCTGTAAGTTCGAGTGACAAATAGATTTCTTTATAAAGTGATCAATGATCACTTAAAAAAAGCCATCAAGAACAGCAACAACAATGACAGAAATTTCATCTGTGAAATGCCATTTTTTGCATGTCAAAATATGAAAAGAATTTTAAAAATAAAACTTTATTGTTGAGTGACTTTCTGCTAACACTTTCATAGTACAAGACTACGGGGAACAATACGAAAGTTTCTATCAGTAAATAAGAAAAGAAAGTCGTTCGAAACACGTTTTTCTGGATAACAAAGTCAATTCTTTTCTTTGAGCGCAATCTAGTGGAATCACTTCATGACTTCTAAAGTTTCTTTGCTAAAGAATTATAATTCTATACCAGTGCATACAAAAAGTAAAAATATATGATTAGAGTGACCATAATGTGGGACTAACATGTTACGATTAATAAAATACAAGTGTAATATTGTCATGAATGATTGCAAATGATCAAAATAATCAATATTTCTTATGGGTGTGAAGAGAAATTTGTATGTAACTAGTAGAGACACAAACCAAATATTTTAGCGTAGCCAACAGACGACCGTCAAATAATTACCAGTAGTCACAAAATGGACGGCTTGTAGTGCCATTTCTATATGGTGTAGTCAGTGTGCTATTCCATATTTGTACAAACTCGCTACCAAGCCACTCGAGAAATTTTAATTTTCTCAAATTGAATTTTTTCGAATCCCAAAACATGTACTGATATTTGACTAATAGAATCGTAATTGGGACCTCTTGGAAAACCTTTTCTATGTGGTGTATTTGTTCGAAGTCGTCACCAATCCTCTCATTTTCCATGTAATATAATTATAATATTATTAATTACCTCTTGGGCACTTTTCACATATTATATGTGTTGCCTGTCTAATATCTAAGATTTGGCCTTGTAGTCCAATTTGCGACGACTGTTAAATATATAAAAGTACTCTGTTAGCTAAATAATTGCCTCTGCTAAAATTTTTTGGATTGAGTCTGTGCTAGTTAAACTCGAACTTGTCTTTCAACACATTCTCGTACGTTTCTCCTTATAAGACAAAGTCATACGCCGCAAGTGTGTGAGTTTAAATGGAGATTTTATTAAAAGAGTAACTGATTTTAGCTCTGCAAAAATCAGCCAAGTTGGCAAAAATAACTTTGAGCCAGCACTGACAGTCCTAGCCTTTTAGGAATTAAAAAATTCACAACTATTTTAGTTAGTATGGCCATGAAGGACTCTTCCTGCTGCCTTTATACGCATATTTTAATTGCATTTTTCTTAACTGGACTAGTACTCAGGGATTACTGCTATTCATGCAATGCATTGTTCCGGAGCTAGGAAAATAGGTTGTTAGGAGGATGATGGAGGGAGTGGTGCCTGCGAATATTAGACTTGAACCCATTCGTATTGATGACGACAAGAAATGCACCTGCTAAAGAACGAATTTACTTTGTAATGCGAAGTGGGATTTCCTGGTACTTCGACCATAAATGGGTGTGCTGTTAAGGAAGAACGAGCTGTTCTTAAAAATGATCGAGTTTCTCTGATTTGATGAAGTAACGATAAAATAGCGAAACACACTCCATGCCGCGACTATACTCCAGTGAGTCAATACATTTGCCTACACTACTGTCTCCGATGAGCTTCTTCGCCCTCTCCTGTACGTGGTCGAGTAACTTCGTAATAGAGTTTGAATTTATGTCTATACATGACAACTATATTCCATTTTGGTATAAATCGTAACGATATAAGGAGGGATAAAGTATCTTAAGATATCGAGGGTATTGATTCCTCAATATCTGTATCATCCACAATCACAAATGAAGCAGCTTTGTTCGATCGTTTATTTTAAGGAGAGGCCGATAAGAATTTCCGGCGTTAAAAAACATGGAGAAAATGACTAGAAAATGCGTACTCAGAAATCTAGTGTTACTGGGAAGAATGTTTATGGTACCTCTTTTAAAGGGGCAATTTATGCAGGGGTGTGCCTAGCGATCCTTGGCCTATGAACTGTATTTAAATTATTAATGAACATTACGCCCATGCCTTATGCCATGATATCGTTAAGGTTATGCGGAAATGAGCGTGTTGATTGCTCGCGTGATTCTTCTCATAACTCACATGGACATTGGAAAGTGAATACTAGTATCTGGGCTTAGATGGATATCCTAAAAGATCCTCTCACTCGATATGATTGATCGACGACAATGCTTACATGGCCTTTGATAGGTCTTGAATATGATTTTAATGTGCTTAATGGTTACTATAATAGTATTTTGTGTAATATTTTTAAACTATTTACGTTACATATCGAGTTGCCATCGCTGGCTTTTGATTTCTACGTTCATCTGGGATGTGTTGCAAGAAGCTTCTAACTCATTTGTTGTATGCATATTAGTAAGACTGGCTTCCAAATGATTTTTTACTCCTTCAAGAAAATTTAGTTCAATTGTAATGCACAAATTCAACCCTTGATTAATCGAATCTTTCGAAGGCCTTAAAATTCATTCCAAATCCATATACGTCTTCCATCTGGACATTAAATAAAACATGTCCTTAATACAAAATCTTTGCTGGTCATATTTTTTAAATCTATCCAAAACCACATTGGAAATATATACGCTCTGTTTAGAAGCGAAATTGTAGCAATTCTATAATCCAGATTCGAAAAAAAATTAAAGAAACCTGATCACATGTAGTCACCATCAATAATCAGTGAGGCATTTCATGCATCCAGCAAATAATAGACACTTGCCATTCAGAGTCATGAGAATTTGTTACATGGTTTTGAATTCAGTAGAACAATTAACGCATGAACGAGACTGAATTGAGTACCAAGTATGAAAGTCGGCTTCAACATTATGATTCTAATACTAATAAAAGCGAAAAATAGTCGTATCAAATGAAAATAATTAATGCTAAAATTATTATGTAAACAATATTATTTCATATTCTGTTTCAAATGAATTGAATGTCTTTATTAATTTTATTTTTCAGTTTCTTTGTTGTAATTTTTCCATTACGTTGGTAAAAAAAGTTGAGTGTTTCTTTTTAAATACAAAGAAATTGGAACACACATCCGTCACGTTCTAGATGAAAATAATGAATTATATTCTCTACTCTTACGAAAAACATTAGATTTATAAACTTTTTTTTATTTGTACGATAATGCATTGGAATTATTTCTTTTCATATTTTCTTTTTGTTCTTTAGTTCCTGGTGGCTTTTTTCAATTTTATTTTAATAAAAACAAAAGAAAGAAATGTAAAAACAATAGAAATTAAACCCAAACATTTTATATTATCTTTGTTTTTGTTTTTATAAAATATTTGAAATTTAGTTGCAAGTAAAGTATATTCAGATTCAGATTCAATACACAAACAAAGTTTTCTCAATGTCACTAAAACTAACTTGGCCACTTTTAATGTTCTTGAAATAATTTCAATGAAAATTATTGGATAATTAAATTTAAAATGTTCAATTGGAAATTTTCTGTCTTAATTATTTCTCAGCAAATTAATCGAATACTCTATGCAACAAAATTATCTCCGTTAAAAAATCCTCCAACATGGCATGTTTCATTTGTTTCTTTAAAGGAGAGATTAATTTTTTTCAGAGGTCATTGCCAGCATCAGACTGGTCTAACTGCTCCAAATTATTTAGCGAATGTTATTTGAAATTTGTGGAGAAAATCGGAAATATAACAAGAAATGGTGTACCAGTGTTGAAGAAACTACTCGTATTAAGTGAAGGATTATTTTATCATTACACTTACGTGAGATTGTCCAGAATAATGAAGACGTGCAGAGTAGTTTATTTTTGCTCTTGAGCTTTCTGCTACTTTTCGAAATCCGCATTTTTCTAATTTTACAACAAAATAGATAAAGCAACTGCCATCATCGACAGCAGCACTTGCATATGGAGGCATTTCGGTACGTAGTGAAATATATTATATCCTGTGGTTTCTATAAGGAACAGTGGGCCTCAAAAAAGTTCTTCCAATCATTCCTTTCATTTGCAATATGTCTTATATCGCTCAAGCTGCGTCCTGAAATTCTTATTCCGGTATCCAGCTGTCTCTTCCAAGTATTAGCAGTCCTTCCACCACATCGTTGATCCTGAGGATTCCAGTCGATATCCATTCGACGCCACTTACATCTGCATAAGTGGATGAGTATTTGGTGGTTGGCATTCCAAAGATTGATATTACTTCCTTTTTCAGGCCATGATATACGTAGAATTCTACGGAGACATCTGTTTACAATTAATTGGATGCTACGAATGTGTTTGGGTGCAGCGTTCCAAGATTCACTGCCATACAGCAATGTAGACTTCACGTTTGAATTAAAGTTTCTGAGTGAATGGCTGAGTAGTAGATGCATTTATGCGCAATGTTTTAGTCTTTTTGAGGTTAATTTTCAGTCCCATTCTTGCGGACATTTCCTCTATCATACGGAGTTTGTCTTGCATGTCAAAGTTTCTGTGAGCAAGAACGCAAATATGGTGTGCCTAATGGAGGGCTTGTAAACATCCCCGCAGTCCCCAGCTTACGCCTCTATTGGTAACTGTTGCATCTGTCATAATGATGTCAAGGACGATATGAAATAAGAGCCATAATTAAAATGAAAGAACTACTTTTAGTAAATTAATCTCATATTTTTGAACCACGAACTGAAAATTTTTGCTAATCTAGCCCAAGCTCCAGTCCATTTCACTAGCAGAGCGGATCAGTATTGTTTTCAGTGGTCGCTATGCCACCATCGTCAGCATTAATGTGTCGGCTTTTTCCTGTTCAGGTGCTTATATTCCCAAATATTTGACACATTTGCTTATGAAGAAAGAATATAAAAAATGAAACACTTCTTGTATCTCTTATCAACAATGCGTTAGGGCGAAATTGTCATGTACAATGTGACACGGGAGATCACTCGACTTGGAAATTGGTGTCTCAAAATCTCCATCGATGTCCGAGCCGTGCGAGCGGTTACTCCGTCCTGTTAAAATCAACAATGATCGAGACCAAATGTAGAAACTTTCGGCAAAAAAACTCATTTTGCATCTGCCTGTAACGCGCGGGCAGATCCACTTAAGTGGAAACGGATTTCACTCTATGAATTTCGATACATAATCATCGTAATCTTGTCGAATGATCGATCAGCAGGCAGGAATTTGTGAACAGTTTCCACTTTCATGAGACGTTCATAGCAACGAACGTCTGCTGATGCCTAATTGTGTGCATCGTTGTCTAGTTGTTGTTTGTGGATGTCATCGGCAACAGCAGCGGTTTTCTCGGTAGAACAAACAATACGCAGCCGGCCACTTCTTGCGATATCTGTAGTGGAGCCAATAGTGGTCCAAACGCTTAATTGTTCGATCACATGGAAATCGGCGACGAAATTCACGCTGCGTCAAAATAACAGACTTACAATTTGTCAAACAAGCAGCAATAATAATTCCACGTTCTTGAGGTGTCCATCGTTCCATGTTTGTTTTCTACACCATATATGTCAAAGAACAGTGACATTTGGCGCCATATGCACAAATGGCAGCCAAATAAAATCAGGACATTCCTTTTGCGCCACTTTGTATTTGTTATTTAACTTTTTCATTCCCATTCTTCCTTATTCCTTAATAATCAAACCCTCTCTAAGCTTTGTATTTGCTAATGTTTAATTTGCCTTAGTTGATTCTATTTTAGCGTCTGTGGTTTACACTTGTCAGGAAGGAGGGCAAGACGAAGGGAAACTAGTAGACGTGTGCATGTACTGTTGTATGCATCCATTTATTCTATCATTCGTAAAATGTTGGAAGCTCCACGGAGTAAAAGAATAATTTCAACAACAAAAACTGACGAGCTTAAATATAAAGCAACTTCAAAGAAAAAAACAGAAATATTGAATTAACAAAAACTATCAAGTGTAAACTCGGACTGTCCAACTACTTTTCATATGGTAAACATGTATGACGCGTGTCATTGTTGTATTGTAAATATTTAAAAAATTTAAAAATTGAAAATAGTTTAGGCATAAATACAGAAATAAAGTTTAGTTCTCGCGTTTAGTAAAAATCATTCTTAAAAATTTATTCTGGAATACTCAAATCAAATTTGAAAAGTCTCAGTTATTTTTGCGCTATCGGTATTTAAAATGTATTTGTGGCTGAGATACGGGGAGTAATGAGGTACTGAGTGTGGGCCTGGGTTCGAAATCGAATTGAAATAAAAAATTTAAAATTGAATTTTTTACAATTAAAAGACACGATATAATAATTTAAGAATTGAAAATAGTTAAATTAAGTCTGTTCCAGGATTGAAATAGAATAAATTATACCGCATAATATTTTGATTTTCCATTTAGAATAAAATTAATACCGACGCCATTCTTGATTCAAGCTTTCCGAACTTGATATATCGACATCTGTTTGCGTGATTGTGGTGGACATCTGTCCGATATCATCTAAAACTCACGCCTTTCAATACAAAAAAATTTAATAATTTTTTTTAAAAATTCTTTGTTTTATTTTATTTTGAAAAACAAAATTTTGGTTGGAAAATCTTTATTCTATTTTTAGAATAAAACTTACGTATTACGAGTATATCGTAGTTAAAACTTATTCCGAAATCGAGCTGTTAAAAACTAGTGAGTTCAACCTGATACTTTTAGGTGACGTAGTTTGACGGCATAAAAATATCCATTAAATTGTTAATTATTTCCGATCGAATTTAATTAGTTTTCATTTGTTTCTTATTTAAATGATTTGCTAGAATAAAATGACTCACATTAAGCATTTTTATTGATTTTAGGAAAATAACTATTTGCAATACTTGAAAACGTTTTTTGCACAAAAGAGTGTTCAATTAAAAATTTATGAAAAAAATTCAATTCAAATAAGTGGGCTTAATCGTATACATACATGGTTAATTAAAATTCAATATAATTTAAGAAAAAGTAAACAATCACATTTTTAACTATTGGAGAACAGATACGATTTGGGTTAGTAACACATGTTTTCAGTATTGGATTTGTCATTGAGTATTTGCAACCCATTCGAAATAGACGGATTTGACTTTGACTTTGCATTAGCGTGTAGTAGAAATATTTTATTTAAAAATTATCAATCCTAAAAGTGATAGATTCAAGATATGTACGTATGTATGTGTGTATTTATGTATTAAAATAATTATTTCTATTTGACATGCAAATGCAAATTATATATTTAATAAATTATTTAAATTGGCCAATATATCAGATTAAATTTTGTTATTCGCACTCTTGTTACTCTTTTCATGAAGGGTTTTATAATGCATATAAAGACGTATTTTTATATTATTTTTGTAGCTGGAAAAAGGTTGAATTGTGATAAATTGTGATAATGGGTTTGATTTAATAATGGACGATAATTGGTTAAGGCCATTTTACACTATAATGCAAGTCTTTAGATTTTCATTGGATTTTGTGAGAGAGAAATCAAATAAAAATTGCCATTATTGTCTGATAATCTAACGTTTCGTATTTACACCATTGCATTTCCTTCGTAGACTAGTAGTACGAAGTTTGCAGGTTCAATTCCTTTCGAAGAGTCTTGGTGTTACTGCAGGCAAGCCAAGTAGTTTCGGAGCTTGTGTTAACTCTGAAAAAATTATGAGCAAATATTAAAATGTATGTAAAGATAAATTTAAATTTAAATAATATAGACAAAAACCTTATTTATTTAATAATGACAATTTCGCAGTTAACAGAGCTCTGTTAACCTGTTAATAGAAATCCCAAAATGGACTAGGTTCACTTAAAAGGCGAAATATAGGAACTGCGTTAAGGATAGAAAAACTATATATAATGGAATATAATAGTGGGATATCGCCTAATAAATGCGATTTTACATTTTTTTTTTAATTTCTTGGGAAGATTAGTGTGTAGTACCAGCCCCTCTCAATTTTGCTAATATGGCCACTAATCATCTCAAGAAAATACATTTGTTTAAACGAACTATATTGCTGCTCTAACATGTATTTTGCCTTCGGTATTTTTACAGTTTCATTAAGAAATTCGGGGAGCATATTTCCTGACATATAGTTTTTTTTATGAAATAGTTGTTCAGAATATAAATAAATACACGCAAGTTGGCGCGCAAATTAATGTCATATTCCATAAAAAATTAACTTCCGTTAAGATCTAACACTTCTAGTTTCAATTTAAGGTGCAACATGAATCCCTACATGTTGTAATGAAAAAGAAATTTGAGATTAAAAAATTACATATTGAATACAAAAACTTAATATAGGCATAAAGTAGGTACTTGCTGCTTTAAACTTCAGAGACTTTTGAATACGATTTCGCCTTTATACAAAGGCGTATACAATTAATCACCAAAGGGTGATTAATTGTATAAAAAGAAAAAACAAAAAGACGCAAGTCAATTATAATTGTTTGTTGTGTTGTGATTGTACAAAAGCATTCTAAAGCTATTTATACTTTTGTGTTTTTGCTGATTACAAATAGAAAAATATCATTGAGTTCTGTTTGAATTCTCATATAGTGTTTGTAGTCTGTGGCATAAGTATACGAGCTTTGAATGCTTTCAATCATGATTTGGCTAAAAGGGTACTGATTATTTGGTTAGCTCCAATGAAATGCAGGCATATACCTAGCTAAGCCAACAACAAACAATAGATTATTAAATAATTATATCAATAACGTAATAAAAAACAAACAAACATACAAATGTGAAGTGAAATAAATATACAAACCCATGCACACTGACTTACAAACATACTAATATGTATACACTTACAGTGGGCGGACCGATTTGCGCATCAGGTAATTTTTTTTACTTTACAGTCGTAATAAGTGCGACTTTTTCCAAAAAAAACAGCCTCGATAATTGTAAATGTTTGTGTTTTATGCAATTCAAAACAATTTTCGATCTAAATTTATTTCTTTAGAAGTGCAACGCCTTATTTTTCCATAATAAATTAAGAGAAACATTACCCATTCAAGAACTGTCAAAAGCGACATGTTATTCGCAGGCTAAAAAGATGCGAAGAAAAACTATCAAATATAGCGAAAAATGCGAATCCCCTTATAGAAGAGTTCACTACCAAGATCAATGAACTAGGTTTAGTTTCAGATCAGATTTACAACTACTATGAATGGAGACCAGCTTTTTTTTACTTCTATCAAATACAACTCTTGCAAGTTTAAACGAAAATTCAGCACCAGGTCCTAAGGTTCCGAAATAAAGAATAAAATTTTTGCTATGCATGAATGCAAACGGATCTCATAAATCAAAATTGATTGTGATTGGAAAATCAGAGAATCTATAATCCATAGAGAATTTAATAACAAGCCATCCCATTGCAGAGGGAACAAAAGGTACATGGATGACTTACGTTATTTTCTAGAATTTGTTTACAACGGGTTTGTGCTTGCGATTTGTATTGGAATCGGTTATTTTCGAAAAATGATTTTATTTATAATGGATGAGCTGCTTTTAATGGCAGGTAACAGGATTCCTTACCTCTAAGGGTCTTTTATAAAAGGCCTTAACGCAAATCGAAAAAAAAATTCTAATATCGCATTTTGCCAAGTTCGAGACACGTCTATGTTGCATTGAAGGAGCGGTATGGAAACGTATGTATGTGCACGATATGTATACGTATAAAATATGAAAATTATTTTAATTTCTTGCTTCGCTTATTATTTATCCACAAAACATTAATTTCACAACTTTGCTTAATAATTGATTTTTTTAAATGATAAATAATAAAAATAAATGTTTTTACATTAAGTTTTTTAATGATCGGTTATTGCAATTTTACGGTAAAAGCAACAACCACGATTTCCTTTCCATTGCGCCAATCGAATTCGTACTCATACACACACATTCATAGTCCTTCATATGTGTACAATATGAGTAAAATGTTAACACACACATACAAATGTTCTTTTAAAATTAGATTCCAATTTATGTTGATTGTTTTAACATGATTTATTAAATGGCTATAATTTATTAGCAAAATTAATTCTGTTTGTTCGGGGAATTTTAATAATTTGTATAATATTTCTAACGATAATCTTTTTTTATTTGTCTTTTGTCTCTTTTATTTATTTTAATTAGTAAGAACTTTTTGGTTAAACTTAAAACGGGTACTTTAGAACATTTTCATAAAGACATTAAAAAAAAAAGATTCAAATTTTTCAACAAAAACTGGGATATTATTAAAAATAAGACTGTAAGCAATTGCTTATCAATTACTTTCGGAAAAGTAATGGCAGACTGATGGAAGTAACTGAAACTGCAGATGTTCGCATTTATTCTTGGAATTTCTTAGTCGCTACAAATTCAGTAGATTAGGCTGCCGAATTTGAGAATTTCTAGCAGTTTGCGAGAGAATCTCATAAATGTCTTTAATACTCGTGTATGCATTTATTAATATATGGATCATGTTGGCTTATACGCCAGAATTCCAACCATATTTACTTTACATCTGGACAATGAAATATCTTTTGTTTAGAAGTGCTGCAGATCAGATTTTAAAATGGCAGCTGATAGTATTTTTAAGCTTGGAAAGCAGGAGATACATTATGGAGTTGGAAATTCATTTCCCGAATGAAAGTAGGTTTTTCTATAACATGAGATTAGAGGAGACTAGGAATGAATTCTAGAGAGTCCAATTGTAGACAAATGTTATTCAAATAAAACAAGTTCTTACATGGTGATCGTTTTAAGAAATCTGCATATCTTGGTTAAAAAAAAAAATCTTAAAATACTCCTGTTGTCATTAGGGGTATAAAGTCTTCAAAACGCGTATAAATCTACACTTCTGGCAGTAGTGCGCATGCATATGGAACTCTAAGGTCTACTAATTGGCTGCACATTTGCTTTAGAAGTATGAGTAACAAGAATGGATGTCAAACTCTCATGTCATCTAATGATCGTGTTGTTAATAAATCAGAAAAAATACAGACATTTAAAAAAATAATATATTAATCTTCCATACGACAAATTTGTTGTAGAGAAATATAAATCGCGTTATTCATTTATCAGCAGAGAATGCAACAAATGATCAATATTTATTTGATTAAGAAATAAAAACTAATTCGCTGACGCATAATAAAAACCACTTTATATCTTCCTCAACTGAATAAGATAATTGAATGGACCTGCATATATTTAATTTTCTATTAAAAATATAAGCAAAAAAAATGAACACTTTATTAAACTTGAAACTCTTTACTGACCCTTAACAAATAGATCCTTTTTTGTTAAAGCAATGTGACAAGGGTTCTTAAAAACACATCCATTAACAATTTCAATACAACTTGTGTATCAAACATTATAAAGATATCAAATTTCATATTTTGAAAATAAGGGAAAATCAAACGAGACCTTCAAACAAGAGGGCCACAGGTTAAAGGCTTCATTTCATCTTCTTTATTGTTAAAGTGTTAAACATGGGAAATAAGTTACAACAAATAAATTTAAAAGGCCACACATGTATCTGCTTGTAGGTTTTCTAGTTTTATTATAAAAAAAGTATAAAAAAATATCTCTTTTTAAACCATTAACTGGGTTTGAAAGACTGACAGTTTTTAAAAGAAAAATTAAAACAAAATACAGTCAACAACCCGACAAAAAAAGTTCTAACAGGCGAACAGTTGGCATTATTTAAGACAATTAGTTCGTAAAAAGGTGTGGTTTACCGCCACCACTTTTATATACGAGTATGTTTCCATAAGCTCAGCTGAGACTTGCATAAATGTTTGCTGCTTTCATTTGTGCCACATGCTATTCTTATGCTAAAGTGGTGTATTTAAGCAGTTTTGTATCTGTGTTCTTTTATGAACACATACTACATAATATTAGATACGATTATTTATTGTTCATATTTTAATTAGTGCAGAAATGCTGTTTTTTCAGTTTACAATCCCTTTGAATTATTGCATTAAGTTTCTGCTTGACTTAACAGACACTGGCCTTCGTAGACTAGTAGGTAGTGTACTAGACTCGTAGTGCGAAGGTCGAAGGTTCGAATCCTGCCGCAGAACTCTTGCAGTTTGTGTTTGATAATTAAAGGGAGCGCACAACTAGCCTTCACTGGCTTAAGTGTATGTCGTATGACATACTATTACACCCCTCCAATCAACCTAACCTAACCTAACCTAACAGATAAAATGATAAAACGATTCCATTCAACACGAAGTCTTGAAACTTCACTGGTTCTGCGGTATCAGACAGTAAAGAACTCCTGTTTTGAAACTAGTTCAGCCTGATGTATTGTTTGCAACTTAAATCGTCGAAAATCACAAGGATAACAATGAGCGGTTCAAGCTGAGTAACCGATCCACGAAATGGTCTCACCAGAAATGTGAGCCCAGCGTGAAATATTAATATCATGGTAATAAGAATTACTACAATAACACCACTCCAATATCATTAAGCCCTTGTTTTAATATATGGGCTCAAACTTGAGAGAGACTGTCACACAGCTGGAATTTGTATACTTCAAAAATTTTGAATTTTTTATATCTAGAAGACTGTGGTAGTTCGAATCGTAATATTTTGTATGTTTAATTCTCAACATTTTGACAAGGAAGTCGTTTAAAAACATATGATTGTCCGCCAATTTTCAGGTTAATATCAAATCCACGGATAGAATGAGTATATCCAACTATTAAACAGAAAACTTGAAAACACAGAATATTTAGTGAAAAGTTTTACTCAAGAACCGTCAAAATAATTCACATTTTGAAACGGTGAAGAGATAAATGAAGTTTATAAAAATGTATTCAAAATTTTTTATAAATGTGTGTATAAATCAGACGAAATCGTAAACAGCGAATTCATTACTATGAAAGGACAAAAATTATATGAATACACCTATCCCCTGCTTTACACTGAAGATATATTATTCATAAAACCGTTAATACTGAAAAAATAATTTTTATATGTAAAACCGTGTAAAATGAAAACGAATAATGAACAAACTTTTTAATATGTAAACTATGAGGACTAATTCAATTAATTCACACACATACATACTTTATATTTTTATAGAAGTGCATACATACGAGTATGTATAGATTTCTGACAATGTAGTGTTACCAGAATTAGAATCAAGTAGAAAGAAATTCTAATGATATCAGAGTTATTGATGCTCTGGAATTTGGTGTGATTTTTGATTTTAAGAACAGTGTAAGATCAAAAACTTGTTAAACGAGTTGCGTTGATACAGAAACGAAGTACCGATCCAGTAGCCACAGGCTTTATCAACGCGTTTAATTGCTGAGCAGACATAATGAATGAAGGATAGAAATTTTAAAAACCTGCAATTTTAAAAATCTATTATGTTCTGTTCCCATAACAGACCTTTTGTCAGTTGTAAATCAGGCTTTTAAGAAGAAGTATTTGAAAATTGCATCGGTTTATGTCTACTTGCTTTATTTCTACTCGTATGTGGACTTGGAAATCTTCAGCCACAAATCGACGCTATAGATTATAATAGTGAAAATAAAACTCAAAGCAAAAGAATTTTTTGTATGTTTAGGAGTGCCGGTCAATAAGTCAGCAACTTTTTGAATGAAACTCAGGTTTTTGGATAAAAAATAATATTTTTTTTTCAACATAATCTCAATTCAACTCTACACACTTTGTTCAACGTTTCTCCAATTTTTTTATCCTTATAGAAAATAAGATTTGTCAGGATCATCGAAATAATAAATTGTGTGTGAGACGATTTCATCGTTCGAGTCCAATCTCTTTCCTCCGAGCAATTTCTTCAGGTTAGGAAACAAGAAATAGTCGATGCTAAACCCGGATAATAGGGTGGATGAGTTAGCAATTCAGCTTCAAAACTGCAAATGTGTTCACCCTTGCACTTTACTTGTGAAAAAGAACTTTTTTCTTGGCCAAATGCGGTATTTTTTCAAATCTTCATTAAATCGACCCAATAATTTGGCATAATATTCGCCAGTGACTGTTTTAGTATTCAATGTGGAATAAATGGTCGCAATGACTTTATTGGCTGGTAAGCCACTCCTGCCTTCTTTGGCGCCATTTTACCTCAAGAAATCCACTTCTTTGACTGCTGTTTGGTTCCTGGTGAATACGAAGTTACGAAATGGTGCGAAAACACGTCCACATTGCGGCTGAACAACTCCAAACACTGCTGCAAAGTTTTCACACGGTTGCGTTTGTGGTGGATTGTGAGCAAATGCGGTGCCCATCTTGCTGAAAGCTTTCTCATACTCAAGTGATCATTAATAATTTATACCACTCCGCCATATGATATGCCTATGGCCTCCACAATCTCTCGCACTTTCAATCTCTGAAAAGCCAACAACATGTGATTTTTTCAATTATTTGGTGTCCAGAACGTTCCGCAACTTCTGAAATTCACTAAACCGCCGATTTTATCATTGAAATTGATAGTGCTTATGGTTTTTTCTTCCGCAAAAAGTGAATTTACTTTTGACCATTTTTCTCTTCACATCAAGCGATATTTTGCTGTCAAATTTTTGACAGGAGTCAACTGACAGATGCCTCTTGACATGAGGAGTTTAGAGATTGCAAACTCAAAAAGTCATGGAATTATTGGGCCACCCTCGTATTTAATGTAGTGTAGCGAAACAAATGTGCATACTGAATCCATCAGTTTGTATTAGTTTTCCGCTTTTCTTCAAAATGTTCTAATTTTATTGCTGTTTCCATAACAATTTTGGATAAGTTTTATCCCAGTAATCAATTTGCTCGTTAAAATTTATCTACGGACATTTCCCAGTCTCTCTTTAACACTCGTGTCTATTAATTCGTTCCACCATTCAAATTTAGCTGAAGAGCATTACAGTTTTTTTTAAGAGGAAAACTGCACTTTATTTAAATGTCGTGGTGCTTTTATCTACGAATTCGTTTTATTTCTTAAATCTCAAGATTTCCTGTTGCTCTCAATTGGGGAGGCAACAGCCAACCACTCGTATCTATTCGTTTCGTTCCTCAATAGATTGAAGTGTCAATTGTTTGCGCTGTTCTCTAAGTGCGTGAGTTTATTTATAACGATCTTCCCTACTAAAAGTGTGTGATGATGGTTGTTTATAATACGAGTCTCATTTCCTTTTCATTTGAGCCAATTATTTTGCTAAAGTTTAATTTTACTTTTTGGGGAAGAATGCAATAAAGTTCCTTCTGTAATAGAAAATATATTTTCTTCTTTCGTGTTTGTTTTTCGTTTTTGCTTTCACTTCAAGTGTTTGTTGTAGAAGGTCTTGGCGTTAGTTTGGAATAGTATTCACACCTTCTTGTTAAATCTCTATCATCATGCCGCTCTAAGCGCCTTGAAGAACGAATGTATGAAATAAATATTTTTCCTTTTGGCTGCAATTTTACACGTGTACAAAATGTTTAAGGTTTTCGTGGGAAGATACAAAAGATTTATTGTTAAAGAAAGTTGTGAATTGTTAAAAAATTTAATTTGATACAAAGATTTATTACCATTTCGACAGGCCGTTGAAAAGATGTCAATATTTATTTTAGTTTTATTTATTTTAAGTTAAAAAAATTAGTTAATTTTCAAAATCTTTTAAGCGTAAAATTTTTTTTTTGGAATTTAGGTCAAATAAAAAGGTTTCATTTGCTGATTTTATAAAAGGTTTCTTTAAAACTTCATATCGGAAAACATTGTCTCTGTTTACATTTTGCAATAAATGGCGCAACTTTCGCATGCAAATTTTTTAAAAGGTGTGCTGGTGAAGAAATCCACTGTGAAAAAGTTGCAATTTTTTTATTTTGGCTTTGTATTATTTTGTTTATTTTTTAATGACATCAACAATGTGTCAAAATACAATTCTGTTCTAAATGTTGACAACTTTTTTACTAAAGAAAAAAACGGAAAGTTTTATTTTTACAAAAACTTCTTAAAACTTCTTATGGGACTTCCGAATTTTGACAGTTGTTACTGTTCATATTATTAAAGCTACAGCTGTCAAATTTGATTTTATTTCTCCAGTCTGTCTTGCGAAATTAACATCGTCGGACATAACGATTGTTTTATCGGGGAACGTACCGCGCGCGCCGCCGTTATCGTCATACCGAGGAGACTAGTCGCAGTGTGGTGGAAAAATTTGAGTCCAGTGGGATCCTGGAACACTTGGAAACCGGTCCCAATTTTAATCAAAAAATCGTCTTCAACGGTGAGGCCATTTCTGGATGAATGGGTGCGTCAACAAACAAAATTGTCGAATGTAGGACCATACCAATCCAGATGAGATCCGAGAGCGTCCAATGCGTCCCGAAGAAGTCACTGTTTGGTGTTACTTTTGGGCTGGCAACGTCATTGAGTGATGAACTGAGCTATCAACGCCCAGCCCAAACACTTGAACTTAAAACTTGATACTTGGTAACAGTTTAATATAGAGATCCGATAAAAAGATATTTTTGGAAATTTGCATTGTAAGAAGGTGAAAATGGATAAAATTCATAAAATAATATCTCTAGAAGAAAAACATCACAATATAATTTAAAAACAAACGGGTATGTATTCGGTACTTTTTTAATTTTTGTACTCTAAGGGGGTAAAAAAAGGAGAAAATTTTAATTGTGGTACTTTTTTTGTACAAATAACATAAGAATAAGTAGAAAATATTGAAAAGAATTCGAATTATATTCTTAAAAAAGTTTTAAATTATCTACTCATATATTGGTCCTGTTTTGCGAACATTTTACAGTCAGGGGGTAAAAAATAAACACCAACTTAGAATTTATTAAAATAATTGAAATTTTAAGCTTCTTCTCTTTGTCCTGGTGCTGCTCAAATATTTTTAAGATTTCCTTTTCACAAGGTACGTTTTTCAATAGCGTACGTTTTTTAATAAAGTATATTTTCCAAAAAAAAGTATCCTTTTCCATAAATGTAAACGTTTTCAAAAAAATACCTTTTTTAAAGTACGATTGTAAAAGCAAAGATATAAAAAAGCACACAATTTAAAAGAGCATCTTTTTAAAAACGTACGTTTATCAAGAAGTACCTTTTTACAAAAAGTATTATTTTATTATGTAGCTTTCTTATTTATTTATTTTATTTATTTCAAATTTATTATAATTAAAACTATAATAAATAATATACAAAAGCACTAGCTACTACAGGCTATCGGCTTGGCTTTCTTAAAAGTTATATTTTAAAGAGTACTTCTTTGAACAAAGTACTTTTTGAAAGCGTTACTTAGTTTAATAATAATTACATGTTATAAAAGTTGCGTTTGCAATTGTGTTTTATTTCTCTTCAAAAGCATTTTTTATCGCTTAGTAGCATTAGGATACGATTAATTGACAAAACAGTTTTTTATTTATTTACATTCCGTTTGCAAAAGCTGTTAAATTTTAAAAAATGATATAAAAAAGGTAAAAAAGTTACACACATACGGTTAATAGGAAGAGTGGAGTAGAGAAATAGTACTCTTGGTACTCTTGCTGATATGTTGGTAACACGATAAAAGTTTAGCGTACAAAATAAAAACTTGTTCTTAGTAACACAGAAAAGCTTAAAAAGCAAAACTGTCAAAATTAAATGCTTTCAAAAAATTCAAATGTAAAGCAAAAGGTGTTTCGAGGCAACTTTTAAATAGAATAGTGAAAAAACGCGGCGTTTATCGCTAAACAAAAATATGGTCATATTCTTTGAGGAAAGAGTTTAAAACAAAACGACTTTATGGAATAAATATCTAATAAGGAAACTTAAGCAAAAAGGAGCACCAAGTCGAAGCTTTATGAGACCTCAAGTTATTATTGTGGAAAGGATATAAAAATAGGACAGTTTAAAAATTAACATGTAAAAGCAAATTATGAGCTAAAAATAATAATAATACTTGAATCAAAAAAAGATCTAAAAAAGTGAAGCGAAATATGAGTATGTGTTAACGAATTTAAAATCTGTGTGGAAAAAGATTAAGAGTCACTTCTGTTTTGGCCACAACTTGTTGGCATTTCTAAGTCCTAATTTAAATTGTTTAAACTTGATTCATTTCACCCAATTTGTTAAGCTGCAACTACATGTGTTTCCACATAATTCACTCTCAGTTAAAACTCTTCACTTACAAATCTTTTAATACAATTTTCTAGTTTCTTGTTGGTCTTATAACATTAAGTGGGTCAGAGCTCCAACACCCTTAAAGTTGATAATACGTGTTGTAGTCATATTAATACCTATTGCAGCAAGAACAAGATAATAAAACCAACAACAGCAACATATGCATATATGACGATAAATTCTTTAGCAACATGCTAATGGCGACAGCATTTTACTGCCATGTACATCGTAAAATTGTTTTAAAAAATAGTTTTAAAAAAACTAAAAAAGACATGTGTAAGAAATAGGGTCTTATGTTGGGCCTAAACCAGGAGTTTTAAACAGTGACATCTTTAAATTTAATTGCAGAAACTTAATATTTCAGAAAATCTAAATTAATTTCTTCATTAATTTTACATTTTCGTTTAAATGCTCATCAACATTTCAGAAGATCATAATTTATTTCTTAATAAAATTTTACTAATTTTATTAATTTTATTTCGTAGCAAAATACGTCACACTAGGCAAACATTTCACAAAAATTGGAAAATATTGTGACCGTAAAACATTTGTTAGACTAAGGTAAAAGTAACGTGAATAAATTTGTATTTGCAATATTCAGAAGCAATTACAATTCCTATGCCACAATAATACATTATTGCAAAGATCATAATATCGTTGTTACAACTATTCGACTACCATGACTATTCTCGGAGTCCTTGTTTAATGTATCCAAAGTTAAATTCGTTAACTGTCGACCATTACCGTCATCATCTATAGTCTATCATCTCTTCTATAGGACAAAATCTTTTTTGTTTTCATGTAAATACTTCAAATCATCACATCATCATTATGACTTTATCACAATTAACAACTGTGTAGTTCATGAGCATTTGCATGTATAATAAAGTTCATGACTGGGACTTATAAAGATAACAAAAAATGTGAAAAAAAGTTTATAAAATTCAGCTAAAAGTAGAATGGTTGGTTAATAAATGTTGTTGTTTGTGCTCTTGCCCAGCAGCAGCAACTGTGCCAAAGTCAGTGAACACAGGCCGAAAGTTAGTTAAAGCGAAGCAAAAGAGAGAAAAGATTTTAAGTTGATTTTTTCCTTTAATTTTTGTTAAGTCAAGTTATTTAAAGCTGAAATGGCCAACAAAGTGTCTCTGAGAAAAGATAACGATTTAAGCGTATAAAATCTTTAGCGAATTTTTGTTCTGTATTTAAACACTCTTTACCTTCCACCACAAAGCCCATAGTGTAAATATGAGTGTATAAATTACTTTATAAATTAAATTGGGTCAAAAAGTCGTTTAGAATCATAGACACGAGTACATGCAGGGAGTCTTAAGTGCCCATAAACGAGCGAAATTAAACAATCATAATAAATTATTACATCTACACTTTAAAATAATAAGAAAATGGCTCAATGATATAGAAATCCATGTACATAAATAGAAAAATATACTATAGACATATTAATAAATTCCAAACGATATGAGTTTTTATTGTTTTCATTACATACACAAAATACTACGTACGAGTGGGTATAAGATCCATGAGGTGCACCACCATGTGATACTTTTCTCGATTGCTTAAATTTTTTTTTATAAAAATAAAAAAATTTTTGAAAAGTTCTGATGACAAATACGATGATGTGAAAATACTTTATATGAAAATATAAATTATGACGAATACATATTAAAGGTATTAAATATTTAAAGCAAGTCAGAACAGAACTTCTGTAGAATTTTGATGATTCACAGTTGTCTTCAATGAAATTAGAAAAAAACAAAAAGAACAACAATTAACATTTGATTGTTAACAGCAGACGATTTAGTTAAATAAATTTTGTAATTAAAAACAAACACCAGCTTCCAATATGAATATTGATACTTTTGTTCAGCTGCAAGATGTTATTTGTGCTGATTATAGAAAAAATCTCAATATCGCTTCCCTCAATTTTTTTACGAAACTTAACTTTAAATTCAGATTTTTACATGAAGCTTTCCTCATCATCTGCCTGGACGATTAGCGAGATTCTATCCATTAATTGTATTCCATATAATTTCAAATAACTTTTGATATTTTATCTCCCATATATGAATTTCAAAATTAATCTGTGTCCTTATGTTTTTAGATTTGTTTGCTCCTTATAGGAAGGTTGATCGTGTTAAAATTCTCCAGCCGTCTTACTGATGATTGGGAAATTGAAGTCGGCTAATTTATATTCTTAATGGTGCGGGTGAAAAGGCAACCCCCACACAAAGTAATTATTTATTATTCTATATCGAGAGAAATACAACATTTAAGCTCTCCAAAATTTTATTTATATTACAATGAAAATTCAGTTAGTATGTGATCAACGACAAGGCGGTACAAGAGAGAGGACACGCTCACCTCCAATACAAAGTGTTTATTACATTTTTTATATCTATAGAACTGTAATATTGAGACTCTCCCAACTTGTTGTAATTTACTATAGGAACAAAGTGAGTATTCAAGCAAAAGGATGGAGGTGTAGAAAGGGGAGACTTGTACCCCCATGCAAAGAAACTAAGAGAACCGGTATCGACGCCAGAATTGAATTTTTTTATTCAGTAAATCATTAAAGTTTTCTTAAAAATATATTGAAATTAGTTAAAAAGAATCGAGCTAGTCTCTATGGTTGCTCTAACTTTCCCAAAAATTTTGGTGAAAGTATCCTGATGATCTATCCTTAAAATCACTTAAAATGGGGGTTTTGAGACGAAAAAAGATTTATTTTTTTATTTATTACAAGAGAAAAACTAAATATGTGCGTATTGCGGAAACAGCTTTGTTTATGGGAAAATAGAGAAACCCTTACCCTAGAGTAAAAACAAAAAAGTTTGTAGGTCGCAATAAACTTAATTAATTGAAAACAGTAGCAAATCAAAGTTGTGCGTATTGCAGAAACAGCTTTGTTTATGGGATAGTGGAGCAGTGCAGTGTCTTAAAAATATCTAAGGCTGAATAAGGATCAAAATCCAAAAAAAAAATATTCTTAAATATAATTCAATTCTATTGACAGAAAATTTCAACAAAAACAGGAAAAAATTATAAAACAAAAATTTAGCAAGCAAAACTTCCCAAAAATGAGCAAAAAGCGAAATAATCAACTATAAATGGAATTTAAGTTGGCAGAAAAACTTTCTCTACAAGGATATTCATAATTAATTACGTACTTCGTACACGAGTATATATGCGCATGCTCATATGCAGGTAAATGTCAAATAAGACACGACGCAGCACTATTCTCCTCGTACTTAATTTTTATTATTTCACTTAATTAATATTGTTTCGGATCCTAAGGTTCAAATTTCGAGAGTACTGAAATTTTAATTCTCTTTTAGAGAAAATAAATATATTGTGGTTGCCTTTTTCTTTTCATTTGGTTAAATCTTTTTAAAAATTTTGGTTAAACGAGTTTTTGGTAGCGGCAACACCGATTGTAATTAAATAAGAATCAAATTGATGTGCTTTTCTATTTAATTTCAAATTTACTCGTTCGTTTACAAACCATATATTTTTATTTATTATATTAATTTTTTAAATAATTCGGATTTTAAACTTTTTTAAGTATTTGTTTATTTTGTTTTATTTTTTGCTGCGTCCACTTACTACGAGCCATAAATACATCATTTACAAATTTATTATTTTAAATGCGATTTATTATTTTTTCTATAATATTTTTTATTTAGTTTTTACAACTTCTCATACCAAACAATGACTGCCATATTGGCTGACACATCATGCGAAGCTAAAGGTTGGAAAAAACAACATGTATCATTGTTTTGTTTTCTTTTTTCTTTGTTCGAAAGAAATAAGTATTAATTCAATTAAATTTTTTAAGATCTAATTTGTTCAATTAAACTTTGCGATCATGAAGGTTAGACAAAAAAGGAATATATGAAAGCAATTCCGCAAAAAGGCAACATCAGGGAAAAAAAACAACTCATAAATGGATGATTGTCTTACAGCTTATGGAAACTGTATTAGTAAAAATTTTTTGAAATTAGTTTTTAACGGCTTCTCATGCCTTAGAGGCCCAGAGAAGTCATGAGTTAGACGAATGTATGATAACGCAACAATCGCATAGCGGCTTCCATGTAAATCAACACAAATCAAAATAAAGGTTGAAATTGTTGTTTTAGTAATTGAAATTACGTACAAAGCCATTTGAAGCTGCGCTTGATTTGCAGTTGCAAAGCTTTCAGTTTAAATTGAGTCTATTAATCTGATTTGGTTAGTATTTATGATCATTAGACACAAGTGAAATTTAGTAATGCAGGAGCATTAAACAATTAAATATTCCAGAATTAAAAAAAAAAATAATTAAAGAATATTTTTATAAGCAATTAAAAAAGAATTGGTAAAAAATTTTGGTTGATAATTTAATCGAAACTCTTTGAAATCCTACTCAAAAGCAGATCAATTCTTCTATTGGAGACATAAATAAAAACATTATTTGGAGTCATGTGAAGAAGTTTAATCAAAATGGAACTAGATTTTTGATGTTCACGATGTGGCTCGCCACTGACTTCTTCTCTTACATAAGAATTTGATCTTCGAAAACTTAAATTTTGGCCAAATTGATCAAATTAGGCATTTAGAATATACAGTTCCAGTAAGATGGTGCAGTGTACTCCATAACGAAAGGATTTACATTTTTCTGAAGTCATAAATCTATGTCGACTTATTGCTGTCAAACTTACCAATACCGAGGCTCCTTTAAAGTTGCAACTGCCGCATTCCTGCTGCCGAATGGATCATATCACTGACTTCATACTCTATACATGTTTTAATAATTAATAGTTCTCACAGAACTTATTCTGTCCCATTTTAATATGGACAGAATCTTTATGCGTATGTAAAAAAAAACTTCTTTAGTTTTTGAGAAACGTATTCACTTGTGTTTGTATGAAAATCAAAACCCATTTTCCATAAAATTAATTTCAAAGCCATTAAAATCGCTGAGAGTACAACACCAACCCTTCCACGTACAAGAGCAACCCATTCATTCACATTAATTATTAAATTTTCCAACAAAATAAATGCAATTAATTTTTCTCAAGTTGAATCTTTCATTTATTTATTTATTTTTTTAATGAAAATAGTTGACATTAACACTCAAAATATCATTAACAGTCACATGCTCAGCCTACATACGATGCAATTTGTTATAGAACGCAGCGACCTCTTCTACCAAAAACAAACAAATAAATTATATAATGAAATGAAAGTAGATACTTTTTTATGTTTTCGATAGTTTAACAAATTTTTATGGGCTGGTGGAAAGCAACTGCAGCAGTCGCATCAGCAACGCAACGCAACCAACCATCAATCTCATTATCGTGCTCTTGAAAAATGATACAGATATAAATTGTAATTAAAAACCCCACTGGCACTTGTTGTAAGCGAAATTTATACTAAAACAAATGTAAATTAAATAGTTTTTATTAAAGTAAATAAAAACATAATGAATAAATGAATGAATAAGAAAATAACCCAGCAAACAATAATTTACAATAGACTACAAAGCGCAATAAATAGTTGAAATTTGTGCCAAGAACTTTAACTTGGTTTATTCTTGTCAACTTCTTTACATTGTAATTTAAATAGTTTGCTGGGTTGCTTTGTGGCATGAAAACAAGTACCGACACCAACACTTTCCCTATGAATTCACATGTTTTCAAAAACACCCATAAGTGTAATTAATATTTATTTATTTATTGCGGTTGCATTTAAGTCTTTTTGTAAAGTAAAACGCTTATTTGCAGTTGTTCCCAAGCAAAACATACATTATATATAAAAGGTGTATAGAAATAATATAGTGGCGTTTTCGTTGCTGCAAAAAGCGTAACATTTGTGTCCTTTCAAAGAACAAAAATGGAATTGAATGGATGTTATTTAATAAGCAAAAAGAGCAAAAAGGGAAGAGCACGCAGTCAAGTGAGGAAGTTAAATTTTTAAAATTATACCGATAATGTCGTCTTGAATTGGAAAAGTAGATGCCTTGATACATGTGGCATTTTGTAAAAATGGTAAAGGCACGTTTTCATGAAAATGGCTGAAATTCTCTTCAATGCACAGGTGCATTTGGTCTTGTTGGCATAGAACTTTGATTCCAAATAGCACCACTGATGCTACATCGTATGATTTTGATTGTTGAGACGAGATAATATACAGAAGTCTAATGCGTCGTAAAAATTTTGGCGACGGCAAATGACAGCGACAGCTAAAATTCAGCTGCAGGTAGAATTAAGCTGCAACCGATATAATTCCTAAAACGTTGATAAATAAGACTTGTTATACATTTTCTCAAAGAAGATAGCAAAAAAATCAATTTTTCTAAAAATAATTAATCAAACCAGTACCAGTTTTTCGTTAGAAAATAATTTTCTATATTTTCTTAAATTTTTTTTTTATATTTCAATGACTTGTAAGGAATTCACCATAAACTTTGTAGCACGAATTACACCATTCAGTATTCGCATAAATAATATGTAAAATTTTTCTAATGAAAAACGACGAGGCGAATTGTTTTAATAAGTTGGCAGCACATATGAAACCGCAAACATTTTTGATGAAATGTCAAACTACACACGAAGTGTGAGGAAAAATTATTGAGAAAATAAATTTTTTTAATCCAATGATTTAACCAACGAGTCGAAATTTCACGGTCCAATGGAGCGGTTTTCGCCCGATTAGCGATTTATCTATAGTATACTAGCAAGTTTTTTGTACATTTATGTTGACATATTGCAATATTGTTAAATCAGCCAAACAAACAAAAATGTTTGTTATTAATTTCGTCTTATTTCATTGGTTTTGTAAATTTAGCTGACGAAAACTGATTAGGATGCCTGATTCCAGCCACTTCGCCGGTGGCGGCTTGGTTAATGAAAATAAAATCAGCGGCGGCTACAAGTCGTTTGCTAGCCACTCGAATCCGACCTCCGATATACAGGTCGCCCCTATCAATATCAACTTATTTAGACTGTCAAAGGTTGGGCAAGAATAAAGTAAGTGGAAGCATTAGAAATTATGTGGACACATCCGGTGTACTTTGCTCTGTCACCATATAATCACACTTCTCATTGATATTAGTAGTTCGTTATAAAAAATTCATCTTAAAAACTTTTAATATACAAGTTTAGGCCGCTATTGCTATTCCGCCCCACTGTGCAGTGTTTCAAATTGCACAAGTAATTACTACATTCATTTCTATCAGAAAGAACCTAAATCAATAAAAAAAAACATCAAGGCCAATAACAGAAATTGGTAGGAAACATCATTTCACATAAATTAACAAAAATGTTGTTTCAAATGTCAAATTGCAACCAGACAAAAAAAATATCAGAATTCGAAAATGGAAAAATCTTCTTTCCTTAAAAAAATGCTAAACAAAATTTTAAGGAGAAATAATAAGGCCTGAACAAGTTTTATTTTGAGTGGCAAAAGCGACATTGAAAGTGACCATAACAGTGCGTTAACCTTTTTACTGAATCTGGACTTAACCATTTTAGTAATTTAGCGGTAATATGTTTTTTTATATAAATAAACACAAGACAGTTAAGATGCCTCTTTTGCTTTTATCTTTGATATATAGCTCTTGCCTTTTATTTGCTTAAAGTTTAAAAAACAAGATCAATGCACTTTTATTTTTATATGATAAGATTTTTAAAATTTGTTTTTTATAAAAAATACTTACGGGTATGTTTTCATTTGTTTTAGGTAAGAATTATGCAGCTGAAAATGTTTAATGTCAAGAACTTTTGAAGCGGTGAGTCATTTTGGTTTTAAAAGTTCGTAAGTGCTTAAAGAGCAATATCTGCTTTTAATTACAGATTTTGAAATATAAAGTTTTATTAGTGAGTGATGCTACAAAAAAAAAAAAGATTATATCAGTTTAGTTAAATAACATAATCAATTTAATGAAATTACATCAAAAAACCAATTAAATTCAGATGGCAGCAACTTTGTTATTGCACCAACATTTGGTTGTGGCAAATAAGTTTTGTTTATTAATCAATATAACAAATATTACTTTAATCATGACAAAGAAACTTTTGTTTAAATTTGACCACCAAGTTATTGCCATTTTTTTTTAATCTAAACACAGTTTTACTACAACCAAAGTTTATTTATTATAAAAAATCATTTTCATCATTTGTAATTTCTGTATGATTACGAAGTCAGCAAATTAGACAGCAACTGGACGATGCTCACTCTGTGTGTGCAAATGTAATACAAATTCTCATTTGTTTAAAATTAGGTAAAGCGCTTCTCTGACGAGCCTGCATCACGCAACACTGCACAATCATAATCATCGACTCGAACGCATTTTCCGTAAGTTAATAGAAGGTGGCGCAAATATAACGTCTTAAACTGAATTGGCTGCCATTTTGCAGATGGCGCCAAATGTCACTATGCTTTGACATTTGTGGTGTAGATTTATAGAGAATTAGTTGCGAATAGTCCATGGAGCGGTACACCCTTCAAGAAAGTGGAATTATTGTTATTGCTTATTTGACAAATTTTCAGTCTGTTGTTTTAAGGCAGCGTAAATTTTGTCGGCGTTTCCTTGTCGTCGTGTTCCTTGTGCTCCAACAGTTAGGCGTTTGGCTGAGCGTGTCGTGCAAACTGGGTCCAGTACAGATGTAGCAAGAAGTGGGCGACCTCGTACTGCTCGTTTTAAAGACAACATCACTGCTGCTGCCGACAACGTTAGAGAGAATCCACAAGCATCAACTAGACGACTGTGCACGCAATTAGTCAGCAGATGACGATGAAAATGTTTCCCTACAATGTGCAAATTGTTCACGAATTGCTGCCTGCTAATCATTCGATAAGATTAACTCTGTTAAACTTGGTGCAAGAAGAGGATGATTTCGTATCCATTTCCACTTGAGTGGTTTGTGTTAAAAAACAAAATTTTCGTTTTTGGGACACAGAGAATCTGCATGAAATGCATGAAGAGCCATTGCATCCTCTCAAAGAGACATTTTGGTGCGTACCCGTGAGCGTTACAGCAGTTGAAAAACGATTTTTTTTGACGCCAGTAGCTGCATTGCGACCGCTCACATGCTACATTGCGATTTTGTCATACCGATTTCCAAGCCAAGTGATCTTCCGTTATGATGGATATTTCAACTGACCGTCCAGATCGCCGAATCTTACAGCACCAGACTTTCCCTTTTGGGCTTCTTAAAATCTCATGGCAACCACCGCAAGCCACGAACTTTGAAATTTTTGAAAGTTGACATTGAAGGAAAAATCGCCAATTTGGATGCAGATGTTTTGATCTCAACAATTCAAAATGCTGTGTTACGAGCACAATTATGCCTCAACTCGGGAGTTGGACATTGAATTAATTGGAAAAAATTATTCCAATTAATTCATCAAGTTTGTACCTTCAATGAAACTGATGTTTTTTCATTAATAAAAATTAAAACCAATTCAAATTGTGACATTACTCTTGCGCTACCTTGTATTTTAAAATACCGTGTTCACAAATTCATGCATTTAAAACAGCAATTTTCGCACAGTGTTGTGCAGCCAATGAAAATTTTTTTTGCTGTTTTATTTTTAATTTTCATATTTTTCGATGATAATAATAATGCCACATGTGGCAGCTGACGCTTAAGTTCGAATTGAAATACTTATGAAAAATTAGCAACTGATTTGAAATCGGCAGTTGCTTTGTTGAACGCTTTCAAATCATGAGACTAGAAAAATGTTTTGCGTGCAAAACACCTTTTCAGTGATTTGAAATCACTTTGATGAAAAGTGATTCTCAGTAAAGGCCTAATAATTTCATAACAGGATTATAAACCAGTAAATTTGCCAACATTTGTTTTTTTAAGAATCAAAAAGTCAATAAGAGATTTTTAGCTCCACAAAGCCATTCACAACAAAGAAGCAAATTTCTCAAAACTGGACATGTAGTCAACAAATTTTGATATCATAAAAATTTACCAAATCAAAGGTTCGATAGAAATCAATTTTTAGAACTGACGTTTGTATATTTTAAAACCCCGATGTTGTCAAGGTCTTCTTAGAAAAAAATGTCGCAGGTCTATTTCAATAAGTCATAAACTGCACCGAAAGTCATGGAAAAATGGATATTTCGAATGCGCGGCGGACATTTGCAAGGTGTTATATGTCATAAATAATGTCATCTGTAATCCTTTCAAATGAATGCAAAATATCAATAACATTTTATACGCACTTTTTTATACAAATTGAAAGATTGGAAGCGTTTAATTAAAGACCCTTTATAACTCAATAACGCATCGAAACATGATTATTTATACTGATATTTCCATTGCGACAATTTTCCATCAAAAGTTTAAGTTGCTAAAGATACATAAGTTTGTCTCCTTGTAAGATTTGTCTAGGAAACAGCAGTTTTAAACAAAAAAACATTTTATCAAACATCCCAGGGTTATTTTTACAGGTGAGAAATTCTAAGGAAAACCCACTACGTTGAAGAACTTGTTGTAAAATTACAAGAATATAAAAATAACATTGAATTTTTTTTCGGAATTTCAACAAAAGGTTTTTATCGCCTTTACGCTCTTGCGTTACAATGTTCTTGTATCTCACATTCATTATCTACCACTTAATCTCCCACAGATGTTTAATTTCCATCTTCCCAAATCCATCAATTATTATTCTCTAAAACAAAAACCAAAGTAATGGAAAACAGACTTAAAATGACTTGCAACAATAAGAAATTTTAATGGATGATATACCTGAATGAAAAAAATCCCCTAAAATAAATAATGAATTAAAATACAAAAATTATACCAACAATTTCTATTCAAATTAAAATGCCCTGTTCTTTAACACTTAAAATTTTGTGCAAAAAAAGGAAAAAAGGAAAGCAAAACATTAAGTTCCCTGTTTCTGTTCGGTTTGTTTCAAACAACAGCCTTTTGTAGGCGTAACAAATAATTTATTTCCGGCTTGAGAATTTTCTACATGGATTTTATTTAAGTTTCATTGTTGTGTTGTATGCAACACTATGGTACTCGTATAAATGCTATTACTTCTACTATGAAACAACAACTAACTTTTTATACTCTTTTGTTGTTATTCCTGTTCATTCATATAAATACTGGCAACATTTGAAAAAATATATAAAAAAATTGTGAAATAAATGCCTTACGGCCTGACATAATTTTTACACACACAATCATTGCGTGTGTGTAAATAATTATAGTAATTTGCAACATCAAAACTTTTTTTCGAAACCTTTTCCTTTTGTAATAGTTTCTTAGGACGAAAGAAAAAAAAAACAAAGCACTTAATCATGGTGCTGTTGATTCTTTAATTTTCGCCTGAAAGAATCTTCTAAATAAAATTTTGTAAAAGTAAAAAATTCTAAATAAATTATGGTCTTTAACTAGGCCATATAAATTAGCATTTGGTGTTTTATGATTTAGAAAAGTGAGTCAGTTTCTTAGAAAAGCGATTGAGAGAACAAAGAAAGAGAAAGGCGAAAAATATTGCCTTTAAAATTTCACAATTCCTGAATTTATAAGCGAATTTTGCAGAATATTTCTAATATCCTAAAGGTTAAACTTTCTTCCGATATTAATACTAGAGGCGGTAAAATGTATTGGGAAAGTCGAACTTTCTGATCTTTCCCTACGCATTTTACCGATATTGGTCAGACATGGCGAAAATTCCTTTAGAATTTCTCCTAGAAAATTTCATCAGAATTCGTACAGATTTCTCTCGGACAAGTCGTTAAAGTTTTTAGAATAATAAAAACCACTCATATAATTTTTGGTGTGTTTTCTGTCCGAGTTCGTATACGAATTCGGCAGAGTTGCTGATTGGTTTCGGCAAGATTTGTTCTCAGTTGTTTTCAACCCAAAATGAGCCAACAAAGGTTAAAGTGTCCATTATGTTGCTTCAATACAAGAACTTTGGTTCGTGTCCCAACTCAGGCAATCGGGTTTTCTTTATTCATGTGTGAAAGAATTTGTCAAAAAGAGTAAAACTTATATTTATTGTACTTGTGTAGTTCTACCAATTGCCAATCAGCTCAGCAAGCCGGCATGGCTGATATGGTCGAGTATTTTATGTTGTGATACTAAAAGACGTGGTTCGATTCCAGCTTCAGTAGAAGGTTTGCTGTTGTTTTATATATAAATTTCTATTCTTTGTCTATATATCGTTTATCGGCCGCTTTTGTAAAGTTTTGACATGAATGGAACTCGGACAAATTGTGGCATTCTGTTCATTATTTAGATTTACATGTTATCTGGCCTCTGAGAAATAATGCAAATGCATACAGACATTTTCTAGGCGCAAACGTGCAGTTTTACTGGCTGGAAATCGCACAGATGGACAAAAGGGCAGCGTTATATCGACGCTCCTGTCTTTAAGGAAGCATAATATATGTATATACCTCATGCAGTCACAAATGAATGTCGTTGAAATTGCAACAGAATAACAAACCTACATTTACATGTGTATGTATATACTTTTTCCGCATGTAGTGAAATGTATTAAAATAACCATTTCCAGCATTTGAAGATAATTTCCAAAATGAACAAAAAAAAAAACATTTTCTTATAACAAGCCAATGTGATGAACATTGGAAATGAACCAAAATCGCTCTACTTTTGGATCATAATTTTAACATATTCAGGGTGTTTTGGAAGTTCCCCTTTGACTGGTAGTAAATAAAGTTATTTAATCCCCAGTATAAAGAATTCATTAGTTACTATACATATCAAAACTCCATTATTTCCTCTATTCGATTATTTAAATAATTATTTTAGAAAATGTTTCTATTGAAAACAGTTCACTTTCTAACTTGAATAATTGCCCAACTGTTTAAATATTTCCTTAACGGCCTGTATGAATAATTAATCTTTAAAAGTAAAATTCAAATAAACTACTCATAAGATTTTTTTCAAAATATATTTTTATTCTACAGTAGTTATTTGTTGCATATTAATCTGATTCACATTTCAACTAGTTTAAAAAAATTAATATTCTTTCCCTGACACTCCATTCAATAAATTTTTTTATTTGAACTAAATTTGTATTTTTACTGCCCAAAATTGTTATACGATTTATTTTTTTCTTCTAATTTGTAATACGTAAAAGGAGGAAGTCGCTGTCAAAATTTAAATGTTTAATTTACAAAATGTAAAATCTATCACATGTTGTAGAAATAAAATTTCATTAATTTGCATTTTTATTAACTGGTATTTGGAAATATGAATACGATTGACTAAAATTATTTGTTATTAGAAACAGGTGCCAACAAAGTACTAAAAGAAATGAGCGCGTGCGCATGTTTCAGTCAATATTCATGGGGCTTCATCTATTGAATCGTGTAAAAATATTCAAAACTCTCATATGTATGTATATATGTGTTCATAAATTATCTCTTTAGAGGATTAGTTTTTTAACAAAACCAAACAAATGCTTAAATTTTATCAGAATTATGAATTATTATTGCAAAAAACAAAAAAAACTTATTCCATTTCAAATTCATATTACAGTAGTAACTCGATTCTTGCACATACTTGATACTTGCGCACCTCGATTCTTGCAACATAGAAATATTTTTCATTACGCACTGATGCTGAAGAAACCGGTGACGTGGTACTCAATACGAAGCAGGTTACATCGGAGGAGAGTATATCTGCGTTCAATATTTGCTTAGAATGGGCGGGGCGACTTTGCACAAAACAAACAAAAATTTTAAATTTCTTTAATTCCACGTATAATATGTATCTATTGTTATACGAATGCGTTGAACTTAAAAAGTGTTTTGAATTGAAATATTAAACTTAGATTCTAAATAGGTGAATGTGCCTTTTATTTTGTATTAAAACTCGGTACTTGCGACAACCTCGAAACTTGCACCGAGCCCGGTTTTCATTATGTATAAGAATCGAGTTTCTACTGTATTTGTTTTTAATGTTGAACTTAATTATAGGCAATTAATAAATAAGCAATAACAGATTTTATCATATAAACATTTTTAATATTAAAATAACATTAATTTTAATTCAATATTAAAATGAAAATATGTATGTATATTATCATGGTATTCTTATTGATATGCATATGCGTTGGTATGAACGTATTTGTATGTATTTGTATATGTATGTGTGTATGTATATGTTTATTGATGAGTCTGTGTATTTGTATTAATAGTCATAAGTATGTGTGTGTTTGCTTCTCATTATGTTATTGATATAATTTCTTTAAATAATTTCTAAATACGTGATTGTGTGTTATCATTTCAAATAGAACAAAAAATTTGCATTGCTTTTCAGTTGTTAATTTTTAAATTCATATAAAAAACAAATATTTTGAAGATGGTACTCGAAGAATACCGAAGTATCCATAAATAAAATAATATATCAGAGACCTTAAGCTTGAATTAAAAAAAAATAATTAAAAATTAAAACATATTTTATTTTTTTCCCTCTTATTCTATAATCCATATTATATAAATATTTTGATGAAACATTTGTATCGCAGGCAGTAAATCCCATCATGAAAATTTTACATGTTGAAAATTTTAATAATCAATAAAAACTCACCGAGCTGGCAACTTTGTTTGCAGTACTGAAAATCATATAGATTTGAGTATATCACCTGTCACCTGGTTTTTAAGCAGTTTTGCTAGTGAACAAAAAGAAGCGCTCATTATTAATGACAAAATTTCACTTCATCCGATTTTAGTTTTTGTTATAATTCTCATTTGTTTCTCACATATTTCTATATAAATGTGTGAGGTCGTAAGCTCATAAATTATTCTGAATAAAAGCTATAAGATTCAATATGCAAACAAACATACTTTTTCCAATGGTATGAGCTAATTTACTTTAATAGAATATAATTTGTTAACTTTATTAGTATAATCTAATATAAAAAAGCAAATGCCATGTCATGAAATATATACACACACTTACATACACTTGACATAATTTATCTACTAAAAGCATATTTTATATGTACAATTTAAGGATGGTATAAACAACACATATCATTTTCATTCTTCCCATCGAATAAATAATCCTTGAAATTCGACAGCAAAAATAGACAATCACACATACATACACACAGACATATTTACATAATTTTTCACTTTTTTACAAAATGGCAAACAAAAAAAATCGATAGTTCTCATACTATTGTTTCCAACAGTATAATATTTTTAGTTTTATATTTGCATTATTTCTTGTAACATGTAAAACTTAATGCAAACACTGGCAGACTCACGTAATACGACTACACACTCATCTGCGAGTAATTTTCAACAGTTTGGAAAAAAGATTACAGGCCACTCCCGATAATGTTATACTTTCTAGTTTGGATTTATTGACATTATACAAGTAAAACAATATTTTGAACAGGCTGTCATGTGGATATAAATGAAAAAATGCTCTGTTTTCATAAAGAGTTTATTTGAAAGTGCAAAATGTATGGCATTAATTGTTAGAAATTATGTCGCTCCCGTTTTACGGTATTTTGAATTATTGCTCGCAAACCATCTGCGTTCAAATTAGCGATTACTTCTTCAATGTCAGCTTTCAAAACTTGTAATTTTAGTGCGAGATGTGGAGGTCTGGACGGCCAGCTTAAATCTCCAAAACGGGAGATCACTCGACCTGGAAATTGGTATCGCAAGATCTACATCGTTGCCCGAGCTATCTGATTGGTTACTCTGTCTTGTTAAACCCAACAATGATCGAGACCAAATGTAGCAACTTGCGACAAAAAACTAGTTTAGCAACTGCCTCTAACACTCATTATTTACGGTGGCGGTGGCACCATCGAAAAAATACGAGACAATCACTTTTCCCCTGCAAATGACGAATTAAATCGTCACTTTGAGGAGTTGAAATGCTCCTCATGCATTTCATGTGGACTCTCTGTGCACCAAAAAAATTGCAAACTTTGTTTGTTAACAAAACTTCTCAACTGAAATTGAGCTTCGCTGCTCATAATGATTTATGATACGAAATCATCCGGGAAAAAATTAATAGTAACAATAATTTCACGTTCTTGAGGTATATATTGCTCCAGGGCTTGTTGACAGCTGATTCTCTATATACTTATATGCATCATAAATGTCAAATCACAGCGACGTTTGGCGCTATCTGAAAAAATGGCAGCTAATTCATATTCTGACAAATTTTTAATTGTGCCAAATCGTACTAACAATGTCAACTTTCTAAACAACAAAAATCTGTGTTTTGCATTACTCCTGCGCTACCTTCTAATAATAACTTCAAGTTATTGGAATATTGTCGTAATTTTAATCACAATGGTGTGACTATATATTTATATAAATGTGATCACATGGCTTTGAGCCAATGAATTGCCTTTGGCTGGCGCAGTTAATAGAGAAAACTTAATAAACATTTACATATACATACTCGTATGTATGTACATGGATATGCGCATACACGCATACATTTGAAATAGAAACCCAGGAATTTCCTTTGCATTTCCCTACTGCCCTTTCGGTAATTAGAACTTGTATAATTCAGATCGCCTGCTCATTTGAATATTACTTTTTCCCTTGACTTTTACATTATCGAGAGTCTACCGTATTGTTGCACTCAAGCACACAGACACATTCATTCTCCTTTTAATTTTTAAGCCAAATGTTCATCCGGTAGATTGCATGTACTCGTGTGAGGATGCAGCACTACTTTGGCAAAAATCTTTTAAAAATACAAAATCTGCTTCTGTTAGAGGGTACAATTTCTTTATATTCAGTCTACTATAATTTTTGTGTCTTCTATATTTTGATGTACAAAAAGTTTTCGTCGTTCATTTGCCCATAGAACAAACATCGCTACGTTAATAAATGTATGCAAAATAGTAAATTTCTGTAGGTGAAATCTGAAATTATGAAAAGTTTTCTTGATATCGAAGATGTTACAATAAAACAAAACACAAATGCGAAAATCATGCACGAGAAATTTTAATTAAATTGTCGAATTCTGAAAGTTTATGCTTTATTTTCAATATCACATGAACTGGCATAAAAATCTATATGTTAAAAGAAAACTTTTACGTTTTGAAAAAGTTGTCAACTTCAACAACAAGGAACAAGTGAAAAACTTATTTAATATAGTCATGTTCGATGTTTCCAACTTAATTGCGAAACATAAAATAATAAGTAACTTTAGTCTTCCAAGCAATTCTTTTCTTAAATAAAATCTCATTCACAAAAAATTAAAAATAGAAAAAATTATATGGACTTAAAAATTTTAGGAAAACATTCAAAACTCTCCAGATTGGTTAAGGCATGTGAAACGCAGTTCAATAGTGCTGCTCAAAACCTAAACTTAATGGCGATTTATTTCAACACAACCTTAAAATTTCCAATATGGCTATTGAAAATGATCTAGAAAGCCCCACTTAAGGAAGTGATCATAAAAGCTTCTGCGGGAAATATATCAATGTTGGATTTTTTTGTGTATAGTTCAACCCAGGTGGAACACTCAGCCAATCTAGTAAACGAACTTAATAGTCTTGTAATGTCGAAAATTACCGAACCTCGCAGCTGCGGTCATATCCGCTGTATCATTTTCATATAATGGTTGTTGCATTAATAATCGCAACACCCAGGAATCGAAGCCGCGGTACTCAGACCAGTAAAGTAGTACGCTCCCTACTTGTCAATCTTCCTCTGAATCAATAGTTCCCTGTCTAGTTTTTTTTCTTCTAACGTATCCTTATCATGCTGTCTTCTCTCTGTCCTATTTTTGCGAAAGAGATCATTAACTTAAGAGTATCGAAAAAAGATTTCATATGACCTAGACATATTTTCACCTTCTTATAATAATAATAATATAAATAAACAATAATAAAATTATAATATAATAAATATTATAGTAACGATCTTCCTTTTTATAAACTTATTGGATGAAAATTTGAATTCTTAAAATGCCTTTCTTCTAAAATAAACAATTCACACAAGGAGATAATAGACTTTATGGCAATTTCGCAGTGGGTGACGGCAGCCCGAAGAAGTTTGCCAGCTGGCAATTCACAATCGAAAAAAATGAACCACGATGCTAAAGAACAACATTGTTTTAAAGACTTGGCTTTGCAAATTTCATATACAATCCCGATTACAATTTAAACAAACTGTGGCACTTGTGAAGAGATGAAATTAGTCGTTAAATTCAGGGACCCTGGACCAATTTAAGATGACAGATGTTCGCCTAATACCAATCCGCTTAAATGATAACAATGTAACATAGCGTGAGACCGCTGATGAATGTTCAGGTGTACTACCCAGTGAAAACTATGGAACTCATTCTCAAGGAACAATATTTTAATTGCTTCCAAAAATCCAATAGTGGATTTTTTTTTAAATTTCTAGGAAGTTAACTTCAACAAATCTGTTAAATACGTCCCATACCTATGTCAAATACATTCCACACCACTGTTAAGATAATTAATTTTTTATATACATATATATTTTTTTAAAAAATTAAAAAAATTGAGAGAAAACACTTTACATTGTAATTCTTTAACAGTTCTAATAAAATATTGCATCAATTTAAGTGTTGTAGGCTTCTTAATATAGGCTTTTTCGGGACAGGATACGAACTATTTCCAAAGGACCTGCAAAGACTTGCTACATATTTCCTGAAGGCTTAAAGGTAGACCATCACAAAAATGTCAGCATATTATATTCTTTCTCAGGGAAGTCGCTATATTATTTGCGGGTTGAATTTGTACACATATGTTCCGAACCCAAAATTAGCCATTTGGAATAGCCGTGAAAAAAAATTTTTGACAAAAATCAAAACATCTAAAACTGTTAATGGTTGTTTCATCATTTTCTCAGGAGAGGTGCTGCAACGAGTTGAATATAAGGAACATTTTCACGGATATGTAACAAAAACTCTAAGGAAGCAAAATTTAAACACGTACATATGTATGTTAAACTTTTGATTGCTTCTCAGGAAATATGGTACAGGACGTGGATCGCTACTGCATCATAGAAAATATGAATTTTACTACTGTGAGTCTTTCAGAATGGACCTACACGAGGCTGCTCGAAAGCTATAAAGAAGTAAAACTCAAATATATGACATTTGACTGTTTCTCAGGAACCAGATGGAATGTAGTTTATAGAGGTGTGGGACATATTTAATTTACGAATTCATCTTCACACCCTCGTTTTAACTTTATATATGAAAATTTTTAATAATGTTCTTTGTTATTGTATAAATAAAATTAAAAAATTAATTCTAGATAAATTTAATAAGGGGTTCTAGATAGACTTCATTGAATTTCTTGATATGGAAAATGCGTCGATTTATATATACATCTACGGCAATTCAAATAAGATATTTGAAATTCGTTTCTAAATGGACACTTACAAATTAATTCTGGCACAATTTTATTTTTATTTTCGGCACTACGAAACGCTCACTATTCGTAAGAATGTAAAAATACTCTCACTGTACGTGTGCCTGCCAACTTTAAGCGGACAAGCAGTTTCTTCACTCTTTATTTTTTTTTTTTTTTTTTGTTTTCATCAAAATTATAAATTTCTTTTTATACCCGGCATCAAAACAAAAAAAAAAACAATCAAATAAATATTTCAACATAATTTATGCAGATAAAAATCTTTACAAAATATATTTAAAAAAAGAAAGAAGAAACTTTTGCATACAAAAAAAAAAACGAGAATTATTCGAAAGTTTTTTTAGGTCTTTCCAGCCTCTCTGAAAGACTTTTTATGAGATTTTGGCGCAGCTCAATTTTATTGATTGTTTGCTAAAATTTGCTGGAAATTTTTAGAGTTTTAAAGAACTTTTATTATAATAGAGCACAAAGTTTTTTGGTAGGAGTTTGCTACGATGTGTGCCCCACAATAATAATTAAAGTGGCAAATTAAAAATATTGCACAGTTTATTTATTTTTAATTATTGGCAACCGATTTGTGATGCGGCCTGAGCAGAGCATATTTTCTTGTTTTTCGTAATAAAATATTAAATTACAGAATGTTGACGAAGCCAAATGAACTGTAAGGACTCGTAAGCACTGCAAGACCGACATAAAAACTGCTTCTTTATGTAAAAAGAACGAAAAATTCATTTTGTCTATTTTTATGGAACACTGAAACAATTTCGATTTTATTTTATTGTTGCTTTCAATTCATATAGATGAAACGAAACTCCTTGATGAGTATTGGTTCACTATATACTGAGCTAGTGGACTCAAATTTATTCACCGCACTGCGACTTGTCCTTTTGGTGGAATGATTATGATGACCTTAAAATGGGCGAAGCGCGGAATGTTGCACGAACAGAACACCCATTTTGATAAAACAGTTTTCTCATTTTCACGTGTTGTTAAACGCCATATCTGTCCATGATGTTTTGAATAAACACGACGGCCAATTTGATAATATCGACTATCAAAGTTCGCAAGTCGTTATTGGATTTTATATCTGTATATATAATGCAATATAGTCACGTCTAAAAAATCCAACTCTGTCGAAATCGATTAAAGTTTTCAAAATGTTGCCTTCAACTCTTTTTGGCACAACTTCGAATTAGCTTCAGACATAATTCTGAACTTTCACTTAAAAATTTTTATTTTTTGAGATATTACTTTATTGCATTAAAGGATAGTTTTGTTTAAAAACCATATCGACATTTTTTGTAAGAGGCGTCATCAGTGTCTCTTCACCTACTTACGGCTGCAAGCGGACGTCTGTTCTTATATTAAGCGGCTCGCTATATAAATATGTTTTACACTCAGCAATTCTGTTGGCTTAGATGGCAGCTCCCTTGTCAGAATAGGATTCAGTAGGCTAATCACCTGCTTATCTGAAAATATCTGATTAAAGAAACCTCAAATAATAACTTCAGATATAGTTCTGCTATTTCTCCAAGTCAATTAAGAGGGAATTAGCGTGTCCTTCAAAAATTTTCAATGTTTTGGTATGCAATAGCTGAAAAATATTCACCATCTTTCGAAATCATTTTAAAGACAAAATTGAACGGAAACTACTTTGGCATGCCAGCCAAACATAAAATGGACATATTTTTTCCTTTGGCCATTTTGTATATATCGATTGTTTTTTTTTAATTGAAATTATTCCACAAATTATAATATTTTATGTTGTGCCATTTAAAATGGCCATCATCGTTTTCTCATTTTCTTAAAAGTCATTGTCTGTATTTTTGTAATTCGTTATACAAAGTGAAAATTATTTTCATAAAGAAATACAGATTTTTAACAAAACAAGAACATTTGTTAAAACAAAATGTGCATTCGTACAGAGTGTAGAAATTTTAAATTATTGCATGTTTCTTTTCATCATCATTCTGTTCCATTTTATTCTGCAATGCATTTACATTATGGACGGCAAAACAAATGATGCTTGTTGGCAAATGTTCCACAATTAATAGGAGTATTCACTGTTCATAAGCAACACAATATGCAGCAGTTGTAAAGCATTTTTAAGAATAAACTTCCGAAATGACAACAAACATTAAAAATGACAAATTCATTTATATAAAAAGAAATTTCATAAGACATAACAGTTTGAGATTCGCTGGATAGGTTCGATTCCTGCCAATGATTCCGGGTGTTTTGCGGTTTATATTTCTTGTTTTTAGAGCATATTTTTCATTACATTAACAAAATAGGCCAAATGCGAAACTGAAAGTTGAAGTCCACTTTATTCTGATAAAAGTATCACTTATACTTCCGTGTCCTGTTCGATACAAATTTTCATCAAAAAATCATATTCAGCGATGAGGCTCATTTCTGGATGAATGGGTGCGTCAAGAAATAAAATTGTTGAATTAACGATGATACCAATCCACATGAGAACGAATGCATCCCGTAAAACTCATTATTTGGAGTGGATTTTTGGCTGGTCCATTGGTCGATGATTACAAACTTCTTTATTAGATGATATGGACACCAACGACATGTGGTTTCAACAGCACTGCGTTGCTGCTATACAACTCATGTCACATTGGAAAATTCTGCAGGAGCGGTTTGGGGACATGATCATCTCACGTAGAGGTGATGTGAACTGGTCACGGGGATAGTACGATTTCATACCATTAGACTTTTTATTGTTGGATTTTCTTAATTCACAGCGCTATGCGAATGAGGCACAAACTGCAGCGGCTTTCAAAACCAACATAATCCATTCCAGCCTGGTTTATGCGTTAAAATCATGAAAAATTTTACATTGCGGATGCGCGCCACGCTTTACAAATAAGAGCTTTGTTTTTTTTTCTATTTCGCTTTACGTATTTATTTTTGTGTGAAAAAGTCTAAGAATAATTTTAAAAATTTTAATACATGGACATTAAATATTTCAAGTAAATATTTTTATTCTATTGTGAGCTTGAGAAAAGTGCCACTTTGCAAGAATGCCGAAAAAATGTAAAAGGTTTTTTTATTTTTTTTGAGAAACTCCAACATAATGTGAAATAATTAACGTATTAAATACGTTAATCAAGTAAATAATTCATTTCATAACAATCAGTTGTCAATTTAGTATTTGGCAAAAACATTGAAAACTAAACAATTGTAAAAAATATTTACAATTGCACAAATTTGCAATCTCAAATAGTTATAGTTGATTTCATAATTGATTTCATAATTAAGTTTTTTATTGTCCATGTATTTTCCATTCAAGCTGTGATTACCCATGCGATTTGGATTTAAAATGTTTTCTTCCCAATTTCGCTTCATGACTTCACCGGAAAAAGTGTTCGAAAAACAGTCTGCTGTAAAGTTAAGAATCAAGGAAACATTTTATTGAATAATAAACTCAACTAAAATCATAAAAATAGAAAGAGTTGCAGTTGCTTTGTGCTGTTTTCATTAATGACGGACATTATTTCATGTGTGTACGAGTGCATGTACGTACAAAATTCATCATTTCTACAATTTATGATTATTTTTCTTTTAAACTACTCACGCTCCTGTTAAATTGATTGAAACGCACATAACATTTGCTAATTTTCGATGGACGTAAAAATTACACATATTTTCATTAAATTCATTATTTAGAAATTTAATAAATTTCAGGCCCATGCACACAGTGTCAGTTAATCATAAAATAATGAAATATAGGGATACTCTTTATAGGTCACCTTATAGGTGAAGTTTGAAACTTTTACCACAAAAGCTTCCTGAGATATGAGGGTGTAAAATTTCATATTTTAGTTCAATATCTTAGTTCAACAGTAATAAATTTTATGGAACACTTCCACTAACAGCTCGAGAGCTGATATTTGGTACACATTCTTGTCCTAGTGAGCAAGTAATCAGAGAAATTTCAGAATGGATACTATTATTGAAGGGCACTATGACGCCACTATTTTGCAAAAAAAAATTTGGTAAGTAATTAATGACAAATACGAAAAACGTGAACTTTATATATTTTTTTGTATGAGCAAAATTTTCTTAGGATTTTGATTGTAACTTTCCCTGGAGTTTTTAGGAAATACTCTTTCATTACTTTCTTCAAGTACAGAAATGCACCCCCGTTCTGAAATGTTGATGGGGTAAAGCTTCCACTCTCTTATTTTTTCCGATTTTGCGATTTCTAGCCTTTATACAAAATTATAGATTTCTGGCCCTTTATGTACAGGCCGACCTAACAACCCTAAGAGATGAAGAAAATCTTGACTTTCCACCGGACACGCTCATCATCGTATTAAGTTTTTTTTTTTTATTTACATATACTTACGATAACTTCGGAGTCAATTCAGCACAAAAACGCAAATGAAAAAAATGAGGCCAAGTTGTTATCCAAAGATTTCGCTTGCCAAAACTATTGAGTTTAAAACGAGTGTCAAGTTCTTAAAAAGCGCAATACCATCTCAGTTAAAATGAAATATTTTTACTCTTCTACTATGGGAAATAATTATGGGTATTTTTTACATCTCTAGGTGGTGGCGTGGTGTAGTGGTTGAAGTGTTTGCCTACAAAACTGAGTACCCCAGGTTCGCTCCCTGGCAGAGGCAAAAATTTTTCACCATGGCTTTTCAAGTTTTAAAAATGAAGTGGCTTCAACCCATCCAATTAGCCCCCTGACCACCCCATCTCCCTTGAAAAGGGGATGACATCAAGACAAACAAAGGTCAAAGGAGCCACGACCGTCTGGAGGAAAAACATAGGAATCAAAGATTAGCGAGGTTCGTCACCACCACACCAAAATACAGAGGGGTGCGTTCTTATAATCAACGACAGATGGAAGTTAAGAAAAACAAATCAACCACATTAATGCATTTTTAAAGTATGGACTCACATAATTAATAATTAATAGTCTTTTGAATGCATAAATAAATTATACAAACTTTTACCTCAATTGGCCGGAAAATTCGATTGTCTAGAACGATTCCGGCTCCAACCAACCGGACTTCGATGTCCATGTGTATTTCGAAAATATTATTTTATACATAAAATAAATTCCTAATTGCAGCAAATAGGGATTCATGTTGCAGCTTAAATTAAAGCTTGAAGTCTGATCTCTTAGCGGAAGTTTATAAAGACAATTTCTTTACTTTTATTGAAAATGTCAGATGTCAAATTATACAATTTAAATCAAATACACAATAAAATTCATAAGAAACATTTAAGAAAAGTGATGTACATATAATCAAGACAAATACAAAAGGCTCGATATTCGAATACCTTCTTTATTCGAATAAACATAAGCAGGGGTGTCATAGAAACCAAAGTTGTCAGAATTGGTTTTGAAAACGACAAGAAAACATGCTTTGGTCTCATGAAGACCAATGTTCGAACTAGAATTAATGTTGGTTTTTGGTGTCACAGAAACCATTGTTATCGGCTTTGTTATTGGAAATAAACCAAGCAGCTTTCAGTTGTCAGTTTTCATTTGCTCACTTTGCTTTTATTTTTTGCATCAGATTTTATGAAAATGGCATTTTATATTTATTGTAGAAATGATCTCTTGATCTGCGCTTTTCATTGCTGTCCATTTCCAGTTGGACCCAATGAGGACAAATGAACCGCTCCATAACTTTGAGCACATCAACTAAAATTGTTGATGCTGTGCTTCTACCTAAACTTATGTTTAAATCGTTGCCGACTGATCTCTGATAAGATCCTTCCGTTAAAAACCACAAACAAGCAACGTTGCAAAATCGGAAGAACTTTAGAATGCGACAATTTCCCCTTAACAGTGTCAAGTACCATACGTAACGCATCTTTGTTTAACCGATAATTATCTACAAATCCGCAAAGCTACTTTAGAGGTACATAAACGCAAAATAAAAATGCACTTACGCTATCTCCGGCAGCTCAGGTGGATTGTTGCAATCTCCCAGAATTTTCCGCTCCACCCTTACTGAATGCTCTTCTTCTAACAACAAAAGTGCTACAACTTATTGCGGCATTCCTTTTTTAACTATTTAATAAAAGGAAATTACTTTTATTCACAGATTTATACACTTTTATTGATATTTTAAATGAAACAATAATTTTTTTTTAATTTTCTGCAAAGAAGATAAATTAAAAATTATAAGCAAATAAACAAATATGAGTAACAGCTGAGTCGTACATTGGTTTTGTTTACATTCAAATTTAACAAAACCAACATGGTTTCAGGACACGAAATGAAACCAACAGTGGTTTACAAAAACGATAATCTGCAAAACCGACATGATTTCTATGACACCCCCGAATCTTTCGAATTCTTCTTCATTCTTTATTACTGATTTTATATCATTTGTTTGCTTTAAAGGTATTAAAGTAGGCAACTTCTTACAACGACAAAATCATGACATTCTGCATTTTCATCAATTTTTAGGAGGCCCTATTCTTACTCAACAACCATATCGGGTCCAGATGATTAATTAATGCGCATAAGTTATAACTTTACGATGGTATCTCTTAAAAATTTTAGGCCAATCTTGATGGTATAATCTTAAATCCAAACTGTCACATGCGCGTGCGAACAGCTGTTAAAATGATATAAGGAAAAAGTAATTTCAAGAAAATTAGATAAAAACGAATTGCTTTAATGCCGAAGAAGGTTTTAGTGATTCCTTCCATATTGCTAAATATTTCTAATTTCCAGTTTGGTAATACTGGAAGGTACATAAATTTTTTTTAATATATATTTGACTACTCGATTGAAATTGTTATCATTTTTGTACATCACAAGATATAAATGACGAATACGAAGCCAAAAACATTTATTCAATCATTTAAAAACTTATTCCTTGTTCTTTGGCTTAACTGAGCATAAACTTGGCTAAGCCAACAACAATCAATAAACTTTTAAATAACAATTTTAAAGAATATCTCTAAAATAGAATTTTAATAAATTCCTTTGATCATGAAATAATCAAAGCAGGGGTTTACATACGTTATTTCTTAACAAACGTTTGTTTGCCTTAAATTTTTTATTAAATATTGTGAACTTTGAACTCCAGAAAAAAATAAAATTATTTGCAACAACTATTTCTTGATTAGTTGTATGAAGTGCAAAAAATAAAATCAATTATTTTAAAGAAAATTTATAAATGTATTTGTAAGGCCCTTAATGAGGCCTACGCAACAGGCCAGGATTGTCAAACTGTATATATAAAAACATGCAACAAATTTTTCATAAGGAGTTTGACAATTGCATTCTCGGTTTTGTTGTAATAAATTCGCCTTACATAGACCTTATAAATGAGCCTTGCATATCTGTTTATTTGAAAGAATTTTGAAAATGAAAGGTTGAAGTCTTCAATATCCGGATTTTTAATTGCAACATGTCGCACTGCTGAACCAAAAGGGTTGACTCAACTTTTATATTTATATTTAATAACTCAAGATCAAATATTCAACGTCTAACACATATTTTCATTTTCTTTTTAGGTAAGCCCCGTTCGCGCTTCTGATTCTGGAGCCTGATTTGTGTTTGAATATTTTTTGTTGGACTACAAAACACGGTGGTTTCTGTGAGTAAAAATCATACCATCCAGAGTCTTTCGACTAAACAAAATTTAGTTGATGTCACTAATCTAAAAAAAAGATGACAATAAAAAATAGTTCACATCTCTGATGGACAATAGTTTGTGACAATTGAAGTGAATTTCAAAACAAGTTATCAAATAAAAATTAATTACGTTTTCTTTTATAATCATGTTATATTTCGAAACTATACGCTTTCGACAAAACTTTACTAATAACTTAAAAGCCAATACGACTGTTTACTTTCAGTAAAAAGAATGCGTTCTTCATTGGCTCATATGTTTAATAATTTTTGGAGCTTTTAGGGAATCAGTAACAGAGAGGAATTATGTTAAGTAAAACCCTTTATAACCAACAAACAAAAAAGTATTTTGAACCTTAACCTAGCATAATATTATGCTAGTAGACATATATTTTTTAAGAATCCTTCGAGGATTGAAAAATAAAATCATTAGGGTCGTCCAAATACAAGTATGTTTTTGAGAATTCAACATCATAAACTAAAATTAATTCCTTTTGGTATATTATGGCTTTATTAGAAAGAGCGAATATTCCCATTATATATTGAAAGCGATTTCATTCATGTGATTGTCACGGCAGGCTTCGCAGTAGCTTATCCTGTTAGTCCAAACACTTTGTTAACGGTTTTTAGTTCTATCTCACGAATGATTGGAATGATATAAGCCTTAAGGGTGTGGACCAGTCTTTAACGACTTTCCACAAGAAAAAGTCTAAAGGTAGCTCCCAAACGGTCAATTGACATTGCCAAAATGGCTGATAGCACGATTACCAAACTTAGTGCACAGTTTGGTCACCACAGCAATAACTTTGGAAATAAAAGTGCAATATTTTCCAAATTTGTGACTCGTTTTGGTGCGCAGAGGTATGATATTGACTCATAGCTAATATTTCGGACCATTTAAAAGGCCACTTTGTGGTCTTCATATGACAACTCAATGGAACATCTAACGTATTCTAATGTATATTACTAATTTTTGAACCCTATTACATGTGATTCTCTTCTACACGAAGCTTCATATGTGACTTGGGATATTTTCGTGAACTTTCCGTCGTTATATTTCACAAGCCAGAGGTGAAAGAGTTCACATTTTAATGTTAATATTATCTATTCCATTATTATGCACATTTATATTAATTTCCTTTTAATCCTTTAAATTTTCTTTGGAACCATTTTAATTGAATAACAACTTTTGCACTTTATTTGCGCGATTTCGTCTATGTCCTCGTCCTCGCATATATGGATGTGTTTACATATAAATTTTTTTACATGTTTCATTTCCATTTGCATTTATAACAAGATGTACATAAATAAAAACATAAAAGAATTAAAATTTATTTAAGTAAATAAAATTTCAATTGCCATTCCTTGCTTTTCGTAAATAATTAATTTTTCATACTCGTATTTAAAAATGTATGATTTACCAAAATTAATTATTATTTGCAACATGTTTGATTAGCCAGAATTTTAAAAGCTGCACGGAATAATAGAATGTGCATTAATTTTAAATTAAAATTTTCCTTATAAAATGACAAATTTTGTAGTCATATACAGCACAAGTGTATGTATGAAAGTATGAAAGTATGTACATAAAATTTTGAATTCATAACATAAAAGTTAGAGTTGTAAGCGTGAGTAGCTTCACACTGCAAATCATACACACTTACGCAGAAAAATAGATGTGACTTAACAGCTCTCTAGCACGTCCATATGACTGTAAGAAAAATTTCCAATCACGAAAAACTCACCACTAGGTTATGAGAAAAATATTATTAATAGAATAATTTCAATAATTTTACTCATTAAAATGATTGGAGGACAATGAAGTTGCTCCTATTTTGATTACTTCAGAAACTTAAAATTGTATTTCCGAAGCGCAAGTTTAGTTTAGTTTTTTAATTAAAAAGCGACGATAAACTCCTAAAAATATACGGACATTCGGACAACGCCTGCGATGCTGATATTCAATATTAATTGCATAACTGGAACGAGAATTTTCGGTGACGATAGAATGTTTAAAAAATTTAACAGCCATATAAACCAGCTATCGCAAAAACGCTCGTGGATTAATCGCTCCCTACCTAGGGCACGCATCAGTAGGGACATCTTTCTACACGGATGTTTCTTAATTAGCAGATAGTAGCGGTTTAGAATTCCTTATAGAACTACCAGAAACTAAAATTTACTTCCACCTGCCTGAAAAAATACGGTCTTTTAGTTAGAGGGTGAGTAATACGACCAAAGTCTGGGCCCACCCAGATGACATTAAAACGAACTGCTTGTTGAGTCTAAGTAAGTTGATTGGTGGCTTAGCGGCCCACTCCTACTTATGAGCGGAGGATAGCGAATGCTAGGCATGTGATTAGATCACTGAGACAGTAGAACACTTCCTGTGTTATTATTAGATTTTCTGCGGGCAAAGTCCCAGGTTTTACCGGATGACACCTTACCTCAGGAGTATTGATTAGAAAGAATTGAGGAACTGCCGTTATGGCAGCTAAGCTATTCACTAGCTCAAAACTCACTATAGAAAACAAAAATAAATTTGACAAATTCATAAAATATCTGAAATAATTTCTTATAAAATATTTTCAATAAAAAAAAAAATAATAAAATTAATGTGTTAATTATACCATATACTACAAGTTTTTGTAAAATATTTTGTTAAAATTTATCATAAACAATAATCCAAAGAGTTTGTGAATTTCAAGTATTTTTTGCCAGCATGACTTTGCATTGTGTCACGTGAGCAACGCATGAACGTGACAGAGAAAACTTTTTTAAGTGAATGTAGATGATTCCACGATGCCATTTCTAATATCAAAATGTCAATAACAAACATGAATATTTTTTATTTGTTACTTTTGCAAACATGTGTCAAATATAATTATCATAATTTCAATTATTAAACATTTTTTTCTGCGCCCTGTCATTATTGTTGTTCTTGTTGTTGTTGCCGTTGTCATTCACGTTTAAATATTGTATGGCCTGGCAATTGTTGACATCAATTTTCATTTACAAAAAATAAACAAATAAGGATTATGGCAGAAGTTTTGTTTAAATGAAATATTTTATTAAGGGCATTCAATATTTGTAAAAAATGTCTGCTCTTTGATTAATAAAGAGTTAAATAAAACAATGGTTTATTTTATCTATAAAAGCAGGTTCATTATCCTGTTATTGCAATGGGCTTAATATTCAATTTAAAAAGATCTTAAACGAACCATGGAGCTAATCGTATAAATAATGGTATACATTATGTCGTGATGACGTGATCCTTCAAAATATTAAATGCCATGTCAACCTGTTGGAACACAATAAAAGCTTGCAGGCTACTATGATTTTTAAAAACTTTTTTTGGAGTCAGCAACTTTTATAAATGTGGGAAGATCACGCTGAATATAAGTATGTGTATAAAAAGACGAGGAAAAAATATGCGCGAGTTATTTTATCTAAGGTCACGTGCATTTTTTTAAACAAACTTTAGAAACACAAACCGCGAGTTCTGTCTGCAGAAACAACAAGAACGTCGGGAATCGAACTTGCAACCTTCAGACTGCCAGTCTAGTACACTAGCTACTAGTTTACAAATGACTGCTAGAAAATAATCCAAGCTGTAAGCTGTTTTATAAAGGTGGTAAATATATCATTTGCTTACACACCTGCCGGCATAGAGCATGACTTTTGTATGAATAGCAACCTACTTGGAATTATTAAAACTAAACAAAATTATTATAAAAGCTTTGAAAATCTTGACGATACAACAAGCTTCCTTACGAATTACATGTAAGTCTGTAATGATAAACGCTATTTTATACTGTGTTCACACCACGAAAGCTTGCTTGCATAAATTCTAACTTTATTTTCAAGGGAAGTAAGAGGATTAGAAATTGATATTCGTTATATTTTCTCATTCGAAAAGCTAATTTTATATTATAAACGAATAAATGAACTATGATATTTTATTTCGTTAGATCGGGTCACATTGTATATGCATTTTAAAATCTGATTGGTCGATGTTGGTTTCAAATTATCTACACATTAATGTTTATATTGATTTACTACAGAGGATTTTGGCATGAATTGTCATATTTTCTAGTGCGATCTTGACTATATGTTATTTTACCACAAAAAATATTGCTATCGTTTTTAATGTTTTAGTGTTTAAGTGATTTAATTCGAAGTCGAATATTTTATGTTAACTTTTGAACATTGCCTATAAATAATTATTTCTTAAAAATTATTTATTCTATTCGGGTAATTGGGACTAAAGTCTTTTTATGACAATAGAAATGCAAAGCTTTTTATTTCATATTATCCGACGTTTCCTGAATGTTTTGTTCACTCCTAATTAACGATTAATGCGTTACATATTTTGCACAATTCTCAAAGAAGGTGAATACCCTTATGATAAACAATAAAAATTAAATGCTCGTCACATACAGTGATACGAATTAAAGAAACCCCCCAAAAAAATTAGAAATAGAGAGAGGAAGAGAATGGTCAGTAGTCATATGCAGCGTTGTCAACCCGGTGGCTTTAGCAATTTGTTAATGTTAAAGTACCCTTAGACTATACAGTATTATTGAGTATATAATAGCCTTTTTGTTTTTATTCATATTTCCCAATATGTTATCAATTGTTTTTAAAGAAAATATGGCGCTACTTTTCCTGCAATATATTGAGAAGTAAACAAAAATTACTCACAATTGTAAACATAACTTTTCGTGAAATATATAAACTTGAATAAAAACAAATATGTAAAGATATTGTATAATGACATGAGTGTGGAAATCATTGTTGTACAATATTGTTAATACATTACAAAAAACTGCTTTTAGCGCAATATAAATGAAAAGATTTTAAATTATCTTCAATATATTGTGTCACCTACTAATATAATATAAATAATTGAAAATAAAAATTTTTGGACAATAATATTGCAAGTTTGTAGGTACCTTTAGTGCTTTAGTTGCAGTAAATTTTTATTGAAAACGCTGGAAAGGACTGCCCAAATACAACCTAAAAAATTTTGCTATTAGAAATTTAAATTAGCAATCAGTCAAGATTGTCAAAACCTACAAGACGATAACATTTACGTTGACAATATTCAAATCTAACTCTTCATCCGTTGATATATATATATGTATATTAAGTGTCATATGAAATTGCACTATCATGTTACAAATGTGGAGAGTATCTTTATATTACAAAGGAAAAGTTGAAAAATAGTATAAGTTTACTAATATATTTTTAAAAAGATGAATTTATTGCAGTAACTTTTGAATGTCATATTTAATTTATTAAAAAAATAAATAATTGCTGCAAGTATGTTACTTTGTCAATATTAATTTATTAACAACGTTTTGGCAACCTTGAAAATATATACACACACATATATACATAGTTAATTTTTAATAGGCCTAAACCACTTTTATTGAATAAAATATTAAAATTAAAAGGTCGAAAAAATAGTGTTGATTATTACAAAAAAATTAACTTTTGTTAAGAATGTGGACTCGGCGGAAAATAACTGAACATTTTTTTTGATACTTGAAGTTTGATGTGCCATTACATTTTGGGGCTTAGTATAGATGCTTGCAAGTTTTTATGCATTGATTTTCATTTTTATGGAGAAACAATTTAAATTAGATTCACTTTATATTAATATTGTTGGTACTTATTATTATATTATTAATACTTGTTTCTAAAGAGTCTTTTATTAAGGGTTTTCTGTCTATAGATTTAAATAAAGCAAAGTGTGTGTGAGATTTCATTAGTTTTTATATTATGTATATTATATGTATAAAATATAACATAATTCAAATGGACCGATGGCGCAAAGTTCACAGCAAACAATGACTTTGCAATGGTGCATTGGACGATCCCGAATCTCATGTGTATTGGTTTCGTCCCACATTCGGCAATTTTGTTTGTTGACGTACCCTTTCATCTAGAAATGGAGGACGATTATGGCGACCGTAAAATGGGCGAATCATGCGAAATGTTCCCTAACAGAACACCCTTTTTGATAAAGAAATTTCAAAATTTTGCACGTGCTCTTGAACACTATAGCAGTTAATGGTGATTTGGCAAAACAGACTGATTAAATGCAGCCTATTCGGCAGATGTAGCTTCAATAATATGGCCACTATCAACTATCAAAGTTCAAAAGTTCTATTTGGAAAACCCTTTATTAGCTTTTTGTATCTCTTGTCATTTAAATTTAAAAAGACATTTTCAAGGAAGCATTATAAATTTATAAAATAAATCTTATAAATCAAAGAAATCTTATAAATGAAATTAATACTTAAAGATTTGAAATATTTTACTTGCACTTCAAAGCTTTCAAATATTTAACTTGCACTTTATATATTTACATATTTGCTAACCAAATGAAAATATTTTTTCTTTATGAGCAAGAGTTCAACTCCCATCAGTATTCATTAGAGAATTATGATTATGAATTTGTAATGTGTTTCATGATTAGAAATAAAAGAAGTAAATTTTACATGCGTACGTTTTCGGTAACGCCACACACCTCATCAACACTCGAATCTGATGCTTGAGAGCTGATGAGGTTCCTCCAGCATATAAAAATAATAAACATTATTATTTAATGGAATTTTATGGGGTTTAAAATCGCGTCCATAAACTAGGAGCTTTAAATTAAAATTTAATCCAGGCTTTTTTCTCGATCTTAGTGCTTTTCGAACCTTTAAAGTTGACAGCTCTGCTCACATGCCTTCATTTGCATGCAAATGTTTATGCGCTTTTCAAGTGGGTGCGAGAATCTTGATTATTGAAATTAATACCCAGCGAAACAATAACAAAAACTGTGCTCGCTCATCTTTATTTGTACGAGAGAAATGATAAATGTCGTTTGCCAGAGACCAGTATGTGCTCGTTTTACACTTTATTCATACATAGACAAATCGTTAAAAGGCGCCAATAATCTGCAAGAGTAGGTTAGTGTAAAACGGCCATTTCGACAAAGAAGCAACAAGTTAAATTGTTAGCGCTTGAGTGTGTATGTGTGTGTGTGTTGAAATGCACTTAATTTTTATTGATTTCTTGCGTTTGTATCAAATCAGGTCAATGACATTTCAGCATAAAACGTCTGCTTTTCTTTTAAGCAATTTTCTTCACTTTATTGCTTGTAATTGGAAAAACAATTAAAAAATATCAACGGCCATAAAAAAATTAAACAACTGAAAATAAACATAAAAACTAAATAAAATTAGTATAAAAAATAATTTATATTTTCAATTATGTTTGGTCTTTCTATGCAACGTTGTGGTAGAAATGGTCATTGAACTTTAAAGATTAAGAAGAAGATACGTACATACATACATACTTACATGCATATGTTGGCTTCTATGTATTTATGTATATACATACATACATACGTACATACATACTTATGTACTCGTATGTATGTAGTACTCACAGACCGTTAAAAAAGTTTGCCAAACAGTTATGGGTACATCCATACATACATAAGTACATAAATAATTATTTTAACTTTAGTTTTTATCCTCTTTCGTTTATTCTTCGGCTGCCCATTTGGCATTTAATTCCTTTTTTGGGAACCTCAGTGGTAATACGAACAAACAACTACCAGTTTTCATCAAGATGCCCTACAGTTGTGAACGAACGCAAAAAAATATCTCCTAAAGAAGCAGAAGCAAATGTTGTTAGAATGAATTTTATTGTTGTGTATTAAAACAAAAAGGCCTAAAGTAGAGCAACCTAGGGGAAACTTTATATAGTTTGGATTAACGACTTTACTAAGCGATTAAAAAGCGATTTTTAAACCACCCACCTTTTAAATTATACATGACGTATTTAAATAAAATTTTTCTAAAATAATAAAAATCAAAGCGGAGATTTTTTAAACACATTTGTATATTAGTGACCTTGAAATCTTCGGTAATACTTTTATTAAAAAATTTTACACTTTCGTCGCACCACGTTTAAACTCAAATTTAAAATACTTAATTAATGTACTGATAACGCTATGCAACACAATAAAAATACTTATTTTTTACCAATGATAACCACTATACGACTAATATATATATATATATATATATATATATATATATATATATATATATATATATATATATATATATATATATATATATATATATATATATATACACATATATATATATATATATATATATATATATATATATATATATATATATATATATATATATATATATATATATATATATATATATATATATATATATATATATATATATATATATATATATATATTGAAGTGTTGTGGTTCCCTATCTACAAAAACGGAAAAAATATTAGAATTTAAATTTTTTTTCTGTTCTAAAATTTGTGGATTTTTAAATTGGCTGCCCTACCGATTTTATCAGAACTTAAGAAGTACTTGCCCCATATTGTTATAAAAGCATTAAAAAAATTAATTTATATTGCCTTTAAGCCAAAACCGTTGAGTATATATTAAATAATAGCACCATGGCGTAAAGGTAATATAAATAAAACATTTCTTTTGGTTTTTTTACAACAAAAGTCGGCCTTAAGATCAGTCTCTTCAACAATCCCAAATTTTAGAAAATAAAAATGAAATAAAACTCTTATCCATAGAATTTTAAATTTTGATTTTTTTTTTTAGATCATGACACATCAAAAGAAACATGGTACTCTTTAGATCTTTTTAAGATACGAATTGTGAATTTATTAAAAATTATATAAAAAAATACTTTTTCCAATCAGGCTTAAAATGATAATAATTGATAATTGGTGATAATTAATTTTAAATAAAATTCTGCAATTTTAGATAAATCAAAATAATAGACTTTAAAAGAAAAGTACTGCGATTATCAAATTGTTTCAAACTACGCCTCTGAATAGGAAACGTATGTAAGGAGTAAAGAGAAAAAAAAAATAAATAGTGGGAAACATATACAGATTTAATTCGTCACAAAATTGTCCGCAGCGGCGACTGCAATAGATATTATTCGTAATTGTTAATAAATAAAATATTCCCACTTAAAAAAAGCTTTCCATAAAATCATGAAAATTGTATTGTGTTAGATTAGGTTTGGCTATTTACTGCTATGAATGTACTTTACATTTGGAAAAGGTTCCAGCATGCCAATAGGCACGGTTTACTTTTCCTTATCAAATTTTTGTATTATTAAAAAAATTATGTTTTCATGTATATTTAAAAAAATAAGTATTTTTATTTTATTAAGGAGTGTTTTCGAAACCACAAACAGAGATTCACTGATTTGTAGAAGTATTTCATATTTTGAATCAATATTTTGACAATTTAAGTTCTTAGGAAATGGATAAAATACAATAGTGGATTTCCGGAAGCAATGAAAATGCAGTTTCTATGAAACGAATTGTTTTAAATGTGTCCAACACAAACAAAACTAGAGGCATTTTTGTTGTTGATGAAAAGCATAAGAAAAATTATTAAGGAAATAAATAAAAATTTTAATCCAATGATTTAGTCAGTCAATGTGTGCCAACAACAAATTTTCGAGTCGAATTTTCACGCAACGCCTCTAATAATGGTCTAATTGACGAGTATAATTTAATGTACTGAGAAACTACTATAAATGCAACAATATTAGTAAATATTTCTTTCAAATAGCCATGATGTTCATCTTCTAGAAAATGTTTAGCTTGTTTGTCTAATTCAATTGAGGTAGTCTTCCATGTTTGTCGAATATTGCACATATATGGACCTGAAGTGCAAAACAAAATATTGATAGTAAAAACCTTGAGCGGTTTTTAACCTTTACTAAACTAAGCCTTTAAAAAATAAAAGAAATTAAAGTCGTCAAAGTGCGCAATCTCCTCCCCTAAAGGTGGTGTGCTCCCCGAAGCATTTCATTAATATTCTTGGGTCGTGCCGGCATTATGCAGTTTGGAAGCGTCATGAAAAAAAATGATCAGCATTTTTATGCTACAAGATCTGATTCAAGCCTTGGCAGATATCAGCAATATAGATATAAAAGATCCCGTGCAATATTGCAATCATATCTGAGCAGATATTTGATATAATTCACAGAAATTCATCAGACTTTCTTAGCGACTGCATATGATGCACCATGTCTCCGGGCCTTCTAAAAATGACAACAAAAGTGCATCTCGTTCACAAATGTATGTGTGACATATACTTACATACAAAGGGTTTTTGCTACTTATCAAAATCTGAAAAAAAAATTAATTTTGGTACATGAACTAGAACAAATCAATACATTGAGACGAACCATTGCCAATCACAAATCTAAAACGTACTGAACTACCCTATTCCGATACTTTTTTTGAGAATTAACAATTTTCCCTCAATTCATTTACAATTAAAAGAGAACATGGCGTAGTGGCGTTTTAGTAAAATAAAATAAAATTTTTGAAAAATTGTTTATACCATAATTTTCGCGTCTAAACCATCTATAGGGTGTTCGTTAACAACTAATATTCCTTATAAGACCGCAACAATACCAAGAATTCTAAATTTATTCTTATACTTTTAAAACATGGGAGTCTTCTTTGTTTGGTTTGCAACAACTCCACTACGACAAAAAGAAAAAAAAAATGAAATAAATTTACAATGGAAAAGAGTGCCACAAGTTCCATGTACAAACATACATATTTAGGCAAAATGCAACAGACAGACACAACAACATCATCATCGCCGTCTCTTCAACATCATTTTTCTTGCCACCATTTATGTTTGATAATGTGACTCAACATCTAGACTTTAAGGCGTCTGTTGCAACATAAAACTGCAACAAAAGAAGCAAAACAAAATATCAAAATATTGATTTTAAGCAACGACAACATATAATTACAAATAAACCCGAAAAACACACATACTCGTATACAGCGCAACCTCGCTTAACGCAACTAATAGAAATTTGGGAAGTTGCGAAAATCGTGTTTGTTGCGGAAATCTATTTACAAAATTTGCTTTCGACAAATGTGTCTATATAGATTATTTTTTCCTCTAGCTGTGTATTAATCCTATCAAAGGATTCATTTCATTCATTTAATATAAACAACAGATGTAGTCGTTCAGTTTAACTCCTTTGTATTCATCCCCATTGTGAATAAGAAGTGAAATTTGTATTCCCATTAAATTTTCATTCTCCTCGAAGCGAAAATCGCTATCATGAATTTGGAGTGAAAATTTTGTTGCACATTGAATGTATATAAGAAGAATAAGCTTTGGAAAAAAATTAAATTATTAAACAAAAAATATAATATTATTATACATGTGAAATTGAACAAATTGAACTTTTCGCTATAGAAAATCATACAAATTTAATCGAAGGGGACATTTACTCGTAATCGTATCTTTGTATGCATGTGGTGCAGCTCAATACATTCGTACTAACAAAGCGAATTCGTTATGAAAAATATTTAATTTTGTATTTTTCATGAACTCATTTTTTGTATTTTGTTTTGGGAAAATAATTAACGATTGGAAAAGGGAAATATTCCGAGGGTAGAATGTGCACGATAGGGGTGATTAATTTATTTTTATATAAATTAGGACTAAAGTGAAATCGAAATAAGATTGCATAAGATATAATCACTTTCGTGTAATTTTGTATACACTGGCTTGCGTGGATAGTTTAAGTAAAAATAATTTAATATATCGAGCTTTAATCGCAAAAAAACGTGATTGAAAAAAGTGATTCCACTTTTAATGGTTGAAAATTTTGAAGAATTAATATTAATGATGGTGAATTATCGTTGATGGTGCATTTTCGAATGTGTTTTGTTGGTTAAAATATTTTTCTACATTACAATTTTACGAAGTTTCGAAGGGACCAGTATATCGTTAAAGGTCATGTTATTTTCCTACCCGTACAAAACGCAATCTTGAAGCAGTCAATAGAATTTTGAGATCTTATTTTTTTAAACCTAAACAAAATTGTAAGAAAAGTCATGATGACTAAGATTTTTCCATGAAATGCTGGGCTAATACAGTCAACAGTACTAACGAGATTTTACTGTATATACGTAAAATATAAGATAGTGTTGCAAAATCCAAGGTGTGCTTAATATGGGCCCGGAAAAAATGGGAAACATTTTCTTACAAGCTTTTTATTAATACGTGCAAACATGTATTGTTAGAAGATTGATTGAATTAACATTTTTGTCAGATTCTTTCCAATAGTAATAATAATTATAAGTTGAAAATGTAAATTCATATTAAATAAGGCCCAAACTTAAAATGGGGTCTTTAGTAACCTTTACTACCAGTCATGCGGGGCAATGTATGTTAATCAAGAAGGACTTAATTGCTTCACTCCTCACAAAAAATTTACATATAAACTTATTGTTGGCACATTTATTATCAGAGGAGATAACTTTCTAAGCACACCACAGCCAATGGATGGATGATGTAACTTTTCTAAGCGCCCACGAAAACCCGCAATAACTAATCCGCAAATTGTGGGAATACTTTTCAATATTGGAAAAGTGGCTAAAAACATGGAGAATAAAAGTGAACGAGCGAATATGTGTTCATAGCACTTTTACATTGTAAAGGGATTTCTCGGGACCAATTGCGTACAACTGTTGTGGTTTTGATTGGACATTGCAATATAAGGTTTATTACCAACAGACTAGATCTTCCCTGCAATGACTTCTGTAAAAACTGTCGAAATGAATAGGAGAGTGAGAGTGTTGAACGCCTCCTCTGTCACGCGCTATTGTCTTGCTAGAAAAAACCTTTTTTTCGCAAATTCTGGCGGCGACATCGGGCTGCGGTATTAGAGATAAAAAAAATTTTTATCCGGGCATCATTATGGTTTAATATCGGGTTTATTGAGGTGACGTAGGCTGTCTCCTCTGCTCGAGCAACACAAGCGGACCTATCAGGACTCAATGAGCCAGTTATGTTTTGTACTGACTGGCGGCCTGTTCTACCTAACCTGAGGGTAGACTTGTAGTTTACAACTGATAGCAACCATTTTATATTATTTTCTACACTTACCTTTGTAATTGCTGACTAATTTTATTTTATTAAAACTTGTACATAGAAATAAATGGAATGGATGTCTAGGTTTTAATTTTGTGGCTCTGAATAAATGGTTTTAGTGTGAGAGACTCCGAAATTTTTCCTTCTATATATAATATATTTTCTCAGTTCACAAGTTATTGCTTGAGTTGTAAGTCGTCCGATGCTACAATAGTTGCACAATTGTTATTGGTATTATTTATGTAGATATATATTACAACACACAGAATATTTTCTACTATATATTCTTCAAATGTTGCATGGGGCGCTGTTGGCTGAAGTAGTTAGCGCGTTCACTACAAAGCAATTTTCGACTGAGAACCTGGGTTCGTCGATACCTGATCAGGAGAAGTCGTTTAAAAAGATTAACATCATGAATTTTTCTGATTTACTTAGTGTGGCGTTGTGTTAATTGTTGTTGGACTGTTTAAGTGATGAAGTCATAACACTGGTCACTGAAGACTATCGGCAGTGATAGATACTCTATACGCTAATGTACACTACATCAAAGCGTCCCCCTTCGTCGGTTATATTAGCAGAATCGTGGGCGAATTAAAACAATTAATAAAATGGCTACACATATAGCTTAAGACAGTTAATGCGTCTCCTTAAAACCTTAGAAAACATGGAATAGCACATTTTTACAACAGAACTTGAGCTCTTTCTCCCTCTCTCTATCTTCTAATTTCAGCACCTGTCCTCTCTACCCTATTCCTTTCACGAAGAAGTAATACCTTAACATTAACTGCCTGAGTGTAACTTCTCTTTAAAATAAAAAGTGTCGCATAAAACATGGATGGGAATGTTAATACGAATGGATTTTAATTAAGATCTTTTATATGATTTCTTTTTAATCAATAAAGAAATTATAAGCATATTAGTATAGATTAATAAAAGTTCCGCCTTGTGTGAACGAAGGATTATTATAGTCTAAGTACAACTTTAACTTGTGTGAAAAAAATAACACAACGGCCACACTGTATATTCAATTTTCCTTAAATTTTTCTTATTTTTTTAAATCTAACATTATCAAGTTTAATAATTTTTACGAAAGAGTGCCGTAGTTGTAGATTCTACAACTTATCATCTACAACATGTTGTACAACTGAAATATAAAGTCTATTAAAATATTTTGTTATTTTAACCAAAGAAGTAATAGAATGAAATAAAAAGTTTATTGGAAGATATTTTTAGTGGTATGAAAGTATTAAATGCTCGTAACCCATAAACTTTATTGAACTTCATAAAAGAATTGTAAAATTGTAATCGAGTACACGTACTTGGGTAAAATCTAATTTTCCGTGAACGTTGATGTCACAGCATGAAGTTGCAAATCCAACTGAAAATGTTAATTTAACTAAAAGCTACGACTCCATTAGTTGGAAAAGGTTTGCCCATAATATTTTCTGTGCAATTAAAAAATCAATTTAAATTATCGTGCGATAATTGTCTGTGGATTAAGGAAGAAGAAGAAAGAAACAACCGTCACAGTTTTTTATGTGTTATCTCTAAGATGTTGTTAACAAGGTTTTCTGTAGTTTATAACGAAATAAATACAAAAGGTGCATTACTGCTTTCCTTAGAGAACAACGTATAAAAATTAATTACTTTGTGTACATTTTTAAGTCTACAATACAAAACTTATCTTCTCAAATATTTATTCGAATCCGTATCAAATTGCAATCAACACAAGAAAATCCCACTATAAACAATTGATGACAAAAGGGTTGGATTGAAAAATCTTAAACTCGTGTTGTTCAAGGTGCATTCTCCTTACAACGTCTAAAAGTATTTAATTTCTTAAGATATTTAACTTTTCACACTTGGAAAAGAATAGAAAACGTCTTTACATCAAAGTGAAATTTAACGCTTTAACAAACGGCTTATTCAGTATCTTTGAAAGAACAGATCATAAAATACAAAAGAAGGAGGGTGTGAAGGAACCTTTTTAGTACGATTATCTTTACCTGCATCTACTGCTGCGATTTATTACAAGTTTGACCATGCAATTGAATACAATTGTCATCTTGTTGAACAACAGCTCGTGCTATAACATGGCCAAAGGTAAATCTTACTTCTTTATTTTATTTCTTTTTCCTTAGGAAAGAAAAACACCATGCATTTCCTCTGTTTGGAAATTCCCTTCTGTGCATAGCAAGTAGCATTTGAATTTGTAAGAAAAATACATTCCTTCTTTGTGCTGCAGGTGTTGAAACTGGCCTCTACACCTGCCCTTTTATATGAGTATGTGCATTCACTTTGGCAGTCACCCATTCACACTCAAACATACACACTTACTATGCTTTCATATCTTTAAAGAAAAACTATCATGAAAATAAAATCAAGGCTAAATAGTGTCAAAAATTCGTCCAACTCTCCTGCTACTACTCAAGTCCTGTATTGTTCTCTACGTTAAATGGAATGTTAATGTTGTAAATTATTTCTACAAGAATCCCCAGGATCTGTATGTTACCACTTAAGCAGAGACAACCAGCAGAGCTGTGAAGGGACTTCAACATTGTGCTTAGAATTATTCAAAAGGCAATAAACCATAAAGGTCTGTGTAGCACAAAGATCTTATACCGAAATGAAACGCTCGTTTTTCGTTTGTTCAAATCAAATGTCCACAAATAGTCCTTTATACATCGCTTTCTTCTTTTTACGAAGGACTATAAGCAATTCGAAAACGGTAATTGACATTGTTGCACTTATTGGAAGGAGCAAAAGAAAAGCTTGTTATCTTTCGTACTATTCGCCCAGTCACATGAATGCTCCTCTGACTTGAACAAGATTTTGATATACAACAATCGTAGGCAAATATACACCCTTTAAATATTAAATATTTATTTAATCATTTGATTCTTTCAAACTTCTCGCTTATTGAAAACCTTGAACGAATGAAATGAAGTTATAATATTCTTGCTGACCTTTCAACCAAATACAATTTTTAAGATTACAACAACAAAACAAGAAGGTTAAACTCACAGACCCAGTGGAGCAACTTTAAAATCATTTATCTACTTATGTTCCCTGTATTTTTGACGGCCAGAAAACATTCGAATTTATAATATAGAGAGTTTTGATTTTTGTTCTTGGTGCCACAGTTTGTATGCTTGTTGCAAGTGTTTATTGTTATTGTTCAAAAACGGAGTAATAAAAAATACAAACAAACAAGATAAGCATTTTATTTATTTTTGGCATGTTTGCAGTTGTACTCGAACCCATAGTTAGTGAGTCAGTCAGTGTGAAGCAAGAGAGTGCAAGGACATTGTTAAGTGTGTCCTTCTATACAAAATTATCTGTAATGTGTGAAAACACGTGTTGTTTGAGGTTCTAAATCGATAAAATTGCACAAAATCTTTTAAATAAAAAAGGTTTAGGAATCTCCTTACAACTTCAAAGCGATTTTTTGTACAAAAATAATTGTTTATTTGTTTTTTTATTATTGAAACAAAATGTGAAAATCGGCTTTAATAAAACAAAAATGGAATTGTCTATGAAATTAGTACGGAAAGAGCCTGGCCTATTTAAAAAAAAATTTTTTGTTGGAAAAAAATAGGGAGAACCATTGAAATGAAAAAATAGTTTATCACTCTTAACAAATCTTGTCGCGTCATTAAAGAATTTCATTAGATTTTTTTTTTTTGCTGAAACATTGGGAAAACGTCTCTTGTTAAAATTTTTAGAATTGATTTTTTTATTGATTTTTTTGATAAAAAATTCATTATTTTTATCTCTATCACTTCTTCTAAAACCAATAAAATCGTATAACTTTTCCTAAGAAATCTTTCACACAATAGAATTCATTAATTTCACTTAAAAATATCCTACCACAAGAGGCACAAGTATCCTTATCTCGTATAACAGTTTCTGTATCCTACGCCTTTTTAATAAGAAATCCCAATTCATTCCTTTATTTTACTTTTTCCTCAACGCATGATAAAACAAGTGAATAAGAAAAGAAAAGGCAGCTGTATTTTTATCTTAAAGACTGGTGCTCCTTTCTACATTATTTTATTATTTCAATCTCAAATAACACTTGAAGCCAGTGTTAGCAGCACCAGCAGGTGACTTGTTTCCCACTTCTTTTATTTTTGCTTTAAGGTTAAAAAATTCATATAAATTGTTTTTCCTTTTCAAAAAGGGACTCGTTGTTTTGTTGCTTCCTTTTTTCCTATTACAAAATAAATTCAAATACATACTAACAATGCAATTAGAAAAACCTTTTGTTTCTTTTTTTTGTTTGTTTTAAGGATGAATTCTTTTACAAGGATTTTTGGAAGTATTTACAACTGCTGCTGGTATTATCAGAGCAAATCAAATAAAGCTGTGTTGTTTCACGCTAATTTCTGCGATAAGCGTTTTGCTTTTTTAATTAAAATACGTAATTGAAAGCAAACTTCGTTGGAAGACAATTATATTATATACGGAGATTATTCAGAAAAAAGTAATGATTTTAATTACTTTTTTAATTTTTTTTAGAAAAATATATAAAATTGTATATAACTTTAGGGAGATGTCCAAACTGTTCCGGGTTCCCTTTTAATAACTTTCTTTCTGTGGTACTCACAAGCTTGTTCAGCTTTCATGCTGATTCACTTTTTCCCCCGTGCCTCTGGCCGCCGACCATAATAATTATTAATCTTCGGTTAAAACTGAGCTCCCCCACGGAATCAATTTAATGCTACCCTACTTTGTAGCTTTCTCTGTTTTATTATTTGACGATATCTACAGTTTCTGGGTCCTACTGGCCAACATGGTTACTCAGTTTAAGATACTACCCGTTCATATTGCCAACTTGGTAACCTCGAGTACCAAATAAGCTTGAGTTCTTGTTTATGTGTCCTGCAACACAGTATCTTGTTTTAGAGACAAACACGAAAAATGTTCATCCGAGTTTTAAAAGAGTTAATGCCTTCGACTCGTATCGAAATTACTAATTTTGAACCATAAAATATTTCCGCGAAATATTTATTTTACCATCACAAGAGATCGCTAAAATCGCTAAGCCACTAAATTGGCCCCAAAACATGAATTTTTCCACATGTTTTTAAGCGTGAATCGAATTCTATGAAAAAAGCCGCAATGAATGGCCCCGAAAACGGTCTCAAGCTGAAAATGCCCCTAAATTTTCTATGCAAAAAATTTTCATAAAGTGCACTGGCGCAAGATTTTTTCTCCTCTGTTGTATTTCGTACAACTTTACAACGATTTCCTGTATAGCCGGCCCTAAGGCGGGCGAAGGAAATTTTTTCTTTATTGCGCTTAGAACTCGGTACTCGGCCTTATTGGGGCCATTTTGCATTTTATTATTCCTTAAAGCAGGAAAATTCATCTCTATGATACCCAAAATTATGTTCTGAAACCAATAAAAAATCTAGGGCAGACTTTTTATATTTTTTGAGCAATTTTAAATTTTTTGATTTTTTAAATTTGGTGCTGATTTTCCTGTCTTTGGGGCCATTTTTTATTTTGTCGTTTTTTAACAATTTTCATGGTGCCGGTAAATTGATCGCTTTCTAAATGAATAATTTAGGTTTTGCTAGAAAATTTTTAATTGCGAATTTTTTTGTGCAATTTCGATTTATTATCAAAAAGATGTCCTAAACATTAGATCTTGTTTAATAACTTCATTTTGATACAAACTTCGAGAAGTCGCAATATTACTATAGTTTTAGTAAATACATAAAGGAAGTGTCTTAAAGTTGCTCCTACCTAAAATGATTTTTGTTACAAATACGAGGTTCAATTTAATTTAAAAATACTTCGGGTACCCAGCGTTGTTTCAATGCTGCATTTATGGTGTGTACCCAGCAATTTCTATTTTCGCACTAAAGATATATTTAGACTTTAACAGACACAAATTTAGCACAAAATCTCACTCAAATGCATTAAATGAAACGAAACAAAAGCCAAAGAAAAGACAATAAACAGATCGATTTAGGGGAGCCAAAAGCAAGAAAAAGAAATTGACTGTAAACAAAGTTTGTGTCACGCCTTCATTATAAAAAAAAATGAAAAATTGAAAAATAGAAGAAATACATAAGAAAGTATGAAACAAAGATAATACTTGTACCGTGCCTATTTATCTCATGTTACACTTAACTAAACATTTTCAACTTCACTTAAGTACTTAATTTATAAGACACTCCATAAGTTGGTTTTTTTTAAGTGGAGATGGCCACCAAATGAGAGATTAGCGTGAACCAGGAGTAATCGAGCAAAATTGCTCAAGTGAACATGAGTGGATTTTTCCTTTAAGTGTCAGTGACTTTGCATGAATAAAGTTTTATTATGAGTCCTTTGAACATTTTCAAGAGACTCTACTGACAGATACTAAAGGTACACGCTGATATGGGCTAAACTTGCGGCAGTCCTACTGCTTTCCATAGATGGCAATATCATGTTGAAGAGAGCATATCCTGTTCTGAGTAATTGCCACTAACTTACACCCATCGCACAAGAGGACTTGTTGCTGGATGGAAATTCACCATCAATTATTGGACGAAGGTATTTGAGACTCCCTTAGGTTAGGTTAGGTTAGACCAGATGGTCATAGACGTTGCATAGACCAGATGTGGTCTTTCGCGACACCACACAGTTCATGGTGGCCGTTCCAAACGTCTGCCACACGGAGTCTGGCAGTAAACCGCAGCATGCTATGCTTACTGCAGTTAGTCCGATTGGTTTAAGATCCAACAAGATGTCTAAAGACGCAGTGGGTACACTTTTCAGAGCTCCAGTGATGTAGTGTTCTATTAGTCGCTGGATGTCTGACAAATCCTTGAGGTATGTTTTTGTTTCACTTTTCCCTCACTATACGAGTAAAGCTGCGTTGGTCTGGTTAGCGTTTTATAGGTCCAATGTGGAAGATTAGATGAGAGACGCGTGTTTTGCCCAGCATCCTTTTGCATGCATAAAAATCGTTGGTGGCCTTTTTATTCTCTATCCTCTACGTTGAGTTTCCACAGTAGTTTGCTATTCAATTTCGGAGAGAGTGAAGTCATTCAGTTTTGGTGCTGCTCTTTCCTTGACTTTTCCGTTGGTGAAAAGTATGAGATCAGTCTTTTCAGGGTTCAGTTGAAACCTTCTCCTGTTGCAAATCGATGAATACCTTTCAATATAGAATTTTTTATAGAATTATTCATGTCGAGAAACATACCAGTCATGATACTGGCTATGACGTCCGCATATTCCGTTATCATACTTGCTCTACCCTTGAGTCCTTGGGATTCCTTTGAAGCGAGTCAGTCGTGAATATAGTCACTACATGATCACCAAAACTTCTAAACAATAACTAGAGAATGAGAAAGTCTTAGTAGCTTTCTTTTTCATCTGATAAGTCTATTGCCAGCCCTTGGTAAAGTTTTTTGCTCGGGGCAAAGAGTGTCACATCCACATTATGAACTCCTTGTCGTCAAACAACTCGTATACCGATAATTACTAAAGTTTTCTTCCATTTCCTTCAGTGTGCAGAAAATGAATCGCGATCTCATCTTTAATTTGAATACAAACGCACTTGCAATCATTCAAACATATTATATGCAACCGCAACTGTTGCATACAGCATCAACTGCATCCACTTGTAAGATGGAAATTGTGCGTGAGTGTCTTTGTTACCTCGTAACTAAAAATAAATTTATCTTGTTAATTTTAATAAAACAGACGACCCTCCGAAAAGCCCGCAATTTTTTTCTTATTAATTTCATTTGCTATGAAGAACTCTTTTCAAAATTAAATTTTATAAAGTCTTTTCGATTTCTCTCCACCATTTTTTTTTCAAATCTATGAATGCATCATGTTGTCTGACATGCAGTAAAAATCAAATTAAAACAGAAAGAGGAAAAGGAAAAGGGACGTATCCAGCAATAATACTCGTAGTATTTGTTGGAGTTGTAACCAAAACAAACTTTCAACAGTTATTAAATGCATTTGAGTTTAACCGAGCAATACTGCATGTTAATTTATTTATTTGTTATTGTTGTTGCTCTTGTTGTTGTCGACTAACCTCAATTGCTTTATTGTTTATATTTGATTGTCAGTTGTAATTTTCAATTCTTTAAATATTTACATACACGATTGTTGTTGAGCAACAACACCAACAACAGCAATACCGTCAATATGGAATATACGAGTGAAATGAACTATTTCACTTTCCTTTTTCTTCATCGATTGTTGTTGCGGAATTTAAGCACCTTTTTAGTTGACATTATTAAAATTATATTGATTTTATCGTTGTGTTGTTTGTCGAGTTAAACGTTGGCATATATTTTATTGCAATTGCGATGTGATTGTAATATTCGAATGCATTTTCGAAAATGTTCGAAAGGTTGCGAAATAGATTTTTCTTGATAAATGTACTCTGTGGTATGAACAATTTCAAGATGTGCCCAATACAAACTTGATGACTTGCCACTAATAAAAATAGTTGTTTCCACTTTATGCCGTTTTTAAGAAATTGTCAGTTCAACGTCAAAGGGAAAACCCTGTAAAATAATTTACATTATGATGCGCTCTTATGAAAGAGAGATTGATTTAATCATGTCTATGCGTCCATATTTGAGTTGAAATTAAGTTTTTCCACATCTTCGATAGATCCTCGATTTAATTTGGGAGGCCAATTTGATACTGCGAAATCGCAAAATTGTGTTTTTATTTATTTATTTATTATTATTTTTTTTTTTGCTTTAAAACCCAGTAAAAAAGGAGCTTCCCAAAAAATTTATTAAAATGTTGAAGATTTACAAATTTGTATCATTTCCAATGAGTTTAACATGCGCTTGTCTTTGCAGGATATTCTCTTTTTTAATTCCTATTCATCGATTTGGAAGCTGTCTTCATTCTATTGAAAAGGTTAAAATTTTTGTGTTGTGTTTTTACAAATAAAATAATTTTATAATAAATTAGAATTGTTGAATTACCACTGGGAATAAATTTCACATCTGGAAGCCGTACATGTGTATGTGCCAGTATCCACGATTTCTTTTCCCGTAAGTGAAAGTAATTTTATCACTTACTGATGCAAGAAAAACAATGCTTTCGTGTATATTTAAGGAAATATGTATTTGTTTTTAAAAGGTATATTTTCAAATTGAGTCCCACAGGTTTTTAAAAGAAAATCCTATTTTTAAATGAATTGTGTCAACTTGACTTCCTAGGAAGTTAAGAAAATGCTCTATTGTATTTCTAGAAGCAATGAAGCAATTTTTTAACTAAAACAGTGAAGCAGATGGTGTTAAAAAATATATTAAATATGAGTGCCGTATCGGTGTAGCTGAAAAATTTCGCTTTTCTGTTACAGCGCAGTACTGCATTTACGAACGCACCAATCGTCTTCGTCGCAGTTAAAGATATATTATAAAAATTGACTTCGAATTCAACAGTAGTATATCCTTGCACTTGACTGAAAAATCGCAATCATCCATATTTAATGAACTACGACATTTAAGCGTGAACAGAATGTTTGTGTATCGTGCATACGTTAAAATAACGCTGGCAACATCAAAAAATTCCATGGAGGTGGGCATCTTAAAGCAGCAACATCATGAAAAATGGTTCGAAAAGTGAAGGCAGCAACTCAATCCACGGCAAATCGTAGTTCAGTTGGCGAAAATTCTTAAAGAACCCATATTAAGTAATGAACCCTACAAAATATAAGAAATGCAACTTTTAATAACTGCTGAAAAGGCAGTTCGCCTACTTACTGATGGAAAGGTTTGCCATTTAGCAATACGTAAGCAAAAAGAACGATCGTGTGAGTTTGGAAGAGAAAATCAAATGAAAATGTAGACTAGTGAATGGTGCTGCGCTCAGGCGCAAGCGCTTGCATCAGTGAAGGTTTGGGCCGCGATAGCAATGTTGTCTACGGCACGTAAATACATCGGTAGAAAATAATTGGACTGTATCATCCCATAAAGCCAATGAGACCAAATGATTTTTGCAGGAAAAATTTTCCACCCAATGGAGTTAACCATGTGCCCTATTCTGGAAGCCAAAATATCAACTAAAAAATGTGAGATGGTCAATGGCTTCCGCTCATCGTTGAGCAGATTCGACGCTATTATCGAAAAAAATGAAAAAATGTTCTTAAAATTTTAAAGAAATGTTTTTATGAAATGGCGAAGTTTTTAAATAACAATTTAAAAGAATTGCAGCATTTTTAATTGTTAACACTTCGAACGTGTATCCTCCTACACGTCCATAAATGTTTATTTGTAAATGAGCTGTCAATGACGCTGTCGTGTCAAAAAATATTTGTTTTATGAGTTTTTATATTAAAGCTTTGAATTATTATTTTAAAATGGAAACTTTTACTGGCAAAATACAATACAGCAGAGAAAATAACTCGCTAACATACTCGTACATACAGTATGCCCTCACCTTGTGCAACAATTTGGTGCAGAAGCTGCCTCTAAAGATGAAATCAAATTATTTTATTTTAAATACAATTCCTATTTTATTGTATTAAAAGTTCATTACATGAAACATGAAATAATAACAACGACGACGGTAATCATTGACCTATAGTGCTTGCGTTGACGCTGGTGGCCTGGCCAGCGTCATGCCCAAAGAAATATGACCAAAGTCGACACCAAACACTGACATTTTCGGGATTTCGAATTGATATTGTCCCACATTCGACAATTTTGTTTGTTGACGTACCCATTCATCCAGAAGTGATGAGGTGAATTTTTTATGAAAATTAGGGTAAATATCCCCCTATTCCAGGGCCCATTTAGCGAACATACGTCGACGTCTATGTTCGTTTCACCTTCAGCTACTGGGTCAGTAGCATTTTGTATAGCTGCAGGGCCAAGTCACGGCGCTAAATTCGCCAAATTGTGGTCTGTGAAAGGCCGAGTTCCTGTGAGTGATACGAAATCGACTGTCTCGGACTCTACTGCATACTCTCACGGACAGCGGCAGATCTTCCATTTCCTCGTCGTACAGGTATTCAATACTTACTGAATCACCACAAATAGTTCTCTCGGTGGGACGATTATGTAGACCATAAAATGGGCAAAGCGGAAACAGAATACGCATTTTTTATCATTTGCACGTGTTGTTGAATGCTACATGCGTCCATGATGATTTTGCAAAACATATTGAATAAACAACTGCCAATTTGACGGATGTCGCTTCAACATTATGGCCGCTATCAACTGTCAAAGTTTGGGAGTCTTTATTGAAAAACCCAATGTTTTTGCAATGCAGATTCTCAAAACTCTTGAAGAAATGAAATTTGTTTTCTTTGACCCATTAATTAATTAATTGTCGAAGGAGTGAAAAACCTCTATTGATTTTATTTTAGGTATCACTTTAGGTTTCACTATCTCCCGATGCGATATCAGCTCCTATTGCATAATCTAAATTATTTTCATCTGAAACCCTTCGCCTGTTTAAAGGATTATTTTATGAGGATAATGAGCGAAAATGGAAATTTGCGACAACAACCCGGTCACAAAATTCTCAAGTATTTCGCTAAAAGCGTCTTCAATGTAGAAAATGTTTCTGTTGCAATAGGCCAGGAATGGCGGTAAATAAGGGTTGCACAAGCCGGGTGCGTATTGTATTTATTTCGTTATTAGAATTATGTAGAATAATTGGAAAACTCAAGCCAAATTTATTTCGGTTTTTATGTATTTGAATAAAGTCTATGTCTTCCCATTTACACATTCGTCTTAAATCAATTTATTATTTATATGCCTGGATTTCTATTGCCGTCTGACATGTGCCCAAACAATGTTCACAATTTACTTAAGAACTTTGACTCATGCATGTGTAAATAACATGTTCGCACATATTTTTCTTCTAAAATTTGCCCGTAAGCACAATAGACACAAAATGTCAGTGATAATAATGATAATGATCATTGCAGCAGTGATGATGTGTAGCAGATATTATTTTTACTTTTTTTCTTAATTCTATGGACTGCCACATTTGGCAGTGGTGACAAGTGATGGAGTGTGCAAATGTTAAAGGAATATAGTACAACTTTGTAAACACTAGACAATATCAGTCATATTTTGAAGGAGGAATGATGTTGATGTTGGTGATGGCGATGGGTGTTGTTGCCATTAGTTTGCAACAGGGAAAAGACAAAAGAAAAGACAAGTAACAAAATGTTCATTGTTAAAAAGTGTTTTTAGTTGCAGAAAACATATTTAATATCGCATACTTACAGCTGAATAATGAAACTTTATTATTGGTACGTGTTCAACAAAGTTAAATATTTTATTGCGAGCAGAAATAATAATCAAAATGATGATACAAATACGAATGAGTTTAATTCATGTCCTCGTACCCGTGTTGTTAACGTTTGGGATGACGCCAATGATGGGGAAAGTACAGCATTTTATTGTTGTTGTAAAGAATACAAGCAAAGGGTCACATTTAGTCGTTCGTATAGAATAGATTTACCATCTTGCCATCATCCATTCTGTTATCGAATCATGAAAATCGAGGCAAGAGACTCACATCATTAAGTGCATGATTAGGGATAAAATCAAATTAAACGTGAAAGTATGACAGACGGGCAATAAAATACAACTTTTGATAGCAGAGTTGAATGTAGATTGTGTTACTTGTACTACTGGACATTTGTTTGGTGTGCATCATTAAAAGAACAACAACAGCGACAAATTTAATATTTTGAACAAAGTTGGATTCATGTCGCGAAAACCGCTTTATTAATAAGCCTTCTAATTTTTAATAAAATTCTTTATTTCATAAAACATAGTTTTCTCCTCTTTATTGGCACTATGGCCGAAAATGGCAAAGTCGCTGCAAAAAATACTTCACAAGAAGGTATCGTCACCAAGTTTCGAATTTTCACTTCCACTTCCAAAAATATATGATGTGAGAGAAATGGGTGGTCCAGTGGTTAGTTCTGTTAAAACTGTCATCACATACTTTGCCATAAAGATTTATATAAATCGTAGATATATTTTGAGGAAAATTCTATTGAGGAAAATTCTATTATCACAAAAGCTCATTTTGCAAAAGCCACATTTATTTTTCTCTTTTTAAGATAATTTTAAATAAAATATCGCCCTAGATCTCCACTTAGAGGTTGGTAGATGAGACCAACATTAAATATACATGTATGGGCGTTTTGAAAGTTTCCAACTTGTCTTTATTTTAGGGGTAGCTGAAGCTAGTCCCCTACTGCACGTTTTGAAATCTTGTAATCCTTGCAATTTAGATATAAAGTACGTTCAGCATTTCTATATAAAACACAACGACGAATATTTTTGTCCCCCATCTTAACACTCAACACTTTAACCTTCTAATTTTCGATGTGTAGGCATTTTTTGTCCCCTTGTGTGAAATTTTAGAAAGGGGACGAAAAGGCCCTTTGAACGGCATTATGGCGGTATGAAATAACCTATCAGAAAAACGTCCATCAAATTCTCCCATAAGTCTTTGAAGACACCAAAGCACAAAGTTCAACAAGAGTCTAGAAATAATATCAAATTTAAAATGCATTTAATTGTTGAGTTCGGACTTATACAAAATTGGTATCAAAATGTACCACAAAAAAAGTTTAGGGGAATGTCCGTATAAGGAAATATTTTACTACAATTCGCCTACAAGAAGGCTATACGAGTACATTTCATATTTATAATAAACTAGCTGACCCGGGCAAACCTTGTTTTGCCTTCAAATTTGCACTAAATCGACATAGCAATTATTGTTCAAATAAAGGTATCGGGCTAATTAACCCCACTACACGCTGGTTAAGGACCCAATGCCTTCAGCAAAACGCAGCATAGGCTTATCGCGCTAATCTCTATTGGGCAAAACACAAAAAACAAAATATTGGGCCATCTGTCGGACGAACTTCAAACTACACAGAAACACTCCTCACGTCCCATAGAACATGTATATAAAGTTTGGTCAAAATCGGTGCAGTAGTTTTTGAGTTACGGTGCAAAAACACACACACAAAACTAAGTATTGCGCCATCTGTCGGACGAACTTCAAACTACACAGAAACACTCCTCACGTCCCATAGAACATGTATATAAAGTTTGGTCAAAATCGGTGCAGTAGTTCTTGAGTTACGGTGCAAAAACACACACACAAAACTAAGTATTGCGCCATCTGTCGGACGAACTTCAAACTACACAGAAACACTCTTCACGTCCCATAGAACATGTATATAAAGTTTGGTCAAAATCGGTGCAGTAGTTCTTGAGTTACGGTGCAAAAACACACACACAAAACTAAGTATTGCGCCATCTGTCGGATGAACTTCAAACTACACAGAAACACTCCTCACGGCCCATAGAGCATGCATATAAAATTTGGTCAAAATCGGTCCAGTAGTTTTTGAGTTTAGCGATCACGAACATACACGTAATTTTTATGTACATATAGCTGACACCGTCAGCTCAAAATATCTTCGGAACTACATAACCGATTTAAGAGTTTGATATCTCGTTTAGAAGAACATGACAACGGCTTTCCAAAAAAAGTAAAATAAAATAAAAAAAGCACAAAAAATAAATATATGTATATGTCATTGGTGGTGCAATATGAAAATTTCATTTTGCCACGCCCCTCCGCCCACAGACCGAAAATAAAGAATCGGACTTCACAGTGTCACCCGCCCGAGTATTCTGAAGGTTCCCTGAAAATTTCGTCAAAATCGGCCCAACCGTTTTGGAGCCATTTCGTTACATACATACATACATACATACATACATACATACATACATACACACATCCAATTTTATATATATAGATTTTATTGCATTCTTGTCACCAACGAAAGTTAAGAAAAAACTTATTAGCTGGAATTCAGAAAAATGCACTGAAATAGTTTAAAATTCTCTTATGGGCTCAAAATGGTAATGAAAATATTGTTCAAATGTTGCCTTCCTTTTTCAAGGCAAAATTGCTACACATATAAAACTTAAGGAAATTTATAAAAAACAAAGTTTAATTTGAAAAAGTTTATAAAAAATTATCGTAATTTTTGTTTACGGGATCATTTATGTTTTAATGTTAGAAATGACAGGAGAAATAAATTTGACTGCTATTTGGAGGAAGACACGTATTCGGTGCCGTCATACACCTCATCAGCAGCCGAATGTAGCACTTGGGCAAGTTTTGATCACACATCATTATTATTTAAACAAAGATTCACAGCAGAAGAATACGAGAAGTCTAAATTTTTCATCAAGCATAATTTTGTAATTATGAACGAAGTTTTTATATTCTATTTCATCTGTTATTTCTATTTTTCATATATTATCATATCAAAGCGTCTGTCTCTTATGGGCTAATTTGTTTGTTAGTACCAGATAAGAAACTATTATATTAATGTTTTTGTTACATTCTATTCTATTCTATTAAATTCTAACTGAGTTTTGCTGTTTGAACATTTTATTTTTATTTATGCGAGGCCCTACATTATCTGAAATTGTTGAGTGTATTCTTAGTTGAACTGAGTCTAATAGTCAAATTTACTTTTTCCTGTCATCTCTAATCAATAAATACATTTAAAATAAACAAACATCATTCTCTAATAGAGTCTGATGAAATTTGAACTCGACGATAAACTCAATTTTAAAAAAAATTAAAATTTTTTTAATTTTTCCAAGAATGCAGTCAAAATTTTACTAAAAATTCGATTTCATAGAAAAACTTGGAAGTTTTATTTATGACGTCATTCGACAACCACTTTGAACTTTAATTTAATAAAAAATCTGCAATTTTTATTCATTATATTCTCGAGTGCACGCAAAACAGTTTCCTCTCGGAATAATTAAATTAATCTTACGAAAAAAGTTTTAGTTAAAGCTTAACTTAGTTAAATTTTTAATTTCCATTTCAATAATTCTTATAAGAAAAATAATAAAAATCCTTTAAGCCTCATTTGTTTTTTATTTATAAAATCAGAAGATTGTAAAACCGCCGAAATTATCTCTTAGAATAGTGACACCTTGGATAATGAAAGCCGCCACAAATGCTGTACATGATTGAAATTTTAATTGTGTCTTAATTATATTTATTACTCCTAAACTTTTATTCCAATGTCGAAAAAAAAAATAAAAAATATGATTTCAGCAAAATCCAATTTGTTATGATTTAATAAAATTTCTAAATTAAGAAGATGCAAATCTCAAGTATAGAAATAATTTCAGCAAGAAATTTATCGTTCATTTAAAAGAACTTATTTTCAAAGCAATTACGATTCTTTAACTTCTTATGTTTAAATAAAATCGAAAGAAAGAACTGAAATATGGAAAAAAATTTTTTCAAACTAAAAATAAAATGAAAAAAAAAAAAAAAAAATAACATGCAGATCTGCTGAGGCAATGATAATGCTGCCAGATAAATTCTCTTCATACCAGATAAGGGTTTTTTTCTTATGTAAATGGTACTAATTGCAGGTTCAATTGGGTTATCCATTTAGTGCTTTCAAAACCAGTGGTCTGGCAAGGCTGTTAGCTGTCAAATATCTGTCATATAAAATGTCATAAATATGGATCGAGGAAAACGTACAAATAGTTGAAAATTATTAAAAAAAAAACTGGTGATTTAAATGTGGCCACTCTTGGGTGATTATGATCGCCATAATCGAACTACTGTGCAAAGAACTAGCAGGATTATAAAGAAATTTGAAGAGACTGGAAGCTTTACAGATATGGTCATATGCATCATTGCAGTGTGCGCACCGCCGAGAATATCGCTTCCGTTAGTGAAAGTGTGTGTGTCTCGAGGCTCAGTATGGCGTATTTTACCTTTGGACTTGCATCTCCATTCATATAAAGTTCAACTCACGCAACAATTAAAGTCGGCTGAACATTCATGCTGATTGCTGATTGGGTGCTGGAGCACTATGGCCTTATGAAAAGCGCTTTGTTTGGCCTGCAATTGCAGATTATAAACTGGACGATATGTGGTTTCAACAAGATGGTGAAACGAACCACACAACACGACCGATTTTCGGTTTTGTTGTATGCGAAGTTTCCAGAACACGTAATTTCAGGTTTTGGCGACGTTAATTGGCCACCAAGATCATGAAAATTGACGCCATTAGACTTTTTTTGTGACGTCGCATTTGAAAACCAATATTCGCGAAGTTATCGCCGAGATACCGCACGAAATGTACGAAAAAGTGGTCGAAAACTACCTCAAAAGGTTCCACTTTAGCAACAAATTCTAGAGGCGGTTATTCAAATGATACTGTGCTCGTATTTCGTATGTAATGGCAAGGGTAGAGCCAAAGAAATGGATAACACTGTACTATTCTGGTGAACAAATGGAAAACATTCTTAAGGAACAATATTTTCATTGCTTCCGAAAATCCAGTAGTACCTTTTTTCAACTTCCTAGGAAGTTAAATGAGAAACGTTTCGATGAAAATATTAACTAATGACGTAAAGAGCTTAAGAGGTATGTGGATGGGAGGTACATTAGTAAGTGTGCATAGTCTCATCGCGCAAATTACTTGTATGTAAGGAAAGGGTGATTTTTCAAGAGCTTTTGTATTTGACTTAAAAACACATACAATTTAGAGAAATGTGTGAAATTTTTACTTGAGTCGATAGAACGATTTATATAATTCAATGTTTAAAGATGATTTCATGCAAATAATGACGGCAGCTGCCGATAATACGCTGAGTCCAATTTTGGCATACTCTCTCCAACATATCGGCCGGTATCTCATGAATAAATTCTTCAGTATTGGCTTCCATTGCGATAACCTTTGCGGTCTTGTACCTATAGACAAAAGCTTTAACTAGAGGCGTTAAATCGAACGATTTGGGTAACCAATTGAGCGGCCCCATACGTGAAATATACTGTTCACTGAACTCGCCTCTCAATTGTGCCATTGTTGCGCGTGCTTGTCTTGTTGAAACCACACAGCAGCCAAGTCCAGCAAAAAAGATTGTAATCATTGCAGGGTTGCGCTCGCCGTTTACAGTAACGTTCCTGCCTACGTCGTCTTTAAAAAAATACGGTCCAATGATGCGACTGCCCCATAATCTAACCGTGCATTTTTCGGGATACAATGCTTCTTGCTACTCTTCACACCAAATATGGCGATTTTGCTTGTTCACGTATCCATTCAAACAGGAATGAGCTTTGTCGCTGAACACAATTTTCCGATAAAAAAAATGGACGATGCACTTTCTTAAAAAACATGAACTTTGATAATAATATTAAAAAAAAAACACATTGTTCGTTTGTATGTCGATTCATGGTTAAATTATAGACCAAACTAAACACATACACGAAAACAGCTGAATTGCCAAAACAGTTTTTCCAAATAGAAAGTTGTCAAAAAAAATCACCCTTTGTGTACGCACGATTGAATGTTTATATTTTAGTTAAATTATAGGGAAATATGGAAATTAAATCTCTTTGTAAATATTATTGTACCGGACATCGCAAATATAGTTCTGATAAACATCACAATATGTTTATGTGGACAATTTATATAGTTCTGATGAACGTAATAACATGTTTGATAATAAAATGAGAGCAACCACTAACGATACTTTGCATTTGTTATGCTTTTTCTTTGCGTATATGAAGAGGTATCCTTTAACGCGAGTTTTTTTTTTGGGCTACAGACGTAAGAGGCACTTGCGAAACAACACGGCAGTAATTGCAATTACCTCTGGATTTATTCAAAATATAAATTATATTTGTCAAAAATTAATATATTTTTGAATTAAGGAAATAATTCTGATTTTATCTTTAACCGAAACGGGATAAATTTCGAAAGACAACCGTCAACTCTTGACTGGGAAAGAAATTGGCAAACTAAGTAGCAGATGCGCTCCCCAACTACAATGTTAAAAATAAATATAGCCAACATTTTATAAACTAGAACATTCATGCAGCATGCAACAAACACAAATGCATTAAAACTCTCCGCATACATCAGCAAAAGTATCAACGAGTATTTCTTAAAATTTATAAGCAAGAATGCAAAGTGGATTCATACAAATTTTATATAAAAGTAATTAAATTTTTTTTTCCAATAAACAATTTATTCATGCAAGTCACTACTCCCTAAAAGTTGGAAAACTTAATAATGAATTTAAAACACGTAGACATTTTAGAATTGAAGTATTTGAATAGAAGAAAAGATTTTCTTTCGGATCGGCTTATTTCTTTTACTAGGGGTTTTCATTATTCGATCATCGATCTAAGAATTCAATCATTTTAAATTAAGGGAAAAAAGTGCAAATGATTTATTTTCCATTAAACTCGTATCATTGACCTCTTATAACTTTACAGAATACTTTCAAACTCATTTGTTTTATAGCCTGTCTATCAGACGGCATAAATAATTAAATTAATAAAAAAATATCTGACAGTAGCCTTCATGCCCACATAATATTATGTCTTCTTTGTTTTAAATTATTTTGTCTAAATATCATTTTTTCTCCAAGAACTATCAGAGATTTATTTATTTTCAATCTAAACATTTTAATATAGAGAAACGGAAGCTTTTTTCACTCGTATCTTAATAGACTCTTGCGATATAAATTTTGTATTTAAAAACTTTTTTCTTAAATTTCATTTTGTTCTTGTGATGGAATAAACTTTTAGAATTTTATTAATAGACTGATGTGAAGTTCAAATGATTTGAACATATTTATGTATTTTCAATTTAAAAACATTTTTAAAGTTTCTTCTTCAATTTGTTTATCTATTTTTATCGCATCAAAATACAAACTCTTCAAAAGTACGAGGGTGCTAAAATAAGTTTAAAGATATTTCCTTTTAGTGACGTGGAAATTAAAATAACTTTTTTGTAAAAGTTTTTGAAAATAAATTTTTGAGAGAAAGAATATCCAAAGATTTTTAAAAATATTTAAAATTTTTTTTATTTTATTTCTATGTTTTGGCAGAAGATACTCTCTTGAAAGAATTCATTTTTATATTTCATTAGAGGATTTTTCACTTAAAACTATTTGCTGTTTTGAATTAAATTTTTTCCAGCATTTGCCTTCACAAAATACTTTGTTCCCCTTGTTTTGTGCTTTTTTATTGTCTTACTTAAAGTGGACATCAAAACTTTGCTTGATACACGCAAAGAAAAAATATGATTGATAAATGATCATTACGACCATTTTGTGTTCACTCCAGCAATACAGAATTCAGGCAGTAAAATTATTCTTATGAAAACTGGGCTTGAACATTATTTTTGTAACTTGCAACAAAATGTTCGGAATTGCCAAGAATAGCAAAGAAAATTATCCTTCTAATTTTAAATGCAATCTTGTGGCTTCAGCACTATCCGGCTGAGTGGAAGATTTCGATGATCACTATGATCCCCAAGCCCGAAATAGATCACACGCTTGTGGAATCCTAGAGGCCTACAAGTATGTTATCGAACATGTCAAAGCTGTTTGATAAATTACTTGAGAATAGGCTGACCCCAATACTGAACAGCATTGGGTGTATTCCGGATCAACAATATGGTTTAAGGAAGAATTATAGAAACTGCGAACAAACTCTCAGACTTGTAAATGTAGTAAGAACTGCGTTTGAAGAAAAAAAATGTTCAGCTCTACGTGTATTGACTTTTCCCATGACTTTGATAAAGTTTGGCATGCAGGCTGAATAAATAAATTGTAGCGGAAGTTACCCGTAAACATCTACAACCTATTCGTAAGCTACTCAATCCGTCGAAAATTTATTATCAGAGAAGGTAAATTTTTAAGCACTTCGCAGCCAATAGATGCAGGAGCTCCTCAAGGCAGTATATTAGGTCCAGTCCTGTACTTGATATATATCTGTGATATGCAGTAATCTTCACATATCAACGTTTGCTGATGATACAGCTTTCCTAAACGCGCAAGCAGCATTCCTAAAATTTGTTGAATGTATTTTTTTATATTGGAAAAATGACTAGAAATATTGAGAATAAAACTGAACGACCAAAAATGTGTTCATATCACTTTTATATTGCGAAGGGAATCATGTCTCCCCATGTAAATTAATAGTCAATCAATACCGCAGTCAAATACCTCGGCGTTCACCTTGATCGACGCTTAACATGGAAATCGTGAATAGACGCTAAATTGGTACAAATGAAATTAAATGTTGTTCAAATTAATTGGCTTATGGGTAGAAATTCAACACTAAGCTAAACTTCTATAAAATGCGATCCTAAAACCAATATGGTGCTATGGAATCCAGTTGGAAAAATAGTTGAAAAAAATATTGCTCATTTTGATGAATGGTATACTATTATATTATCACTTCAATATGATTGTTCCAACAATATTATTAAAAATAAATTTTTGTCGCGATAAGGAGCAGTTATCTTTCTCCTAAGAATCATTTTTATTCTAATTGGAATCCGGAAATGGGAAGAAGGTGATGTAAAAATTAATTTTAAAAATGAAAATTTGTAAAGAAAAAAATTATATAATAAATAAAGTTCTGGCATGTGGGCTCTGGAATAATAAGAAGTGCCCATGACTCGTGGGAAAACATTTGTCGCGCTTAGCAAATTACTAGAACTTGAAGAATTCCGGACATGGATGGTGAGCGTATTTTTTATGTGCCAAATAGGCCTTCAACATGCGTCAGCTGTTGTCATCCATCCTTGTTTTTTCTCTGCGTGTATCCCATTGGCTGTTATCTTCATCCAAAGTAATCCGTCATTAGACCATTAGGAAGAGACAAATTTAAGACAAACATTTATATCGTTTAGTACATAAAATTTTATGAACTATTCGCGAGTAAATTATTTCCTAAACTAAATTCCTTTTAATAAAATAAAAAGTTGTTATTTTTGTAACATAAATTCCTCAGGTTTAATAAAGATTTACTAAATTTTACAAAATATATGTTTAAAGTCAATTAAGCTTTCGTTAAATATAAGAAATTTTTATCACATTTAAATATATTTTTCCTGCCTTCAGAGGAGTTAAATGGAATCAAATAAATTTTTGAGCTAAATTTCAGGCAATTTTTTTAATTGGATTCGATATGCGCCTATTTTTGAGTGCATATTTGTCCATGAGTGTTAATCCATTGCCTCCCCTAAAACATTTTCATTACCAATGAATTTTATTAATTCTTTTTTTTTTTTCAATAAAACACCAGAAAACTATTTGTTATGTCAACTCCAAAGTATATCGTTTTATTCATACGAGTGTTCAATTCTCCAAAATTTCATTTCAAGTTTCCAGAATTTTCATTGCATCGTTAATTGAGTGCTTAATTTATGAATTTCACATAAAACTCATCACAAGTTGTTAAAATGCATACAAACTTATTCTTAAAGTTATTTTGAAAATGGAAACATCCATTTGCTTAAGTATTATAGGGAAAATATGTCAATTTGAAATGAAATTGATTTCTCTGTGATGACAAATTTTAAGTGTTATTTAAATTATGTAATTGTTGCAACATGTTTACACTTTCATTTCGTTTAAAGTGGATTTTTTTAGTTTTTTATAAGAACTATTACATTTTAATAATTTTGAAATTGTTTTTGTCTTAATAAGAAAAAATATATATGAATAAGACATCATTAAAATATAGATCCAAAAAGTTTTAGCATCTTGTTCTTGTAAAAAAAATCAATCTCAATGAGTCAACTCAATGTGTCTCTCCACCGCCTCAACATATTAATTTCACCAAATGAGGCAGCTTTGACTATCAGCACAACCCCTACTAAAACCAACCACTGCTGACAGCTGAATTCATGTAACCTTCACCGGACAGGGCGGAACCTCATTATCAGCCGCTATGTATCATAAGCTAAATATTCGCCTTCATAACCAACATTGCTTTTCCCACCATTTAAGATCATTCACAGGAGCAGTATGTGATTTCCAGCAGGAGCATTATTGAGGTCCTTCTGGAAATCATTTATTTTTTTTCTTACTAATTTCAGTGTAACCAGAATAGACTCTAGTCAGCCGTTAAAAAAAAATCCATTTAATTATTTTTTTCGCATGCATTATTTATTATAGATCTCATCGGTACCAATACGAGTACCTTTAGCCTAATTGTTAAAATATTGGCAATGATCTATCATTGGAAACAAATTCCATTACTTTTTATATTCGTTGATATATTTCAATATTCTTCGACAATTTTTAATTATGAAAACATATTTATTCTAGCAGTAGGTCTTTTTAATTTAAAGAAAAATTTTTAATATAATTTTTTATTTGAAAAATAAAAAATAAATAGATTATTATAAAAAAAGAAGACCTCAAACTCGATAAATTAATTCAAATAATTTTTTAATATATCGTCAGCACGAATGACATCGTCAGGAAAAATTTCATTTTTATTTTTTCTGGCGAAATCCTTTATAAGAACATACGAGTACTAACAGCTGTTTCAATACGGAATATGCGTCGAGTTTGGCTATTTTTTAAGCAAGTGACATTTGAAGAACCTTGACGAAACTTTTTGTTAAGCTCGAGTATATTGTAGTTTGTCACATGACTTAAGCCAATGCGTGCATATTAGATACGTCGTTATGCATTTATATTCCTAACAATTTGTATCATGTCGTCTTTTTATGTAAATTTTATTTCAACTTCTCAAAACTCTTCTCTAATTGGCTTAAAGTTTACAATTTTTTTTCATAATCTATCTCTTCGACTAAATAAAGTTTAATAAAATGTGCTTCTGTTACTCGTCTTGTTTGAAGTCTATGAAATCCTCTCCAGACTTATTCGTTGGTAACTTTATCATCGCATGAAACAGCAGATTAAATGTTATTGAAATTTACATACAATCTAGATAAAGTAAGTAAACTGACATGTACTCGGCTCGCATGTCGAAACCAACAAAGAAATTTTATGAGGTTGAAAAGCTTAACTAGAACGCATTCTAAAACATAAGCAGCCAAGCAATTCTTTTGGAGTATAAAATAATGAAAGTTTTGTAGATAAATGGAAGTATATGTACATAAAAGAAAACCATTAGGAAAAAATCAGTAAAATAATTTGCAAGGTAAATTTTCTTATGTGTAAGTTTTATCGTGTGTTAAAATATATTTTTAAATTTTTTAAAATTTTTAGGAACAACTCAACACTTATCGTTGTGCGTGTGTTACCATTTTGATTGAGTTCTTGGTCTTGTCTTAGATGAAGGAGCACATTTTCTTAAATAATTTTTATTTAAATGTTACAAATGCAATTACAAATTGAGGGTTTTCACACTTATAAAGTTAATAGTGCTTTTAAATATACTAAAGGGTGATTTTTTAAGAACTTTCGGATTTGATTTAAAAAAACACACATATAATTTGGAGAAATATATTAAATCTTTATTTGAGTCGATAGAATGATTTATATAATTCAATGTTTAACGATGATTTCATGTAAATGTGTCCGATTTATATGCTGTGTCCGATTTTGACATACTCTCTCCAGCATATCGGCCGATATCTCACGAATAAATTTTTCAATATTGGCTTCCAGTGCGTCAACCGTTGCGGGCTTGTGCCTATATACATGGGCCTTAACACAGCCCCATAAAAACTGTCCAGAGGCGTTAAATCGCTCTATTTGGGCGGCCAATTGAGCGGCCCCAATCGTGAAATAAACTATTCACTGGACTCGCCTCTCCATTGGGCCATTTTTTCGCGTGCTGTGTGGCATGTGGCACCGTCTTGCTGAAACCTCATGGCAAAACAATTGTAATCATTGCACGGTTGCGTTCGCCATTCACAGCAACCTTGCTGCCTTCGTCGTCTTTGCAAAAGTACGATCCAATGATCCCGTTCGTCCATTTGTAAGTCAATTCATGGTTAAATTATAGACCAAACTGAACATGTTTAACAGTAACATGTCACATGAAAACAACTGAGCTACCAAAAGCAGTGTTGCAAAAAAGTTCCTAAAAAAATCACCCTATACATTACAATACCGCACAACACCAAAATATATCGAAACACAATTTACTACACTTATAACTTTGATGCCCTGTTTATAGTAACAGTCTAAAATGTTAAAATAGACAACAAATGGAGACTCCACCTTTTTATTGTTCGAAAATCTCATACTATCGAGCCATTCCTTCTAGTTTGGAAATATATTTAGAATAATCCGAGGGAGATGAATCTGGCGAATAAGGTACGTGATTAAGAAATTCGAACTTTAGTTCAATAATTTTGGCCATCGCAATAGCCGATGTGTGAACTGCTACTTATTGAGCTTCCAAGATTTTTTCCGATATCCCACTATTATATGTCAATTAAATACTTCCTATATGTAGTGTGTAGTATCAGCACCTTTGCGTTTCTTAATCTTCCCAAGAAATTAAATTTTTCAAACCGAAATTTGTTGTGGTTTAACATATATTCATCCTTACGCATGGTTACAATTGCATTAAGAAGCTCTTGGACCACATTTTCCGCTTTATATATATTTTTTGGGACAAGCTCCTAGTTTTTATATTTTAAAATGAACCTTTTCCAATATGTGATTTCTGTTAATTGTTTAACAGAGCTCTGTTAACTGTGAAATTAGAATAGTGGTTCTTGTCTCTGCTAGTTGAATTTAGTATTCATGAATAAATCTTGATGATCAATTTTGAAGCACTTTGGTTCGAAAAACCCCGTTTAAACGAAATACTCTTTGCTTGTAAAAGTGCAAGATTATATGAAATAATTAACGTCCAAGAGAATAAATTATTCATTTACCACCGACGAAGCATCATGTCGTACCGACTCATTTAAATCGTAAATATTACATTCGAACGAAACAATTTTATTTCACAAAAAACTTAATTCGCTGAACCCGTTTAAACGAAATGGTTTTCGGTTTTTTGAAGTCCGTTTAACTGAAAATATTGTTTAAACAAAAAACCATTGTTGAAATGTTCCATTTCTCTTATCCGAATTCGACTCTATTACGAAAATCATAAGAACAAAATTTTTCATTGAATTATAAGAAATAATCTCTAAAATGAAAGACTCATCATATTTCTTAATTTAATATCGAAATTCGAAATTCAAAAGCGAACATTGTAATATAAATAATTCGAAAGAAGCTTTATTTTAAATTTAAAATCATTCATCTGAATTGAGTTCGAGTACTATATTTGTAAATTCAGATTAATAATTTTTATTACTTAAAATTATTTTTATTATATAAGAAGTAAGGAGAAGCCAATTACACTATTAAATCGGAACAGCAACATTCATATGTTTGCTTTAGACCACATTCGCTTGAAAAATTACATTCTTAAATTTTTGTACTTTAGATTTACAATTTGTACAATAAACTCATATTTGGCGGCTTTAAGTTTGAATAAGGTTATGAAAATGGTCGTGCCTTAACGATGTCGTGTCAGGATTTTTTTTACGATGGTAAAGGAAAGTGCAAATAACGGCTCGACTGAGAATGAAGTAAATCCTCAAGACAGCATACACATTGGCATGGACTGGTGTTCCGAATTAGTTTTATCATGAAGTCATTGAAACCTCTGTCCTTGTTCATAAATAATTTAATATAATAGAAGTTTTTCTTTTCGAAAATCACAAAACCTCTTGTGATGTTGTAGGTTGCAAATGGTCGTTAAGCAATTACATTGGAACTAATGGTCAGCAGAACTGCAGGGTAGTTATTTCTCCATAAGTTATATTCCATTACTTAAAGTAACTCTTCTGTTGATTTTAATTACTAATAAATTCAAAGCATTATTAATTTCAATCAAATGCTGCACCTAAACTATATGAACCGTGACTGCTAGAAAATTATATAAAGGAATTACATCTTTGTTCGTGTTTGTATGTTCTAAAAAGAAAGTTGGTATTGGATTCTTTACATTTAACGAGACGTTAATGGCATGGCGGTACATCTAAATCTAGATGAAATTCTTGTAAGCAAAACGTTATGAGAACTCTTCAATTATCTAGTTTTCTTTTCTGAAAAAAAAAAAAACATTTTTCTTACTTATCGCCATACAGGAATGTCCATTCCTAATAACGAAGATGGAAGAATAATAAATGAACAGAAATAACGCATCAGACAGATGCGAGAATAATCGATTGAAACTTTAAAACAATGAAAGTCACCAACGCAACAACACCTCATCAAGTAAAACAGAAATCTAGAAACCACCAACTGCAAAATGCTACACGTATAGAGAGTAAACACCGGGAAACTACGCCACAACGCAATGAAAGGAGAAATACGGACATAGAAATGAAGAGCGAGAGAGAGAGAGAGAATGAGAGACACAGGTGAGAGGAGATACACAGATAACTTCGAGAGAGTGACACGAAGTAGATCGCGATGTATATAGAGACACACGAGCGGACACACGCAACCGAGGGAATAATATAAGGATAATGAAGAACTGGAAAACGATTTGTGCTGATGACATCCTAGTGGCTTCAACGGCCCAGTGGGCTTGCTTGAATAATCGACTCAATTGGCCATGTTATTTAAACACTTGTACCCCAACTTGTAGAGGAGTTTAATCACAAAATGTGGTTGTTGCCTTGTCGACTAATGAGGGATAATTCGTTTCTCATCTCCTACGCCTTCCCGGCCTGGTTTGGAAAGGACCAGGGAATGGGAGATAGCAATATTGAATGCCTACGTATGCGTTGTGTGCAGGCCATCATGCAGATCCATTTAGAGATCAATTGTTTTTTGACAGGATTGATTCTTTTATGGTGATATAGGCTATGTAGTTTGTGGGGCTACCCGTACCTCTGGGAACCGCTCGGTCAGAAGGTGTTTTGAGGGGATGGACAATAGGTGGCTGTTCAGCGTTGTAGATATTTTTCCAATGTCGATCTGCTCCACTCTTGAGGAATCTGATATTCTTTATAGTAATGAAGACCGCCTCTTTTATCATCCTAATTCTCTAGACACTGACGATACAGAGCATATTACTGTCCAATGAATGTGGACATTTCATTTTATTTCTATCAATTATTAATTATCTATGGTGGTTCAATGGTTTCTAGTTTTTTGTTTTGTTTGAAAATAAAGACTCCTTTTTTAGACCCTTTTTGGTTGTAATTTATTGAAGATAATTGGATTAATGTAGATGATTGAACCAGATAAATATATAGAATGGAAGTCCTTGAAAAATATATAATAGTTATTAAGATATATTAGTCTCTAAGGGCGATATATAAGAAGAGAAATAAAATAATAAAGTTTGGATTGATTGAGAATGATGTAGGAAGAAAATTGACCCGGAATATAGTGCTTAGCCGAAACCGGCCTGCTTACAGACCAAATTTGACGGCTGAAATGATGGAAAATCTTTTTAAATATTCTTCATCAGTTTGCGCTTATTAAAGAACTTTTTCTTGCCAATTTAAAATTTCCTTTTAATTTTTTTAAATGAATTAATGTAGTTAAATCTTAAATCTATGAATTGTGGCTGAAGGCTGCGTGTTGCTCCAGTTCGCAAGTTGTGCACTTAAATTAATTTTCAAACAACAGGATTCCAAAAACAAACACGCAGCGCAACACAATGCAAACTCTTTCTGACACAAACCTCAAAAAAGTTAAACATATAAATTATATAAATTTATATACTATACCTTTAAACACATGGGAAATTACATACATACATGCATGCAAAACTTTTCAACTCCAGACCCTTTTTCCCCACGATCCCAACAACATGCACGTGTAATATGAAATAAAAATCATTTAGATATTTTTTTTTTGTTTCATTTTTTCGTGTTTTCTGGGCCGGAAATGTTGTAAACTTCTTATTTGGTGTCATGACTGGCGTGTGTACGTGTTAACCACGAGTTTTGCTGAACTCCTAAAGAAAATGAGAAAAACTACCAACGTTGTATGGAAAATAGATTGTGGTCATGTTTATTTTTTTTATTATTATTCATGTTCGTGAAGAAGGTCTTAAAGGCTTTCAATAGCCTCATAAATCCTTTGTTAAATCTTTTAAATACTACTTCATTCATGTAAAATGCGTTAAGGGGATTCAGTAAAATTCAACGGCTCAGTTTTGATGTCAAAAAAAAAACGTTACTAAATTATTTATTCTTATGCGCTCGATGTAAAATTCTTCGATTTCAGACACAGGCCCAGACTTAAGTTTTGAAGGAGAAATGAAATGAGAAAACATGAAATTTTGGAATTTTTTCTAACAACGCAAAACAATTAATGGATTCTTTAAATGAGAAATATATATATTTTTCTTCTAAAGCAGTCTTCATCTTATGTAAATGTTTAGGCCTGGCTGGCACTGGACTAGGATCTATAGATGTGCAAATATTGTACGTGGATGTAACAAGGAATCTCAGCATGAAGCAAGGGTTGGTATGACAGATGACTGACATATAGAGCCGGCTGAATTTAACATTTTAGGGCAATCAATTTGCCAATGACTTCAGAAAATTCCACAAGAGAAAGTCTAGGAGGTCAAGTCACATTACTATCGTAAGAAATAATCAGTATTCGTGTTGGGTCACGTTACAGAACAACAAAATGTAGCCCACGTCCGGATCATTGAATTTAAAGCAATAGAAAATGAATTGTAGCATTCACTGGAACTTATTAGTTGTAAAATAATGTTAAATGTTGCAAATGTAGACAGATGTTTAATTTTGTCAACATCTTCCATGCGTTGCATTTATATGGACTCAAGTGCAAAAACTCTAGAACGAATAGACGTTTTAATAACAAAGTTTTATTATTTGCAGTGGTGGCCGAAGAAATAGACTGAATTATATTGACTGTAATACTTTGTGGTCGATTAAGAATCGCAATCGGACTTCCGTTTAGTTACCAGTTGCTGTAACTCATATGACAGTTGGCAATTGACTACTTAGAGCGGTAAAATTCAGTCGCTTTTATGGCAAGCGTGAATTTCAATTGCCATCCGTACTCGATCTATTAATAAACACACGGGGTAAACACAAAATTAGTTTTAGGCAACATGTAATTTTTTCCTTGAAATTTTTATTCATTTGGGAGGCCAATGGCAATATCTATGGAATATAATATCGTGCAAATGTCTACAATGGCTTAGCTGGACGGGGCGCATCCGATTTTCCATGACTGGCGCATAAATCAGAATGAAATTGACCGATGTCGTGTGTTTTGTTTGGTTTGAGTTCCGGTGTTGCTTGTAGCCTGTTCGCATAGATCTGAGATTTCAGAAAATCCCACAAGAAATAGTCCAACGGGGTCAAATTGCACCATATCGGTGGCCAATTCACATAACCCCAACTTGAGATGATCATGCTTTCAAATCGTTCGAGCAAAGTAAACAATGAGCTGTGTAGCATGCTGCGCCGTCCTATTGAACTCAAATTTCAGTACTCATATCATCCAATACAGGCTAAGAGAAGTTGGTGGTGATGGCCAAATATGGACCGTTTTTATGATTTGATTATGGTGATCGTGAAATGGATGAAGATTTTGATAAAACAATTTTTTCATTTACAATTGTTGTTGAACGCTATATTCATTCGCAGGTATTTGGCAAAACAGACTAAGTAAATGACTGCCTATTTGACAGATGTAGCTTCAACATTATGGCCGTCTTAAACTGCCAAGTTCGGAAGTCCCTATTGCAAGTCCCATTAAAAAACCTAAGTATCCATTTTAAAAAGATGAAATTTAATCTAGTGTTCATAAGTGGAAATAAACGGACGAAATAATTTCTTAAATAAACAATGACAAATTGGTAATTTCCTTAATAAAAAGAATATAGAAAATTCTCCAGAAAATAAAATAAAAACTCCAAGTGAATACCCCTAGTGCCGCGCATACATATATATGTATTTAATATACATAGATATGTATGCATTTTCCTTCAAAATCAATAACAAAATTATGTATGTAAACGTTTAACCTTTTTGACACAAATGCCCATGCCCCATCGCCACCGAAATATGACACATACATACGTACATTCATTGTGTCACACCATTGCATAATGAAAGAAAAGAGAAAAGTGCTAAGCACACCAATGCCCACTGTAGCATTGAAAATTGTTTTTTTTGTTGTAAAAAGAGAATAAAAATTAAAAAGTAACTATTTATTCCTTACGTTGTTAACACAATCAGTTCGTACTTAAGCCATGCAACGACCTTAAAATTTCCTTATTCATACTCCCATCTCTTTTCCTTTCTAATAATTTCCATAATCGTACAAAAACGTACTCACACGTTTGTACGATTATTTTATGTGGAGAATGTTGCTTATGGAAGTTCTTGACTTTATGAATAATTCAGTCAATGTTGTGCCCTTTTCTGATGGTTGAGTGTCTTGTACTAGAGAGAACAAAAATAAAATAAAAATTAATCTACAGACAGTTGAATTATAAGAGAATTGATTTGTGCGACTGGAAATCTTAAAAACCCATTTAATATAGGCAAAGGGTTTTCCAAGACGAACCAGTCGATGTTGACATTTTATAAGGGGCGGAATTGTCTGGCAATGGCTGATTCCAGGAGTTTTTGCTTAAGTTTTAATATTTTCCATTATACTCCTCAGGCCGTCTGGTGTAAAAGTATTTCTAAATTTCAAAAAAAAAAAAAAATCAAACTCAGGTTTCCTGATGTTCTTACCTGAATAACAACGAGCATGCAATGAAAGGAATACATATTAAATTTAAGGAAAAAAATGTCCTTAAAAATAGTTCAAAAATTTTATTAATGCAAGTAAAATTTCTATACAACTTGAAAAAAATATAAATTTTTTTCATATTTTTATTGAAATTAACAAACGCAAATTGTGAAGCTAATTGGCTAGTCTGCGGAAACACCCCGAGTCTTTGGCGGGAATCGAACCTGCTACTAGTCTACGAAGGCACTTAAATGTGATAAAAACTAGACTTCAGATAGTTCATAGTTCTTACATATAAACCTTTATTCAATCTTAGCCACTTTATTTTATGAAACGTTGTATGAAAATTCATTAAATAAAACTTCCATAAATCAGATATAATTTTTATGAATAAGTTAATAGAAATGTAAGTCATAAAAACAATAAGTTTTTATTTTAGTAAAAGAAATTTTGTTTAAGAAATAATTTACTCGCTAATAGTTCATAATATCTTACATTATTAAAGGCTGTAAATGGTTGTCTTAAATTTTAGTTCATACCTTCCCCTACTTCAGTAAAATTGTCCTAAAATTCCAAAAAAAAATGTTTTAAAAGCTTTTTCTTAGTTCATGACATGTTGCGTTTTAAGAGAAAGTGCGGAACAATCGATCTTTACTCTCTGCAAAGAATATTTGAACTTAAAACTGGTACATGTTGATCCTTTTGATTAAAATAAATAATTTCATTGCTAAAGTATAATGCCACGATGGATAAATGAGGAACGTGCTGAACTATTTAACAGAAGGTTAAGCGGGTTCGAGAAAGTTGAAAAAAAAATATTTTTAAAATTCCTTATCGTATTATGGGCTTAAAAAATTAATAAAAAAAACATTATATAGGTCTACATATGATAAATATTCCTTTGATGAAAAAATAATTCAAACAAATTATTGAAATTTTGACCATACTAAGTCGCCACAATCAACAAATTTTTTTGAGTGCCATACTATTATGGGGCTTTCACGCGATCCCGCCAACTGTCTTCGATTTCCTCTAACACGTAGCAAATTTTTATTTCAGTCTAAATTATATTAACATCTCTAACAAAGTTAGTAGAACGAGGTACATGCCGAATGCCTGTGACCACATGAGCCAGAGGCTTGACTCCAGAGAAAAATTTCGTTGCCGGGTGTAAACATTCTAACACTAGTGTGGCTAAACTAAATGGCTTATAACACGTGAATAGACACATCTTTGATGTACAAACTATAGCACTCGGGCCAAAACTAGTGAACGGTTTCATCTTCTCAAAGTGGACTTGTGGGGCTTAATGTAGCGGTGTAGCAACAATGGGACCGAACTTATTGTATTCAGCTGCAGTTTTTTTCCACTTCAATATCAATACCTTAATACTATTGTAAAACCCTTTATCATTGCTGGAAAAAATATGTAGATTGTATTTGCAAACAATATCAAGTATTTAATAACAATTTAATATAGAGTGTGTAGTTTGTAAATTGTTTTGTTTGAACAATTTTGCTTCTCCCTTTACGTTTTTTGGTTCAAAACCAGCACGTGCATTAAATTTATTTCTTCGTCCAATTTTTTATTTTTATATTATTGAGTCTAATCGTCTATTTCAAGCACTATTTTTCTGAATCCAATTTGAGTTGTTTGTGGGAGTTAGAAAATACAATTTTATTGCTTTTTTACAATTTGATAAAGAAAAAATTTTAAACTGAAGAAATGTTCGTGCCAACAATTTCTTTTTATATTTATATTTATTACACTTAAGCATATTCCAGATTTATGGATCTTTTAAGTTCTCTTTTTTCTGTTGCTTTAGGAAATGAATAATAGAACAAAATTTCAAAACTTTTAAATGATTAAAAATGCACTCAAACTATTTCTGGCTTAAAAAAATCAAGGAGTAAAATGAAAATCAAGTGAAATAATTATTTTATGAGAAACATTTTATCAATATAAAATACATAAAAAGACCGGAAATACATAAAAAAATCTTCCCAGACGTTAGAAATTATGGAAGGCAAGTTATGAATTTTAATTATAAGTTCTTTGCGATTGCAAAAACTTAAATGAAGTATATAAAAAAATCTTGCTAGTGTGTGTTTCTTAATTTGTTTTACGTAGGGACTCAATACTATTGATCAGACTTCTCAAATCAATCGAGCTTATGACAAAAAGGAAAGAACTTTAAAATAAAATCCATCAAGATCTGTGCTCAGGAAGTAGAAAATAGTTTTATCCAGACAATGAAAAAGTTTTCAGAATTAATATTTAATATGTTAAATATCTTAATAAATAATTAATGCAAATACTAACTTGATGAAAGGAAATAACATTCCATTAGTATAGTTTACTATGCCATACGAGTACTTAAAATAAATGTATCAAGTAAAAAGAAATTTGTTCATTACGATTCATAGGAAAATATGAAAGTAATTTTAAATTCCTTTTTCACTTGCTTCTTGAGTACCAATTAGTGACTTACTTTCGAATTCTTAAAAAGTAAATTTTACAAATGGGCCCATGATTATAAAAATGATCTAAGTCATACTTTTTAAGTAAACAAACACGTATTTTTCTTTCCGATATTTACTGAATTACATTTGAATAAATTAAAAAACCATTTTATTTATATTCTGTAACATTTTATTATAGAATAATATCAGTAAGTTTAATTGGAGAATATTTTATTAGACAATAAGTAATTTATTTCATAATAATTAATTGAGTTTAAAATAAAGGGGTGCGAAATAACAGATAAATTCATTTATTTTAATTTTGGCATTAGTTTTCTTTCTAGTTCTTTTCTAGCTTTTGAAATGCTTCTTTTTACTAAAAAGTTACTTTCATTAGTTAAAGGAAAGACTAGAAGAACTTCTGTTTGTATTTATTTTACTACTTTATTATATACATACGACGTCTGTTCAATGGCAAAGGTGCATTTTGAAATTTCTCGGGCTACGTGCATTGGATTCGTAATTTTTTTAATGTTGGCACGCTTGTCTCGGACATATCGCACAATAAATACAAAAGAGTCACAACTCAAAAAATCTACAATGTTCAGGAGAAGCAAAAAACTACTGACGCTCTACAAGCGACACAAGTAAAAGGCAACACTGTAGTTTTCCAACTTAAACGTAATCTAATGGAAAGAACATTTTAGAGGTCTTTGAAGTTTTGTTATGTGAATTGATTTGTGAAAGAAAAACGATTTCGAAAAATTTTGAGTTGTGACTGTTTTGTATTCAGTGTGCCATATATTCTTAGTTGCTCGGCGATTTTCTGCTGTGGAAAAAATGGATTAATGGAATTGGCATAAAATTATATTCTGATTGTATTCTGCTTTAGAAAAATGTTTACAAATGGTACAAGCTTTTTTAAGAAGGTGGAGAAGATGTCAATAACGACACTCGTCCTGAAAGCTCCATTACATCAAAAACCGATGAAAATGTTTTAAAAAGGTGAGGAAAATTGTTATGCATCGTCAAATTACGATTAGCGAAGTTGCAGAGGATGTCGGCATACCGGTTGGCTCGTGCCATAAAATTTTTTTCGCAAATTTTGTGGCATGAAGCGTATGGAGCGAAGCTCGTTCCAAAATTGCTGAATTGAAAAAAAAACCTCGCATGGGAATCACGCAGGAAATTTGGAATGACGTTACGACGATCCAGATTTGCATAAAAGGGTCATAACTGGTGACGAATCATTGGTATATGGTTATGACATTGAAATCAAAGTCCAATGGTCCCATGGAAGACCTAAGGTGAACCAAGACCAAAAAAAAGCACGCCAAGTTCGACCAAATGTCACTGTTTTCTTCGATTACCATGGCGTAATGCATCTTTAGTTAAGGAGGAATACTTCGAAGGTGTCAAAACAGAAATTGATGAATAAATAAATATTTTGTTTGAGAAAAATAAAAAAAAAAACTTTTTATTGAACAGACCTCGTAACTTCACATGCATGTTTCTATTATACCAAAAAATGTGTACGTTTATAATGCAAACTCGGTTTAAAAATTCCTGTAAGGTACTGAGGCACCAAATTGTTATGGATTTATATGGACTTGAAAACTAATAAAAAATTCATTATTTTATTTCTGATCTAACTCATAAAGCATTTTTAAGTCTTTCGTAAGTAATGTGAATAAGGCCGCTTCATTTTATAATGGCGGCTATTAAGGGGGTGCTAAACACGTCAATGTGTAGCTTGAATCTTTGCGTTTTACTTAGTAACAACGTTGAAGCTATATGACAGACAATGTCAATATTACTCATCAATAAATTAATATTACGTTGCCATAAGAACTGTGTGTAAAAAAAAACTCGCGTTAATTCAGGTTCGTAAATTTCTGAAGTAATTTTCGGTTTGCTGGTACGCAGTTAAAAAAGAAAAGTGCACCGAATCTTTGACATTTATTGTCTACTAGCGGACCAGGCGAACTTCGCCTCGCCCCAATTTTAAGCCTTCAGACAAACTTTCTATTTTTTTATTTAAAAAGCCATTAAGGAATAATTTCAAACAAAATTTCATACAACAACTCGATTTTCGATTTTTCAAATTTTCCGACTGTTCCGGAGGGATTTTCCAAACCTTCTCCTCAAAAATACGACAACTGACAAAAAGTTTTACAGAAATCGGCCAAGCCGTTCCCATTTTATGAATTATTGGATTTGCCACGCCCCTCCGCCCACAGACCGAAAATAAATAAAATCGGACTTCACAGTGTCACCCGCCCGAATATTCTGAAGGTTCCCTGAAAATTTCGCCAAAATCGGACCAGCCGTTTTGAAGCCATTACATTACATACATACATACATACATACATACATACATACACACATCCTATTTTATATATATAGATTACAACAACGTCCTAAATATTATTGCTGATTTTTTCCATCAACTCAAACAAAAATTAATGTTTCGACAATTATTCGTTGACGAAATTTTAAACATTTTGTATTGTTTATTCATTATAATTAATGTAAAGTTTATTTTTCTTAATGTTGTTTAAAAATTTATTATATTGTGGTTATTTAAATAAATTTCTTTACATGTGTATACAACGTATCTGCTTCTTGCTGAAAAAATTAAAGATTCCCTTCATGAAAGTCAGGTGTTTAAAGCGTACACATAAATAAAAAAGTTATAAGTAACAACAAATTGTGTTGTATTTTTATTGCATTGGGATTTTCAAAAAAAAAAAAAATAAATAATAATAATAATAAATAAATAAATAAAGAAAAACTCCACTATAGAGTTTTCTTGATCCATTTTTTAGCACATAAAATGTGCCGATGGCAAATTGTTTTTATAAAAAAAATGTTTCCAATAAAATGTCATATTTCATATTATTTTGTTTTTCACATCTCATACAGCCGGCAATGAGACATGCACTTCAATTTATTTCATTGTAAAATTTCTTTGTTTCATTTTTGGCACGAATAATTTTCTTTAGGAAAAATATATTTCTGCTCACAATGTTCACTTGGCAATTCCACAAAATAAAATGAAGATTGACAATACCAGCGCCACACTACGCAAAAGTGCTTAAATTTTTTGACGAAAATCAAAACCATTTTAATATTCTTAAAAATCACACACGACGCATGTTTGCAAAGATTTGTGGCAAAAACAAAGATTGAAGTTAAAAATTTATATGGCTGGCACGTCCTTTACTTTTATATATTGTAAAAAGAGAAAATTATGACTACACAAAAGAAAAACGTGGCAATTATGTAAAAATGTCTTATAACCATATTGTGATATTTTTCACAACAATGTCAGAATGTCAATGGTCGGAACTATGTTTATTATAATAGGGTAGGAAATATAGACTTTTTCGCATATCTGTATTAGAAATATATTTATGTACATGTGTACATACATACACGAGCAATGTACAGAATAAATAAACGTATAGTATATGCACACTACCAGAATGTATATAAAAACAACTATTTAAAATGTTCATTTCCTTGTGACAGCATGTCGACGACTCCGACGTCAATATGTGCTTAAGAATATATCGCTCTTCTAATGCAACAGATTCTTTAGGAATTCACAAAATGTGATTAATGTTCTCGTAATGTTTGCTTCCATGTCGAAACTTTTTGGTATTCCTTCGGTTTACCTTCAGATATAATTCTGATTTCTTCACTACATGTAAAGAAATTGACGAAAACTTTTTTTCAATTAATCTGAAATATTGATCTTTGATATGTGACCACGATCCATTAAAGTTATTCCATACAGCATAATAGTAATTCTAGGGCTCAAACTGCTTCTCTTCCTGAATTTCCATTCTAAGACTATTGTCTTACTAATCTAAACCAGGAACTACCACAGAAAACATGCAACCCACTTTCAAGGACAGTCTTAAAGTGGCAATACATAAATGTGTATTATATTTTAAGAGCTTTTCAAAGTAATTAAATTCAGTTACACCATTTGCTTCGTTTTTTTCGGGAACAACAAAAAATTATTTGTCAACGATTTATTTATTATTCATCTATTAAAAAATTAAAAAATATAATTTTTTTATTACATTGATAACGGCTGGCTCTTCTTTTATTTATAGATTTTTTGTTAAATGTCTTAATTTTGTCTTAATAATATCTGATAACAAATCATTCTAATGTTCTAATTTTAAATGAATTGTGTGTTTAACTTTAATTTCCCCTGTGTTACGTTCAGACCGTTGGGGCTTCAGCATCTCTTTGAACATTTAATGACTTGTGATGGCGTCAACAAAAAACAGAAAACACAAAAAACAAAAACTAATGAGTTTCTATTTTCCTTCTTCCCTCTTAAATTTCTCGAATATGTAGCCAACAATATGGTCTTTGGCTGCAAACATGACACTCGGCTCCTGTTTTATCTTTGGAGGATGCACTTTAACTCCTTCCTGCTAACGAACACGAGGGGAGCAAACAAATGAAAAACCAAAAGCTAAAAAAGTTTAAATATTATGAAAGGCAATCCCACTTAAATTACATTTGAAGAGAGTTGAATTCTTTAATTTATAAAAGAACACACCTGTGTGAGACAAACCCTTTCGGGTAATAAGAAAAATAAACAAGAAATTGTATGTGGAAACGTTGCACACATTCAACGCATCCCATTTTAATTTAACATCGAATAAGCCAGTGTACATAATATTATTTATGGTTGCAAGCTTCTCATAATGGGTTGTGCCAAGCTGTTAATTTGAATTTCCAGGAAGGGGACAGGAGTATTTGTTATATATTTCAACTGTTGAATATGTTGAACTGACTGGTAACATACTAGTCTACTGAACTAGGAGTTTCGAGAATGATCCCCACCAAATACTTTAGTTAGCTTTGCTGCAATTAAGTTATTTTTGCTACGCTACTTATATTAAGTTATTGCATAATTTTTTATTGTTTTCGTAAAATTAAAAAAAAAAAAAAACAAATAAATAATAAATTCATATTTTCGCCCACTGTGCAAGGGATAGACTGGTTTGTTATAATATTTCATCTGACACAAGGAAATGTTTGCTTAACTCTTTATTAAGAATTTGAAAGAAATTAAGCTTTATTGCAATATAACTATGCTCGTAAATTCGTACGAGGGTTGATCCACAAATCTTTTGTACGTCTTTTCAAAAACTATAAACATAATCTGCTTATACTTAATATTGAAATTTATTATTCGGGATATTCTCCCCAACTAATCGTTAATACAATTAGAGCTTTTGAAAAATGCATTGTTTGTACAATATTGAATTCTCATATTGTATTTGATTCGTGTGGCATAAACATCCGAGGTTGAATGCTTTCAAACTTTGGTTTAGCGACCAATGAAATGTCGGCATATGAAGAGCTAAAGCCATAACAAACAATGCATAATCTGCTTATATAATTTTGTTTATTCTTACTTTTAATATAAAATTAGAATTTCTTGCTTTTCTCAAAATAGGCATTTGACTGTGTAGAAACTTCATGGCAGAAGTTTTAGCTTTTCCGCCGAACAAATCTTGATGAAATCTTGATCATTTGAAATTAAAAACTTGATTTAAAAAGTTCATCATTACACGTTATTTGGACTGTAAAAATATTTAGTTGACTTATTTTAAGATTAAATTAAGAATTTAAGCTTGTAAGCAGCATTAAATTGTGATTATTTTAAATTGAATTCATAGCCTGTTGCAAAACACGCGTCATTTGTCCAATATGTTCTATTTCCATGATTTGTGAAAAGTTAAATGGTACAAAAATAGTCAATTTAACTGGTACTAGGACTAAACAATCAATTGAAAGTTACACCTGAGTCCTGTCTTAGAGCATTTAAATAGTGTCAATTGAACCCAAACTAGACCATCGCTATGTAATAGCAACAGGTCATGAACGGGTACCATAAAGAGTTAGAACTCGGGCCAGTAGTGCGCTTCAGTAGCTTTTAACAATTTGACCAAAACAAAATTTATCAACAATTATAAGTTTTTACACTAATGATTATGTGGATTCACTTTCCCTGCTAAAAAATTATAAAAAAATTTAACAAAGTAAGAAACAATAACCCAATATATTTTTCAAAAGTACATTCATTCACATTTAATATATTGTTTTGACATACAGTTTGGTAACCTTTTAATTTTTCTCGAGAGGCGTGACATTTTGTTGGCAACTTTTTGCGATCGGCCAATCGATTTAAGAATGTATAGTTTTTTTATTTGAAATTACACTAAACTTTAACCAAATTTTCAACTCGATTTTCCATTTTCTCCGGAGTATACAATGTTAAATTTCTCGTGTTTTGATCAGAATTTTTTTTATTGGTCTGTAATCTTTCCTGGAGTTTTTTTAATCTGTCTTTAGGAATTTCTCTCGATTTTAAGTGACTGGTCTAGCCTTTAATTCATATAATATTTAGAGATATTGCATGTGTGAACATAGTTAAGAAAAATAAACGTATTGACATTCCTAGATGAGCCATTGCGTTAATTATTGTGTTAAACTAATGCAAAACTTCATCTTGATGAGTGCCTTTAATTTACTTTTAGGTTTTTATTGTATGATCCTTAGCACCAACCGGATCTTTAGTTTTTATTGTATGTTTCCGTTCAAAAAGCACTAAGAAAAAATGGTGTCAGAAGTAAACAGTACCATAACATACAGTGTCTGTGTTAATAAAACGACAAACAGTTCTCTACATGTAAAAAATAAACTGTAGTATTGTGTAAATAAATATGATGATGGCGCTAAAAAACATAATATGTTTGAATGCCAGATATCAATTCGTCTTAGGCCTGGCTCTTGTTGTTAAACTGTGTTAATGTGTTACTTTATCACATTTTGACCTCCAGCAGGCCAGGCACATACAACCACACACACGAGCATATTCGTGTCAGAATGTGAGTTCCACAGGATTCACACCCGCAATTCTGAATTGTGTTGAGTAAATATTGATTTTTAATCGTGCAACTCGTAATACATTGATTTTTGTATACACTTTTCTTTGCCTACTCTTTGTTAAAGAAAATTCAAAATGAAAATGTATGAATTTTATCGCCTTGCAAGCAACAAAGTGATACTCGTATTGAGAGTTCACAATAAAAAGGCGCTGACTTGTTAATAAACAAGCCAAATGCGTAAATATTTACATCCCATTGTAGCACACGTGTGATAAAACAATTTCTCATGTTGTTTGTTTAAATATAAAAGAATAAAATTTTCGTATCACTTCATGTCATCATGATCCCATTTCAATATATTTCAGTGGAAAGCTCATCAGCTTCATTTGACTCTAAATTAGAGAGTGTAAAGATTTTTAATTAATCCAAGGGAAAATTCTGTTTTACACAATAGTGAAGCACTAGACAACATTTTTCAATAATAAATTAATAAAAAAATTCATACAAACTTATTTCGATGCACCTTCCCTCAGGGATATATACAAACATCCCTGGAGAAGCCAAATAGCAGTCGCTCCTGGCCAATGTTGACAACTAGCTGCTTTTAGTAATGCTCTTATAGCTTTTTTAAAATTTCGATGCGAAAAGTTTTCGAGTCAGTACTTCTATTTTTTACGTTTAGCCTTTTCATTATAATTTTTTTTTTTCTGTTACTATTATCATTTTTTTTGTGACATCAAATCTTTATAAAAAATAACGCGCAAAGGCTGTTGAAAAATTTTTACAAGTCTAAATCAAAGGTGAGGATCAATTGAAATTGACGAAATTTTCAAGACTCTTAAACCCTCATTACCCAGCACATTTTCATAGGAAATATTTTAAGTTCGATGTGAATATTATCGGAAGTATTGAACTTACCTTAAAACAGCTCGAGTAAAAAAGGAGCTTCCTAAAGAGTCATGAAAATATTGAGATTTAGATCTGCAAGTAATGCAAACTTGAACAATTTTTAATGATCTTAACGTAGACTTGTCGTTCCAGAATGTGCTCTTTTTCGATTTCTATTCAACGATTTGGAGTTATATTCATTATGTATTTTATTTTTTTCCATAAAAATTAATTTTACATATTTATTAACTAATACATTTAGTAATAATTTAATACATTTATTAAGCTTTGTGATTTTAAAATAAAAAGACGTCTTTACTCAAAGTAGGGCAATAATTAAATGTTAATGGAATTATTAAAATGTTAATTATGTTTCTCAATGTTTTTAATTTTCAATTTATAGTTCCTGATGAAGAGAACCGTTGGAGATCGAAATATTGAATAAACAAATGAAGAATAAAATTTAATAAAACAAAGGAGTTTTACTTAAATTTAAAGTTGTATGACAAACAGCCTGAATAAAAATAAAATAGAAACTAATTTTATATTAAATTAGGATTGTTTATTTGCCACTGACAATAAGATTTCAATCTGTAAGGCGTACCAATTCTTTATAAGTCATCATGTCTGTTTTTTTATGTGTAATTTATATGCAATTTTAATGAAATCGTTTGAATTTTTATGAAATTTTAAAGTTGACAACACTTCTTTTTTCAAATTAATTTTTCTAAAATCTCAGAATTGTTTGAAAATTACCACCTAATGTGGTCCTTAGAGGAGCACCAAGTCTATATAGTGGGATATACCTGTCACTCTCTATTTTTCCATAAAGACCAATTATCTCTCCGGGAAAATTTCTATTTTTATAATTGTTTTTTTATTGTTCTGAACGTTTTTTGCACGTCCTTTTATTTTGCGTCCAACACGTGTACTTTGGAGCACCTGTTCCATGTGTTGTCTTGTACAGTTCTGGTCCCAGTTCCTGGATTATCCACATTTCTTAAAATTATCCATGACTGTTAAGTGGCTAACAGCGCTCTGTTAACCGAAAAGTGAACACTGTTAAAGTAATTGGTTCTTGTCTCTGCTACTTCAATTTAAATTTATCTTCACACACGACATGTTTCTCTGCGTAATGCAAATGTATTATTCACAATTATTATTTCTTGCTCTAACCTTTATTCTTCATAGATTTAACCATTGTTCCAGCAGCCATGTTTCCACAACTTGCGGGATGCTTCTTGTGGACTTTTATATATGCTTAGAAAAGCTGTATCATCGGCGAATGTTAATGCGTGAATATCATTTCTTGTTGACAGGACGGAGGCATATATCAAATAAGAAGACCTAAGATGCTACCTGAAGGAACTCTGTCATCAATGGGCCGCGACCTGCTCAGAAAATTACCTTCTTTAATAATGTGTTTTTGTTCAGTTAAATAGCTTTCGAATAGTTTGAGTTTTAAGAACACATCTTGTTTTAGTTTTCGAATTGACCCTTCGTGCCACATGTTATCAAAAGCCTGAGAAACGTCAATGAAGAGAGAAAGAGTTTCTAACCATATTCGGAAACCAAATTGATGCTTTGGGATACATCCCCTGTACGGGCTGTATGGTCTCTTCCGGTCTTGGATATCATGGTAGTCAACGAAGCCCTACATTCCGTAGCCTAGTGTTGTAGACGTAAAATAACATTGACAACAACAAATCTATGAGATTAGAAAAAAAATACATTTCCAAGCTCTTGTAATTGCACTCTGCTATGGCATACTTCTTAATGTCCATGTTTTAAATTTAAGCCTTAAGTGATTTTTATCCAACAAAATAGCGGCATTTAACAATTCTATTTCTATAAAAAATTATAGGCTCTTGACAGCCATATCGCAAAATTAAATCATGTTCACTTTAAGCCAGTTAAAAATCATCATCAGAAATCTTTTAAAACTAACCTGTCAACACATAATTTTTTTTAGTAACTTCAGAAGAAATTAATGGCTGAGGAAACGAATCCAAACTCCATTGAAGCGCTTCTTTCTCCAATTTTTCCTATATTTATTCATCTAACAATGAAAATGGAAAATCAGCGGATCAGCCTCTACCAAATAAGCGATAAATGTTGTGGATGAAAAAGTCCTTAACATTTCCAAACAATTAAATTCTATCATTAAATCTATATTTATTAACTTAGAACATCATTAGTTTTAAAAACTTGTAGATTCCAAACATTTTTCCTTCTTAATTTTTTCTGCATTTAAAATACTTTATTTACCTTTAGAATAGCATTTAACAATTCTAATTCTATAAAAAATTATAGGCTCTTGACAGCCATATCGCAAAATTAACTCATGTTCACTTTCATCCAGTTAAAAAGCATCATCAGAAATCTTTTAAAACTAACCTGTCAAATTAATGGCTGAGGAAACGAATCCAAACTCCATTGAAGCGCTTCTTTCTTCGATTTATCCCATATTTATTCATCTAACAATGAAAATGGAAAATCAGCTTATCAGCCTCTACCAATAACAGATAAATGTTGTGGATGAAAAAGTCATTAACATTTCCAAACAATTAAATTCTATCATTAAATCTATATTTATTAACTTAGAACATCATTAGTTTTAAAAACTTGTAGATTCCAAACATTTTTCCTTCTTAATTTTTTCTGCATTTAAAATACTTTATTTACCTTTAGAAAATTGTGAAAATTTATTTTACGTCGCAAAAGAAAATGTTTCTATTTTATTGTTTCATTCAAATTTATGTCTCAATATAATTCGTAAAGAAAAGAATCACGTAATTTCACACGTGTCATGTGCTTCAAACAAAACTTTTTTTTGAAAATAAGGGGCTTTTAAATTGTGCAGAGGACATGTAGAGCTGATGGAAAATTTTTAAAGTTGGAATAAAAAGTTTATTAAATGCTCGGATTATAAAATGACACATACTTTAGCCGACAAGTCAAAATAGGAGTATGTGTAAAATTATTACATTATTGTTCACTAATTGATACTATACAATAAAATTGCCTGTGTGTATAGTATATTACTAGATGGCACAATATATTGGACAGAATTGAAAGTCTTTTAGGCAAAAATGAATATTTTGTAATGTGTTGACAGCATTGTGCAATAAATATTTCCTCGCTCATGTCACTAAACATTGTTGTTGTATTTTATTTTTTAAGTTATTCCAAGCCAATTTTTTTTAATTTGTTTAAATTTTTATACATCACGGATAATTAGTTTTACAATTTGTTTAAACGTACGTAGGTATTGTTTGTTTGAAAATATTGAGCAATTTATTGGGTAGTGTAGAGCGAAGCGACAGTAATAAAGGCAAGAAAACACACAGGAATATTGTATAGTCCATTGGTACCTTAACGTATAACTCTGCTTATGTTTGTATATACAGTGGAGTTCGGTTATGACGTACACCGGTTACAACGAACTATCGCTTATAACGATAATGGAAAATAATTATTTTACAGGTTTAAAAATTAAGTGGACGGGTATCTTTCAAAGATTTCATTATAGCCGAAAATCCGCTATAACCAAAGCTCGTTCCAACCGTAATAATATTTATGAAATCTTTGTACAGAATTCCCTTTGTTCACCTCTTGGGAGGATAATAATGTTTTACATTTTAATTAAGTTGTAATTAAATTTAAAAACTCTCGACGTTCTCGATACTTATAAGCTATATGTCAAACAATAGGTCATGTATATACATATATGCATACACTTAAAGAAATGATTAATTAATTAAAGAAAAATTTACTCAATTTGATTGTCGTAAGGGGGCTTTGCCGTTTTTGCGTTTATTAAGTTTTTTTTAAAAAAAATGCTCGCTGCTAGTGAAAACATTTTGTCTAATATCAATTCGAAATTCCTAGAAAAATTTACCTTAAATAAAAGAAAAAGAAAAACTTCAAACATTTTCGCAGTTTTTTAAATTTAGAAGATTTTCTTAAATTCTAATTGATGAATTTAATTCTTTCTTTGGAGGAAAAACGAATGGGACCAACATTTGAGCCATGTTTCTATTAGTCTCTTAAGGCCAGATTACGATGGAGAGTTATATCAGAATTTCTTTAAATTATAATTTAAACTGGAAATCATAATTTGTTCCAAATTCTAATTATGAATTGCCTAAATTTTTTTACTGGAGGAAAAGTGCGTCACTGAAATATAAGAGTTCTTTTTTTATTAATATTTAAATCCACAATACGATTTCTACGCTTTCCCGTCAATGGAATTGTTCAGCACTTTATCAACTTCTCTCTCGCAACTAAATTATTTAATTTAAATAAAAATGTGAACACGTGCCAGTTTTAAGTTCAAATATTCCTTGAAACGAGTAAAACTTAACTGTTTCGTCACTAAGTCTTTTGTAACTTTTCTAAAAATCCAGTAAGTCACGAATTTTTTTCTTAATTTTAGGAAAGTTTATACAAAAGCAGGAGAAAGTATGAACTAAAATTAAGGACAACCATTTACAATTCAACAACTATTCGCGAGTAAATAATTTCCTAAAATAAATTTCTTTTACTAAAATAAAAATTTCTTATTTTTATGAAAAATTTCTTATATCCCTAATTTACGAAATTTGAGAAAATATCTTTTAGTCAGCAATAAAAAATATATTTACAACTAGTCGGAAAAGTAGACGATAGTTAAAGGTACAAGGTGGCGCAAATGTAATGTCACTATTTGAATTGCGAGCAACAATTCAAAGTGCAGTAAAACGAGCACAATTATGCATCAGCTCGCGATATAATTTTTTTCCAATTGAAATCATCAAACTAATACTTAATAATATCATATCTCGTTCACTATATTATATTTTATTTGAGCCACAAAATCACATCCTTTCCATGACGGCAAAATGGGTTTATTATAAAAACGATTTATGTTTTCATGTAAGATATTTAATTACGACTACAATACACTTTGTCTATGAACAAGGCACTTATACAGAAAAATATAAAGAAAAACTATCACCTGAGCACTTGTTACGACCTGTATAAATGGACCTTTGTCCAGTCTTCTTTAGATTTAAGCGAAAAAAATTCTCTTTTTTTCTGCAAATTGCACTTTAATTAAGAACATTTTAAACTACGTTTTTGGAAACTTTTTACTTAAATTTTTTAAAGTGTGTATTGTTTTTATTTTGCGTGTAGTTACATACGTGTACTTTTTTGTTCAAATTCAAAAATGCAATTTAATTATTACCTGAATTTTGACACACCCTTTTCTATGACATGACTTGTGTTTATTATTAATATGACACATGAGTTATTCATTGATTTCTCTTATTGTTTTCTTTCTCTTATTTTACCCGTTTTCCGCCATTTAGAGAGACATTTTAATGAACAAATATCCATTCAACAGCAATAAAGTATTTAATAGAAGTGTGCGTCTGCGTGTGTATGTCATGTTTTCTTAATTTATGGCTTGTGAAAGATTTTTAGCAATAGGAAATAAGAAATCAAAAGCTCTCAAGGGAAACTGAAGAAAGTTAAAATCATTAGCCCGGGAAAAGGAAAATTATTGTTTGGACAGTATTTAGGATTTTAATGATGAGACCACATTTTAGTGCCAGGCAGCGAAAGAAGGCCCTACTTCATTTAAAATATAAGAAAATTTAATTAGTTCATTTAAAAATTTTTGTTTATACCAGGTGGCGCAAAAGTAATGTTATAACTTGAATTGGCTGCCATTTTTGCAGATGGGACCAAATGTCATTGCTTTAAAATTTATGATGTAGATACTTGTATACAGAGGATCAGTTGTCAACAAGCCATGAAACGAACGAAACTCACGAACGTGTCACTGATTATTTGACAAATTCTCAGAATGATTTTCGCATGAAAAGCATGAAGAGCCAACGCATCAAAGTAACTGTTTGGTGTATTTTTTTTTTTTTTTTTTTTTTAAGACGTCAGTGATACCACCGCAATGGTGAGTGGTAGAAGCAGATGCTAAACGAGTTTTTTGTCGCAAGTTGTTGCATCCGGTCTCGATCCGAAAAACCTGGCCCCCCAGATCGACAGATCCAACAGGAGCAGAATTCTTCATTTGTTGCTTTTTAAAATCTCGCCTTTATCGTAAGAAACAGCAAATCTTGCAAGTATTGAAAGCTGATATTGAAGAAGAAATCGGCAATTTGGCTCCAATTTAAAACTAAAATGATCGTAAGCATTCGTTCAAATTATAATTAATCATTCTCAATTCCAAATAATAAGAATAAAATTTGATTTGAACTCTGCAACATCTAAATAAATTTTTAACTATTTCCTTCTCCTGGAGGATGCCTTCCCCTATTATACTACAATCAATATTCTCATTCCGTTTAGTTTTATTGAACAAATTAAACAACGACACTTGTCACATAGTTAAACGGGCGTTTAAATAATCATCTCTGGCGCCATGTTCATGACATTTACATTTCTTCAATGATAAATTTACTCTAGTCTCACATCTCTCTCCATGTGTCCTACTGGTCTATGCAATGATGTGTTACAATTAATTTACATAAAGAAACAATAACGAAAAAAATTTTATGGCAACAAGCATCAGCTTACAATATAAAAAGGAATAGCAATTAAACAAAAACCATAAAAAGAAAATGTATAACAGATGACAAAAGTCCTGATCCAATTACAAAAAGATTTTTTTAGGGATACAAACACAGTTTTATCTACTTTTCTTTGACGAGTTCGTCAAAAATTTGTTTAAAGCAAATCTATACGCATCCATCATGATCACATCGCATGCTTCAAAATATTTGTTAAAGAAGAACCCCAGGCGGTGACACAACTACTTGTGCAAACAAATTGGCCTCATGTAAAGGTTTGTTACACGAGAAACTCATAAAATCATAGATTTCTAATGCAGCAACGCACCATCTGTTGGCACTTGCACATATTTCTCGTGTGTTTCTGCTGGGGAAAATACATGTATCAAATATTTACTTGAACTTTTTTGTTTGTGTCGTTGCAAATCGCACTCATCTGGGAACCCAGTGAGCTCATCATCTATTATATTGTTTGACTTTCTCGTATACGCGAGAGCAACTATGCGACCTAATTTTCTGTTCGATTTTCATTTAATTGGTTTTCCGCGATAACAGATTACTGTCTTGTAATCTTAATTGGTGTCGTTATTTTCATTAAAGGCGTGAGAAAATATTTAAATTGCATTTGCTTTATTGCAGCAGCAGAATCGGTACAGAATAGAATAGGGTTTTCGCCGGCAAACTGATTATTTTGATTATTTTTAAATGATTGAATAAAAAATATGAAAATGGCGACATATGACTCTTTAGCTGAAACTATATTGATTGAAATTTTTCAAAATATGTTCTATTAATAAAATTAAAATGTTGTGAAAATATCAATGGGAAATGACTAACAAAATATAAGATTTCTTATAACATTTACGGCTGCATTCATAAGAAAGGTTTACAGAACAAAATTGTTATTGAACATTTTTCTAATAATTTTAATTAAAATGTTTATTATTTATTAGTCGGTTAAAAAGTTTTATTTGTAATTATCGATATTTCAATACCCTTTGAGTATCATCTTCAGGAAAATGTGTTTGATTATACTATTTAACGGAAATCTTTATCTGTTCTTGTTCCTTTGCATGTACAAGTAATCGTAGTGTCTTAGTTTGCCGATTGTAAGAGGGCACAAATTGTAGTTTGTGGTTGACGGTCTTAAGGGCCTTCGAATACCTTTCGATCGATCTCGTGATATTTCAGTTTTGCCCACTGTAAGAGCTCCCAAATACACTCTTGTACTCGTATACTAATCGTGGTTAGTAGTAGCCGATGTCAACGGCCTCGGAATAGAATTTTAGCTTTTGGTGCCATAGTTTTGGCGATTATAAGAGCGCCCAAAAATATAAATATTTTGTGCAAATTAAAGTTAGTAGTAGACGGTCTTAAGAGCCTCCGAATACCTCTTGATCTCGTAATATTTTAGTTTTGCCGACTGTGAGAGCTCCCAAATGCACTCTCGCATTCATACTAATCATGGTTAGTTGTAGCCGATACCTCTTGATCGTAAATATATTAATGCCTTGTAATAAACCAGAAATCCGAACCGTGACTACCCACGGTCGTCAATCGCATGATACTAGTACACATAACAGTTTGTTCAAGCCTTGTTCAATAAAGCCCTGTTCACCTGAGAGATGCACGTATTTTATTTCAAAATAAGTAGACCTTTGGTACGAACCCGGATAGAGTGAATCATACCTCAGCTGTGAAATTAAACTACAAATCATTAGTTTGTGGCCTTCCTTTCTTCTTACTGATTTTGGTTTAGCTTTAAAATTTACATGGGCTCATTCCTTGAATATGTCTTCCTTTTTCACTTCTTCAATTTGCATACGAGTATATCTGGGCATTAGTGGATTGTATTATTATCATTATATTTCTGAAGAACTAAATACTTTTGTGGCACACGGTTCCATCTTAAATACAATAAATTCGAAAGAGAGACATCTTGAGTTGTGGTCTATTCGAAATTATTTCTATATTTTCCATGATACGAAAGTGGTGTGAGTACGAAAGTTGTTGTACGTTTTTATATAAATGTCGAAAAGTCATAGATGTGCTGTTTGCGACATCACATATTCAAATGCACGAAACTCTAAAAATAATTCTTACTATTATGAGGTTTGCAACAATTAACTGTGTTATATCGGGTCTTTCAGTTAATAGCGACCATGCTGTTGAAGCTACATCTGTCGAATTGTCTGTTATATATTCAGTCTGTTTTCCAAATCACAATGGGTGGATACAGCGTTCAACAACACGTGCAAATGATAAAATTGTTTTAAAAGAATGGGTGTTCTATTCCAGCAACGGTCTGCGCGCTTCACTCATTCAGCGTTGAAGCCCATTTCTGAATGAAAGGATACATCAACAAACAAAATTGTCGAATTTGGAACGATACCAATACACATAGGATCCAAGAGCGTCCAATGCATCCCGTAAAGCCACTGTTTGGTGAAGATTTTGGACTGACGGCGTCATCAGTCCTTATTTCTTTGAGAACGACGATAGCTATAAGTCCATTATTACCATTATTAGTATTCGAGAACACTGAAGATGGCACAAAGCCGAAACCGGTCTGTTCATAAACCAAATTTGACGTGGGATGTCGGAAAATCGTTCCAAATTCATTATTACCAACCTCTTTTGGCATGAATTGGATAATATGGACACCGACAACATGCGGAAGGCGGTACGCGCCACACAGCTCATGCCACATTAGACATTCTGCACGAGCAATTTGAATTGATGGTCTTCTCACGTGAAGGTGATGTAAAGTGGCCAGCGAGACCTTAGACCTTTTCTTGTGAGATTTTCTTAAATCGCAGGCCTATGCGCATAAGCCATAAACCACAGTGATCAAAATCAACATAACCCATGTCATCGGTCAAATTCAGCCTGATTTGTGTGCCAGAGTCATGAAAAATTGGACATTTGGGAGCGTGCCATCCAGTGAAGCTACGGCGGACATTTGCACGATGTTATCTTACAACAAAAAAAAAAAAAATAGTATCGATAGTCCTTTTAAATGAATAAAAAATCAAAAATCAAAAATTCAATCACATCTCACACACAGTTTGTTTTATTCAAATTTTAAGATAAACAGAGTTTAATGAAAGATCCTTTAAGAGCATTTTGTAATTGTCATTAAGTAGAATCTAAAAAAATTTATTAACACATTCAATGTCAACTCATTTTCATTGATTTATTAATTTATTTCCTTTTTTCTTTTAGCTTTTTCATCATCAGAGCCATCACTATCGTCTACTTCTAAGATCGCAACGGGTGCTACAACGTCCACAACTACTCCAAATAATTTTCAAGCTCTTGATGAGTTTTCAACACATTCTGTGATACGTCCAAAAATTTATCATTCTATAAGTAAGAGAGAAATACGTCATACATTAGATGCGGTAAGTGTTTTAAGAGTTTAATTAGATTGTCATACAAATATTTATATTTCAGTTGTAAACAATGAAAATTAAAGATGATTCATGAGGTTCTGTTTGTTTTTTTTTTTCTTTTTTGCAAAATAGTTTTAATTCAAATATTAAAATTTTTACTTTAATAATTAGATTTTCACATGCAAATCAGAGGTGTGCTCGATTAAATTTACAAGCTTTTCCATTTAGATGGGTGGATGAAATGAAGTTAATAAAATTTGTCTGCCTTTTTAGTTTACTGCAAAAAATAAGGAAAAAGTTTTATATTCGTCTCTATATTTTTTTTATGTATAACGATTTCAAAAATACTTTTCCATATGAAACAGATGGTCCCATTTCCAATACAATGTAATATTTCGTTATCCTGTATTTAGCTGATTATGCTAGTGATAATAAATGGATATATTTGTACTTAACCAATAGATCCCAAACAGTTCCTTTCAAAAACACATTTTCTAAAAGCATAACCGTACCTTCAGGTGTACCCCAGGGAAGCCATCTTGGGCCGCTACTATTTTCACTATTTATTAATGACTTGCCCACAGTAATAAAGTTTTCATCTTTTCTGATGTACATATGCCGATGACGTAAAAAATTTTTTTAAGTTATAATAAATATTTAGACCATAAACTTCTTCAAATGGACATGGATTCACTTCATGAGTGGTGCAACATAAACTTAATGGAGCTTAATTTGAGATTTGTAAGATCTAGTCAAATTAATGCAAACTATTTTATTGGTGCTTATCAATTGGATTTGGTCGACAGTTTTGTAGACTTACTAGACCCTAAGCTTAATTTTATCTCTCATATAACATTTGCAATAAACAAGGCTAGAGGTACACTTGGCTATATTAAGCGCTGCAGCGCGCTGTGCTAAAGAGTTTAATGACCCGTACATTGGGAAAGCATTATAAATGTCACTGGTACGTGCGATTCTGGAATATGGATCAATAATATGGGACCCTATTTACCAAATTCACTCTGATGCTATTGAATCGGTGCAAAAGCAATTCCTGTTATTTTGTCTTCGAGGATTATATTTTAAACAAGTTAACTTGCCGTCTTACTCTGCTCGACTTGCTCTTATTAAGTTGTCTACTCTAAAAAGCCGTAGAACTATGCTGAACGTATCATTTGTCCTCAATATTATTAATGGTGACGTCTGTTCTGGATTTTTCAGAAACGAAATTTCGTTTATTGTTCCTCAACGTATATCCCCTAATTTCATTCCTCTATCAGTAAAAGTTTATAGAGCAGTTTTATAGACTTTTCATTAAATTCTTCTCTAGTAAAAATGCAATTATAAATTCCTTAAACTCATAGCAAATTGTTGTTGAATATTTTATATGTTTTGTAATTGATTTAATGTTGTTACTCGTAAATGTTAATTAATATTAGTAATTGTCTGTAAGGAATTAAATTCCATAGATAAATAATAATAATAATATTTAAACTTTCTGTGGAATAACTTGTGGCCGATCTGCATACAAAACCAAAAAAAAATATTGGCTAGGAGCAAGGCAGGGGAAGCTTATGCTTCCATGGTCTCACCAATTGAGCTGACCGCATGAAGAAGCATAAAAGACGTCATTTTCAATGTCCTAGGCAAAAACAATTCCCCTACTGCTAGAATATACGTTGACGCTATGCTAAGGGCTTTTGAAAAATGAGGTGTTCACATGTCAAGGATAATTCATTTCTTTATTATTATATTAGACATGTGCACCTAATGAAAAACGTCATAAAGGCGAGAGTATGCACTCTCTTATAGCCAAAATATGTCGGAAATTGTTTGATATCGATTTAGAATTGCCTAGAGTTAAAAAAAATATAATGAATAAATTCTTTCCTGAATACCGAAATTTGCTTTCAAAGTTTTATTAATGGAAATCATAACTTTCTTTTGTGAATTGACACACAATTAAATTTAAATCTTATTTAAAATATGTTTTCTATATAAAATAATAAACTAGTCTCATAAATTCATCTTTGACGTAAGTTTTCGTAATGTTTTTGGTGTTCAAGTTGAACTGAGAGCTTTTGGATAGTCGAGGAACTATAGCAAAATGTAATGACAAATATTTTGGGAAGGCACTTCAGCCGGCTACAGAGCCGCGAAGGCTAGTTTTTCTTCCCTTAAAAAAAATTGTCAAAAAAGACCCATGCCGCGAAGAGTTAGAGGTATAAAATATTTCGCAAAAAATTTTCCTCATTCTGTTTCATATAAAAATGGTAAACTTATCGCCGCTTACAAGATGTCCTATGCCGAGTCATAACACCTATGTGCAAAGGGGAACTAAACTCCCCCTAAAAAATCCCAGTTGTAAACTTTTAGACCGTTATTTTGGTGCCCTCTACTAGAATCACTCGTTAGAACTTTTATGTTTTGAAAAAAAAAATGTACATCGTTATCAAGGCGTATCGAGGCTGAAGTACTTGTTTCTGTTTATTTTCGATACGTTAAAAGTTGTCAACTTGAAATTATTTTTTCATAAAAAATTTACAATCACGTTGTTTTTATTCTATTGTTATTGTTCTAATATCAACACATATTAGAATTGTGTTGATAATTATTTATACACAACAAAATTTGTTGTTCTATAATGAATATGCTTTAAGTTAGTAAAAAAATATAATAATTTCATATTGCCTGGTGTTGACGTTTGTTATCTTTCGAAAGATAATTTCATAATTCGTGAAGAATATCATTTTTGGTTTCTTTGCGATGTCTTTTTATTGTTGGACAACATTTTGTTAACAAAGTTGTTCGTCCTCAAATTTTCATTGCTAAATTTATAGCTTTTTATGTGAAAGTTGACGAGGAAGCATCAAGTATATATCAAATTTTCAGCGGAGTAGCACAAGGCAGTGTTTTAAATCCTTTATTATCTCTTCTTTACATAAGTATATAAAAATTACGTGTATGTTCGTGATAGCTAAACTCAAAAACTACTGCAGAGATTTTGACCAAACTTTATATGCAAGCTCTATGGGGCGTGAGGAGTGTTTCTGTATAGTTTGAAGTTCGTCCGACAGATGGCGCAATATTTAGTTTTTTTGTGTTTTGCCCGATAGAGATTAGCGCGATAATCCTATGTTGTGTTTCGCTGAAGACGTTGGGTCCTTAATCAGCGTGTAGTGGCGTTAATTAGCCCGATACCGGTATTTGAACAATAATTGCTATGTCGATTTAGTGCACCTTTCATTCTTCTTCGAAATATCAATCCGCCATGACTTTGCAACGAAACCAGACTTGCAGTGAAAATAAAATTTGAAGGCAAAACAACGTTTGCCCGGGTCAGCTAGTACATTATATATATAATTCTGGCATCCGATAATTTTAAAGTTACTATGTACTTATGCGGACGACATCGCCATAATCTGCACCAACAAATGCCACATTGAAGCTTCATCTGTAATGCAAAGGGATTTAAACACGCTGCAGCAATGGTTAAAAAAATGAAAAAAATCACTATAAATGTAGAAAAGGAAGAATGACCTTTTTTTGGAACGATTTTCCGTCATCCCACGTCAAATTTGGTTTATGAACAGACCGGTTTCGGCTTTGTATTCGGCTTAGTATTCGAGAACACTGAAGATGGCACAAAGCCGAAACCGGTCTGTTCATAAACCAAATTTGACGTGGGATGACGGAAAATCGTTCCAAATTCAAACAAACCCCGTCGGAAGAATATCACAAAAATCGAAGAATGACCTCCATATATATATATATATATATATATATATATATATATATATATATATATATATATATATATATATATATATATATATATATATATATATATATATATATATATATATATATATATATATATATATATATATATATATATATATATATATATATATATATATATATATATATATATATATATATATATATATATATATATATATATATATATATAATTTGCAATTAGCAAAGACTACCTGCGTGAAGTGTTTGTGAATCATCACATGGAATCATCAATAAATATGAAAACAAAAAAAAAAGTGGTTACTTGGGTGCAAGTCCCAACTTAATCTAGAGAACAAAATAAAATTATATAAAGATATTTTAAAATCCATATGGCATTGAGCTGTGGGGAACGGCCAGTAATTCAGATATTGAAATATTACAACGCTATCAGTCCAAAACCTTAAGGAATATTTCTGGCGCTCCATGGCTTACGACCAACATTCAAATTCATAGGGATCTAAAAGTACCCTTTATTTTATGTGAAATAAACAGTTTTAGTTCTGGATATGTAAAAAGACGAAGCAACCCCATTGGCGATCTCTTTATTAGATGAAATAAATGCAATTAGAAGACCGAATAGGTTTCATGTATTAGATCTCCAATATGAAAAATGAAGCAAAAATTAAGCTTTGGATACACTGAACTTTTTATGTGTTTCTAACACACGTATGTATGTATGTTTATTAAAATTATTGTAGTTTAATAACACATGTGATATTCTTTTTATTGATTTTATGAAATTTGGTAAAAAATTCTAAATAGATTGTAAATAAAAGTGGAATAAAAAAATTTTCACTGAAACATGATCGAAAATTGATTAAACTCTGTCAGCCACATTTGTGTAAAATCAACGAAAGGATTAGATCGGTTGTAATTGCTTAGAACACTATATATTCATTCATGAAGATGATTAAAGGCTGCATCAATTAAAATCAAATCACATGCATAAACGAATAAAATAAAAAGTTCTTAAAGTAAAAAGTTCAATCATGGAAGCCATTAATTGTCACAAGTTATTCCTTAAACAAACTCCATGTACTTTTTTTTTAATTAAAAAATCTAATAAAAAGAAACTGAATATTTTACTCATTTTATGTCTTAGTATTAATGGGCGATTGCTGATTTATTCCTATTGATTTCCGTAATCGCCAAAAAAAAGCTCAAGGGATAAGCATAAGATTTCAAAGGACAATTGTTTTCATTGACTGCTTCTGCATTAATTTGTATGGCCACTGCAAAATGGATTATAAAAGTTCATGATTTAATTTTAGAGATCATAAATTATCGATTGCCTTAAAAAAGTTAAAATCAAAAATTATATTACGAAGGTGGTTCAATAAGTTCGTGACTTTTTGTATGAAACGCAGGTTTTTGGATAAAAAAATCATTTCTTGTCCTTTAAGTTCTATACAATTTGTCCAACGTTTCTCCAATTTTTTTTTCATCCCTTCCAAAAAAATAAGATTTTTCGAGATACTTGGTTTTGAGATGATTTCATCATTGCGGTCAAATCTTTCTTCGCCGAACCATTTCTTTAGATATGGAAACACTTGGGTTTATTTTAGAGAATAGCGCGGATGAGCGAGCAATTCGTAACCTAATTCATGGAATTTTGAACATCAGTGCACCCTTGCATTGTCCTGGTGGTAAGGAATCTTCTTATTAGCCAAATGAAGTCGTTTTTTTTTCTAATCCTCATTAAATCGAATAAGTTGACATGCTATTCGTAATTGATTATTTTACCCTTTTGAAGGCAATCACTGTGGATTATACCAACAAACAAAAAGCGGTCGCCATGACTTTAGTGGCTGACAAACCCATCTTCATCTTCCCTGACGCCGTTTCATGCCAAGAAAGCCGCTGTTTCGACTGACTTTTTCGTCTCTGGTATGTTTTGGTGGAACTTGTTTCGTCCACGGTTACAAAACAGCGCTAGGCGGCGGTTGAACGACGCCAAATACTCATGAGAAGCTTTCACACGATTGCAAACAAATACATTTTTTCAATTATTTTGGATGTGGTAACCTCAACTGAGCGTCCAAAACGTTCGGCATCTTCCGTGTACGGCCACAACGAAATTCATTAAACCACCGTTTTACCATTGAAATTTATGAAATTGAAGGATCCCAGAGTATTTACCAAGCTTCGCCATGGATTGACTGATGTTTTTTTTCGCAAAAAATAATGCCTAATTAGCACACGAAGTTCACTTTTTTCCATTATCCTGCTTAAGATTTTTCCGCAGTAAGGACACGATGTGATTGCTATATAGCGTAATTGATTCTCGTAATATCCGAGTGAAAAAATTTAAGTTCTTCTTAAGGAATAACACTTGGTTCCAAAGGATCCGTTAGTAACTAAAATAAAAAAATCCGTTCTGTGGAAAGTAATTTTTATTCGCATGTTGCAACTGATAATTGGAGGACGTTCTAATTTAAGTCACATCAGAATAGTGAAACATACCCCTTAATGAATCACCTCATATCATTCCATGTTTTGAGCCGCTGTCTCAGACATTAAAACAGTGATTAAATAGTTTTTATGTAATTTATATCAAACTCTGTTTTCGTTGTCAATTAATGCGGAGTAGAAAATAATTTATGAAAAATAAAATTAATTATAATAAGTTTGCATTAAATTAAAAATCTCTTTCTCTCTATTTCCAGGATGGTCTTCATGCATCTCATATCACTTTAACGTATCATCATAAAGGTCAACGGGTTTTAATTGATCTTAAACGTAACGATGACTTGCTGCCTTCAGAACATTTTTTACGTTATCAAAACTCAAATACAGCACAAGGACATGTTGTGAAAAACTTTACCAAGACTGAAATCGAATTGTGTCATTATCAGGCAAGTACCTTGTGTGTGTGTGTATGTGTGTGTGTAATTTAAATTTTTACTTTTTCTTTGTGGCAAGTTAATTGATTTTTTTACTTTTTTCTTATTTTAATTCAATTAGGGTTCCATACGTGATCAACCTCAAACGTATGTCGCCGTTTCAACGTGTCCTGGCGGCATTAATGGCATCATTTTTGATGGCCTTGATACATTCTTCATCCACTCTGGCACTGATGGACAGTTGTACGATGAACATATTTTGTATAGGTGAGTTTTTTTTCAAGAGTTTCACTTGCACAATCCAAAAAACACGGAGGTTTTATCGCGATAATGCTGTTGAATCGAAAATGAGCGATACCGATATAGAGTGATAAAACAAAATCTTCGGCTTTTTGATATCACGGGTACTTTTACATACATACGAGTACGTCTAACCAATATTTGACCACGGCGATAAAGTTAGTGGTTGCCGTTATAAATTTGCTCGAAATAATTTTTTTTCTTTTAATTCAGAGTTTGTGACATCGGAAATAAATATGTAGTAAGACGACATAGATAGGCCCGCCTGGAAGTGACTTCGGCCTCCTCAGAAGAAAGTTTAAAAGTCTTTTCGTTTTTATGGAATTTCTAATGAATGACATAAACCTAATTTTCCTCTTCGTTAAAAGTTTTGTAGCCCCAAGAAAAATGTTCAGGGGCTGTAGACCACCCTAGATAACTCTCTAGCCGTGATCATACAACGAAAAATAATTTAGTTATTTTTTTAAACAGAAAAAAATTAATAGAATACATAAATAATTATAAAATTCATGAATCATTTATTATTAAATTGAAAATTGCGACTCAGATTGGCGTCCTCGTTTTCGGTGGGAAACTGACAGTTGCGTTTATGAGTCCATCGGGAGTGAATTAATATTTATGGTTCCTAGCAACCTCTACTTTGCTCTCAATTTGAGACTGATTTTGTATCAAACTGTTGAAAATAATTGTAAGATGACTTGATAAATATAAAATGCATAAAGAGATGAAATTTTCAACAATTGAAAAATGTGGTAAATCTTGAAAATTTCTCGAGCACAATTAAATATTTGTTTTCCAAAATGGTTTCGTAAGTCCCAGATTGCCTACAGACATGAGTTTTAAGAGCAGAATCTATATTAAAGTATTTTCATTCAAAAACCAAAAATATCGTTTCATTAATGGCTGAAATATAAGCACAAAAAATTAAATATCTATCTATATATATAAAATAGGATGTGTGTATGTATGTATGTATGTATGTATGTATGTATGTAACGTAATGGCTCCAAAACGGCTGGGCCGATTTTGACGAAATTTTCAGGGAACCTTCAGAATTCTCGGGCGGGTGCCACTGTGAAGTCCGATTTTTTATTTTCGGTCCGTGGGCGGAGGGTCGTTGCAAAATCTAATAATTCATAAAATTAGAACGGCTTGGCCGATTTCTGTAAAACTTTTTGTCAGTTGTTCGTATTTTCGAGGAGGTTTTTATGGAAGAAAATGTTGGAAAATCCTTCCGGAAAAGTCGGAAAATTGGAAAAATCGAAAATCGAGTTTTTGTATGAAATTTTGTTTGAAATTATTCCTTAATGGCTTTTCAAATTAAAAAAGTAGAAAGTTTTTCTGAAGTCTTAAAATTGGGGCGAGGCGAAGTTCGCCTGGTCCACTATTACAATATAAAATTTAACATAAATTTTTTAAATTTTATTTTAAATGAAATGTGTTTTACAATTTCGGTGGCTTAAATGTGGAGCTTGCCCCTCCTTGGCAAAAGTTAAAAGCTACACCAATGTTGTTTCCTTTAAGCGGTGTTTTGGTTAAGCGCATTTTCTTTTGAAATAAAATGTTTTAAAATATAATTTTTTTTCAAATAATATTTAAGAATTGAGCGATTTTTTCTTTACAACAGAGTTCGTTTATCCGAATTGGGCTGTACGTCATTGAAAATTAAACAAATTTGCAATATTTACAGTATAGAGTCTTACAAACAAGTATATCTGTCATTATATTTGAAATCTCCATTATTTAATAACTATTTGAAGAAATGTCAATTGTTTGTCCCCCCTCTTGAGGTACAAGTGTTCGATAATATTGTTTTAATTGACTTAATATTTACTCTAGATATAACAAATTTTATTGTTGTACAACAATGAAATTTAACACAACAATACAAAAAACGCGATTATTGAGAACTATATCAAATATTTATTTTGTTGACTAATCCCCTCTCCCCCACAGCTCAATATGCCTTTTTCGTAAGACATGGAAAGTGGGGAGCGTTATTCTTTATGTAAACACTCTTTCCAAAGCTTGTGGCTGGCATTTGAACTACTGCCACCGGTGCCGCTGGCCAAGCAAACAAGATAATTATCTTAATATTTGCTTATGGTTTACTTGGCAAACAAATAGATAGACATGGAACAGAGTAGTAAATGTTCATTGTCTACACGCACTAATTTTTATTTGATATCAGTGGAAGGAAGTAACGGAAGAGATGATTGAACATGAAGTGATTAATAAAATATTAATTTTTTTAAACGAATTTGTTTATCAATATATCAATTGTTAGGCAAACAAGTTTATAATGATTTATTTTAATTACATATAATATTTGATCATTTTCATATACCAGTAACTATACGAGATTGAATACTGTTGGCTGAAGTACACGTAGTTGGCGCGTTAACTATAAAGCAAATTTTTAATATGTATTAGTGTGTCATTGTGTTAGTTGTTGTTGGACTGTTTAAGTGGTCACGGAACAGTACCGGTAGCGATTGTTGCAAGATTGCCAACAAAAATTAATAAAACGGTTATTCTACATGTCCCTCTCAACACTGTCATTTTCATAAAGAAGCAACACTATAAGTGTTAGACATTAGAATTGAGGTTAAGAAATTGAATTTTTTTTATATAGTCTGGTTCAAATACCTTTCACTGCTCCGTGAAAAAATGGGGAATATGAAGTTTTTTTTTACGATTTTTCTAATTATTTTTTGTTTGTGTTATATCATTTTCATTTTATACATATATCTCTCTTCTATATATTTCACGTTGTTATTTTTCAAGTTTGAAAATAAAAAAATCTCATAATGAAAAATTTTAGGGCTTAGCACTTATGTAAATCTTTCCAGGATGATTTTCTTCCAGGCCCCATGGTTTCCTAGTGTAAATCGAAAACAAATTCACTTTCTTAAGATTCCCTTTTATTTTTGGTCTTTGGCTAAATGCATACATAGATCGTATTTGACAAAGATTTTTTGCACAGTCGGGAGGGAGTCTTTATTAAGCGAAGACCGGCTGTTAGTTCCTCCGGACGGTAGCAGTAGTTATCTGGAATTTGCTTATGTAAGATATTCCTCATAGTCAGTGGGTAAGCTTTTCTGTGCGGAGTAAGTGTTCAAAAATGAAATACAGTTCTCATGTATGGGCCGGTGCTTCAAAGTCTATTTTAAAGCTGCTGGATTGAGTGCAGGAAAAGGCGAAAATAGTCATCGATGACAGTAATATAGCCGACTCTATTGGCTAACAAGAATTTAATTGATAGCTGTACCAAAAGATTTCGCAAAATTGTCAGCCTTCTACTGGCGTGGCAGCAAATTGCGAGTTCAAAAAAGAGTAATTTAAGCAGAAATAAATTCGAAATTCCGAAATTCTGCTCATAACTATCCCTAAATTAATTTATACATGCAATATGATTTATTTCAAGGACTCAAGAACTTCAATTAAAATATCAAAATACATATATTTTTCTTCTTAATTTCTTTCAGACACGGCGATTATAATAAAAATGCTTCATGTGGCTATGATCACGAGCACCATAAAGAGAAACAAGATTTCCTTGAAAATATAGAAGAAAACAAATTCCCGGATATATCGAATCATATAGATGGTTTGGAATTCAATCGCATTTTAAGAGTAAGTAATGCCTCACTCACTCCTCACTCCTGTGTGCAATCAATTTCCGCCCTCCCATATTTCAGCACAAACGTTCTTATGATGAGGGCAATATGATACGTGGCCCGTACAATTCTAACAAACATTCTTCCTACGTGGAAATCGTCATAGTAGTGGACAATAAGGCCTTCAAGTCTTTCAATGAGAACGTCAAGAAAGTTCATCAACACTGCAAGGACTTGGCCAATATTATGAATGCGGTACGCTTTCAATTTTTGTTTTAATTAAAATCGAATTCAAATAAGATCTGTCTTCTCTTCTGCAGCTTTATGTTCCTTTAAATATTTTCATAGCTTTAGTGGGTGTTGTCATTTGGAATGAGTCCAACGAAATCGAAATAACACCCGATGCTGATATAACCTTGAAAAATTTTTTAAGTTATAGACGCACAAAATTGGTATTACAGCATCCAAATGATTCGGCTCAACTTTTGACAAAGATAAAATTTGATAAAGGTGTTGTGGGTGAGTTGAAATTGGCACAATTCTTTTTTTATTCATTTTTATTCATTTTTTAATAACGAAACAAATGCAATTTAAGAATTACTGATTTACATATATAATCCTTTCGAACATAGGAAAAGCCTTCAAGGGGCCCATTTGCACCCACGAATATTCTGGCAGTGTTAGTGTGGAGCATAGTCCTCTAGTAGCCGTTGTGGCAACGACTATGGCCCATGAATTGGGTCATAACTTTGGCATGGAACATGACTCTACTGATTGTAAGTGTCAGGATGAAAAATGCATTATGTCTGCCAGCAGTACATCAGTATTACCCACCCATTGGAGTTCCTGTAGCATAGATCAATTAAATATTGCTTTTTCTCGAGGCATGAACTATTGCCTGCGCAATAAACCCTCAAAGTTGTTCGATTCTCCTCAATGTGGCAACGGTTTTGTGGAACCAGGTGAACAGTGCGACTGTGGCCTGCCCGAATATTGCGAAAACTCCTGCTGCGATCCTGAAAAGTGCATGTTGCATACAAATGCTTCTTGTGCCACTGGAGAATGTTGTGATTTAACTACTTGTCGTCCCAAGATTGCTGGTACTGAGTGTCGTAATGCTGAGAATGAGTGTGATCTGCCCGAATACTGTACAGGCGAATCCGAGTATTGCCCGAAAGATGTATTCAAACGTGATACGCAAGAGTGCGATAATGGTCAAGCGTATTGTTATCAGGGTAACTGTAGATCACATTCTTATCAATGTCGCATTTTATGGGGTCCTACGGGAGAAAACTCGGAGCCTTGCTATGCGGAAATGAACGTTAAAGGCAAGAGAGGCGGCAATTGTGGTTACAATCGTTTGAATACTACTTTTATAGCTTGTGAAGAGGAGAATGCTTTATGTGGCATGTTGCACTGTCGCCATTTGAATGAAAAGCTAGAATTCGGTATGGAAACGGCAGCCGTGCTGTCCCACTCCTTTATAACTCATGACAACAACATAGTGCCCTGTCGTTCCGCCCTAGTCGATTTAGGCTTACAATTTATGGATCCTGGCTTAACGCCAAATGGTGCCAAATGTGGCGATAATAAAATGTGTGTAGATCAAAAATGTTTAAGCATAGAACACTTGCGTTACACAGGCATGGGTAGAGAGTGTCCGGAAAACTGCAATGGAAATGGCATTTGCAATAGCAAAGGTAATTGTCATTGCAATATAGGCTTTACAGGTCCCACTTGTAAACTGCCAGGACCCGGAGGGTCGATAGATAGTGGACCCGCCACCAATCCTAACAGTAAGTGTTTGTTCTGCAATCGATATACAGCTCTTTTAATTTTATTTAATTTCATTACCAACAGGTCACGAGGCCTTCCAAAGATTTATGTACATCTTCTTCTTTGCCGTTCTGCCCGTCATGGCTGCATTTTGTTTCTTCATGTACTATTGTCGTCATCATCCTTTGTTTGTTGGTGGCAAATTGGCTGAAAATATGTATGTATCAAATAACAAAACAGGTTTATCTTTTAGCACTAGTTCGTATACCACAGTAACACCTAATATTTGTAATGGTTTAAACTCTCCCTCCTCCTCCACCACCTATTCTTCACCCTCTACCTCATCTTCTTCATCTACTTTTAAATGCAATTCCTCTCTTTCACCAAAAACTAGTGTTAAACTAAAACCGCCAACACTTTCAAAAATTGCAACTACCACAACAATATCAACAACAAAGACACCTGATACTAAAAATGTCGATAACAATAATGCAACAACAAAACCAACACTACCACTTATTATTAAAAATACAACAATTTCTTGCACCACCACACCCAAGTTATCAACACGTAAATCTAACAATTTGCATTCTTCAGCCTCTAATGAAAATTTTTCCAAATTTAATGGACAAAAACAAACCGATTTGACAATCTCAAAATCTCACAACGAAATTGCAACAACCACCATTAAACCGATTACGGCGAATATAACAAAACCTTATATTAAAACCAAAATAGCTATTATAAAGCCACCTCTGCCTCCGCCTAGTGCCAATAATAGCAGTAGCAAGATTAAAAATACTACAATGAAAACTACTACTAACACTTCTTCTGCAACTGCCACTGCTCTCAGTTGTAGCAATAACAACAATAACAATAATAACAGTAACAATCAAAACAATAGCACAAATAATAACTGCCAAGATGATGTCAAATTAAAGACTAAATCAAACCTTAATTCGTATTCAAATCCAAGCACGAATCAAGTCAATACACTGAGACGTAAATTTGAAATCACTGATGTTCGTTTAAATTCCACGACAAATCCGCATGCACTTGTAGATGGCACCACTTATACCATTAACGATGAAACCAATAGGTGTGTCTATCATTTGTAACATTCAATACCAAAAAAAAAAGAAGAAATTCGATGTTGAAATAATGCAAGACTCTACTAGTGTGATTTTGTTTTTAGTTTTAATTTTAGTTATTTACCCGTTTTTGTTTTCAAAAAACAACAATGATCTCTTGATTTCTAAAATATTTGCGAGTTCGAGTAGCACCAGCATTAAAATAGTAGAGTGCCATCGAAAATTGAAAAATATTCAATATTTTCTTGATCAATTTAGTTTCAAAAAATCTATTTTTCACTCTAGTTCTAAAAGTTGTACGATCTTACAAAATTAATTTCTCTTTCCTAATAAGTTTGAGCTCATTAAAGAACACTGAATTCCGTTTTTTGCTCTTTGAAAGGACGAAAAATGTTGCACTATTTTTCAGAAACGAAAACGCCCTTCTCGTTTGTTCTTTTCGATAGCCGGATTCCAATTTAATTAATTTTAAAAAACAAACGATTTCGAATAGAGGAGGGTTGTGTGTGGAGTGCTCCTTGCATCCAGTTTTTGTACAATTTGAAATTCGTTTTTGATATTTAATTACAGCGGAGTTTGGTTATAATAAACTCCGAGGGACCGCGAAATTTCGTTCGTTACGGACGCAGTTCGCTATAACCAGGGTAAATGTTACCTTACAAAGTACAGATTATATATTTTTTTCGATTTGTCAAATAGTGGTAAATAATTATTTTAACGTCTAAGAAAATTAGCGAAAAAATTTTTCGTCCTTGTTTTGTTCGTTACAATGTTTACGTCATTTACGAACATTTTTGTTGTGTGTAATGAAAAAAATATTCGTTATAATCGATAAAATTAACTATAGCCCAGTTTCGTTTTAACCGTAATAATGTCTGTGAAATATTCTTTCAAAATTGTTGGGACTGGAGAAGTTGCTCGCTACAAGCGACAATTTGTTATAACCGGTGTTTGTTACAACCGAACTCCACTGCATTAATTTTCATAGTTTTTTTCTGTATTCTGTGGTACATTACGATAGCAAAGATTTTAGTTCCATACTCAGTATTTCGAGTGGTTTGGTTGGAATTTCTCCACATGTTCGACGCCAGCGCTGCAACCGTTGTTTGAGGTAGTCAGCAAAAATCTAGAATTTTTTAATTCAAAATTTACACTCTCGCTATAAATTTCATTATAAAAAATCTTCGAAATGCATTTTCAATTGTATATTTTATATAAATAATTAATAAACTAATGATATTAAATAATGATATTAACACAAATAAATAATTAATTCTTAAATATTCTCTGCTTTACGTAAAACGCTTAAAATTTATAGCGAAAAATACAAACATTTTCAAATAAAATACAGGCATTTAGAAGAATTTTATTTCACAAAATGAGTTCCTTGAATATATAAAGAAAAACAAAATGTCATTCGTATTTTTCCTTTTTGTTCAGTTACAAGAAAAATTTCGAACCCAAAAAAAATTTGTTAAAATATTGGGCCAGTGGGCTGCACATATCTACACTTAATTGTAAACGAGGGACAATAAATTTTGTATACCTGTGGAGAATAAGATATCAGACACTAAAATACGACGACATGGATACGTGTATATTTGGCAATCGGAAAAAGACGGACTATGAACTTGGAAATTTCTCTATCGAGTGAAAATACTAGACAAAGGTTCAAATCCGCATTTCGACATTTTAAGGGTATAGAATTTGCAAAATTCAGACAAATATAATTTAGGCCTTTGCTGACCCCTTTTAGGAAATTTACGGAACTTTTATATAATCCGCTTGGAATGTTTTTGATTTCGGTTATTTTCTATTTTTATTTTAAACCAGAAAATTTTTCATACTCATCTTTTTTTGCAACACATTGTTAACAATTTCTAACGTAAACAGGTTATAGAGAAAATATTTATTTTCCGTTCCTAAAAAATAGTGGTTCCTACCCGAAAAAGCAATTTTCGGATTTAAAAAGCTTTCAATTTGAGCAGAATTCTGCGATCAGAAGAAAATTTTTATATTCTAATCTCTTCTGGTCTCTCCTTTCGAAAGTAAGAAATTAGTCGTTCTGAAGTCGGTCGAATTTCGTACCACATGAGAATGTACATATTTAATAATATTTTCTTAAACATGAAAGTTACTCTACAATATCTTGTGCGCTTAATGCAGTAGCAGAGAGAGAAAATAATTTCACCCTTATTGATCCCTCACACCGAGCATGAAATGGCAAAAAAAGTTTTTCTTAGATTATTCAAAATTTTTAAAATATTATATTAGAATTCAAATTTATATTAGACTCTTGATTTATTTATTAGATTCTTGCTTTGTTCTCAGACTCGAAAATTTTGTAAGAGGGAGAGGTTTTGAGAGCTTGGAAAAATTCACCATCAGCTGTTTCTAAAATACGCGACAGTGACAAAAGAAGATTTTTTCTAACAAGAATATGAAATAAATGTCTTTTGTGTTAATAAAAACTTTTATTTGAGAAGGAAAAGTTTCTAAATAAATATACACATATATACATGATTTTTATGCACACATATATGTGTATTTAAAAAAAAGTAGAATTTTTGCATATTTTCCACATTTCAGACGTTTTCCTTTGTGGCGAAAAATCTTTTTTTTGCGTTTCCGCACTTTTATACTTTTACGCCTTCTAGTGCGAAAATTTTTGTACTCTCATTTTATAGAACTTTATTCAATTATATTATATTCTATCCTGAGATTTTGTTCAATACATAAGAATATTTCTAACAGGTTTGAATACTAGTTGATTCATTTCAGTTTGATACTGGGAAGATCCAAATTAGATATATGTATGTAAGAAAATATGTATAATTTTTGTGTTTAAATTTTCAAAAGGCAAATCATTTTAAAGGCATTCTGCTGTAAGCAGTTATTTTGGAACGAATGACGAATGACACTTTTTTAATTTCCGCTTTAAAAAAGTGAGAAGCTATTGATTTCACCCCTCTTTACGATAATCGAATTTTCATCAGATCTATCGATAGCTCTGTTCCCATTGAACTTTTCTCGGTTGCGGTACTATGATTGAAATTTTTTGCCAAAAATTTCGATAAAAAGTGACGACGGCTGCTCACTTGAATTTTATAAATTCAAATTTTGGTTTCTATCTTGCAAGGACGTCTAACTTGGGGCTTAGATTTATTTTCAAAAAATGCCAGAGATTCTATTTACGAAAAAATTATGAAAATTTATAACTTTGTTTTTTTTATTAGTTTTTTAATTATTTTCCTCTAAATTAAAATTTATTTCGTAAACCTGTGTGTAATACGACGAAAATGAGGCGAATACTGCATGGTTTTTCGTTAGCGGCAAATAAACAATTTTATTTCCTTTAAACAGGTTTTCGTTTTAGCGGATTTCGATTGAAATTAATCGAAATTACAAGTTTTTTCCTTGTAAGCAACTTTTTCTTCTAAACAGTGTTCTTTTAGCCGAACTCGACTGTATTAAAAAGCACAATTTAGCATATTTTTTCTTAAAATAATTCGATACTATCGATAGCTTTCCAAAAAACTTCCAAAAATATCTAATGGGATGACTATAGTTTTAAAGTACTGGGAAGTTATTCTGCCAATTTTTGGGATTATGTCCGTATGATTGTATGCATGTACGCGTATGTACTCGTATATATACCTGTGCGTGTGTAGACTTCAATTAGTTAAGAACGAGTAAATCGGCTTTTTGAATTTTTTTCATCTCACTTAGATGTCACGTGAATATTGAATCGAATGGAAGTTGTAGATTTTGAAATTTTTTAAAACAAAATATTAAAAAAAATGTTTTTGCAATTAATTAAGCTACTGTTTCGACTCGTTGCCGATTTTTTAAGTACTTATTTTTTATAAATTCCGCCCTTAATTGAGTATTTTTTAAGATCCAGACCCAATGTTAAACAGTTTTTAAATAAATAGTTTCACGTTTTTTCAAAAAAGGTGTTGCTGTTGTTTTTGTTTGGTCTTCTCTTGATAAAATACAGTTTCTGCTAAACGTATAAAATTGAGCATTAATATCTGTATATTTGTTGCCTTTTTATAAAATTTTATTCAAATCAAAAGTTTGTTGTGGCTTTAGCTCTTCATATGCCGACATTTCATTGGTTGCTAAAACCAAATCGTCAGTGAAGTTTAAGCAGTTTGAAAACATTCAACCTCGGATGTTTATGCCACATAAATCAAATACAATATGAGAATTTCAATATTGCATATGAATTACAACAAATACATAAGCATAGTAGGTTTAGAATGATTCTATACAAACCAACACAACAAACAATTTACTCAACGTGAGTCTATTTTATTTTTCTCTTGATTTTTTTATGCATTTTGCAAAAGCTCTAATTGTTTCTAACGATTAGTTGGGGAGAATATCCCAAATAATGAATTTTCAATATTAAGTATTTTATTAAAATATTATTCAAGCTTGAGGTCTTATTTAAACAATTTTATTTGAAATTATCGATGTTTCGATACTCATTGAGTATCATCTTAAGGAAAATTCTGTTTTTTCCTGAAATATCGATAATTTCAAATAAAATTGTTTAACCACTAACTAAGACCGCGAACTTTAATAATATTTTAATCGAAAAGTTTTTAGGATTTTTTGAAAAGCAAATTATTAGAAATGCTTGTGAGAAGCAGAGTGGACTAGAAACGGTTACGGTTCTTCTGCTAGACACACACTTGGCTAGTTTTAAAATAGAATTGATAGGATTAGGGAGATCAGTGTTTAATTAAGCAATATCATAACGTTAAGAAAATATTGTTAATATCAAAAAATCTTCAAACTATAAGAGGACTCAGAAAAAAAATCGTCAAACGTAATTTACGAAAATTAGATCCAAAAAACCCTCGTCTACATGACGTAAAATCATTACGTCTTGCTGTGTTTTTAATTCACCACTCACTGTTCACAATTTTTTGTGCCATGGCCTTCTTCGCTAGCCATAGAAGAGATTCGAAAACATTTTTATCTAAGTGCTGGATTAAATAAGACAAAATGGAATATAAAACTTTTCCTCCTGTGTATGATTGCGTTCTAGCCAGCTTACAACAGACCAGTTCTGGAGCCAGATAATATCATAAATTTTAAAATGGCTAGAAACTATGGAAAATCCTAACATGCTACACAATACTTTCGTTTTGAAAGTTTGTTAAGTAATTTGTCTCATTATTGAAAAACTTTTTTCAACCCTTAATGGATTCAAAGCTTAAATCTGTTTTTGTGAAGCTTGAATCTGTTGTCTAGGGATGGTGCAAGATTTTTGAAAATTTAAAAATCAATAAATTGTTACCACAACTAAAAGTTTGTCAGAGCTTTGAAGTCAGGTTATAAATATTTACCTGGTTTATTTGTCTCATCTATTTAATGTTCCATTCAAACTACGGGTACTTAAATTTATTTGTTTTCTCTACACAGTATAGTTTTTATTTGTAAAAATGTATTTTATATATTTTTTTAAAATATTTTGCTTTTTATTTTCAATAAAAATATTATCTTGCAAATTTCCATCGAATTTTATTCAAGCATGAATGTAAAAAATGTTATCGCAAGAAAAGAAACAACGTTGTACCAAGACATAATATTTAACGCTTCAATTGTTGCAACAACAAAAAAAAACTGATTTTGCTGAGAATGTACGTTGTAGTATTATATTTTCTTATTGTGTTATATAAATACCATATATTTGATATTATTATACTACTTATTAAGGGTGTTCACAGCATGGCATTTATATGAAAATAAAACGACTACTACAAAGCTGTACTTTTATGTTTTAAACTTAATTTGTTTACAATTCTATTGATATGGAAAAGTACTCCTTTGACATTTTCTAATACTGTATTTAAAAAAAATATTAAAATTTTATTTGATTTTATGAAATTAGTCCATTAAGTCCAAGATTTAAGGAAAGCTTAAGAAGACTTTAAAATGACTCATGAATAAATATCACCACATTTTAAGGCTTTAAGCTAAATATCTGTATAATATCATAATGACAAATTATCAGTTAATTATTGTATTTTTCACACTGTATTTATCTATTTGAACTTTCCAAATTTGTTGTTGCTTAAGCTGTTCACATGTCATCATTTCATTGGTCGCTAAGCCAATTCATCACTCAACTTCAAACAGTTTGAAAACATACAACCTCATGTGTTTATGCCAAAACATTGGCACCCAAAAGGTATCTAATTATATATATGTTGCAAGAAACATAAAATAGATTCATATCGACTAGAAACTGTTTGTTGTATTGTTTGTATAAAGGCATTCTAAGCTTACAATGATTATGTATTTCATGATATTCATATACGATAAAGAATTCCCACATTGTATTTGAATTCAACGATGATATGCTTTAGCGACCTACGAAATGTCGGCCACAACAAATAAATTTGAAAAGTTCAAATATCTTTTTAGATGCAATCCTTACAAATTTCTATGTTATGTGTTTATATATTCTAAGCTTATTGTAAGAATTTGTAAAACTTTTTGTAACTATAGTACATATTCATTTGATATTAATAAATTAATTTTATTTTTAATTAAATGTACAAGTTGTGCTTGTTTTTTCTTTTGCATGGTGTTTGGTTTATCTATCACAGTTACTCAAAATTATTAAACATTTTGGTTGTTTTAGCATTATATTTAGACGTTTTAAACATTTTGTATTGTGGCCGTCTGTCTAGCTCATTTATTTTGGTGCTTGGCATTTAAAAACAAAATACAAAATATATGTTGCTTGCATCCATACATCTAAGGCATGGGTATGTTAAATTTACACACTTTCTACAAACACTAAAATAAAACACACACTATACACCAACCACTTCGTTGGTTATAATTAATCTTTAGCAAATAATACGTTATACGAGTTTCTAATTAACTTATTGATTCTGGTTTTTAGTATTAAATCAGCCAGCAACTCTAAACAACCGCCTCGAGGTCCCCATGGGAATAGTGGCAATCCAATGCCAGCCAATGGTTTGCCTAAGTCTACGCCCAGCAGTACAGATGATATGAATTCGGCCTTGCTGAAATCACCCAGCGACTCAAACGATAATGTAGGCAATGGTGGTTTATATGGCAAATTTAAGGGTTTCACTTTAAGACCACTCAACGATGCCACATCACCGACGAATAACTTTACCGGACCAAATGTTGCCTATGTGCAACCAACTTTACAAGATAATTCGCTGCAGGTGCCACAAAGGCCAGCACCACCACCACCCATAAAACCTAGTGAAGTGAAAATGAATGGCACCTTAAACAAAAAAGCACCTCCAGTTCCTGTTGTACAAAACACTGTACAAGGACCAGCATTACCACCTCCGAATCCAGGCTCTACCGCCAGACCCATTATATCCATGCCAGTATTAGAGACTTCCACGCTTACAATGTCTCCTACCAGACCAGCTCCTACGGTTCCTGCGGTAGAGTTCTTAAAACCAGCTCCGCCACCACCAGTGCCATTGCACAGTGATCCCAAGTTAAATGTAAAAAGAGATGGTACCATACGTAGGATAACTTCGTTTTTGAAAAAGGAAGAAAAAGTTCCAACTAAAGAAAAAACTTATATTGACCGTGAGAAATTGAAAAATTTAGAAATATCGGCTCCCATACCTCTCAGCAACTCGCCGCCGGGAGAATCATCTAACTCTGATTCCGAAACTTTAACACAAAAAGAACAAGAGACCAAAAATTTAGTTAAACGTGCTCAGTCTATGCGGTCGCCTACTAAGAAACCCAACATACAGACATTTGGCTCTATGCGTCAAACCGCCCAGGGACAAACGAGGCCTAAAAGTGCTGTTTCATCGCAAACATTAAACTCCATAAGACCTAAAAGTCCACCGCCCAGACCACCACTTAAGAAAACCAGTTCAACTACTTCATCTGGTTACCAATTACCTATAGCCGTTAAACGAGGGCCTGAACACACCTATGACGACTGCGAATTTGTCGAACTGCCTTTGCCCAGTGTTGAAGAGCAAGATTCCCCTCTGCACAGAGGTAACGCCACCGAAAATGATAATATTTATTCAGTAATCGATGAAATACCACCCGCTGCACAGACCATTAAACGCAGTGATTTGGTGGGCAGTCAACGTAATAGTGTCGCTAGTAGTTCCGATTTGGGACTATTGGGTGAAATTGTCAATGAAATTGAAAAGCGTAGCGGTGGTGACACTATATATTCAGCCACGGCAGCAAGTCTAGTTAAACAAAAATCCAAAGATGAATCGCAGAAACCCAAGTTAGATGAAACGAATAAAGAACCAGCAACAGCAACAACAAAAGAATCTCAAGCAAACACAACTAAAACTAATTTAAGTTCAATACAACCGCAAACATCCTACTTAAGGCCAGCTCCGGTAAATGCGCCCATAGCCCGAGTGGCCCCCACAAGAGCAGATATCTCACCCACCAATGCATTTTCAAGCTTTAAACCACCCCTAAATACAGCTCCAAACACAAACACCATAACGCCAGCGGCCAACACAACGACACAAAATAAACTCAGTGGGACACATCAAGCTTTGAAGGCTAAAACATTTGTTCAGAAACCTGTTATGCAACAAAAATCACTGCCAGCAAATGGTCTAGCCAACAAGCCAAGTGCTACTATACAAAAGCCAAAGCCGTTGTCGGCAAAACCATCCTTCAATAGCCAAGGCAAGAAGCCCACAAAAGCTCCCACAGCACCAACGACTACGACAGTCACTAAGGCGGCGGTCTCTAGGAAACCATCGTCTACAGTGGCGTCATTAACGCAAAAATTTGAACCTTCAAAAACGAGCAGCAACAGCGGCAGCACAACAACATCGACAACGTCCTTAAAGAAATAGTTTTAAGTTAAAGAAAATTTAGTTTTTAATTCCCCTAAAATTATAAAAATGCACTGATTTCAATTTAGAAAACAGTTATTTAAATTTAAAAAGATGGATGATGAATTTTAACACTTAAAAAAATTAATATTCATTCCAGTGACTGCGAATCATAAATAAACGATTTAGAATCAAAACATATTTAAGCGATTTAAAAGAAATGCACAATAATCCACGAGAGTTTTAATTCAATTATCGAATTTGTTACAATTTAATTTTGAATTTATTGGAAAATTAATCACCCATCTTTAATTAAAAACCAACTGCTTTCTAATTTTAATTTAAAATAAGTGTTGAAAATTCATCTCTTAAGTTTTTTCTCTAAAAAATTATACGCAAGTGATATTCATTCCTTTTAATCTTTTAGTGACACTAAAACTTTTTCAATACTTTGAACGTCGAACGATATCCTGTAGACGAACGATGCTCTTTAGCTTTTGTTCATAAAACAAGAAATAATATTATTTTCAATTTCTCATATTTTTAAAATTGTATAAATTTTATATTAAATATAACAGGCTTTCTTAAATTATATTGTAGAAATATTTCGACTATAGTTTTGTATTAATATTTTTATTTTAAATATTTTAATTTTATTTTGCAAAAACCTGTATAAACCGACTCCTGTATGTATTTTTTTCGTTCTCATTTGTAATTTTTTCATTATTTTATTTAAAAACAAATATTAAAAATAATTTAAACAAACTAATTATTTGTTCTGTTTTTATTATTTGGAAATCATTTTTTATCCAGAAAATTTTTTTAAATTATTCTTAAAAAACTACTTCTGCAACTCGTATAAATCGATAAGGTTGCGATTCCTTAACGACGCTTTTGGAACTATTACTAGCTTTATTTAACTTCTTTTAGCACTTCTAATAAGACATTAGCTTGAAAGCTGAGCAAAAGATTTTCCAATAACGATGATTCGATATCGTCCGAATGTTTATGGTGACTTCGCATAGGACCTCGGATTCTAGAGTGTTACTTTTCCGTTGGCGCTTATGTGATCCTATGAATTCGGAAATTCTCAAAGAATAAAAAAACCCACGATAATGATGGCAAAATCACGTAACCTTCGCAAAAGCAAAACATCATCTTTTTTAATCACATTTTTCATAGAGATTGTCCGTCATGGTCTTTGGTGTAGTGTAGCATATGGCGCCATCATATTGAAAACATATCGTCGAGGTCCATATGGTTCAACCCAGACCGCCAACATATTCGCCCTTATAAGTGGTCAACAATGACTCAACATTATTGGAAGTCCCTTCACAAACTGGTGATTAAATTGTCCAACTATTTCAGTAATTTAATTTAAAAGTTTCTAATTTCGCCGCCAGAGAAAGTAATTAAAATTTATTCATTTATTTATTTATTGCAATATAATTTCATAAATTTACAAAATATTGAACAGGAAGACTCAGTGGAACTTGACCATTTAAATTTAGGGAGTTCATAATGTTTAAACTCCCTAGTAAAACAAATATAAATCAATCTTTACTCATTTCGAAAACAGCAAAACAAAAATATTCTAAAATAATCAAAACAAATGAACAAATTTTGATATTGAGCAACGAATAAATTTAGAAAAAAAGTCATCAGCTGGGCTATAAATTTCACCTGTTATGAATTTGCCTGGAATACAATATTTAAATCTTTGAAACCTTTCTGAAATCAAACAGTAGTTATTTTGCAAACCAGTATAATTTCTTTTAAGTCTGTTAAAAATTTTAAGCAAAATTTAATTTCTTTGGAAGGTTATCTTTGAGAAACTTATAATTCGAGATTGTTGTAAAGCGCTTCCAAACAACTAAATACACATGTATGTATGTATGTAAGTATGTATATATGTACCTAGAATGAAACTTTATTTACACAATAATTCGTAAACATTTATTTAAAACTTTTTCTAACAGAAAAGGTATAATAATTCATGGAGTGACGCAGGATAAGGAACTCTGACAGCTAAAAAAAAAAAGTTTAATACAAAATTTTCACGGTGTTAGTCCACCATAAAGGGATTTTACCCCTTATTCTTAGTAAGTTCATTCTATTTTCATAAGATTCACTAGATGCCTACTGGACATAACATTTGAATAAAACAAATAATTTGAGATTGATTCATAATTCCCGAAAATGTCTATGAACATATACATACATACATGTATAAAAATAAATACTTAGACAAACATAAGTATGACCTCCCCTCCCCGCTTTCTGGAATTTATTTAAAAAATAAGAAAATATTTCATACAATCAAAGCCTGCATTTACACATTCAGAGAACTAAAATTTTTGCTGGATAATTTGAAAAAAAAAAATCGTTTATGTGCTTTAGTTTTCCTTCTTCCTCAATTCAAAGCTTTCAAACCTTTTTTTTTTTTTGAAAATGTAAATAAACAATATAGTACTAAACAATAGAAAAATATTAAAAATATTACATTTACATATACACACACGTACTTACATATATCAAAGTTAAAAAAAGTTTATGAAATATTAAAAAGTTTTCAATTAGTATTCAAATTTAATAAAACAATTTTTTGATTGCTTAGTTAAAAACAAAATAAAAACCAGAATTAATATGAAACCCCTCTTCCTAAAAGTGTACAGATCAATTCTTTTATAGAAAAATGTTAATATTAACGAAGTTACTAAAACCAACAGAAGAAATGGCATAAATCCATTAAGCGAAAAGCACATGTATGTAAAACTTAATAAATTATCGAAGATGCGAAAGAATGCAACCAAAAATAATAATCGAATAGTTCATATATGTATAAAAATAGTATTAAATTGAATTCAATTATTTTCTTACTAAATGTGTTACGAAAAATGAATTAAATAAAATAATAAAAGCGATTTAACAAAATTAAGGAAGTTTAAATCAAAAGCACTAAAGATGACAAAAGGCCTGTTATAATTTTTGAGAACGTGCCATAACTTTCTTGTGTTAAAACTACCCCATGAAAATAATTGAAGTTGTTCTTAAGGAATGATATTTTCACTACTTGCAAATGATCCGTTAGTGAATTTTGTCAACTTCCTTGAATCCAATTGATAAAATTTCAATTTAAAATTGGAATTTCTCCTACAATTTTATGAAAACCAATTGGAAAATATTTCCCTTTTATAAAAAACTAGCGGGCCCGTTGCCTGCTTCGCACGGCAAAACAAAATAAGAAAAGAAACACACTTGTTTTTAATAAAGTTGGTTTTGTTCCCAAAAACGCACTCACTTCACATACGCACCGCACACACATGCGTTATCGGATTTTAACCAAACTTCATATAAACCATATATGGGCCACTGCCTACGTAGTGTATAAGTTTGGTTGAAATCGCTCGACGCGTTTATGAGTAGTTCGGCGACGTACATATACGGACTTATTTTTATATATATAGATTATTACCACAATTCTACATAAAGAAATTATATTGTAATGTTTGTTGTTTCTTTAGCTGCTCATATGCCGACATTTCATTTTACGCTAAACCAAATCGTCAGTGAACTTTAAGCAGTTTGAAAACGAGGTTGAATGTTTTCAAACTGCTTAAACTTCACTGACGATTTGGTTTAGCGACCAATTAAATGTCGTCATGTGAACAGCTAAGGCCACAGAATATACAGAAACAATATATGTATGTATTTGTTTAAATGATTAGTTGGGGGGAATATCCCAATACAATAAATTTCAAAGTTAAATATTTAAAAACTTTATTTTTATTGCAACAATAATGATTAAATTACTTTTTTCACTGGAAAAAAATGGTAACTGCAAGCGAATTTGTACGTCTTACAGATGTGGAGCTTATTGCCAGTGGCAAATAAACAATAATTAAAATATGTAACGAAGATAATTTCAAATCGTTCGAATCGAATCGAAAAAGAAAAAAATCTGCAATTAAAAGCCTATTTTAAAATCATTGGAAATGTTCCAAGTTTGTTCGGATCTTAATCTCATCATATTCTTTGGAAGATCTTTTTTTAACTGACATGTTCCAACGGAATAATTAGAAAGCGTTCTTTTATGATGCCTTAATAAATCAAGCGACGAAGTTAAATGATGCCACATTCAATATGTAAAAACAATCACACTATTCGCCCCGTGTTCATCGACATGCTACGCCTAATACTGGTATTTGCAGAGTTTGTATATATACATACACGTATATGTCTGTTTAAATTATAGGTACATACTTATATATATATGTACATAAACATACATATATATGTATGTACATATAAACATATAGGAAATTTTCTTTTTTGAAAATTTATGGTCTGTTGTGGGCTTAGCTGTTCATATATCGATATTTCATTTATGACAACCTAATGATCAATGGACTTTAATCGCTTGATAAGCATTCCAATTATTAAAAAATTTAATTTTTTTTTTGTTTCACTTAAGTTTTCTTTTTTATAAAAAAAAAACCAATAAAAATATATCTTAAGGTATTAAGGCATTTTTCATTGTTGTTTTGCTAAACACTATCCAATAAGTTGTTCCATACTTTCAGACAAAATATTACGCAACTTTTCTTACAATATATGTATGTGAAATTAAAAAAGGTAAAGAAATTAAATAAGATTTAAAAAATAATACATAAAAAAATATAAAACAAATTTTATATTAAGTAATATTAAAATTTTATTGAAAAACATTATTGTACAATGATTGAAACACGTTACTTTTCATTTTGTTTAACACAAGTATATTGTAATATACACACAGGCAATTTTATTGAACAATAATATTGAAAATGTGTAAGTACATTAATATAAAGAATCTAATAGTTAATTCAATATTAAAAAATCCGAAAATCAGAGTTGGCCTGAAACTTCAAACTGGATTGAAATTCTATCGTTCTTTCATTAGGCGAAAATTGAATATGTGAGACCAACTACTGTTCATGCACCTACATTTGTATGTTGACAGAATGATTCAGACATTTTAGAATTCCCGTCCGAGGCGATGTCTTGTATATGTATGTCCTTCCACTCCAGTCCAGGCTATTTAAATACCTTTCTGCGAATGAATTGCCTCCCCATCTTAGATCAGCTTATCTTATGTCTAAGGGCCATTATTGTAACTTGACGTTAGTCAAACGTAGGATTTTATCGGACGGATAAACAGTTTTTCAATATTGCATCCTACCTGTAATTCTTATCGCGAGGTTGTCATTTGAAGTTGCTACATTGAAAACTTTTAAATCAAAATCTTTTCATTTTTAACAAAGACATAAAGCTAAAATACTAAAAAGTCTTTAAGACATGAACCAAAACTAAATTTATTACCTCATTTTAAGAAAAATAAATTTTATTTTAAAAGTGGGATCATTGTCCTAATAGAACTTTGATCTCTTTGACGGCCCCAATTTTTCTGCGCTTGAAGGTAAATTTTGATTCAGGAGATCAAGGTATTGTCAGTTGTCCACGATCCCATCAGTAAATGCGAAATTGCCTACACCTGATGCCGCCATACATCTACATACCATAAGACCACCGCCACCATGCTTCACAGTTGGCACCATGTTGCTTTCTTCCAATTCTGCGTTAGGCTTATGATATACAAGAACTTTGTCATCACATCCAAAAAGGTTATATTTACTATCCTTAGCGAAAATTACGTCCATATAGAACTCTATAGGCGTTACTTCTACTTTTCTTAGAAATGTGTGACTACTTTCTGGCTGATCATGCATTTAAGTCGTATTTTTTTAGGACATTTCTTATTGTTTGGGAAGAAACAGATGCGCCTGCATATGTCTCCCCAGCAATTTTTGCTAAAATGTTGGCATTAGTTTTTGGATCTTTTCTTACTTCTCGCACGATTTGCCTTTCATCTAATTTTGTTAGCTTGCGAGGTCGGCCGGTCCTTTTGTTGTTTATCACTGTGTTTTCTGACTTAAATCTTTTATGATGTAATGTTTAGTAGTCCTTGATTTCTGAACGATTTCTGCTGTTGTTTTTTTTTTTTTTTTTGATTAATAATAATGTATTATTAAATTTCTTACATCAAGAAAAGTTTCTTCGTTCTTCTTCACTTGCATAGAAATGGATAAAAAAATCTTGTAAATAATAAACAAGATTCATAGCGGTATTTTTACCAACAACAACTTAAAGAATGTAATACAAGACACATAATTAAAATAAAAGAAAAACAATGCTTGTCGAATAATTTTTTCGCTTTGGAATTTTTGTCTTTTTATCCAAAGAGATGGTTCAGTGTTAAAGTATGCAATGTTTCTTAATTTTATATGGATATATTCTAAAATACTTACTATAGAACGTAATCTCAATCAAAATCCTAAGAATTGTAAAAGAATACTAGCATTTTCAACTAAATTAAAAAAAAATAATAACTAATGTCGAATAGTTTTTTTGGCCACTGTATATACTATATATATATATATATATATATATATATATATATATATATATATATATATATATATATATATATATATATATATATATATATATATATATATATATATATATATATATATATATATATATATATATACATATATTGTAGTGAATATTTTAATAATATTTATTAAGATTTATTGTTTCGATTTAATTATGTATGTCTTTTCTATTCAAGGAATATTTTTATAATAATTTTTAAACAACAAAAAACATTTTTTAAAACATGAAAACAATTCCAGAAAATAATATGATAAAATATATTAAAATAATACAAAGTGTTAAACTATAAATACCCTACATATACTCCCCCTTCAGTAAAGAAATTATGTTTTTTTTATTAAGTTACTAATGTTAAAAGTGACATTTTTTAAAGGGTTTAGTATCGGTAGAAGTGTCATCATCATTTCTTCCAGTATCAACAAAAGCAAGTTTGAGATTATCAATAGACATCGATATAATCGAATTACCTTTTTGAATTTTAAAATATTTATCATTCCTTTCTATAACTTTATACGGTCCCTCAAAAGGTGGGTGTAAACCCAATTTTTGATGGACCTTCATAAAGACGTATTTACAATCCATCATATTTGGAGGAATATAACTTTTACTATTACCATGATTATAAATATAATTTCGTACTTGTGAAAAATGTTCTCTTAATTTTTGAAGAACGAAATTATAATTATTTTCAAAATGTTTTGAGGGTATAACAAGCTCTCCAGGAATTTTAAGAGTTTGACCAAAGACCATTTCTGCTGCTGAGCAACCAAGATCTTCTTTCACAGAATTCCTCAAACCAAGGAGTATAATTGGTAGTTTATCTGACCAGTGAGATAGATCATTTGATGCAGTAATTGACGTCTTAAGTTGACGATGAAACCGTTCTACCATACCATTTGATTGAGGGTGGTATGTTGAAGTATGAATTTTCTGAATTCCAAGTTTCTTTGATAATTCTGAAAACAAACTTGAAGTGAATTGTGTACCGCGATCGACTGTAATTTTAAGTGGAACTCCAAAACGAGAAATATAATTTTGAACAAATGATTTAAGTATTATTTCAGTGGTAATGTTTCGTAAAGGGTAAACTTCTGGCCATCTCGTCGTTCTATCTATTATAGTCAATAAATATCTATATCCGTTTGAAACAGGTAGCGGACCAACAATATCCATATGTATGTGTTCAAATCTACACTTCGGTACATCAATTAAATTTTTTGGAGATTTCGTATATACTGTGACTTTCGATTTCTGACAGTTAATACACTCTTTCACCCACAATTTAATATTTTTATCCATCAATGGCCAAAAATATCTCCTTTGTATAAGTTTCTTTGTAGCACGGTATCCCGGATGAGCCAACGAGTGTAATTTATTGAAAACTATTTTCCTCAAATTTAGCGGAACATAAGGTCTTCGATTAGTTCCTGTCATTTCACAAAGAATTTTAAACTCTTTCTCTGGTACCTGAATTTCCTTTATATTATATTTTTTCCTAAATGCAGAATCTACTACGGAATCTCTAATTTCAACGTCTTGTTCTTTTCTAAAACATTCAAAACTAATAACATTCTGAGATATTAAATCTATCTCCGGTAGCCGTGATAAGGTATCAGCAACTACATTATCTTTACCGCTAATATACCTTATATCATTAGTAAACTGAGCTATATATTCCATTTGCCTAGTTTGACGTGGAGATCTTTCCGTTTTTGACTGGAGTACATAAGTTAAAGGTTTATAATCAGTAAATATCGTAAATGTACGTCCTTTTAAGAAATATTTAAAGTGTTTAACTGATAGATAAATGCCTAGGAGTTCCCGATCGAAAGTAGAATAATTCTTTTCTGCAATACTTAATTTTCTAGAAAAATATGCTAATGGTTCCCACCTCTGATTCTCGAATTGTTGTAATACTGAACCAACAGCTAAATTTGAAGCATCTACAGCTAACGATATTTTAGCATTCTTGTTGAAATGGTTCAACAGCGTCTTCTCAGTGAGTTTTCGTTTGACTACCTCAAACGCATCTCCAGCCTCATCTGTCCATTTGATATTATTAACTTTGTTCCTAATACCCTCCGTTACTATATGATGTAAAGGAATGAGATCCTTTGCTAAATTTGGCACACATCTTTGGTAATAATTTATCATTCCCAAAAATTTTTAAAGTTTCTTAACAGTTAGAGGTCTCTCAAAATTATAAATTGCTTCAAATCGAGTTTTAGAAGGCTGTATACCATCCTTTGAAATTTGATAACTTAAAAAATCAATAACTTCTTTGCCAAAAATGCATTTTGCTGGTTTTATCCTTAAGCCATATTTCGTTAGCTGCTTAAATACCCTTTCCAGATGTTCCATATGTTCCTCCTCATTTTAGCTTGAAATTAAAATGTCATCTATGTACGTAAAAACAAAATCAAATTCAAAAAATACTTCGTTGATAAACCTCTGGAAAGTTTGAGCACTATTTCTTAACCCAAATGGCATTCTAACAAATTCAAACATTCCAAATGGGGTTGTTATGGCAGTTTTATTAACGTCCTCAGGTGCAACTGGAATCTGATGATAAGCCCTAACTAAATCAATTTTCGAAAAAAAATCTCTTGCCATAAATATTAAAATTAAAATCCTGTATATTGGGCAGAGGATACCTATCTGGAACTGTAACACAATTCAACCGACGATAATCACCGCATGGCCTCCAGTCATTGGCATCCTTTTTGGGTACTAAATGAAGCGGAGAAGCAACATGTGACATTGAAGCCCGACAAACCCCAATTTTTAACAGGTACTCAAATTCTTTGTTTGCCACACTTAACTTAACAGGATCTAAACGTCTAGGTTTTGAGAAAGGAAGAACTCCATTGGTTATAATTCTGTGCACAGTGTTGTGAGCTACATCCTCTGTATAATTCGGTTCTGATGTAATTTCTGGATACTTATCCAATAAGGCTATAAATTTATATGCGGAATTGAAAACCTTCAAACTGAAAATATCACTATATCCTGATAGGCCACAGGTTTTTAACTTGGTTAATGAATCTTCCAGTTGTTTATTTTTCATGTCGACTAAAATACCAAAATTCTCAAGAAAATTTGCACCTATAATAGGCGTACTTACATCTGCTAAAATAAATGGAAACTTAAAATTCCTTCCCAATCCTATATCTAAGTTAAAAATTTTATTGCCAAAGGTGTTAATTTTGGAACCGTTCGCAGCAGAAAGAACCAATTCAGAATACTGCTTAACCTTTCTAAATTTAGAAACAGGAGCTACAGATACACATGCCCCTGTATCATTTAAAAAATTTAGTTTACTAATTCGGTCCTTGATAAATAGGCGACGAGATGGTGTAAAGTTTGTTCTATTATCTGTCACCGTGATAATAGAACTTTTTAATTTAAATTATTTGAATTTACGTCATTTTTTTGAAAATTGCAAGGTGGAACGCATTTATGAGCATTAGAACCAAATTTGAAATGATACCAGCATTTATCAAATTTTCTTTGAGAATTGCTTCTAGAAATTTGTCGGTAATTTGAAAAATTACTATCCCTTGATCTAGAGTTCCTAAGCTCAGAAACTTCAAGGTTAAGATTCTCCAATTGCCGACAAATTTCAGTATTAATTTTCGAAATTTGATGAAGTATATCCAGATTATTATTGAAATTGTTATTTGAAGAAATTTGAAATACTTGCTCTTGCTTATTATTCGAAACATCCCAAATTTTGTCAGCAAGAGCCAGTTTATCTTCCAAATTTTCTAAATTAGATGATGATAAATGAATTTGAAGTTCATTTGAGAGTTTACGTAGCCACAACTTATAAAAGAGCTCATTGCCTATGATGGAAACTGTACCCGAAATATTGGACAGTTCCCTATAAAACTCAGAGGGTTTCCGGTCACCGATATGTTTATCAGAAAATAATTTTTCAAGACGTTTTTCTTCGCTAAGAGAAAATCTTTCACACAATTGTTTTTTAAGAAATTCGTACTTATTTGTCGAAGGCGGTTTTCGCAAAATATCTAAAACATGCATGATAACCTCTTGTGGAAGAGCAACAATAATATGTTGATATTTCTCAGCATCATCATTTATTTGTTTAATGCTAAAATGGTTTATCACGCTTCTGGACAAGATGTCCAGAAGGGAGGTAATTTAATAGAATTATTATAATTAGTAGGAAAAGTAAAAGCTTGGTTGTTCATATTCGATAAAACTTGATTGTGTATTGTATTTGTGTTTTCCGTACTCGCTCTAGGAGTACTTTCTGATAGTGGATTTACTATCGAAGAATTTAGTTCTGTTGTTGTGTCTGATTGTGGTGGATCCAAAAGTATATTATTATTTCGTGCAAATGATCTAGTAAGTACCATATTTAAAAACGCGTACTTGAAGGGGAAATATGTACATACATACACATGTAATTTAATTTAACAACAAAAATTTAAATACGCAATAATAAAATATGAAAATATGAAGTGAACGTATGTAAATGCACAATTTCGTAATTAAATTTAATAAATCAAATTAATTTGAAAATCAAACCTTCTGTGTTCAAGATAATACTTATATAATAAGATTGTAGCCAGGCTCAAAACTAGGTTGAAAAGTTCCAAAAGCCTTCTTGAGTGTTTTGTTGACTGTTTTTAGTATTTAGTATCTTGATGTAAAAATTATTTGCAAATAATTTTATATTAAGAATTTTGAATCTTGATCTTATAATTCCAGTTTTGTCACCAAAAATGCTTATTAGTAGATTTAATTGATCACCGTCAAATAGTAGTAGTATTTGAATTGTTGAATATTTGAAAGTTTTCACCAAATTTATTTAATTGGGCACAGACAAATAGATGTATTTAAATTGTCAAATATTTTAAATTATTATCAATTATTTGCAGGATCGCCAATTTGTAGTGAATATTTTAATAATATTTATTAAGATTTATTGTTTCGATTTAATTATGTATGTCTTTTCTATTCAAGGAATATTTTTATAATAATTTTTAAACAACAAAAAACAAAAAACATTTTTTAAAACATGAAAACAATTCCAGAAAATAATATGATAAAATATGTATATTAAAATAATACAAAGTGTTTAACTATAAATACCCTACAATATATTTATATATATATATATATATATATATATATATATATATATATATATATATATATTTATATATATATATATATCAGCGGTGGACAAAATTGTTTTACACTTGTGTTAGTGAGAAAATTTTAAGGTACAGTGACAAGCAAAATGAAACACAAAGATAAGATTTTCGTATAAGGAACTAAATTAAACGAAATCGTCTACATTAATGCTGTCATGACAGTTTCGTAAGAGCAGTATATGTTTCCAAGACGTGGAACCAATTTTATTACGTTGTTTATTAAAAATTAATTTTAAGTCCGAAAAAATTTTTTCACATAAGTGGTCGGAAAATATTAAAGAATTTCAGAAAGTTCAGGATAGGCCAAGGCGTCCAAAGTTTTCCAAAATAATAACCTGTCTATTTCCGGAGAAGCTTTTAACTCGCTTCGTAATATTACAAGTTCTGATTGTATTTTGAATTCACATTTGGTAACATCAACATTAAAAGGGATTTCGTAAAGTTCCAGAAGTTGTTTTATGCTATCTATATCCTCAAATCTATCTTTGAAATTGAAAAAAAGTTTTTCAAAGATATTAATATATTCGAGGGTTTCAACCTTTTCGTGGTTGTTCAAAATTAGGGATGTTTTAGGAAATTCTTTGAAGTCACCTAACTTAATTTGTGATAACAAATATAATTTAGTTTTGAATTGTAAATTTTTTCGTATATATTAATTTCCTTGCCCTGTAATTCTAAATTAAAATTATTAAGAAAGCCAGTCGTATCTACCAAAAATGCTAAGTCTGTAATAAACTGATATTTGAGATGATCTGATAAGCTGTTAGCAATTTTTTCCAACACTGTAATTGAAAAAAATGTATAAGCATCAAGCTAACATGTGCACTCGCCAAAGTCTGTTCATAAGAGCATAAGAAAAAAAGGGGCGTTGCTTATAAACAATTGCTTGATGAAATGTCCATCGCTGATATATATATATATATATATATATATATATATATATATATATATATATATATATATATATATATATATATATATATCCTCTCAGCATAATGTCATACACCTCATTACCAAAAGATTATTGTATTTAAACCAACCGCATGTACATACATATATGTACATAAGTATGTATTTATAAAGAATTTATTTACTTAAATAAAGGATCGTTGTAAATAAAACAATGCTTTTTCTCGATTTGAGTACTTATGGAATTTAAAGTAAAATTGTAAAAATAAGCTATAAAATTTTAATTGTTTTGTAAACATAATGGTGTTGTAAATGCAACTTGTGTGTTTTATTACTGGATTGCAAAAATTAAACACGATATTTTGCACTTACCCTATCACAAGCCACTTGCCGCAAACGATGAGTTCTGCTGTTATTTTCAATGTTGAAAAACGAAAAAATAAGAAATACTTCTGCCAAAGCAAAATAAAGTATTCTGAAGCTGTTTTAAGTAAAAGTTCAGAACCATTCGCAATTTAAACGAGTTTGTTTTATGTTTTTAACAATTAGTAAAATACCACAAGAGCGGCGGAAAAATTATGTGTTATAAATAATAAAGGTTGTGTACCATTATACAGAAAGTGTCAATTAATTGTTCCAATTTTTTGTTAGTCTAATTATACCAAGGTGTATGCATATCAGGTAAATTCAAGAAGAGAACTAAAGAAAATATTCAAAAGTAATCAAAACGAATACACAAATTTAGCGTTAAGTAATAAAAAAATATGAACAGTTATCAGATTCGCTGTAAATTACACCTGGTATGAATTCGTTGTTTCCAATGCTAGAATTTTTCGATTTTATCTCTCACTTCCAATTTAACATTTTCGTTTTGAAATCGGAAACATTACTTGCTGGATAAGTCAGCAGTAAGCGCGGTAGTGTGCTACAACATATAGGTCATATGTAATATCCACGTAATAAAGGGACATCATTTAACTAGTATTTAGAAAACGTTACTTTTATTTAAATATTTCCATGTCAATTCCTCTCCAATTTAAAATTAAAAACGGAAAATATGACTGCATTCAATTGATATAATAAAGTACGCACATAAATTCTAAATAAACATTCTTATAATTGAATAAGGGACTTTACAAACTTAAAATTAAATAAAAAACTTAACCGCCGGTAATATCTTTTATATATTCGTCCATTATGTCCTGCGCCAATGAATTTCGATTACCTACTTTTGGTTTCCTCTTCGGTGGAATGGGTTGAATATTTGGTAAAAGAGTTCCATTAACAGCGTTTAAACTCACGCGATCATCATCCTCATCACTTTCTACAACTGCCAATATACGACGTTTATTTGTATTTTCCGCTCTGCTTGTTGTAGGCTCCTGAGATAGTCTACGTATAACATCACCTTCATCATCCGCAGTTTGATGTCTAATTTGTTTTGAAGATACATTTATCGTTTTAGAATTTCGAGCAGTTATGTTTGCATTAGGTTGATATCGAAAAAACTCTGGAATAGTCTTTTTAAGTTTGGTCTGGTTATTATCTTTCTCCTGTAATACTAAGGGATGTATATTGCCACTATTTGTGGAAACCACTATTGACGTTTCGCTTACTGATAAAATGTTAGTTGGTATATTTATAATTTTACTAGAATTTGCACTAGGGCTGTCTTGTACCGTATAATTCGTTTTGCTACAATTTAATACATGCAATAAGGTATTTTTACTTCTACTTGTACCATTATGTGTTCCATGTTGCACACTCTGTAGGGATGCATTATGGGATGTAGAACGTTCGGACGTTGCTGATGCACTAGATGATTTACTTGTTTTTAGTGATGACACTGAACCATCATGCAAACGTGATTTGTATAATTCTTTTGCTTTTTTTATTTTTTTATTGTATAATTTTGTTACTTCATGCTTACATGACCGACACACAAGTTCATTTGGCAAAAAGTCCAAATTTCGTTTTTGTATAAACTTCACTATGGCTTCGTCATCGATTAAAACTCCATCGTTAAGAGGATGATTTAATATAGGGCATATTCTTCCCATTTTTAAGAAAATTCCATATGCATAATATTTCAATCTTGGACAAATAATTACAAAATAAATGGACTAATCGCCCAGTAACAAACAAAACAGGAGCAAAACAATATTGCAATTCACAATGCAATATTAACATAATACTCTTGACTCACCACAACAAAGCATCTAGCCTCTGGTGAAATAAGTCTCATATTATATATACCAGGGCTATCCAAACTGTGTACCTTCGCGGGCTAATTATAATTACTACAAAAAAAAAAAAACTGGAGGGCCGCAGAAAAAATATTTTCAGTTTTCTAGTAAAAAAAAAAAAAATCAGGGTAATCATTTCTTTATACGTTTATTTGTTCTTCGTTAATTTATCTTTAACAATCTTATCGCGTCTAATAAGATTTGTTATTTTAACAACCATTTTCACGGCATTCATCTGACGCAAAGACTTTCCGATTCTTGGTGTAATGATGCAATGGATTAATGGGCAATTTGTAGAATTTCCTGACATAGCTTTGGCTCCATCGGTCACAATACAAGAACACTTTGAAAACCCTCCGTATCCCATAGCAGTTTTGTTAACAGCTTTAAAGATATCGCTGCCTTTAGTTGAGCCATGCAGTGGCAGTAAATTTAATATGTCCTCCATGTTCGAAAAATCTTTTGAAATGCAGCGAATAAAAATTATTAATTGAGCGATATCTGTCTGGTTGGTACTTTTATCCAAACATAATTAAAAATATTCACATGTTGCAATGTAATTACACATTTTTTTCAAAACATACTCGCCCATATCATTTATTCGTCGTGCAATTGTTTGGTGAGGTAATGCAACAGATTCAAATTTGTCCGCTAATTTCTGCTGCACGAAGCGATGAGCAATAGCAACTGCGCATTGTTTTATAAAACTCCATCGCTGAATGGTTTTTTACATTTTGCAAACAAACTTCATAAGAAGCAGCCAAACTTTGTTCATCATTAGTATTTCTTCGTAGACATAATAAAGTTAGCTAAGTATTTTTCTCAAAACTGCTTGTTAAATACTTATGTGTAAAATTCAAAGCGCTATAAATACGAGAAATGGCGATACGAACATAGTGAAAGTACAAGCTTAACTAATACCAACACTAATAATACTCAGTCTACAAAAACGAAATACTTCGCGGGTATTCCCCCAATAATAGTAAAACATATTTTTACTTTTAAATGACGCCATACGACAGGAATTAAAAATAACTAAATTATACCAAATACTGATTATATATTTTGACGAAGGATTCTATTATCCAAACTATTTATGTCCAATACTGTTTACATTACACTTTAATACATGCGTTTCGGGCCGTAGGAAAATAAGCAGTTATCTGGACAGCCCTGATATACACTAAGCCCCGACTTGCGTCGTCCCGATTTGCGTCGTTTTTTAAAAACTGGAAAAATTCGATTTGCATCGTTGCAATTTCAAAATGCGTCGGTCCGAGTTGCGTCACCTGTACATTAAGAAGTTTTCAAATTGCGTGAAATAAGGGAATTCCCTTTTCTTTGTTATATAAGTGGTGCTAAGAACAACTATCTGGTTATGGTAAAAATTAAGTGTGTTATTCGCCAAAAATCCATCCAATCAAATGTTGTGTTGTTGATTTAGATTTATCATCTGAAGGGAGCTCAATGTATGCTAAAATAAATTGAATTCTTTTAATGCATCTATTTTTTATGAATATAGATATGTAAATGAATTTAATTTTTATTATGTTTTTTCTTAATTTATTGTTTTGTTATTTTTTTATAATAATTACAAACATTTGTTGAAGTAAATGAAATTAATAAAAATGTATTCATACTTCTTTTTTTAATCAAAAATACAAATTTTTTGCTTTGTTTTGCATATTTTCCCCAATAAATTAAATTTCAGTGCATTTATATAGAAAAGTGATTCGATATGCGTCATTTCGATTTGCGTCGCGTTTCTCCGGTCCCCATTAACGACGCAAGTCGGGGCTCTAGTGTATTGACATTTTTCAATATATATTTGATCTTTCAAAATCCTTTTACTATGGAATATTAATAGACAACCAGATATTAGCAACATGGTAAAAATTGCGAGAAGTAGAAAATGGAAACAAAAAATGCCCAATACAGATAGTCGCGGACTGGCCATCTTTCAATTCGTATAATGTAAAAGGGAACTAACTTAACTAAAATTAAGTTTATTCCTACAGGTGCCGCAGTATTTCAACAAGCAAAATGTTAAAAAATTTGTGTTATCAGAATTTTCTACTGTCAAAATCAGTTGTGTTGAATAACAAAAAAATATGGAAAAAGAGCACAATGGTGCTTAAAAATGTAAATATATACAAAAGAAAAAAGGACCCAAAATATATACAAAAACCGTCATTTGTATCCAAAGACCTTTATGCAAAGACCTTGGACACAGAATATATGTACATTATATATATATATATATATATATATATATATATATATATATATATATATATATATATATATATATATATTATTTATTTATTTATGAAATTTGTTATTCGAGATATTCTCCGAAATAACTATTTTAATATTTTATTGTTTTTTGTTGGCTTCGCTAGCTATACGCCTGCATTTCATTGACGCTAACCAAATCATCAGCACCCTTTTAGCTAAATCATGATTGAAAATCATTCAAGCTCGTATACTTATGGCACAGAATACAAATACTATATGAGAATTCAAACAGAACTCAATCATATTTTTCTATTTGTGTTTTTGTTGATTAGCAGGCATATACCTAGTTAAGCCAACAACAAACAATAAAATCTTAATAAATAAATAAATAAATAAATAAATAAATATATATATATATATATATATATATATATATATATATATATATATATATATATATATATATATATATATATATATACATATATATATATATATATATATATATATTTATATATATATATATATATATATATATATATATATATATATATATATATATATATATATATATATACTATATATATATATATATATATATATATATATATATATATATATATCTTGAACAAATGAAGGTTTTATTTAGAATAATAATTTTATACAAAAAAATCAAAAAATGAAAATACAATAATTTAAATGAATAAATGATTAAATAATAACAAGTATTATTGGTATAAGTTTTATATCCAACACCCCTTCTCAATAATTACATTGTTATTGTTCATTTAATCCTAAACAATTTCTAAATTTACAAAATTTGATTTTTGATAATGGTTTAGTAAAGATATCTGCAATCATCTCATCGGTTGGTAGATATTGATATAATATTGTTCCATTTTGCAGTAGTTCTCTTGCATAAAAGTATTTAACATCTATATGTTTGGATCTTGAATTTATTTTCTCTGACTCAAGAATTTTTAATGTGCTTTGATTATCAGCAAATAGTGTCGGTGTAGTTTGTATCCCGAAATCTGTTAGAATTTTTAAAATCCATACAGCTTGTTGACTTGCTTCAGTTAGAGCTACTAATTCTGCTTCTGTAGATGAAAGAGTTACAATACTTTGTTTTCTTGCTGCATAATGAATCGTTGAGTTTCCTAATTTGAAACAACAGCCACTGGTAGATTTTCTTCCATTGCAATCACCTGCCCAATCAGAATCAGTAAAACCGTCTAACTTGAGTTCTTGATTTGTTCCTACACATAATTTGTAATTTTTGGTGCCTTTTAAATACCGTAATACTCTTTTTATTTCATTCCAGTCTGTAAAATTTGGTTTGCTTACTTTCCTTGATAATACAGATACTGCCAATGCGATATCGGGCCTAGTATTTCCTGCTAAATATAGTAGCGATCCGATAATTCTTCTATATTCATTGTTATTTTCTAAATAATTTTCATTTTCAAGCTTGAAGTAACCTGGGTCCAGTGGTATTTTTGAGTCTTTTGCATTATGCATATTATATTGGTCTAATATATTTTCTATATAGTTTTGTTGATCCATAAAAAATATTCCATGTCTGTTTCTGGAAATATTTATACCCAAATACAATTTCAGTGATCCCAAGTCTGCGATTTCAAAATGTGTTGCTACTTCTTTTGTAATATCTTTTATTATTTTCTCATGTTTAGATGCAATAATTATGTCATCAACATAGATAAGCACATATGTATACAAAATCATTGCAGCATTCTTTTATATACAAGCAGTTATCAGCTTCTCCCCTTCTGAATCCGAATCCTATGAAAACATCATTGATTAGCTGATTCCAACATCTAGCTGACTGCTTTAGCCCATATATGCTACGATTTAGCTTACATACCAATTCTTCTTTTCCTGGTTCTAAGAATCCCTTTGGCTGCTTAATATATATATCGGTATCTATTTTGCCATTTAAAAATGCAGTTTTGACATCTATGTGGTGGACAAACATGTTTTTATATGATGCCACTGCTAATAGGATTCTTAGTGTAGTTATTTTTACAACAGGAGCAAATATTTCATCGTAGTCTTCACCATATTTCTGGGAGTATCCTTTTGCAACTAAACGAGCCTTGTACCGTTTACTACCATCAGCCGTTGTTTTCACTTTATATATCCATTTACTTCCGACTAGAGTTTTACCTTCTGGCATTTCTACAAGGTCCCATGTGTTGTTTGCTAATAAGGAATTGATTTCATCTTGCATTGCCAAATACCATTCATTACTATTCGTACTTTTCATAGCTTCTTTATAATTTTTAGGGTCATCAGATGTCAACATCATATTTGCATATCTTTTGGGTGGGATTCCTTTAGTTGACCTTGATGAAATTCTTTGATTTATTTCTTCTTCAGAATCTGAACTGTTATCAGCTGTCTCATATCCCACAAAATCGTCCCCATCTGAAGTTATCGCAACATCGGTGCTTACACTAGCATTGTTATTTGATATTTCGTTTTGATTATGGATGGCTTCCTCAATATCTTCCTCTCTTTTGTTATGGGAAAGATTAAATGATATTAATTCAACTGATTCTGGTTCAATATGTTTTTGAATTCTTTCTTCTGAAACAAGATTAGGAACTTCTGTATTTTTATTTTCATTATCAACATCTACAAACTTAACATCTCTGCTTATGATAATTTTACCACTTTTAAGATCTATAAAACGATATGCCTTAGATTCTTCGCTGTAGCCCATTAAAGTAAGCTTCTTTGAAATTGGATCAAACTTGCGTCGCTGCTGTTTATTGATATGTACAAAAGCATGAGAACCGAATTTTCTGACATATTTTAAATTTGGTTTACTTCCAAACCATAATTCATAAGGGGTTGCACTAACAGCGCTTGATGGTAGCCTGTTAAGTAAGTAGTTGGCTGTATTTACTGCTTCAGACCAATATTTAATACTTATGTCTGAATCAAATAACATACACCTTGCCATTTCTACAAGACTTCTGTTTTTCCTTTCCGCAACACCATTTTGTTGAGGAGTATATGGAACTGTTAACTGCTGTTTGATACCTTTACTTTTTAGAAACGAATTCATTTCATTGCCGCAGAACTCACCACCTCTATCAGATCGAATTGTTTTTATTCGTTTGCCAAACTTATTCTCTGCATATTCAACATATTCTTTTATTTTATCAATCGCCTGATTTTTATGCTTTAGAAAATATATTGTACAATATCGGCTTTTATCATCAATTAAAGTCAAAAAATATCGACTTCCTGAAAGGGACGGGCTCTGCATTGGACCACATAAATCACTGTGTACTAAATCTAGTATCTCCTTCGCTCGATGTTCAGAAAATTTCGGAAATGATTTTCTGGACATTTTTGCTTTTAAACATGTTTCGCAGACATCACTACAATTACATTTAGAAATGCATACTCCATTAAACAATGAATTATTTATTCCTTTCTTAATAGCATTAATATCTCTATGCCCCAAATACGTGTGCCATTTATGAATACAATTATTTGTCGTATTTGAAACTTTTCGTGATGAGTTGCTTTCATTCAATACAAACAAATTATCTTTTAAAGTTGCTGTAGCATGTTCGACTTCATTTGATGATATTACGCATTTATTTTTGTTAAACGTTACTGTAAATCCCTCTTGATTCAGTTTTCGCACAGATAATAAATTTCCATCCAACGTGGGCACAAACAAAACATTTCTAACCAAAATTTTATTTCCATTAATGTAAAGAAAACCTTCACCTTTACCTTTGGAATTAACCTTAGTACCATCTGCTAAGTACACATTTTCTGTATAAGTTTTATCTAACTTGCAGAAGAATCCTTCATCACAGCACATATGACACGTAGCAGCTGAGTCCACAAACCAACCACATTGAGACTTATCTGAGAATACACCAAAACAAACATTATTAGAAGAACATTCAACATATTTTGCGCAACTATTTTTATTCCTCTTATTCTGATAGCATTGTTTCTTCAAATGTCCTTGTTTGCCACATATAAAACATTTCAAATTAATTTTCTTTTTGTGTTCAGTTTTTAAAACTATTTCTTGAGATTTATCACATATCTTTCTTTTACTTTCTTGCAACAGTTTCTCTTTTACCATATCCAGTGTAAGATCTTTTTCTGGCCGTACTTCAAGTGCAGATACTATACCATTATAATTTTCAGGAAGACTGCCCAAAAGAAATGCAACAATTTTGTGTTCCGGAAATTCTTCACCCATATCTTGCAAACGATCAGCAATATCAAGAAATTCAGCAATATGATCTTCCATTGCCTCACCATCTTGTAATTTCTTTGAAGTTAGTTTTCTTAATAAACTGACCCTGTTTGTTAAACTAGCCTTTTCATGGTTTTTCTTGAGTACTTCCCAGTAATCTTTCGCAAAACTCAACTTCTTCACCTGGACTTTTTGATTTTCTTCCAAAGATAAACCAATCACTGCCCGAGCCTTTCCATCTCGTAGCAACCATTTACTGTCTGGCTGTTCCGGAATATCAGACGTTACAACATCCCATAATTCACGCTCCAGCAAAAGCATCTCCACATTGAACTTCCATGTGTGATAATTACTGTTATTTAATTTTGGAAACATTGTCTTGATATCCATTTTCTTACTGCAGTTTGATTTTCTTTCTAATCTTCTTGTTCTGTACTATGTGGAAAGAGGGCCCATAACCTCTTGAACAAATGAAGGTTTTATTTAGAATAATAATTTTATACAAAAAAATCAAAAAATGAAAATACAATAATTTAAATGAATAAATGATTAAATAATAACAAGTATTATTGGTATAAGTTTTATATCCAACAATATATATATATATATATATATATATATATATATGTATATATATATATATATATATATATATATATACATATATATATATATATATTGTAGTGTGTACCTCCTATTTGAATGTATTGTAAACTAGTTGTTTTATACCTACATGAATAAAAGCTGAAAATTATGCATCCAAGTTATTTAATAATATAAGAGAAAATTCATTGCTTGAGCTCGTAGAGAGAAGCACACCTTTTAAAAATTTAAATATTTGAATAAATTTTTGGTTATATCCAATAATCCACAATTTAATAAATACTTACCACTACTCGCATTCTCCCTAAACTCATGGTGAAATAATTTTATTTGACCACATTTACACCACGAAGTAGGGGTAATCTGAACAGCTGTTCAACTATTATCAGTTGGTGCGCGCCTTCTTTTCATCGTGTGTGTAAATTTTAGTAGATTCGGTAATTTAATAGAATAATCGGCTTCTAATGTGTGAAAATAAATAAAAAACATGTTAATGCCAAATGTTCCATATATAAGGAGATTGTGTGCTACTGCTAACCAATCCTTCTATGTAACCACTCCCATATTCTATGTAAATGCGGGTAAGATATAATACATAAAAGATAAACCATAATAATTTTTACCAATAACCATACTTTTCCATTTAAGCTCCCCATATTGGACACTTGTATTCGGCAGTTATAGCAGATGCTATATGCCGTTATGAAAAAATCAGATATCCAGAAAGTGCACATACGGTTACCTTGTGTACAGGTACAGATGAGCACGGCACAAAAGTACAACAAGCTGCCTTAACTCACAACATACCGGTTGAACAATATTGTCAAGATATCTCGTCTAGGTATCGAAGTGTTTTCCAACAAGCCTTCATACAAAATACAGACTTTGTAAGAACCACAGAGGATCGTCATAAGAAGGCAGTTGCTATCTTCTGGAAATCTCTTAAGGATAAAGATCACATATACTGTGACAATTATCAAGGATGGTACTGCGTACCAGATGAAACATTTTTAACAGAGTCTCAATTAAGTTTGAACGAAGCAACGGGTCAACGATTTTCTCTCGAATCGGGCCACCCTGTTGAATGGACTGAAGAACAAAATTATATGTTCCGCTTATCTAAATTTCAAAGTGACATATTGTATTGGCTCAAACAGGGTGGCAGAGTGAAACCTTTTAAATTTGAAAAGATTCTCTATGACACGCTTTCTGAACCATTGCCTGACGTATCAGTTTCCAGACCTATTCACAGAGTGCCTTGGGCCATTCCCGTACCAGATGATCCCACACAAACTATTTATGTATGGCTAGACGCTTTAGTGAATTACCTAACGTCAGCCGGGTATCCCGACTTGAATTTCAATAAAAACTGGCCACCAAGAGTACAAGTTATAGGAAAAGATATTTTGAAGTTCCATGGTGTATATTGGCCGGCATTTTTAATTGCAGCAGGTAGGTTAGAGAATTGATTGAAGAGCTTAGTGCAGTAGGTATTTAAACGAAGAAAATCTAAATAATATTTCAGTATTTTAAATATGATTTCCAGTATTTAAAAAAGAAGATCCATTGGACTATGATTTGTTTATCCAACTTTTACACAGAGTTATATTTTACCTAAAGTTTATCATGGCAGCTTGTCGGCATTTTCACACTGTAAAATATTAAAGAAATATGAAGTAATTTTCTTGCTTTTAAAAATTTAGCAGAAAAGGGTATCGTTCCAAGCAATAAAGTACACATTTATTTATTAAAAGTTATTTAGAATTTTGTCCCAATTAATTTGTTAATATACTTATTTATTGTTCGTTCGGGAGTGCCACGATTTTTTTCGAACAAATGAATATTCTTTTTAGAAATATTTATCCAACATTTTGAAGAATGTGACTAGTAAACTTATTGGACGATAGGAAGTCATGACATTATCTTTAGTCTCAGAATCGATTTATATATGAAAGTAAGAAATGTAGAAGCTTTTTGTTTTCTTAAAGCAGTTCAGTGTATTTATTTTTTCTCGCCCTTTTGAGGTGATATATTTAATATGTAGTCCAATCCATTGTGTATGGACTAACTAAAAAGTTTTCTCTTTCTTTTGTGTCATTTATATCATGTGACTGAAAGGTCTTATGCAAATGAAAGGCGGAAGCTGCATCTTTGCTTGTATCAGTCTTATAGCGTGAATCGTTTTCATGTTATTGATAATACCATTTGCACAGATTTTATGTTTTCCTATACAATTTATCAATACAGCCATTCTTCAGTTTTGTGTTTATAAAAGTCATCCTACATCAAATGGACGTTTGAAAATATTTTTTTTTTTGATCAAAACTATCACAAATTAAAATAAAAAAATAAAATATTCCAAAGACACTTTCATTGTGAAAATTGCAAAATACGTAATAAATTAGAAAAATTGGAGATAATCATTAAAAGTAATTAAAAGTTGTTCGCAATAAAGTGATATCGAAAAAATTACGAGAATTTATAAAAATAAAGTATACATTTTACTGAAAATAAAGCTAGTGAAAAAAGAGGTTTAATTTCGACTACTGAATGACAACTAGTAATAATATTTAATATTCAATTATAGTCACCTCTCGTCTTTCTATTTTACTTACACCTTTATACAATTAGTTGCCCTTCGTTCGATAATGAATGTATTTATAAGGCAAAATGAAAACAAAATTTATAATAATAATATTTATCATATTCATTATTCGAGAAAATAAAAAATGTATAAAAATATTTGGGAACTCTACCAGAACGCAATGCGTTATACATGCACGTCTTGGGGTTGGTAAGGCTTTATTTAACTGTCAATATTTTTATAATTGTATGGAACCTCTTAGATGCAGTACTTGTCACCAAGTAATGAATGTTCCTTATATATTAATAGAGTGCCCAATATCCAAAATGGGTAATTCACTGTAGAAAATACTAGCCTGTTCAGAATCTCATTATTTAATAGCAATTTTGCTGTCAATTTGTAAGCGCAACTTATTTGATACTTAAATCTGCTCTGTTTTTTATATTTACTAACTAAATTGTACTTTTATTATTTTTTATGTATTTTATAAATCAATTTATAAAGTGTATTTCTTTAGATTAAATATTCATTATCACCCGAAGGTTGATTAATTGTATAAAGGTGTAAGAATAATTAAAAGTTGTATTATGTTTTTATGAAAGTTTTATATTTATATGTTTTGTAAATCACAAGTAGAAAAATATTATTGAATATTATGAAATTATTATATAATATTTGTTGATTTTTGTATTAGTATATGAGTTTGAATACTTTTCAAACATGTTTTGGCTGAAGAGTACTGATGATATGGTTAGCGCCAATGAAATGCAGGCATGTACTCATCTAAGCCAACAACAAAAAAATACACGAATAATGAATTTGATAATTATTAATATTTATTACTATTATTTTTAGGCATTGAACCACCTCAACAATTGTTTGTTCATTCTCACTGGACGGTTGATGGCCAAAAAATGTCCAAGAGCAAAAACAATGTTGTCGATCCATTATTGGCTTCAGAAACTTATACCATGGAGGGCTTACGTTATTTTTTGTTGCGAGAAGGTGTTGCACACAGTGATGGCAGTAAGTAAAATGTTTATATATTTTGATACATATTTTCTTTTGCTGTTATTAAAATCGATAACGTGTTTTATAAACTTCTCATAAATCAAAAATGTGGGTGCTTTGCCTTGTAGTAATACATTGCAAGATTCCTAATGTTGTGCCTAAAATTTTTACAATGTATTTTGTTCCCAAATGCATACTGTTGTCATCGATGCGCAGAGAAAAGCAAAACTGTGTATCCAAAAAAGTTAAGATGCGATGCAAGTTGCAGAATTAATTTCAATAATGTTGAATTTTCGATTGCGATAAAAACTGAAAATAGAAAGTTATATCGGTTGCGGGTTTTCGGCGGTAAGGTCACGATATATATTTAAGCTCGTATACTTTTATTTTGCTTTTGCTTTATTTCTTTGATGTATTTTATATAAAAGTTCCGTCATCAGGAATGTAAGGTATACGGAATATACAAACATAATTACTGTTGACAATTTGCATCGTGACATGTTTCCATCTGTCAAACTGCAAATATTTTTAATGTAAGTATTTACAAACCTACTCATTTCTATGTGTCGTTTGGTTTCTCTCCCTAAAAAAATTTATACTTGGTAACGACTGATTGGGTTAACTTAATTGCGTACCTTAATGGATGTGATATTTAATATAAGATAAACTGCATCAAAAAATTCCTAAACGCCGTCAGGGATGCAATGTATCAATATACAAAATATTATGAAAGTACCTAAACGATGTATCAACACGGTATTAATAATGTATTGATAAATTTTTAGGATGTTAGCCTATTTATTATGTAGGAAAGTAAATTTGTATTAGTACATTCAAAATACAAATTATCCATGAGCCAACTTCGCGACTGTGTATGTATGTAGATATTACCGTCAACTTCAACTGATCAAAAATGTTAATGCAAGTGGCCATTTTTATTGAAAACGTTTTCCTAATCGCGTTTTATCACTCACGTTTTTGAAATTTTAGATTTGAATAGTATAATATTCTGAAATATGTGTATATCTATAAATTTTCTCAATAAACAAGTTATAATCTGTTTTGTTTAAAGACCAAATTTTTGTTAAACGCCAAGAGTTTCTTAATTGTAGCGCATATGGATTGACTAATCGCCCTAAGTTATACTCGTAGATGGTCAGTACTTAAATAGTGAAAGTAGCGTTAAATATTTATACATTAAAATGTCCTTGTGTACATAAAAATCTAAACGCTTACGTCCGTATTAAAAAAATATATTATACATTAGGTTTTTTTTTTTTTTAATTCTTTATTTGCAATCTATTCTAGAACATTAAGCAAATGAGATAATAGTTAGGAAAATTCACATGAGTTATTGGATTTCAGTGAAAATAATAACATTATCTATACTTATGTATGTATGTTATTTATATATATTTACATATTTACAAATCTAATTATAAAATTATTTACAGATAATTATATTATATATGGAAATATCTTATCTAAATGGAAGATCTAAAATGTGAACTCTTTTTAGTCGTCTGATTGTTAAAGTTTCATCCAATAAAGAGATGGCCAATGGATTAACGTGGTCGCTTAATCTTTGAAGATATCTGCTGCTGAAGTCGTTTATTTCTTTTTTAATAAAAGGAATGTCCAAATCTCTATGTATAGCTTTATTAGTAATATACCATGGTGCTTTCACAATCATTCTCAAGGTTTTTGATTGAAATCTCTGCAATATTTCAATATTGGAGTTGCTTGTAGTACCCCAAAGTTGAATGCCATAAGTCCATATGGGTTTTAAAATAGATTTATAGAGAAGTAGCTTATTCTCTAAACTCAATTCAGATTTTGGACCTAGCAACCAAAACATTTTCTTAACTTTTATGTCTAAATAAGATCTTTTAGATTTTATGTGCATATACCACGTGAGTCGCCTGTCCAAATGCATGCCCAAATATTTAACATGATTACTTTTCGGAATTTGTGAACCATTCATGACTATTCCAGGGCAATCACCGCGTCGTAGAGTGAAAGTAACATGGGAGGACTTTTGTTCATTTACTTTTATATTCCAATAGTTTAACCAGGTCTGCACTTTATCAATCTGATTCTGAATTAAACTTGATGCTTCTATTGTCGACGAACTTATTGCTAAGAATGCAGTGTCATCAGCATACGTAGCCACAGTAACATTATCCAATATGCAATAATTTGAAATTTCATTGTTGACTTTTACGTAAAAGCAACGTTCGCTCAAAAAGGACTTCAAAACTAAATAGTACGGTGCAGGTAAAATACTTTTAATTTTATAAAGCAGTCCAAAATGCCATACTCTGTCAAATGCTTGCTGTATATCCAAAAATACAGCAGAGCAATACTTTTTTCCTTCCAGTGCCACTGAAATTTCATTTACTAACCTATGACACTGCTCTGGTGTACCGTGTTTATGGCGAAAGCCGAATTGGTGCTCAGGAATTATAGAGTGTTCTTCCAAAATAGGCAATAGTCTTTTGAGAAATAATCTTTCAAACAATTTAGAAAACGTTGATAGTAGACTTATTGGTGTATACGACGTAACACAATTCTCAGGCTTATTTGCTTTATGAATCATGATAATTTCAGCACATTTCCATTGAATAGGGAAATGTTGAAGTCTTAAAATAGAATTGAATATTAAGGCCAGAAAAACAATTCCCTTTTTTGGCAAATTTTTTAGTATAAAAGTATCAATTTTGTCATATCCTGGTGATTTATTATCATTTAATTTCGCAATTTCCTGACATATTTCCCCAGGAGAAAAGTGTTTTATTGGCAACTCCATTTGACATGCAACGTCTAAAAACAACATAATTTCTGTATCATTGTTATTAAATTGGAAGGGTTTAAATGTATCTTCCAAATATTTTGAAAAAGCCATAGCTTTATCTTTATCTGTCCGTTTCCAGTACCCGTTGACATCTTTGATTGGAACATTTCTGTTGTTTGGACGTTTTAAGTACTTTGTTGCCCTCCAGAGATTGTGTTCGCTTTTAGATGGATTTATTTGTAATTTTTTAAGATAATTTCCAATCTCTTTGTTTTTGTACTCGGATAGTCGTTCCTTTACAAGTTTGGTTGCTAAATTGAGAATTGTTTTGTCTCTTGGATTACGAGACTGTTGCCATATTCGACGAAGTCTTCTTTTGTTCCTTATTAGATCTCTTATCTCTTGGGAAACGTGTACATCGGATCTATTGTTTATGTTTGATGTCGTAAATGGTTGCGAAAGATAGGCAGATTCATGAATTAAACTAGTAAACATTTCAACTGAATCCTCCAGTTCGTCGAAAGGTTTTATAGATATATTTAAATTCAGATTTTGTTCAAGGCAATGTCCAAAAAACTTCAAATCTGCTTTAGGTGAAAGTAGTTTAATGTTTTTATCCACAAGTTTAACAACGGCATTAATATTAATTATTAAAGCTGAATGGTCTGAATCAAGGTCATCATTATTCACTATATCTAATAATGTTCTTGAAATGCCACCAAATACAGCAAAATCCAAGAGATCTGGAATTTTATTGCAATCAGATGGCCAGTATGTGGGTCTACCTGCAGATAATGTAGAGAGACGATGTTTTACGATACATTGATATAGTTCTCGAGTTTAGATTTAAAATCTCCTGCTACTAAATAACGATTACCAAATTGCCTAAATAAGTTTTCAAAATCCTGACATTTAATGTTATGCCTTGGTGGAATATAAATCGAGTATATAGAGATAATATTGTTATTGCACTTTACTTTAACACCAGCAGCCTAAACGTATGGTTTTCTAATTTCTTCAACTAACTCATATTTAATAGTTCTCTTAATAAGTACAGCCGCCCCAGCGTGACATCTTTCATCAGGATGATTTGCTGTAATTAAGTCATATCCTTTTATTTTAAAGTGCGATTTCGTATTCATATGTGTTTCAGATATAAGAAATATGTCAATATGTTTTGTTTTAAGAAAATGTTCAATTTCATTATATTTTCGCGAAATACCATTGGCATTCCATACTGCAACTCTAAGACTTATTTGCATAATTTTGTTATTAAAAGAGACAACATGCTCATAAGCTGGGAAAACATGTTTTCAATGTTTTCTAAAGCACTAGTTTCAATTTGCTGGGTTTTATTATTAAGCTTAAGTATTTCACTGTACGTTGGATTTGCTGGATTTGTACGTAAATTATTATTTTGATAATTCATATAGTTAAAATTAGATTGTCGAGTTTGACCTGAGTTTGTAGGAGTATTGAATTGACGATTATTTCGCTGAGTGTAAACAAATTTTTGCCTTAAAGATTTGTATACTTGGCATCCTTTATAGTTAGCCGTGTGAGTTTGTAAGCAATGAAAACAAATGGTTTTTTTGCAATATGATTTTGTATGACCATATTCTTGACAACGATGGCATTGTACAATATCATTCGATTTACGTTGAGGTTCAATTTTAACAACAGCATTGTTAATATACCTTACTTCATATATTTTCTTGTCTTCTGGAGAAGGATCCAAATCAACGAAAAACATAGGCAATGCCTGCTTCGTTATTTGGCTTTTAACATTTGTTACATTTCTAACTTGATGTCCAAGCAATAACAGTTCAGTTTTAATATCTTCAGTTGGAGTTGTATAATGCAGTCCTTTGAGAACTACTCTATAAGCTCGTTCAGTCTTGAGCTGATAAGTGTGGAAACAAATTTTTCTGCTATCTAAATATTTTATAATTTCTCTATAAGACTCTACTGTTTTAACTAGAAGTCTTATTTGGCCATCTCTTAAGGATTTATAATTAAAATCATTTTTAGGAATAACGCTAGCAATACAATTTATCATCTTACTTATATTATCTACACATGGTATAAATATTGGCGGTGGTTTTGGGGTTCCTGAAGTTTGGTTTTCCTCCTCTTCGGCCTTAGATTCATCATCATCATCCAGTATCGAAAATTTGTTGCCATTAGAAGTGCTGGGTTCATCATATTTGGTCTTCTTATCAAAAATTTCTCTAGTTGTTATTATCTTTTTACGTTTGCTGCCATTCATTACTTGCCAGTTCATAACACTGTCTTCACTGCTATCGCTACTATCAGTGTTCATACTGCAAAATTCTTATTGTCAACAAATATTTTGTTGACAATGTTGCTTGTATTTTTATATTTGTTTATTTCTTGTTAATTTGTAATAATTGTTTTTGGTTTATCTTTCTTTTCTATTTTGGAAAAATATTCTATTATTCCAAACAGAGAAAAATATAACGTGCACAGAATACGTCTGTCCACCCACGCTGATCGATCGAAACTTGGAAAAAAGGATACAAATTAGTTTTATTTTTAAGAAGTCTCGAAAAAAAAACGTCCAATACGTATCACAGTAACATTTTAAAGTTAACAAACGTTTGTTGCATTCAAATCAGTATTTAAACTATTTTTCTGTTTAATTAATTTTATTGACAAAGCAATCGTAGCTAACGATCAGTTCATGGTTTAATAAAATCACGAAATTCTTCTCATTCAAATGAATTATTAATTTATTTTTATATATTTTTGACTCTACATGCATCTACTTGCACTTTTTCCATATTTCTATATTTTTTAATTTGATTAAAATATTCAAGCCCGAGGTCTTATATAGTTGTTACACAATTTTATTTAAAATTATCGATATTTCGATACTCATTGAGTATCATCTTCAGAAAAAGTCTGTTTTTTTTTCTAGTATTTCAATAACAATTGTGCAAGTCCAGTGACAAATTCAGCTATAAATTTTTTGATATTTGACAGTTATAATTTATTTATTTTAATTTCAATGTGATAAAATGTCTTCAAAATGAAATTTCAAACATAAAAACATTAGTATAAAGCCCAAAAGTCTGAGGGCGACGAAAGAAATACTTTTTTAAATTATCAGGCCTGTCACAGAAATCAATTTCGATCGAAAGTGGAATTGATTCCGTATTTTGCTTCTCCAGAAAACAAAAAACGGATTTTTTTTTCGGAATGAAACTACTTCAATTTCATAATTGAATTTGCATTTTTTGTATCTGATAGTACAAAAACAAATTTAAAACTTTCTTGATTGCATAAATAAAATATTAAAATACAGAATCAATTCCACTTTCGATCGAAATTGATTTCTGTGACAGGCCTGTATACCGTTCTAAAAATTTTGAGTTTGAAAAAGTATTCTCTGCGTAATGTAACATTTTATATGCCGAACTCGAATATAATAGTATGTTCAGGAGCATTTAAATTTTACATCAAGTTATAAACTTTTGTGTTCACACATATCCAATTTAGCACACTCAATTAGAATTTGACAGCTGAAAATATTTTAATTAAAAAACTTGTCTTAATGTTTTTAATAAAAGCTTTTATGTGATATATGGGCTATAGAATATATACATATTTTACATACATACATATTTTTTAAAATAAATGTTTCATGACATTCAATTCTATTATTGTACATAACAAGGTGGTAACATGAAACCATGTGAATGATGTACTGAAAATTAAACTGAATATTTACGTTATATTTTCGATACGCTAGACAAAAATAAAAGGCGTGTTGTTTTTGTCTTGTAGTTGTTGTGTTGCCAGCTGGTAGGTCAATCCGCTTTAGGATATTTGTCTAAATTTATCAGCTGAATTGAAACCTGAGCCAGAAAACTTGAAGTGTGTGAACCCGTTATTAAATGAATTAATTGAGTTCTTGTATGGTAACACGTCTTTTCCACTAGGC